>JAPTHN010000012.1:22509864-23709864 GCA_026936325.1 Platynereis dumerilii
TCCCTTTCATCTTCATTCCCCCTCTTCATCTCCCTCTTCATCTACTGTTTTATCTCCCTGTTCATCTCCCTGTTCATCTCCCTCTCAGTCTCCCTCTTCACCTCCCCCCCTTCATCTCCATCATCATTTCCAACTTCCTTTCCATCTTCATTTCCCTCTTCATCTCCCTCTTCCGTTCCATCTTACTTTCCATCCTCATCTTCATCTTCATCTTCATCTCTGTCTTCATGTCCCTCTCCATTTCCCTCTTCCATCTCCCTCTTCGTCTCCCTCCTCATCTCCCTCTTCATCTTCCTTTCCTTCTCCATCTCCCTCTTCCCCCCTCCTTCATGACCTCCCTCTCCCTCTCTAACATCCCTTCCATCTTCATCCCCCCCTTCCTCCTTCTTCATCTACTATTTTATCTCCCTGTTCATCTCCCTCTCAGTCTCCCTCTTCATCTCCCCCTTCATCTACATCGTCATTTCCACCTTCCTTTCCATCTTCATTTCCCTCTTCATCTCCCTCTTCCTTCCGTTCTTATCTACTTTCCATCTTCCTTTCCATCCTCATCTTCATCTTCTCTTCATCTCGTCTCATGTCCCTCTCCATTTCCCTCTTCATCTCCCTCTTCGTCTCCCTCCTCATCTCCCTCTTCATCTTCCTTTCCTTCTCCATCTCCCTCTTCCCCTCCTTCTTGACCTCCCTCTCCCTCTCTAACATCCCTTCCATCTTCATCCCCCCTTCATCTCCCTCTTCATCTACTGTTTTATCTCTCTCTTCATCTCCTTCTCTGTCTCCCTCTTCATCTCCCCCTTCATCTCCATCCTCATATCCATCTTCCTTTTCATTTACATTTCCATCCTTATCTTCATCTTCATCTCTGTGTACATCTCCCTCTCCATTTCCCTCTTCATCTCCCCCTTCATCTCCCTCTTTGTCTTCCTCTTTTCATCTTCCTATCCATCCTCACTTCATCCTCACCTTCGAACTCATCTTCGTCCTCACCTTCTTCCTCACCTTCTTCCTCATCTCTGTCTTCACCTCCATCTTCGTCTCCCTCTTCATTTTCCTCCTCATCTCCCTTTTCATCTGCATCGCCTCTCAATCTGCATCTCCCTGATGAGCTCCCTCTTCACCCCCTCTCTATCTCCCTCTACATCTCTGTGCTGTGCTTATCTAAATTCTTCATCTCCTCTCCTCAACTTCCATCTTCCCTTATATCTTCCCTTCCATCTTCCCTTCCATCTTCCCTTCCATCTTCCCCTTCCATCTTCCCTTCCATCTTCCCTTCCATCTTCATCTTGGTCTTCATCTTGGTCTTCATCTTGGTCTTCATCTTGGTCTTCATCTTGCTCCTCATCTGGTCTTCATCTTGGTCTTCATCTTGGTCTTCATCTGGTTTCATCTACTGTTTCATCTACTGTTTCATCTCCCTCTTCATCTCCCTCTTCATCTCCCTCTTCATCTCCCTCTTATCTCCCTCTTCAACTCCCTCTTCATCTTCCTTTTATCTCCCTCTTTATCTCCCTCTTCATCTCTCTCTTCATCTCAATATATTCATCTTTCTCCTCATAAATGCATATCCCGCTTCATCTCAATATATATCCCTTATATAAATTCATTTCCCTCTTCACCTCAATATAAATTTTCCGATGTCATCTCCGTCTTCGTCTCCCTCCTCATCTGGCTATTCATCTCCCTCGCATCTGCATCTTCATCAGCCTCTTCATCTCCATCTTCATCTCCTTCCTCATCTCCCTCTTCATCTTCCTCTCCTTCTTCATCTCCCTCTTCCCCTCCTTCTTCTCCTCCCTCTCCCTCTCCATCTTCCCTTTCATCTTCATTCCCCCTCTTCATCTCCCTCTTCATCTACTGTTTTATCTCCCTGTTCATCTCCCTGTTCATCTCCCTCTCTGTCTCCCTCTTCACCTCCCCCTTCATCTCCATCATCATTTCCAACTTCCTTTCCATCTTCATTTCCCTCTTCATCTCCCTCTTCCGTTCCATCTTACTTTCCATCTTCCTTTCCATCCTCATCTTCATCTTCATCTTTGTCTTCATGTCCCTCTCCATTTCCCTCTTCATCTCCCTCTTCGTCTCCCTCCTCATCTCCCTCTTCATCTTCCTTTCCTTCTCCATCTCCCTCTTCCCCTCCTTCTTGACCTCCCTCTCCCTCTCTAACATCCCTTCCATCTTCATCCCCCCTTCATCTCCCTCTTCATCTACTATTTTATCTCCCTGTTCATCTCCCTGTCATCTCCCTCTCAGTCCCTCCCTCTCATCTCCCCCTTCATCTACATCGTCATTTCCACCTTCCTTTCCATCTTCATTTCCCTCTTCATCTCCCTCTTCCGTTCCATCTTACTTTCCATCTTCCTTTCCATCCTCATCTTCATCTTCATCTTCATCTCTGTCTTCATGTCCCTCTCCATTTCCCTCTTCATCTCCCTCTTCGTCTCCCTCCTCATCTCCCTCTTCATCTTCCTTTCCTTCTCCATCTCCCTCTTTCCCCTCCTTCTTGACCTCCCTCTCCCTCTCTAACATCCCTTCCATCTTCATCCCCCCTTCATCTACCTCTTCATCTACTGTTTTATCTCTCTCTTCATCTCCTTCTCTGTCTCCCTCTTCATCTCCCCCTTCATCTCCATCCTCATATCCATCTTCCTTTTCATTTACATTTCCATCCTTATCTTCATCTCATCTCTGTGTACATCTCCCTCTCCATTTCCCACTTCATCTCCCCCTTCATCTCCTCTTTGTCTTCCTCTTTTCATCTTCCTATCCATCCTCACTTTCATCCTCACCTTTGAACTCATCTTCGTCCTCACCTTCTTCCTCACCTTCTTCCTCATCTCTGTCTTCACCTCCATATTCGTCTCCCTCTTCATTTTCCTCCTCATCTCCCTTTTCATCTGCATCTGCCTCTCAATCTGCATCTCCAGATGAGCTCCCTCTTCACCCCCTCTCTATCTCCCTCCCCTCTACATCTCTGTGCTGTGCTTATCTAAATCTTCATCTCCCTCCTCAATTCCATCTTCTTCTTCCTTCCATCTTCCCTTCCATCTTCCCTTCCATCTCCCTTCCATCTTCCCTTCCATCTTCCTTCCATCTTCCCTTCCATCTTCCTTCCATCTTCATCTTGGTCTTCATCTTGGTCTTCATCTTGGTCTTCATCTTGGTCTTCATCTTGGTCTTCATCTTGGTCTTCATCTTGGTCTTCATCTTGTCTTCATCTACTGTTTTCATCTACTGGTTCATCTCCCTCTTCACTCCCTCTTTATCTTCCTCTTCATCTCCCTCTTATCTTCTCCCTCTTTATCTCCCTCTTTATCTCCTCTTTATCTCCCTTTTTATCTCCCTCTTCATCTCTCCTCTTCATCTCAATATTCATCTTTCTCCTCATAAATGCATATCCCGCTTTCATCTCAATATATATCCCTTATATAAATTCATTTCCCTCTTCACTCAATATAAATTTTCCGATGTCATCTCCCTCTTCGTCTCCCTCCTCATCTGCTATTCATCTCCCTCTTCTCTCATCTTCATCAGCTCTTCATCTCCATCTTCATCTCCTTCCTCATCTCCCTCTTCATCTTCCTCTCCCTTCTTCATCTCCCTCTCCCCTCCTTCTTCTCCTCCCTCTCCCTCTCCATCTTCCCTTTCATCTTCATTCCCCCTCTTCATCTCCCTCTTCATCTACTGTTTTATCTCCCTGTTCATCTCCCTGTTCATCTCCCTCTCTGTCTCCCTCTTCACCTCCCCCTTCATCTCCATCGTCATTCCAACTTCCTTTCCACTTCATTTCCCTCCCATCTCATCTCCTCTCCTTCCATCTTACTTTCCATCTCCTTTCCATCCTCCTCTTCATCTTCCCTTCATCTCTGTCTTCATGTCCCTCTTCCATTTCCCTCTTCATCTCCCTCTTCGTCTCCCTCCTCATCTCCCTCTTCATCTTCCTTTCCTTCTCCATCTCCTCTTCCCCTCCTTCTTGACCTCCCCCTCTCCCTCTCTAACATCCCTTCCATCTTCATCCCCACTTCATCTCCCTCTTCATCTACTATTTTATCTCCTGTTCATCTCCCTCTCAGTCTCCTCTTCATCTCCCCCTTCATCTCTACTCTTCCTTTCCACCTTCTTTCCATCTCATTTCCCTCTTCATCTCCCTCTTCCGTTCCATCTTACTTTCCATCTCTTTCCATCCTCATCTTCATCTTCATCTTCATCTCTGTCACATGTCCCTCTCCTTTCCCTCCTCATCTCCTCTTCATCTTCCTTTCCTTCTCCATCTCCCTCTTCCCCTCCTTCTTGACCTCCCTCTCCCTCTCTAACATCCCTTCCATCTTCATCCCCCCTTCATCCCCTCTTCATCTACTATTTTATCTCCCTGTTCATCTCCCTCTCAGTCTCCCTCTTCATCTCCCCCTTCATCTACATCGTCATTTCCACCTTCCTTTCCATCTTCATTTCCCTCTTCATCTCCCTCTTCCGTTCCATCTTACTTTCCATCTTCCTTTCCATCCTCATCTTCATCTTCATCTTCATCTCTGTCTTCATGTCCCTCTCCATTTCCCTCTTCATCTCCCTCTTCGTCTCCCTCCTCATCTCCCTCTTCATCTTCCTTTCCTTCTCCATCTCCCTCTTCCCCTCCTTCTTGACCTCCCTCTCCCTCTCTAACATCCCTTCCATCTTCATCCCCCCTTCATCTACCTCTTCATCTACTGTTTTATCTCTCTCTTCATCTCCTTCTCTGTCTCCCTCTTCATCTCCCCCTTCATCTCCATCCTCATATCCATCTTCCTTTTCATTTACATTTCCATCCTTATCTTCATCTTCATCTCTGTGTACATCTCCCTCTCCATTTCCCTCTTCATCTCCCCCTTCATCTCCCTCTTTGTCTTCCTCTTTTCATCTTCCTATCCATCCTCACTTTCATCCTCACCTTCGAACTCATCTTCGTCCTCACCTTCTTCCTCACCTTCTTCCTCATCTCTGTCTTCACCTCCATATTCGTCTCCCTCTTCATTTTCCTCCTCATCTCCCTTTTCATCTGCATCTGCCTCTCAATCTGCATCTCCCAGATGAGCTCCCTCTTCACCCCCTCTCTATCTCCCTCTACATCTCTGTGCTGTGCTTATCTAAATCTTCATCTCCCTCCTCAATTCCATCTTCTTCTTCCCCTTCCATCTTCCCTTCCATCTTCCCTTCCATCTTCCCTTCCATCTTCCCTTCCATCTTCCCTTCCATCTTCCCTTCCATCTTCCCTTCCATCTTCATCTTGGTCTTCATCTTGGTCTTCATCTTGGTCTTCATCTTGGTCTTCATCTTGGTCTTCATCTTGGTCTTCATCTTGGTCTTCATCTTGGTCTTCATCTCCCTCTTCATCTCCCTCTTCATCTCCCTCTTCATCTCCCTCTTCATCTCCCTCTTCATCTCCCTCTTCATCTCCCTCTTCATCTCCCTCTTCATCTCCCTCTTCATCTCCCTCTTCATCTCCCGTTTTATCTCCCTCTTTATCTCCCTTTTTATCTCCCTCTTCATCTCTCTCTTCATCTCAATATATTCATCTTTCTCCTCATAAATGCATATCCCGCTTCATCTCAATATATATCCCTTATATAAATTCATTTCCCTCTTCACCTCAATATAAATTTTCCGATGTCATCTCCGTCTTCGTCTCCCTCCTCATCTGGCTATTCATCTCCCTCGCATCTCCATCTTCATCAGCCTCTTCATCTCCATCTTCATCTCCTTCCTCATCTCCCTCTTCATCTTCCTCTCCTTCTTCATCTCCCTCTTCCCCTCCTTCTTCTCCTCCCTCTCCCTCTCCATCTTCCCTTTCATCTTCATTCCCCCTCTTCATCTCCCTCTTCATCTACTGTTTTATCTCCCTGTTCATCTCCCTGTTCATCTCCCTCTCTGTCTCCCTCTTCACCTCCCCCTTCATCTCCATCATCATTTCCAACTTCCTTTCCATCTTCATTTCCCTCTTCATCTCCCTCTTCCGTTCCATCTTACTTTCCATCTTCCTTTCCATCCTCATCTTCATCTTCATCTTCATCTCTGTCTTCATGTCCCTCTCCATTTCCCTCTTCATCTCCCTCTTCGTCTCCCTCCTCATCTCCCTCTTCATCTTCCTTTCCTTCTCCATCTCCCTCTTCCCCTCCTTCTTGACCTCCCTCTCCCTCTCTAACATCCCTTCCATCTTCATCCCCCCTTCATCTCCCTCTTCATCTACTATTTTATCTCCCTGTTCATCTCCCTCTCAGTCTCCCTCTTCATCTCCCCCTTCATCTACATCGTCATTTCCACCTTCCTTTCCATCTTCATTTCCCTCTTCATCTCCCTCTTCCGTTCCATCTTACTTTCCATCTTCCTTTCCATCCTCATCTTCATCTTCATCTTCATCTCTGTCTTCATGTCCCTCTCCATTTCCCTCTTCATCTCCCTCTTCGTCTCCCTCCTCATCTCCCTCTTCATCTTCCTTTCCTTCTCCATCTCCCTCTTCCCCTCCTTCTTGACCTCCCTCTCCCTCTCTAACATCCCTTCCATCTTCATCCCCCCTTCATCTACCTCTTCATCTACTGTTTTATCTCTCTCTTCATCTCCTTCTCTGTCTCCCTCTTCATCTCCCCCTTCATCTCCATCCTCATATCCATCTTCCTTTTCATTTACATTTCCATCCTTATCTTCATCTTCATCTCTGTGTACATCTCCCTCTCCATTTCCCTCTTCATCTCCCCCTCATCTCCCTCTTTGTCTTCCTCTTTTCATCTTCCTATCCATCCTCACTTTCATCCTCACCTTCGAACTCATCTTCGTCCTCACCTTCTTCCTCACCTTCTTCCTCATCTCTGTCTTCACCTCCATCTTCGTCTCCCTCTTCATTTTCCTCCTCATCTCCCTTTTCATCTGCATCTGCCTCTCAATCTGCATCTCCCTGATGAGCTCCCTCTTCACCCCCTCTCTATCTCCCTCTACATCTCTGTGCTGTGCTTATCTAAATCTTCATCTCCCTCCTCAATTCCATCTTCTTCTTCCCTTCCATCTTCCCTTCCATCTTCCCTTCCATCTTCCCTTCCATCTTCCCTTCCATCTTCCCTTCCATCTTCCCTTCCATCTTCCCTTCCGTCTTCATCTTGGTCTTCATCTTGGTCTTCATCTTGGTCTTCATCTTGGTCTTCATCTTGGTCTTCATCTTGGTCTTCATCTTGGTCTTCATCTACTGTTTCATCTACTGGTTCATCTCCCTCTTCATCTCCCTCTTCATCTCCCTCTTTATCTCCCTCTTTATCTCCCTCTTTATCTCCCTCTTTATCTCCCTCTTTATCTCCCTCTTTATCTCCCTTTTTATCTCCCTCTTTATCTCCCTCTTCATCTCTCTCTTCATCTCAATATATTCATCTTTCTCCTCATAAATGCATATCCCGCTTCATCTCAATATATATCCCTTATATAAATTCATTTCCCTCTTCACCTCAATATAAATTTTCCGATGTCATCTCCGTCTTCGTCTCCCTCCTCATCTGGCTATTCATCTCCCTCGCATCTGCATCTTCATCAGCCTCTTCATCTCCATCTTCATCTCCTTCCTCATCTCCCTCTTCATCTTCCTCTCCTTCTTCATCTCCCTCTTCCCCTCCTTCTTCTCCTCCCTCTCCCTCTCCATCTTCCCTTTCATCTTCATTCCCCCTCTTCATCTCCCTCTTCATCTACTGTTTTATCTCCCTGTTCATCTCCCTGTTCATCTCCCTCTCTGTCTCCCTCTTCACCTCCCCTTCATCTCCATCATCATTTCCAACTTCCTTTCCATCTTCATTTCCCTCTTCATCTCCCTCTTCCGTTCCATCTTACTTTCCATCTTCCTTTCCATCCTCATCTTCATCTTCATCTTCATCTCTGTCTTCATGTCCCTCTCCATTTCCCTCTTCATCTCCCTCTTCGTCTCCCTCCTCATCTCCCTCTTCATCTTCCTTTCCTTCTCCATCTCCCTCTTCCCCTCCTTCTTGACCTCCCTCTCCCTCTCTAACATCCCTTCCATCTTCATCCCCCTTCATCTCCCTCTTCATCTACTATTTTATCTCCCTGTTCATCTCCCTGTTCATCTCCCTCTCAGTCTCCCTCTTCATCTCCCCCTTCATCTACATCGTCATTTCCACCTTCCTTTCCATCTTCATTTCCCTCTTCATCTCCCTCTTCCGTTCCATCTTACTTTCCATCTTCCTTTCCATCCTCATCTTCATCTTCATCTTCATCTCTGTCTTCATGTCCCTCTCCATTTCCCTCTTCATCTCCCTCTTCGTCTCCCTCCTCATCTCCCTCTTCATCTTCCTTTCCTTCTCCATCTCCCTCTTCCCCTCCTTCTTGACCTCCCTCTCCCTCTCTAACATCCCTTCCATCTTCATCCCCCCTTCATCTACCTCTTCATCTACTGTTTTATCTCTCTCTTCATCTCCTTCTCTGTCTCCCTCTTCATCTCCCCCTTCATCTCCATCCTCATATCCATCTTCCTTTTCATTTACATTTCCATCCTTATCTTCATCTTCATCTCTGTGTACATCTCCCTCTCCATTTCCCTCTTCATCTCCCCCTTCATCTCCCTCTTTGTCTTCCTCTTTTCATCTTCCTATCCATCCTCACTTTCATCCTCACCTTCGAACTCATCTTCGTCCTCACCTTCTTCCTCACCTTCTTCCTCATCTCTGTCTTCACCTCCATCTTCGTCTCCCTCTTCATTTTCCTCCTCATCTCCCTTTTCATCTGCATCTGCCTCTCAATCTGCATCTCCCTGATGAGCTCCCTCTTCACCCCCTCTCTATCTCCCTCTACATCTCTGTGCTGTGCTTATCTAAATCTTCATCTCCCTCCTCAATTCCATCTTCTTCTTCCCTTCCATCTTCCCTTCCATCTTCCCTTCCATCTTCCCTTCCATCTTCCCTTCCATCTTCCCTTCCATCTTGGTCTTCATCTTGGTCTTCATCTTGGTCTTCATCTTGGTCTTCATCTTGGTCTTCATCTTGGTCTTCATCTTGGTCTTCATCTTGGTCTTCATCTTGGTCTTCATCTTGGTCTTCATCTACTGTTTCATCTACTGTTTCATCTCCCTCTTCATCTCCTCTTCATCTCCCTCTTCATCTCCGTCTTCATCTCCCTCTTTATCTCCCTCTTTATCTCCCTCTTTATCTCCCTCTTTATCTCCCTTTTTATCTCCCTCTTTATCTCCCTTTTTATCTCCCTCTTTATCTCCCTCTTCATCTCTCTCTTCATCTCAATATATTCATCTTTCTCCTCATAAATGCATATCCCGCTTCATCTCAATATATATCCCTTATATAAATTCATTTCCCTCTTCACCTCAATATAAATTTTCCGATGTCATCTCCGTCTTCGTCTCCCTCCTCATCTGGCTATTCATCTCCCTCGCATCTGCATCTTCATCAGCCTCTTCATCTCCATCTTCATCTCCTTCCTCATCTCCCTCTTCATCTTCCTCTCCTTCTCCATCTCCCTCTTCCCCTCCTTCTTCTCCTCCCTCTCCATCTTCCCTTTCATCTTCATTCCCCTCTTCATCTCCCTCTTCATCTACTGTTTTATCTCCCTGTTCATCTCCCTGTTCATCTCCCTCTCTGTCTCCCTCTTCACCTCCCCCTTCATCTCCATCATCATTTCCAACTTCCTTTCCATCTTCATTTCCCTCTTCATCTCCCTCTTCCGTTCCATCTTACTTTCCATCTTCCTTTCCATCCTCATCTTCATCTTCATCTTCATCTCTGTCTTCATGTCCCTCTCCATTTCCCTCTTCATCTCCCTCTTCGTCTCCCTCCTCATCTCCCTCTTCATCTTCCTTTCCTTCTCCATCTCCCTCTTCCCCTCCTTCTTGACCTCCCTCTCCCTCTCTAACATCCCTTCCATCTTCATCCCCCTTCATCTCCCTCTTCATCTACTATTTTATCTCCCTGTTCATCTCCCTGTTCATCTCCCTCTCAGTCTCCCTCTTCATCTCCCCCTTCATCTACATCGTCATTTCCACCTTCCTTTCCATCTTCATTTCCCTCTTCATCTCCCTCTTCCGTTCCATCTTACTTTCCATCTTCCTTTCCATCCTCATCTTCATCTTCATCTTCATCTCTGTCTTCATGTCCCTCTCCATTTCCCTCTTCATCTCCCTCTTCGTCTCCCTCCTCATCTCCCTCTTCATCTTCCTTTCCTTCTCCATCTCCCTCTTCCCCTCCTTCTTGACCTCCCTCTCCCTCTCTAACATCCCTTCCATCTTCATCCCCCCTTCATCTACCTCTTCATCTACTGTTTTATCTCTCTCTTCATCTCCTTCTCTGTCTCCCTCTTCATCTCCCCCTTCATCTCCATCCTCATATCCATCTTCCTTTTCATTTACATTTCCATCCTTATCTTCATCTTCATCTCTGTGTACATCTCCCTCTCCATTTCCCTCTTCATCTCCCCCTTCATCTCCCTCTTTGTCTTCCTCTTTTCATCTTCCTATCCATCCTCACTTTCATCCTCACCTTTGAACTCATCTTCGTCCTCACCTTCTTCCTCACCTTCTTCCTCATCTCTGTCTTCACCTCCATATTCGTCTCCCTCTTCATTTTCCTCCTCATCTCCCTTTTCATCTGCATCTGCCTCTCAATCTGCATCTCCCAGATGAGCTCCCTCTTCACCCCCTCTCTATCTCCCTCTACATCTCTGTGCTGTGCTTATCTAAATCTTCATCTCCCTCCTCAATTCCATCTTCTTCTTCCCTTCCATCTTCCCTTCCATCTTCCCTTCCATCTTCCCTTCCATCTTCCCTTCCATCTTCCCTTCCATCTTCCTTTCCATCTTCATCTTGGTCTTCATCTTGGTCTTCATCTTGGTCTTCATCTTGGTCTTCATCTTGGTCTTCATCTTGGTCTTCATCTTGGTCTTCATCTACTGTTTCATCTACTGGTTCATCTCCCTCTTCATCTCCCTCTTCATCTCCCTCTTCATCTCCGTCTTCATCTCCGTCTTCATCTCCCTCTTTATCTCCCTCTTTATCTCCCTCTTTATCTCCCTCTTTATCTCCCTTTTTATCTCCCTCTTTATCTCCCTTTTATCTCCCTCTTCATCTCTCTCTTCATCTCAATATATTCATCTTTCTCCTCATAAATGCATATCCCGCTTCATCTCAATATATATCCCTTATATAAATTCATTTCCCTCTTCACCTCAATATAAATTTTCCGATGTCATCTCCGTCTTCGTCTCCCTCCTCATCTGGCTATTCATCTCCCTCGCATCTCCATCTTCATCAGCCTCTTCATCTCCATCTTCATCTCCTTCCTCATCTCCCTCTTCATCTTCCTCTCCTTCTTCATCTCCCTCTTCCCCTCCTTCTTCTCCTCCCTCTCCCTCTCCATCTTCCCTTTCATCTTCATTCCCCCTCTTCATCTCCCTCTTCATATACTGTTTTATCTCCCTGTTCATCTCCCTGTTCATCTCCCTCTCTGTCTCCCTCTTCACCTCCCCCTTCATCTCCATCATCATTTCCAACTTCCTTTCCATCTTCATTTCCCTCTTCATCTCCCTCTTCCGTTCCATCTTACTTTCCATCTTCCTTTCCATCCTCATCTTCATCTTCATCTTCATCTCTGTCTTCATGTCCCTCTCCATTTCCCTCTTCATCTCCCTCTTCGTCTCCCTCCTCATCTCCCTCTTCATCTTCCTTTCCTTCTCCATCTCCCTCTTCCCCTCCTTCTTGACCTCCCTCTCCCTCTCTAACATCCCTTCCATCTTCATCCCCCCTTCATCTCCCTCTTCATCTACTATTTTATCTCCCTGTTCATCTCCCTCTCAGTCTCCCTCTTCATCTCCCCCTTCATCTACATCGTCATTTCCACCTTCCTTTCCATCTTCATTTCCCTCTTCATCTCCCTCTTCCGTTCCATCTTACTTTCCATCTTCCTTTCCATCCTCATCTTCATCTTCATCTTCATCTCTGTCTTCATGTCCCTCTCCATTTCCCTCTTCATCTCCCTCTTCGTCTCCCTCCTCATCTCCCTCTTCATCTTCCTTTCCTTCTCCATCTCCCTCTTCCCCTCCTTCTTGACCTCCCTCTCCCTCTCTAACATCCCTTCCATCTTCATCCCCCCTTCATCTACCTCTTCATCTACTGTTTTATCTCTCTCTTCATCTCCTTCTCTGTCTCCCTCTTCATCTCCCCCTTCATCTCCATCCTCATATCCATCTTCCTTTTCATTTACATTTCCATCCTTATCTTCATCTTCATCTCTGTGTACATCTCCCTCTCCATTTCCCTCTTCATCTCCCCCTTCATCTCCCTCTTTGTCTTCCTCTTTTCATCTTCCTATCCATCCTCACTTTCATCCTCACCTTCGAACTCATCTTCGTCCTCACCTTCTTCCTCACCTTCTTCCTCATCTCTGTCTTCACCTCCATCTTCGTCTCCCTCTTCATTTTCCTCCTCATCTCCCTTTTCATCTGCATCTGCCTCTCAATCTGCATCTCCCTGATGAGCTCCCTCTTCACCCCCTCTCTATCTCCCTCTACATCTCTGTGCTGTGCTTATCTAAATCTTCATCTCCCTCCTCAATTCCATCTTCTTCTTCCCTTCCATCTTCCCTTCCATCTTCCCTTCCATCTTCCCTTCCATCTTCCCTTCCATCTTCCCTTCCATCTTGGTCTTCATCTTGGTCTTCATCTTGGTCTTCATCTTGGTCTTCATCTTGGTCTTCATCTTGGTCTTCATCTTGGTCTTCATCTTGGTCTTCATCTTGGTCTTCATCTACTGTTTCATCTACTGTTTCATCTCCCTCTTCATCTCCCTCTTCATCTCCCTCTTCATCTCCCTCTTCATCTCCCTCTTTATCTCCCTCTTTATCTCCCTCTTTATCTCCCTTTTTATCTCCCTCTTTATCTCCCTTTTTATCTCCCTCTTTATCTCCCTCTTCATCTCTCTCTTCATCTCAATATATTCATCTTTCTCCTCATAAATGCATATCCCGCTTCATCTCAATATATATCCCTTATATAAATTCATTTCCCTCTTCACCTCAATATAAATTTTCCGATGTCATCTCCGTCTTCGTCTCCCTCCTCATCTGGCTATTCATCTCCCTCGCATCTGCATCTTCATCAGCCTCTTCATCTCCATCTTCATCTCCTTCCTCATCTCCCTCTTCATCTTCCTCTCCTTCTCATCTCCCTCTTCCCCTCCTTCTTCTCCTCCCTCTCCATCTTCCCTTTCATCTTCATTCCCCCTCTTCATCTCCCTCTTCATCTACTGTTTTATCTCCCTGTTCATCTCCCTGTTCATCTCCCTCTCTGTCTCCCTCTTCACCTCCCCCTTCATCTCCATCATCATTTCCAACTTCCTTTCCATCTTCATTTCCCTCTTCATCTCCCTCTTCCGTTCCATCTTACTTTCCATCTTCCTTTCCATCCTCATCTTCATCTTCTCTTCATCTCTGTCTTCATGTCCCTCTCCATTTCCCTCTTCATCTCCCTCTTCGTCTCCCTCCTCATCTCCCTCTTCATCTTCCTTTCCTTCTCCATCTCCCTCTTCCCCTCCTTCTTGACCTCCCTCTCCCTCTCTAACATCCCTTCCATCTTCATCCCCCTTCATCTCCCTCTTCATCTACTATTTTATCTCCCTGTTCATCTCCCTGTTCATCTCCCTCTCAGTCTCCCTCTTCATCTCCCCCTTCATCTACATCGTCATTTCCACCTTCCTTTCCATCTTCATTTCCCTCTTCATCTCCCTCTTCCGTTCCATCTTACTTTCCATCTTCCTTTCCATCCTCATCTTCATCTTCATCTTCATCTCTGTCTTCATGTCCCTCTCCATTTCCCTCTTCATCTCCCTCTTCGTCTCCCTCCTCATCTCCCTCTTCATCTTCCTTTCCTTCTCCATCTCCCTCTTCCCCTCCTTCTTGACCTCCCTCTCCCTCTCTAACATCCCTTCCATCTTCATCCCCCCTTCATCTACCTCTTCATCTACTGTTTTATCTCTCTCTTCATCTCCTTCTCTGTCTCCCTCTTCATCTCCCCCTTCATCTCCATCCTCATATCCATCTTCCTTTTCATTTACATTTCCATCCTTATCTTCATCTTCATCTCTGTGTACATCTCCCTCTCCATTTCCCTCTTCATCTCCCCCTTCATCTCCCTCTTTGTCTTCCTCTTTTCATCTTCCTATCCATCCTCACTTTCATCCTCACCTTTGAACTCATCTTCGTCCTCACCTTCTTCCTCACCTTCTTCCTCATCTCTGTCTTCACCTCCATATTCGTCTCCCTCTTCATTTTCCTCCTCATCTCCCTTTTCATCTGCATCTGCCTCTCAATCTGCATCTCCCAGATGAGCTCCCTCTTCACCCCCTCTCTATCTCCCTCTACATCTCTGTGCTGTGCTTATCTAAATCTTCATCTCCCTCCTCAATTCCATCTTCTTCTTCCCTTCCATCTTCCCTTCCATCTTCCCTTCCATCTTCCCTTCCATCTTCCCTTCCATCTTCCCTTCCATCTTCCCTTCCATCTTCATCTTGGTCTTCATCTTGGTCTTCATCTTGGTCTTCATCTTGGTCTTCATCTTGGTCTTCATCTTGGTCTTCATCTTGGTCTTCATCTTGGTCTTCATCTACTGTTTCATCTACTGGTTCATCTCCCTCTTCATCTCCCTCTTCATCTCCCTCTTCATCTCTCTTCATCTCCCTCTTCATCTCCCTCTTTATCTCCCTCTTTATCTCCCTCTTTATCTCCCTCTTTATCTCCCTTTTCATCTCCCTCTTCATCTCCCTTTTTATCTCCCTCTTCATCTCTCTCTTCATCTCAATATATTCATCTTTCTCCTCATAAATGCATATCCCGCTTCATCTCAATATATATCCCTTATATAAATTCATTTCCCTCTTCACCTCAATATAAATTTTCCGATGTCATCTCCGTCTTCGTCTCCCTCCTCATCTGGCTATTCATCTCCCTCGCATCTCCATCTTCATCAGCCTCTTCATCTCCATCTTCATCTCCTTCCTCATCTCCCTCTTCATCTTCCTCTCCTTCTTCATCTCCCTCTTCCCCTCCTTCTTCTCCTCCCTCTCCCTCTCCATCTTCCCTTTCATCTTCATTCCCCCTCTTCATCTCCCTCTTCATATACTGTTTTATCTCCCTGTTCATCTCCCTGTTCATCTCCCTCTCTGTCTCCCTCTTCACCTCCCCCTTCATCTCCATCATCATTTCCAACTTCCTTTCCATCTTCATTTCCCTCTTCATCTCCCTCTTCCGTTCCATCTTACTTTCCATCTTCCTTTCCATCCTCATCTTCATCTTCATCTTCATCTCTGTCTTCATGTCCCTCTCCATTTCCCTCTTCATCTCCCTCTTCGTCTCCCTCCTCATCTCCCTCTTCATCTTCCTTTCCTTCTCCATCTCCCTCTTCCCCTCCTTCTTGACCTCCCTCTCCCTCTCTAACATCCCTTCCATCTTCATCCCCCCTTCATCTCCCTCTTCATCTACTATTTTATCTCCCTGTTCATCTCCCTCTCAGTCTCCCTCTTCATCTCCCCCTTCATCTACATCGTCATTTCCACCTTCCTTTCCATCTTCATTTCCCTCTTCATCTCCCTCTTCCGTTCCATCTTACTTTCCATCTTCCTTTCCATCCTCATCTTCATCTTCATCTTCATCTCTGTCTTCATGTCCCTCTCCATTTCCCTCTTCATCTCCCTCTTCGTCTCCCTCCTCATCTCCCTCTTCATCTTCCTTTCCTTCTCCATCTCCCTCTTCCCCTCCTTCTTGACCTCCCTCTCCCTCTCTAACATCCCTTCCATCTTCATCCCCCCTTCATCTCCCTCTTCATCTACTGTTTTATCTCTCTCTTCATCTCCTTCTCTGTCTCCCTCTTCATCTCCCCCTTCATCTCCATCCTCATATCCATCTTCCTTTTCATTTACATTTCCATCCTTATCTTCATCTTCATCTCTGTGTACATCTCCCTCTCCATTTCCCTCTTCATCTCCCCCTTCATCTCCCTCTTTGTCTTCCTCTTTTCATCTTCCTATCCATCCTCACTTTCATCCTCACCTTCGAACTCATCTTCGTCCTCACCTTCTTCCTCACCTTCTTCCTCATCTCTGTCTTCACCTCCATCTTCGTCTCCCTCTTCATTTTCCTCCTCATCTCCCTTTTCATCTGCATCTGCCTCTCAATCTGCATCTCCCTGATGAGCTCCCTCTTCACCCCCTCTCTATCTCCCTCTACATCTCTGTGCTGTGCTTATCTAAATCTTCATCTCCCTCCTCAATTCCATCTTCTTCTTCCCTTCCATCTTCCCTTCCATCTTCCCTTCCATCTTCCCTTCCATCTTCCCTTCCATCTTCCCTTCCATCTTCCCTTCCATCTTCCCTTCCATCTTCCCTTCCATCTTGGTCTTCATCTTGGTCTTCATCTTGGTCTTCATCTTGGTCTTCATCTTGGTCTTCATCTTGGTCTTCATCTTGGTCTTCATCTTGGTCTTCATCTACTGTTTCATCTACTGTTTCATCTCCCTCTTCATCTCCCTCTTCATCTCCCTCTTCATCTCCCTCTTTATCTCCCTCTTTATCTCCCTCTTTATCTCCCTTTTTATCTCCCTCTTTATCTCCCTCTTCATCTCTCTCTTCATCTCAATATATTCATCTTTCTCCTCATAAATGCATATCCCGCTTCATCTCAATATATATCCCTTATATAAATTCATTTCCCTCTTCACCTCAATATAAATTTTCCGATGTCATCTCCGTCTTCGTCTCCCTCCTCATCTGGCTATTCATCTCCCTCGCATCTCCATCTTCATCAGCCTCTTCATCTCCATCTTCATCTCCTTCCTCATCTCCCTCTTCATCTTCCTCTCCTTCTTCATCTCCCTCTTCCCCTCCTTCTTCTCCTCCCTCTCCCTCTCCATCTTCCTTTCATCTTCATTCCCCCTCTTCATCTCCCTCTTCATCTACTGTTTTATCTCCCTGTTCATCTCCCTGTTCATCTCCCTCTCTGTCTCCCTCTTCACCTCCCCCTTCATCTCCATCATCATTTCCAACTTCCTTTCCATCTTAATTTCCCTCTTCATCTCCCTCTTCCGTTCCATCTTACTTTCCATCTTCCTTTCCATCCTCATCTTCATCTTCATCTCTGTCTTCATGTCCCTCTCCATTTCCCTCTTCATCTCCCTCTTCGTCTCCCTCCTCATCTCCCTCTTCATCTTCCTTTCCTTCTCCATCTCCCTCTTCCCCTCCTTCTTGACCTCCCTCTCCCTCTCTAACATCCCTTCCATCTTCATCCCCCCTTCATCTCCCTCTTCATCTACTATTTTATCTCCCTGTTCATCTCCCTGTTCATCTCCCTCTCAGTCTCCCTCTTCATCTCCCCCTTCATCTACATCGTCATTTCCACCTTCCTTTCCATCTTCATTTCCCTCTTCATCTCCCTCTTCCGTTCCATCTTACTTTCCATCTTCCTTTCCATCCTCATCTTCATCTTCATCTTCATCTCTGTCTTCATGTCCCTCTCCATTTCCCTCTTCATCTCCCTCTTCGTCTCCCTCCTCATCTCCCTCTTCATCTTCCTTTCCTTCTCCATCTCCCTCTTCCCCTCCTTCTTGACCTCCCTCTCCCTCTCTAACATCCCTTCCATCTTCATCCCCCCTTCATCTACCTCTTCATCTACTGTTTTATCTCTCTCTTCATCTCCTTCTCTGTCTCCCTCTTCATCTCCCCCTTCATCTCCATCCTCATATCCATCTTCCTTTTTATTTACATTTCCATCCTTATCTTCATCTTCATCTCTGTGTACATCTCCATCTCCATTTCCCTCTTCATCTCCCCCTTCATCTCCCTCTTTGTCTTCCTCTTTTCATCTTCCTATCCATCCTCACTTTCATCCTCACCTTTGAACTCATCTTTATCCTCACCTTCTTCCTCACCTTCTTCCTCATCTCTGTCTTCACCTCCATCTTCGTCTCCCTCTTCATCTTCCTCCTCATCTCCCTTTTCATCTGCATCTGCCTCTCAATCTGCATCTCCCAGATGAGCTCCCTCTTCACCCCCTCTCTATCTCCCTCTACATCTCTGTGCTGTGCTTATCTAAATCTTCATCTCCCTCCTCAATTCCATCTTCTTCTTCCCTTCCATCTTCCCTTCCATCTTCCCTTCCATCTTCCCTTCCATCTTCCCTTCCATCTTCCCTTCCATCTTCCCTTCCATCTTCATCTTGGTCTTCATCTTGGTCTTCATCTTGGTCTTCATCTTGGTCTTCATCTTGGTCTTCATCTTGGTCTTCATCTTGGTCTTCATCTTGGTCTTCATCTACTGTTTCATCTACTGGTTCATCTCCCTCTTCATCTCCCTCTTTATCTCCCTCTTTATCTCCCTCTTTATCTCCCTCTTTATCTCCCTTTTTATCTCCCTCTTTATCTCCCTTTTTATCTCCCTCTTCATCTCTCTCTTCATCTCAATATATTCATCTTTCTCCTCATAAATGCATATCCCGCTTCATCTCAATATATATCCCTTATATAAATTCATTTCCCTCTTCACCTCAATATAAATTTTCCGATGTCATCTCCGTCTTCGTCTCCCTCCTCATCTGGCTATTCATCTCCCTCGCATCTCCATCTTCATCAGCCTCTTCATCTCCATCTTCATCTCCTTCCTCATCTCCCTCTTCATCTTCCTCTCCTTCTTCATCTCCCTCTTCCCCTCCTTCTTCTCCTCCCTCTCCCTCTCCATCTTCCCTTTCATCTTCATTCCCCCTCTTCATCTCCCTCTTCATATACTGTTTTATCTCCCTGTTCATCTCCCTGTTCATCTCCCTCTCTGTCTCCCTCTTCACCTCCCCCTTCATCTCCATCATCATTTCCAACTTCCTTTCCATCTTCATTTCCCTCTTCATCTCCCTCTTCCGTTCCATCTTACTTTCCATCTTCCTTTCCATCCTCATCTTCATCTTCATCTTCATCTCTGTCTTCATGTCCCTCTCCATTTCCCTCTTCATCTCCCTCTTCGTCTCCCTCCTCATCTCCCTCTTCATCTTCCTTTCCTTCTCCATCTCCCTCTTCCCCTCCTTCTTGACCTCCCTCTCCCTCTCTAACATCCCTTCCATCTTCATCCCCCCTTCATCTCCCTCTTCATCTACTATTTTATCTCCCTGTTCATCTCCCTCTCAGTCTCCCTCTTCATCTCCCCCTTCATCTACATCGTCATTTCCACCTTCCTTTCCATCTTCATTTCCCTCTTCATCTCCCTCTTCCGTTCCATCTTACTTTCCATCTTCCTTTCCATCCTCATCTTCATCTTCATCTTCATCTCTGTCTTCATGTCCCTCTCCATTTCCCTCTTCATCTCCCTCTTCATCTTCCTTTCCTTCTCCATCTCCCTCTTCCCCTCCTTCTTGACCTCCCTCTCCCTCTCTAACATCCCTTCCATCTTCATCCCCCTTCATCTCCCTCTTCATCTACTATTTTATCTCCCTGTTCATCTCCCTCTCAGTCTCCCTCTTCATCTCCCCCTTCATCTACATCGTCATTTCCACCTTCCTTTCCATCTTCATTTCCCTCTTCATCTCCCTCTTCCGTTCCATCTTACTTTCCATCTTCCATCTCTTCATCTCCATCTTCATCTCCTTCCTCATCTCCCTCTTCATCTTCCTCTCCTTCTTCATCTCCCTCTTCCCCTCCTTCTTCTCCTCCCTCTCCCTCTCCATCTTCCCTTTCATCTTCATTCCCCCTCTTCATCTCCCTCTTCATATACTGTTTTATCTCCCTGTTCATCTCCCTGTTCATCTCCCTCTCTGTCTCCCTCTTCACCTCCCCCTTCATCTCCATCCATTTCCAACTTCCTTTCCATCTTCATTTCCCTCTTCATCTCCCTCTTCCGTTCCATCTTACTTTCCATCTTCCTTTCCATCCTCATCTTCATCTTCATCTTCATCTCTGTCTTCATGTCCCTCTCCATTTCCCTCTTCATCTCCCTCTTCGTCTCCCTCCTCATCTCCCTCTTCATCTTCCTTTCCTTCTCCATCTCCCTCTTCCCCTCCTTCTTGACCTCCCTCTCCCTCTCTAACATCCCTTCCATCTTCATCCCCCCTTCATCTCCCTCTTCATCTACTATCTCCCTGTTCATCTCCCTCTCAGTCTCCCTCTTCATCTCCCCCTTCATCTACATCGTCATTTCCACCTTCCTTTCCATCTTCATTTCCCTCTTCATCTCCCTCTTCCGTTCCATCTTACTTTCCATCTTCCTTTCCATCCTCATCTTCATCTTCATCTTCATCTCTGTCTTCATGTCCCTCTCCATTTCCCTCTTCATCTCCCTCTTCATCTTCCTTTCCTTCTCCATCTCCCTCTTCCCCTCCTTCTTGACCTCCCTCTCCCTCTCTAACATCCCTTCCATCTTCATCCCCCTTCATCTCCCTCTTCATCTACTATTTTATCTCCCTGTTCATCTCCCTCTCAGTCTCCCTCTTCATCTCCCCCTTCATCTACATCGTCATTTCCACCTTCCTTTCCATCTTCATTTCCCTCTTCATCTCCCTCTTCCGTTCCATCTTACTTTCCATCTTCCTTTCCATCCTCACTTTCATCCTCACCTTCAAACTCATCTTCGTCCTCACCTTCTTCCTCACCTTCTTCCTCATCTCTGTCTTCACCTCCATCTTCGTCTCCCTCTTCATTTTCCTCCTCATCTCCCTTTTCATCTGCATCTGCCTCTCAATCTGCATCTCCCTGATGAGCTCCCTCTTCACCCCCTCTCTATCTCCCTCTACATCTCTGTGCTGTGCTTATCTAAATCTTCATCTCCCTCCTCAATTCCATCTTCTTCTTCCCTTCCATCTTCCCTTCCATCTTCCCTTCCATCTTCCCTTCCATCTTCCCTTCCATCTTCCCTTCCATCTTCCCTTCCATCTTCCCTTCCATCTTCCCTTCCATCTTCATCTTGGTCTTCATCTTGGTCTTCATCTTGGTCTTCATCTTGGTCTTCATCTTGGTCTTCATCTTGGTCTTCATCTTGGTCTTCATCTTGGTCTTCATCTTGGTCTTCATCTACTGTTTCATCTACTGGTTCATCTCCCTCTTCATCTCCCTCTTCATCTCCCTCTTCATCTCCGTCTTCATCTCCCTCTTTATCTCCCTCTTTATCTCCCTCTTTATCTCCCTCTTTATCTCCCTTTTTATCTCCCTCTTTATCTCCCTTTTTATCTCCCTCTTTATCTCCCTCTTCATCTCTCTCTTCATCTCAATATATTCATCTTTCTCCTCATAAATGCATATCCCGCTTCATCTCAATATATATCCCTTATATAAATTCATTTCCCTCTTCACCTCAATATAAATTTTCCGATGTCATCTCCGTCTTCGTCTCCCTCCTCATCTGGCTCTTCATCTCCCTCGCATCTGCATCTTCATCAGCCTCTTCATCTCCATCTTCATCTCCTTCCTCATCTCCCTCTTCATCTTCCTCTCCTTCTCCATCTCCCTCTTCCCCTCCTTCTTCTCCTCCCTCTCCCTCTCCATCTTCCCTTTCATCTTCATTCCCCCTCTTCATCTCCCTCTTCATCTACTGTTTTATCTCCCTGTTCATCTCCCTGTTCATCTCCCTCTCTGTCTCCCTCTTCACCTCCCCTTCATCTCCATCATCATTTCCAACTTCCTTTCCATCTTCATTTCCCTCTTCATCTCCCTCTTCCGTTCCATCTTACTTTCCATCTTCCTTTCCATCCTCATCTTCATCTTCATCTTCATCTCTGTCTTCATGTCCCTCTCCATTTCCCTCTTCATCTCCCTCTTCGTCTCCCTCCTCATCTCCCTCTTCATCTTCCTTTCCTTCTCCATCTCCCTCTTCCCCTCCTTCTTGACCTCCCTCTCCCTCTCTAACATCCCTTCCATCTTCATCCCCCTTCATCTCCCTCTTCATCTACTATTTTATCTCCCTGTTCATCTCCCTGTTCATCTCCCTCTCAGTCTCCCTCTTCATCTCCCCCTTCATCTACATCGTCATTTCCACCTTCCTTTCCGTCTTCATTTCCCTCTTCATCTCCCTCTTCCGTTCCATCTTACTTTCCATCTTCCTTTCCATCCTCATCTTCATCTTCATCTTCATCTCTGTCTTCATGTCCCTCTCCATTTCCCTCTTCATCTCCCTCTTCGTCTCCCTCCTCATCTCCCTCTTCATCTTCCTTTCCTTCTCCATCTCCCTCTTCCCCTCCTTCTTGACCTCCCTCTCCCTCTCTAACATCCCTTCCATCTTCATCCCCCCTTCATCTACCTCTTCATCTACTATTTTATCTCTCTCTTCATCTCCTTCTCTGTCTCCCTCTTCATCTCCCCCTTCATCTCCATCCTCATATCCATCTTCCTTTTCATTTACATTTCCATCCTTATCTTCATCTTCATCTCTGTGTACATCTCCCTCTCCATTTCCCTCTTCATCTCCCCCTTCATCTCCCTCTTTGTCTTCCTCTTTTCATCTTCCTATCCATCCTCACTTTCATCCTCACCTTTGAACTCATCTTCGTCCTCACCTTCTTCCTCACCTTCTTCCTCATCTCTGTCTTCACCTCCATATTCGTCTCCCTCTTCATTTTCCTCCTCATCTCCCTTTTCATCTGCATCTGCCTCTCAATCTGCATCTCCCAGATGAGCTCCCTCTTCACCCCCTCTCTATCTCCCTCTACATCTCTGTGCTGTGCTTATCTAAATCTTCATCTCCCTCCTCAATTCCATCTTCTTCTTCCCTTCCATCTTCCCTTCCATCTTCCCTTCCATCTTCCCTTCCATCTTCCCTTCCATCTTCCCTTCCATCTTCCCTTCCATCTTCATCTTGGTCTTCATCTTGGTCTTCATCTTGGTCTTCATCTTGGTCTTCATCTTGGTCTTCATCTTGGTCTTCATCTTGGTCTTCATCTACTGTTTCATCTACTGGTTCATCTCCCTCTTCATCTCCCTCTTCATCTCCCTCTTCATCTCCGTCTTCATCTCCGTCTTCATCTCCCTCTTTATCTCCCTCTTTATCTCCCTCTTTATCTCCCTCTTTATCTCCCTTTTTATCTCCCTCTTTATCTCCCTTTTTATCTCCCTCTTCATCTCTCTCTTCATCTCAATATATTCATCTTTCTCCTCATAAATGCATATCCCGCTTCATCTCAATATATATCCCTTATATAAATTCATTTCCCTCTTCACCTCAATATAAATTTTCCGATGTCATCTCCGTCTTCGTCTCCCTCCTCATCTGGCTATTCATCTCCCTCGCATCTCCATCTTCATCAGCCTCTTCATCTCCATCTTCATCTCCTTCCTCATCTCCCTCTTCATCTTCCTCTCCTTCTTCATCTCCCTCTTCCCCTCCTTCTTCTCCTCCCTCTCCCTCTCCATCTTCCCTTTCATCTTCATTCCCCCTCTTCATCTCCCTCTTCATCTACTGTTTTATCTCCCTGTTCATCTCCCTGTTCATCTCCCTCTCTGTCTCCCTCTTCACCTCCCCCTTCATCTCCATCATCATTTCCAACTTCCTTTCCATCTTCATTTCACTCTTCATCTCCCTCTTCCGTTCCATCTTACTTTCCATCTTCCTTTCCATCCTCATCTTCATCTTCATCTTCATCTCTGTCTTCATGTCCCTCTCCATTTCCCTCTTCATCTCCCTCTTCGTCTCCCTCCTCATCTCCCTCTTCATCTTCCTTTCCTTCTCCATCTCCCTCTTCCCCTCCTTCTTGACCTCCCTCTCCCTCTCTAACATCCCTTCCATCTTCATCCCCCTTCATCTCCCTCTTCATCTACTATTTTATCTCCCTGTTCATCTCCCTCTCAGTCTCCCTCTTCATCTCCCCTTCATCTACATCATCATTTCCACCTTCCTTTCCGTCTTCATTTCCCTCTTCATCTCCCTCTTCCATTCCATCTTACTTTCCATCTTCCTTTCCATCCTCATCTTCATCTTCATCTTCATCTCTGTCTTCATGTCCCTCTCCATTTCCCTCTTCATCTCCCTCTTCATCTCCCTCTTCATCTTCCTTTCCTTCTCCATCTCCCTCTTCCCCTCCTTCTTGACCTCCCTCTCCCTCTCTAACATCCCTTCCATCTTCATCCCCCCTTCATATACCTCTTCATCTACTGTTTTATCTCTCTCTTCATCTCCTTCTCTGTCTCCCTCTTCATCTCCCCCTTCATCTCCATCCTCATATCCATCTTCCTTTTCATTTACATTTCCATCCTTATCTTCATCTTCATCTCTGTGTACATCTCCCTCTCCATTTCCCTCTTCATCTCCCCTTCATCTCCCTCTTTGTCTTCCTCTTTTCATCTTCCTATCCATCCTCACTTTCATCCTCACCTTCGAACTCATCTTCGTCCTCACCTTCTTCCTCACCTTCTTCCTCATCTCTGTCTTCACCTCCATCTTCGTCTCCCTCTTCATTTTCCTCCTCATCTCCCTTTTCATCTGCATCTGCCTCTCAATCTGCATCTCCCTGATGAGCTCCCTCTTCACCCCCTCTCTATCTCCCTCTACATCTCTGTGCTGTGCTTATCTAAATCTTCATCTCCCTCCTCAATTCCATCTTCTTCTTCCCTTCCATCTTCCCTTCCATCTTCCCTTCCATCTTCCCTTCCATCTTCCCTTCCATCTTCCCTTCCATCTTCCCTTCCATCTTCCCTTCCATCTTCATCTTGGTGTTCATCTTGGTGTTCATCTTGGTGTTCATCTTGGTGTTCATCTTGGTGTTCATCTTGGTCTTCATCTTGGTCTTCATCTTGGTGTTCATCTTGGTGTTCATCTTGGTCTTCATCTTGGTCTTCATCTTGGTCTTCATCTTGGTCTTCATCTTGGTCTTCATCTACTGTTTCATCTACTGTTTCATCTCCCTCTTCATCTCCCTCTTCATCTCCCTCTTCATCTCCCTCTTCATCTCCCTCTTCATCTCCCTCTTCATCTCCCTCTTCATCTCCCTCTTCATCTCCCTCTTCATCTCCCTCTTCATCTCCCTCTTCATCTCAATATATTCATCTTTCTCCTCATAAATGCATATCCCGCTTCATCTCAATATATATCCCTTATATAAATTCATTTCCCTCTTCACCTCAATATAAATTTTACGATGTCATCTCCGTCTTCGTCTCCCTCCTCATCTGGCTATTCATCTCCCTCGCATCTGCATCTTCATCAGCCTCTTCATCTCCATCTTTGTGGAGATCAGATCTCTGCCTCTCTGTTAATTGTGTCAGGTCAGGTTAGTTGTCAGGCTAGGTCAGGTCATGGACATGTCACATGGTGCTCAGTGGCCCATGACGGTGGGCAGGCCAGCCACTTCTGCTGTGAGTGAGGAGAGAGGAACATGTGTTCTGCCCTCAACTCTTTCAATTATTTAAAATACTAATGTAAGTGGTCTTTTATATTATACAATTGTACAATATGGGTACACAAATTACTGGTATTAATTTGAGAAGTTTTATTATGAATTAAATGGATGTTTTATTACTTAAGGCAGCTTAAGGCTGACCATGTGCTACTTAAGGCTGATAGATAATTAATTGCCAATTAAGTGATCCATGCAGTCATGTATATTTTGATCTGTCAAAAATGATATTGAGCTATTTGGCTTGCAATTTTGCTATAAAATTTACTATTATGAAGTAATATTTCATATAGTTATGTATTGTGGATTTATGGAGGTTTGTTCCCAATGTGGGTAAATTAACACAGAAAATAAGAGATTATGTTACTTTTTGTGCGTATTAATTATTGACAATTACACTTATTAATTATAATGGTATTTATAGAAGAATGCTTTGTTTTGTATTCAGGGCAATATGGAACATGGAATATGGAAGTTCAATATGTGGAGTATGGAATGTTGGACTAGAAGTTTAATGTGGATTTGTGGTTTGAACATTAAATGTGGATAGGCCTAATTATGGTTAAAAGGCTGAATATGGATTTGTGGATTAACAGTTGAACATGGATTAATTGCTGTATAGTTTGAAGCTGTGACGTGAACTTTTTAGAATACATAGCGGAGAAAAGCCGTTTGAAAAGCAATGTGTGAATCCATAGTGGAGAAAAGCCATATGTGCAAGTTTGGTTGTGTGTCCATTGTGAACCACTCCTTTGATTAATGGAAACTTTATTAATAAATAGTTAAGAAAACAGTCTTGTGTTTGTTCCCAGTCGTTGACACGTGACAATCTTCATCTCCTTCCTCATCTCCCTCTTCATCTTCCTCTCCTTCTTCATCTCCCTCTTCCCCTCCTTCTTCTCCTCCCTCTCCCTCTCCATCTTCCCTTTCATCTTCATCTCCCTCTTCATCTACTGTTTTATCTCCCTGTTCATCTCCCTGTTCATCTCCCTCTCTGTCTCCCTCTTCACCTCCCCCTTCATCTCCATCATCATTTCCAACTTCCTTTCCATCTTCATTTCCCTCTTCACCTCCCTCTTCCGTTCCATCTTACTTTCCATCTTCCTTTCCATCCTCATCTTCATCTTCATCTTCATCTCTGTCTTCATGTCCCTCTCCATTTCCCTCTTCATCTCCCTCTTCGTCTCCCTCCTCATCTCCCTCTTCATCTTCCTTTCCTTCTCCATCTCCCTCTTCCCCTCCTTCTTGACCTCCCTCTCCCTCTCTAACATCCCTTCCATCTTCATCCCCCCTTCATCTCCCTCTTCATCTACTATTTTATCTCCCTGTTCATCTCCCTGTTCATCTCCCTCTCAGTCTCCCTCTTCATCTCCCCCTTCATCTACATCGTCATTTCCACCTTCCTTTCCATCTTCATTTCCCTCTTCATCTCCCTCTTCCGTTCCATCTTACTTTCCATCTTCCTTTCCATCCTCATCTTCATCTTCATCTTCATCTCTGTCTTCATGTCCCTCTCCATTTCCCTCTTCGTCTCCCTCTTCGTCTCCCTCCTCATCTCCCTCTTCATCTTCCTTTCCTTCTCCATCTCCCTCTTCCCCTCCTTCTTGACCTCCCTCTCCCTCTCTAACATCCCTTCCATCTTCATCCCCCCTTCATCTACCTCTTCATCTACTGTTTTATCTCTCTCTTCATCTCCTTCTCTGTCTCCCTCTTCATCTCCCCCTTCATCTCCATCCTCATATCCATCTTCCTTTTCATTTACATTTCCATCCTTATCTTCATCTTCATCTCTGTGTACATCTCCCTCTCCATTTCCCTCTTCATCTCCCCCTTCATCTCCCTCTTTGTCTTCCTCTTTTCATCTTCCTATCCATCCTCACTTTCATCCTCACCTTCGAACTCATCTTCGTCCTCACCTTCTTCCTCACCTTCTTCCTCATCTCTGTCTTCACCTCCATCTTCGTCTCCCTCTTCATTTTCCTCCTCATCTCCCTTTTCATCTGCATCTGCCTCTCAATCTGCATCTCCCTGATGAGCTCCCTCTTCACCCCCTCTCTATCTCCCTCTACATCTCTGTGCTGTGCTAATCTAAATCTTCATCTCCCTCCTCAATTCCATCTTCTTCTTCCCTTCCATCTTCCCTTCCATCTTCCCTTCCATCTTCCCTTCCATCTTCCCTTCCATCTTCCCTTCCATCTTCCCTTCCATCTTCCCTTCCATCTTCCCTTCCATCTTCCCTTCCATCTTCATCTTGGTCTTCATCTTGGTCTTCATCTTGGTCTTCATCTTGGTCTTCATCTTGGTCTTCATCTTGGTCTTCATCTTGGTCTTCATCTACTGTTTCATCTACTGTTTCATCTACTGTTTCATCTCCCTCTTCATCTCCCTCTTCATCTCCCTCTTCATCTCCCTTTTTATCTCCCTCTTTATCTCCCTCTTCATCTCTCTCTTCATCTCCCTCTTTATCTCCCTTTTTATCTCCCTCTTTATCTCCCTCTTCATCTCTATATATTCATCTTTCTCCTCATAAATGCATATCCCGCTTCATCTTAATATATATCCCTTATATAAATTCATTTCCCTCTTCACCTCAATATAAATTTTCCGATGTCATCTCCGTCTTCGTCTCCCTCCTCATCTGGCTATTCATCTCCCTCGCATCTGCATCTTCATCAGCCTCTTCATCTCCATCTTCATCTCCTTCCTCATCTCCTTCTTCATCTTCCTCTCCTTCTTCATCTCCCTCTTCCCCTCCTTCTTCTCCTCCCTCTCCCTCTCCATCTTCCCTTTCATCTTCATTCCCCCTCTTCATCTCCCTCTTCATCTACTGTTTTATCTCCCTGTTCATCTCCCTGTTCATCTCCCTCTCTGTCTCCCTCTTCACCTCCCCCTTCATCTCCATCATCATTTCCAACTTCCTTTCCATCTTCATTTCCCTCTTCATCTCCCTCTTCCGTTCCATCTTACTTTCCATCTTCCTTTCCATCCTCATCTTCATCTTCATCTCTGTCTTCATGTCCCTCTCCATTTCCCTCTTCATCTCCCTCTTCGTCTCCCTCCTCATCTCCCTCTTCATCTTCCTTTCCTTCTCCATCTCCCTCTTCCCCTCCTTCTTGACCTCCCTCTCCCTCTCTAACATCCCTTCCATCTTCATCCCCCCTTCATCTCCCTCTTCATCTACTATTTTATCTCCCTGTTCATCTCCCTGTTCATCTCCCTCTCAGTCTCCCTTTTCATCTCCCCCTTCATCTACATCGTCATTTCCACCTTCCTTTCCATCTTCATTTCCCTCTTCATCTCCCTCTTCCGTTCCATCTTACTTTCCATCTTCCTTTCCATCCTCATCTTCATCTTCATCTCTGTCTTCATGTCCCTCTCCATTTCCCTCTTCATCTCCCTCTTCGTCTCCCTCCTCATCTCCCTCTTCATCTTCCTTTCCTTCTCCATCTCCCTCTTCCCCTCCTTCTTGACCTCCCTCTCCCTCTCTAACATCCCTTCCATCTTCATCCCCCCTTCATATACCTCTTCATCTACTGTTTTATCTCTCTCTTCATCTCCTTCTCTGTCTCCCTCTTCATCTCCCCCTTCATCTCCATCCTCATATCCATCTTCCTTTTCATTTACATTTCCATCCTTATCTTCATCTTCATCTTCATCTCTGTGTACATCTCCCTCTCCATTTCCCTCTTCATCTCCCCCTTCATCTCCCTCTTTGTCTTCCTCTTTTCATCTTCCTATCCATCCTCACTTTCATCCTCACCTTCGAACTCATCTTCGTCCTCACCTTCTTCCTCACCTTCTTCCTCATCTCTGTCTTCACCTCCATCTTCGTCTCCCTCTTCATTTTCCTCCTCATCTCCCTTTTCATCTGCATCTGCCTCTCAATCTGCATCTCCCTGATGAGCTCCCTCTTCACCCCCTCTCTATCTCCCTCTACATCTCTGTGCTGTGCTTATCTAAATCTTCATCTCCCTCCTCAATTCCATCTTCTTCTTCCCTTCCATCTTCCCTTCCATCTTCCCTTCCATCTTCCCTTCCATCTTCCCTTCCATCTTCCCTTCCATCTTCCCTTCCATCTTCATCTTGGTCTTCATCTTGGTCTTCATCTTGGTCTTCATCTTGGTCTTCATCTTGGTCTTCATCTTGGTCTTCATCTTGGTCTTCATCTTGGTCTTCATCTTGGTCTTCATCTTGGTCTTCATCTTGGTCTTCATCTTGGTCTTCATCTTGGTCTTCATCTTGGTCTTCATCTCGGTCTTCATCTTGGTCTTCATCTTGGTCTTCATCTTGGTCTTCATCTTGGTCTTCATCTTGGTCTTCATCTACTGTTTCATCTACTGTTTCATCTCCCTCTTTATCTCCCTCTTCATCTCTCTCTTCATCTCAATATATTCATCTTTCTCCTCATAAATGCATATCCCGCTTCATCTCAATATATATCCCTTATATAAATTCATTTCCCTCTTCACCTCAATATAAATTTTCCGATGTCATCTCCGTCTTTGTCTCCCTCCTCATCTGGCTATTCATCTCCCTCGCATCTGCATCTTCATCAGCCTCTTCATCTCCATCTTCATCTCCTTCCTCATCTCCCTCTTCATCTTCCTCTCCTTCTTCATCTCCCTCTTCCCCTCCTTCTTCTCCTCCCTCTCCCTCTCCATCTTCCCTTTCATCTTCATTCCCCCTCTTCATCTCCCTCTTCATCTACTGTTTTATCTCCCTGTTCATCTCCCTGTTCATCTCCCTCTCTGTCTCCCTCTTCACCTCCCCCTTCATCTCCATCATCATTTCCAACTTCCTTTCCATCTTCATTTCCCTCTTCATCTCCCTCTTCCGTTCCATCTTACTTTCCATCTTCCTTTCCATCCTCATCTTCATCTTCATCTCTGTCTTCATGTCCCTCTCCATTTCCCTCTTCATCTCCCTCTTCGTCTCCCTCCTCATCTCCCTCTTCATCTTCCTTTCCTTCTCCATCTCCCTCTTCCCCTCCTTCTTGACCTCCCTCTCCCTCTCTAACATCCCTTCCATCTTCATCCCCCCTTCATCTCCCTCTTCATCTACTATTTTATCTCCCTGTTCATCTCCCTGTTCATCTCCCTCTCAGTCTCCCTCTTCATCTCCCCCTTCATCTACATCGTCATTTCCACCTTCCTTTCCATCTTCATTTCCCTCTTCATCTGGTCCAACGTCTGGCGTAGCGTGTTGATTAGGTGTTGTGTGAGGTCTTGACTGAGATGCTGTATGGGCAATATGTTGTTGCTTAGATGGTGGCCGTTGTCACATAGGGTTTTGGTCCCTTGAATCGAGGGGATTTCTTGCGACTGCCTTGTGTTGGTGTGTCTAGCCCTGTGTTGTTAGGTGTCTGGAGCGTCGTGTGTTAAGGCTGCTGCTGTTGTGCATCAGGTGCTTGTTTTGCCGAGGTACACGTGTCAGGTGTGGACGCTTGTGTGCTTCATTGTGAGGCTCTTCTAGTGGACGTGGCCGTTTACTGTTGCGTAATGGGCCAGGGTCAGTTGTGGATTGCTGCATGGGGTGCTGTGTGTCTAACCTAGATTGGTTCTGTGTGTTAGTGGACCCCTGCTGTGTGCTGCGCCGTGGTGCGTGATGAGGTTTGGGGGGGGTGGGCGGCTCTGCTACTTGTGGTGGGGGGTTGTTCGTTGGGTTCCATCGGCGTATCCAGGTCGTCATTTACGTGTTGGGGGTCTTCTGCTGGCTGTCGTTGTTGCTGATGGTGCAGTGGCGTAGCATGGTGTGGTGTCTGAAGTAGGCCTGTGAGTCTGTTGGACTTCCTGGAGTTCCTCTTTGGTCTTGGGTTTACTTCATCCCAGACTATGTTAGGATCGACGAGCCTGATCTTATTGACATTGAGGACTTTGGTGGTGCCTGTCTGTTGATGACGTAACCAGACGACTTTGTCCCTGCATTTGGTTATGGTCCAGTGTGGATCCCATTTGGATGCCATGCTGAGTGGTTCATTCACTTTTATGACAACCGTGTCCCCTGTGTTGAAGGTCCCTGTGTTCGCCTGCCTCTGCAATCTGTCCCTGTTGTGTCTCCTTGAATCAGCTGTTGCCTGTGTTGCCTCTGCGAGGACGTCTGCTATGTCTTGTAGACGTGGTTCGAGGAGGGTGGATGGACGTAGAAGTCTTGAGATGGGTAGGCGTGCTCGTCTGCCGTAGAGGAGAAAGAATGGGGTATGACCTGTGGTGGTGCTGACTGCGTTGTTGTATGCTGTGAGGGCCATGCCGATTTTGTCCTGCCAGTCATCCCTCATATTGTTTATGGCTTTGGTGAGAATGGATTTGAGTGTTCCATTCAATCGTTCAACTTTGCCATTGGCTTGTGGGTTGTAGCTTGTTGTTCTGCGTTGTTCGGTACCTAGGTCCTGAAGATACTGATGTAAGGCGTTCGCTCCGAATTCTTGCCCAAGGTCATTTAAAAGGACCTGAGGGTAGCCATGCCTTGGAAAGAACTCTTGTGTCAGCTTCGTCCAGACGTCCTTGCTGGTCTTGTTGGGTATGGGATATGCCTCAGCCCATCCCGTGCAGTGACATATGATGGTCAATATGTATTGGTTCCCTTGTGGCGATTTATAATAATAATAATATAGTATGATTTTATATAGCGCCCATTCCAGATAAATCTGCTCACCGGCGCTCACCAAAGGGCCTACGAGGTCTGCTGCCACAAACTGCATCGGAGATTTTGGTAGCGGCATCCATCCCATGGGTGCCCTCGGGGTGTGCTTGGAGTGTAGGATACAGGTGGGACAGGCCCTGATGTAACGCTTGACGTCCTGAAACATCCCTGGCCAAGCAAATACCTCCTGGATCTTCCTGAGAGTTTTCAGGTCAGCCATGTGGCCTGTCTCTTGATGGGCTTATCGTATGATGTCCTGGCGTTTTGATGGCGGTAGTAAGAGCCTGGGATGATCGCCTGCGTAGCGATGTGGACGTGTAGTGGTATATAGAAGCCGTTTTATGACGATGTGCTCTTCTTGTTGCTCCCCTTCTTTCGGCCACTCAGTCATGGCTCGCTGTTCTGCAGCGATGGCATGTAGATCGAGTCAATGTCTGGTTGTGTGCTTCTCGTCTGGTGGGAGTTGTGGCAGTTGATCTCCCAGGTACCAATCCTCGGTGTCGAAGGTGCAGATGGGTTCTCGCCAGTCGTCAGGCTGGGGTCCCTGGCCAGTTTGTGACGTCGGTTTCTGTTTGATCCTTGATAACATGTCAGCCCTGACGTTCAACTTCCCTTTATGGTATTCTACCTTGCAGTTGTACTCAGCGAGCAGGACTGCCCATTGTTGTATTTTGGCGTTGTTCATGTCCTTGGTGAACAACGAGGTCAATGGTTTATGGTCGACGAAGCACCGGAAGGACGAGGCCCAGAGGTAGGCTCGTAGTTGGACGAGGGCGTATACAACTCCGAATGCCTCGCGCTCGATCGTGGCCCACTTTCGTTGAGTCTCGTTGAGTTGCTTCGATAGATAGACGATGGAACGCTCGACCCCTCTATCGTCGACCTGACAAAGTATGGCCCCCACAGCGTATGCGCACGCATCGGTATAGAGGAGAAAGGGCTGGTCTGTCCTCGGGTGGGCCATGACGTTGTCGCTGGCGAGGGCCTGCTTGAGGGTGTCAAGGCTTGCTGATGTTGCTGGGACCATGTGAATTTGGCATACTTTCGTGTCATGGCGACAAGTGGTTCCGCGATGCATGCGAATTGCGGGATGCAGGACCTATAATAGTTAGCCATTCCCAAGAAGGACCTTACTTCCGGTACGTCCTTTGGTGCTTCCATACGTACGATGGCCGAGACTTTGTCAGGATCAGCTCTTAAGCCCTCCGCGTTGACCATGTAGCCCAGTAGCTTCACTTGCCGCAGGCCAAAGACGCATTTTGTCGGGTTCAGCTTCAGATTGTATTGTCTCAATCTTTGGAAGACCTCTTGGAGATGTTGCACATGTTCCTGTACCGTTCGGCTGAAGATCACCACGTCGTCTATGTACAGGAGAGCTGTCGTGCCCAAGAGGCCCTTTAAGACGACCTCCATGGCCCTCTGGAAAAGTTGTGACGAGTTGCAGAGCCCCATCGGCATCCTCGTCCAGTTGAAGAGGCCACGATGACAGATGAAGGCCGTCTTGTCCTGACTGTCGGGATGAAGTGGAATCTGATGATTTTAGGTCTATCGTCAAGAAGATTGTGGCCCCATGCAACTGGTCAAATATATCTCTGATAAGAGGGATGGGGTAGGCGTCCTTCTTGGTGACTTTGTTGAGTGCCGTGAAGTCAATGCAAAATCTTGGGCCCTCATCCGAATTTGGCTTGTCGACGAGGACGGCGGGTGATGCCCAGGGGGATGACGAGGGCACTATGATACCCTGCGACAAAAGGTCATTCAGCTTGTCGTCCAGTGCTTTCCGTCTTGCCAGCGGTAGTCGATAAGGTCTGCGTTTGATGGGAGGTCCTTCTGTTTCTATACTGACTTGCAAGTCAGGATGACATCCAAGGGGTTCTCCTTTGGCAGCAAAGATGTCGGCATGTGCCCTCACACATGCTTGAATCTTTGGGCTGTGCATGATGGGAGGACGTTCTCCTAATGATGCTAAGTCCCCCCATCCTGCAGCTGGTAGCAGAGGCAGTGTGTGGTCACGCCATGTAAGCGTGCCTGCTGCATAGTCTATGACTGCTCCATCCTTCGCCAGTAGATCTCTGCCCAGTATCATGGGGTGGGCGATTTGATCGACGACGATGACTGGGATGGAACCTAGTGTGTCCTCTTGTAGCGTGGTTGATCCCAGGACAGTGATGTCATGTCCGGTGACACCACAGAGTTGAACCGAGCTTCGAAGAGGAGGTAAATTGGATGCCCTCTGTTTCAAGGACATGTATTCCGTGCGCCGCAGCACCGAGCGTGATGCCCCGGAATCGATGAGTACGTGCGTGGAACGACCATACAGTTGAAGTTCCACGTATAGCTCTCGCCTGCTGCGGCGCTCTTTAGTTTCCCGAGGCCGAGTCGGAGTCGAGAGCTCCTCGTCTGCGTTCCCTTTTCCGTTTTCTGCATTCCCTGGCAATGTGGCCCTCTTTTTGACAATAGTTACAGGTGGGACGTCCCTGACTGGAGAAGTTGTATGTGGCATCCCTGTTGTTGTCACTCCTGGTGCTGGGAGCTGGGGTGTGTCCCGCCTTGAGTGTGGCCATCAACTGGGTGAACTGAGTGGCTAGGCCCGACACCTGGCGTTTCATCTCAACCATGTCCTTGCATATTGTGTCTGGGGGGTGAGATGCTGCAGGTGATCTATGAGGGATGTTGTCTCTGCGAGGTGTAGAGTCCGCGCGTGAAGCTGAGGGCCGAGCATATGCACCTATCTCCATGGGCTCCTCCTGTCGCTCATGATGTTCTGTGACATCACCATCCAGAGCTAGTTGCAAGCGATAGTCATCTGCCTCGTATTGCTGAGTCAGATTCATTGCCTCTGTGTAGGTCGTGGGGCGACCTTCCCGAACGAGTCGCTCAACCATGTGTCGGTCTCTCAAGCCACGCATGTACCACTTGAGGAGGTGCCTTGTTTGGTCCTCATTCCTGGCTGCTGCTCCTGCTGGTTCTGGAAAGGCGAGGTCGGCTGCTTCTCTGAATCGTCGCCCATATGCAGCTGAGGTCTCATACGCCCCCTGCTTGGTTTTCTCGACCTCGTGTCTGAGACGGTCGTCCTCATGGGGTGAGAGGAATGCTTTCTGTAGGTGCTCTTTCAACTGCGCCCATGTGACTGCATCTCGATTTGGCTGGGAATTAAGAAAGTGTTCCAATTCTCGTTTCAATCCTGCTGTGGCCGTTTGTGCAGAGATGTAAACCGTGTGGTCCGAGTAATGTATTGTGAGTGCTACATTCCTAAGCCACTCTCGTACCGAGGCTGGCGTTGCCCTATCACACTGCGGTACCCTTTTGACTTGGTCTTCAGCTTTTCGTCTTCCTTCTGCCTGAGACTGGTGGTTTCTTCTCTCTTCTGATGCTTCATTCCTGAGCGTGTGTTCTTGGGCCATGTAAGATTGGAAATCTTGCACTAGGAGGGCTGCTCCCGCAGCAGGATTAGGAACAGTGCCTGGGTTAGCTCCTGGTGGCTGCTGTCCTTGTCCTCCTTGTCCTAATTGTCCATCGTTGTCATTGGGGGCCATGATGCTTGATCCGTGTGAGAAGTGAAGGGAAGAGTGTTGTCCTTGGTATTACTGCTGCAATACGACTTGGTCTTGTTCCTGCAGCGAAGGTACGATCATTGCTGCTTGTTGTGTTGAATGTTCAATTTGATTGACTGAATCATGCTGATTGAAAGTCAATCTCACTTAGGGTCACCATTGAAAAGTCCATAGGCCCATCAATCCGGCTAAGGTCAATCCTAGATGTGCATGCCAGATGATGGAAACTCTGCTCCTATGGCTTAACAAATTAGTTAAGTATCAGAACTGGTTAGCAAATGAAAACAGAGAGTAAAGTTGCTCTTTACTTCAGTCCCAAACATAAACTGCTTTATTCAGAATAATCCCTGCCTTTTATAGGCAGTGGGATAATGAACAGCTGGCTGCAACTGCCAGCTCATCAAGTTACAAACAATACATACAACATAGACAATCATTCAATTCATAATGCAATATACAATTAACAATATCCCAAGGGCAGCTGTGGGCTTCTCAAATTAGTCCTTGAGCAGCTGGCTCATTCCTGAGTAGTCCTTGGAGCTCAGCTCAATTGTGATGCTGCTTAACAGCAGCTTGCCCATCTGCCATGTCATCATGTTCATGTAATGTTCATTATGGACAGTTCATCAGGAGGGATGCTCCATGCAGCATCCATGAGCAAGACAGGTAAGAAGCATTTTGATCAGTACAAATATGTGAAGTGTTTGATAAATACAAATATACAAAATGTCAGATATATTAATACATATAAATCAGGCCCTGTTCTCTACAACATGACCCAACATGCTTCACTGATTTCATTCAGTGTCCACTGCTGTGACAGTGGAGGAACATGGGGAAGGCTTGCTCAACTTGACAACAACAATATACCACAACCAGTACATAAAACAAAAATCTACTTCCAAATTTTTGAAGATAAAGTACATTAGATTCTGCACACAACATTACCTTGGCCCTCAGCCTCTTCTGTCAAACGATTTTGCGTATAATTTGCAAGTGATAACAACCCCACAGAGAACCAAATAAAGCCTTCGGCTAAAAAGTGACCTAATCCAGCCATTTCATATTCTTTCTTCATAAAATTTTCCGAACATTCACAAAAGATGTCATCTGACAGAGCTGTAAAGTTTCATGGACATATCTATATAACAATTAAGCTTTTAAGGTTTTCCAAAATGTGTGTATTTTAATGTTGCTGAGTTTATTTGCGGGTGACAGAAAAAGTTACTGCGTCATCTGGAACTCTTGGGACTACACCATCCTACAAAAAGACCCGCAGGCCCTTAAAACCTGGTCGGACCAGTGGGCAACTGTGCGTCAATGACAGCAAAGGCAAAATACTTCACTGAGAAAGGCACATCAGTACTAGAGTCAACCAGAGTTGAGAAGGATCTTGGAGTTCACACCACAAAGCTCTACAGGCAAAGTTATGACACCGATAACCAAGGGTAGTGTCCCAATAGGATCATTGACGACTGGAATGCCCTGCAACAGGACGTCACTGAAGCAACATCTGTCAACATATTCCAAAGCTTAATTGGCAATCACTACTTCAACAAGCACATTTTACAAATTAGGTAAATCCTCGGCCAATAGCCCTAAGGTTAATGTCAAACCTTTTCCGAGAATAAATACACATTTAAATCTAGGTGTGCATGCAAAGTAAATTTTCAAGTAAATTCAATGGCAAAAACGTGGCGAAAACATGCGATGTCCAGAACGAAGCCGACAATCAAATTATCAATGTATACAAATTAAAATGCCAATGACCAATGTAGGTCTGTACATATGAAGAGAAGAGAGTGTCTTTGCACATATTTTTTGTCATTTCATTAAGACTTTTTCTTTTTTTTACCTTGTGGGACAAGGGACACAAAATAGAGCTGGGACAGGGAATTCAAAAGTAAAATTGCAAAGGGACAGGGCAAAACCCCATCCAGAGCTTCACTGGTAATGTAAATTTGTGTAAAGTAATTTTTATAAAATTCTCAGTAAAATTACAACACTATGTAAAAGTTTAACAATTTCAACACTATGTAAAAGGTATATCAAATTTCAACTTTATTAATAGTAAGGTAAAATTTAACTAACAAAGGGGCAATGTAATGTATTGCCGTTTCGTGAACTAATCTGTTTACCTGAAGTGAATCTGTATTGCTGGAACGTTATGACATATCTACATAAGGGTCATTCTCAAATTTCGGGACAATTTGCGTCACTCTGGTTCCCTGGCATTAATTTGAATGCGATTAATATCTTAAGCATCACTCTACATCTGTTATTTATTCATATTTCTATTTAGAACCACTCCATTTGGAGCAAAAAATCATTCATTAGACCTCTTTTTTGTGCATTATGTCCAGAAATCCGTGCAAAATCAATGGTTTTTTTCCCTGTCACTGGACCTGACATGACAAAATCAAGTGTTCATTTTCCTCCTAATATACCATTATTTTCAAAGTTTCTTTGCACGATTCATGGGAATATAGACTTGAATTTATATTTAGTTTATATTCAATTTTTTTTTTTTAAATTTCATTGATTAAATTGATACAATAGTCGTGTCACTAATTTATGTCAATTTTTTTGTCCCCTCCGTTACTTGCCATAGCTCTGTTGGTTGTTTTTTATGAGCTATTTTCACTGAATATCATCAGACGCATGGGCGCCATAGTACCACTGCCTTGCAGAATTCATAAAACATGTATTCAATAAATTATGACATAATGTTCATAAAAAATGTTTTTGGTCCCTCTAAAATGTCCCCTCCGTTTCCTTCATTTCCAAGCTTACCAATGATAATTTTACATTGTGATTTCAAGAATATGTTGCTGAGGGTGGCAGGTTTTAATATTCTGCAATTATTTTGTCTAATCTCCAAAATAAAAAGCAGTATTGAGCGAAAAGCAAAAAATTGTTCCCCTCCATTACCGTCCACTCCGTTACCAGATCATGAACAAGAAATCGACATTTGGACCAAAAAATCTACTGATAGGAGATGAAGTACTTCTGAAAATAATAGTTACATCAATCTTTTATCATTTTTCCTTTTGTTGCTGTTCCTACAGTTGGTTTTTTACATAAAAAATCCACTCCGTTACCACATTGTCCCCTCCGTTACATTACAATTTTCCTATACCCATGCCCCGACAAAAGATTGACCATGTAGTCATTGTCGACCATGGTTTGACCATGGTCGACCATGGTTGACAATGAAATGACCATGTACCTGACCGTGAACTAATTCTGACCATGTTTGACCATGGAATGACCATGAAAACTTAGACAATTTCCTTTGATGACCATGTATGACAATGAAATGACCGTGAGGACTTAGAAAATTTCTCTGAATTATTAGATGACCATGTGTGACCGTGTAATAACCATGAGGACTTAGAAATTTTAATCACTGACATTTATGACCATGTGTGACAATGAAATGACCACGGGGACTTAGAAAATTTCTCTCATTTTGAATGCCTGTCATTCAATCACGATGAGAAAAATTTGAATCTAGTTAAAAATAATCTTTCATTTACTTGATCCTATATTATATTATGACCATAGAATGACCTAGATTTTGAATTATTTTTTGTTTATTTGCAGATCTGTGAGATCAGCAGATATTTTATGGATTTCTGTGATATCCTATTGATCCAGATATCAGAATTTCATGAAATGGGTAACTAGTAGATATCACATATTCATTATACATGCAATTATAAAATCATAGCATACGACAAGAGCCTATCAACTGCATTCGAAACAGAGTGAAATTATTTTTATGGCAGAGTTGCAGATTGATTGCAGATCGATTGACCCATTTTGAATTTATGCTAATCCAGGCCTTGAAATGACAGAAAAAAAAAACTGTAGTTCATGATCCATTATGTGTAAGAGACTAAACATGGCAATTTGACATTTGGCACTGTTTGACATTTGATTGCTTTGCTTATGTTTGTAATTTCGCGTATAAGTTTGTGTTCCTGTAAATCTCTACCATAATCTGTGTAAAATGTTGCAGATTTTTACTTCTGATATCTACCTGTTGATTGCCATCATCTGAGACCAAAAAGACTTGAATTATTTGTCTGATTTAACTGACCATATATGACCATATATGACCATGTATGACCATCTGTGACCATGTAATGACCGTGTAAGTCACATGACATACCAGTGTTGCCACCTGCCTTATAAACAGTGCAAACTTTTGGAGGGAAAGTTTTTAACTGCAAACATCCGGCTGTCTTGAGCTGCATCACCTAATCTAATTGAGTTTCGGTGAGTGCTAATGACATAAACTTGTTTCTGATTGTTCCTAGAGTTAGCTAGATAACATTTTCCATGTAGGCAGGCTGCGAAATAGCAAGGATCAGGCTTAACAGTCTAAAATTTTGTTCATCTATTATCACTCGCCTAAAAAAACACACTAATTTGTCTCTTTCGGGGTGCTTAGACAGGAATAGATAAACACACTCGATATTTTGTTTAGAAAATCCTAGAATATGCCATGAAAATCTCGTCATTTTATGCTAATGGTGTATTATGGGGGCGACCATGAGATACTGTGAGCATGAGATATTGCTATGAAAAAAAAGTTTTATTTCTTTTCAATCTTGTGACCTTATTATTAGACAACACTTTGGCAAGGAGTTTCATTCATAACATAAACACTGTGATATTTATAATGTTTATAATATATATTTCTCAATATTATAATTTGTGTCAAAAATAATCCTGTGTAAAAAAAAAAATCAAATGACAGTCTTTTTGGTATTTTGGTACAGAGCCGCCTGTAAATTAGTGAAATTGGTCGACCATGGTTCGACAGTGACCATTTACCGCAGAATGAACAGATGGTTCTGACCGTGTGTGACCATGTCTGACCATGGCCATATGACCATCTGTGACCATCTATGACCATGTAACCCCTGACCATGTACGACCATATGTTGACAATGACCAATTACCGCAGCAATGAACAGATGGTCACAGACGGTCATCATGACCATGTGTGACCATGTGTGACCATGGCCATATGACCATCTGTGACCGTCTGTGACCATGTAACCCTTGACCATGTACGACCATATGTTGACAGTGACCAATTACCGCAGCCTCGACCATGGTCGACCATGGTCTGACCATGGTCATTTCATTGTCGAACATGGTCAATGACCATGGTTTGACCGTGGTCAGACCATGGTCGACCATGGTTTGACCATGTTGTTTTCGTCGGGGTCAATGTCCCGAAATTTGAGAATGGCCCATAAACTGATTTGACGATCTTTCACCAATTCCCACAAAATTACAACCAGACAACCTGTTCATTCTTTATATTTATTTAATTTTATACATGTATGAAAACTGTACAAAAGAATACAAACATTCCTATGGAATTTGCAACCATGGCAACCAAAAGAATGCACCCAAAACACATAATATCATAGTCAGAAAATAATCAATATGCAAGAAGTATAAGCATGAAACTGAAGGCTGAAAAGACACTGAATAATTAAATTGAAAATAACCCAATTCTCTCACAAACACCAACCATTTTGCATATCCCTTTTAATTCATTTTGCCTTATTTAACAATTGGTATATATCCAGAAAAAACAATAAATATTACAAAATGGCCAACCAGAACCTTTTGGTCGAAATTAAAGAGGGCTGTTTGAGGGTCAATTGTTCCAAGAGCCTCTTGGGCCACAATAGTTATACTTTAAGATTGGTGAATGAATGAATGTGCAATAGAGGAGATACAATTAAAGCCATAGACTCTCTAAAAAAATAATTAAGTTTCAGCCACAGTCAATTACTGAAGTCTTGAAGTTAATCAAAAATATGAGATTGCAGATATCCTGACGAATATAATAAAATCATCAATTTCAGATGGAAATAGGGATGGACAATTGGACATTGTTTCAAGATAAACCATATCGATCAGTCGATTCAATAACCGAAATTGAAAGGCAATATTGTATCAAACCAATACTACCTGCGCTGCGTTATTTTGCTTGAGTTTTTTCTTTTTTGCAGAGTTCAGGTTCAAACTGTCAAACAAATGTTGAGAAACATGCAAGATTGATGCCAACATTCCTGTCTTGTGCAAGATCTCGTTTTCTGGGCAAAATACAAGTTTGGCAGTGCATGTGGATTTTCAGAAACATTAGTTCGTGGCACAATTGCGTATCGCGATAAGTATAAAAAATATTGACAATATGTAAAAAAATTATGTATTGTATCAAACTTCGTAAACGATGTCCACCCCTAAATGGAACCCTTACTGAAAAATTGCAAGGATGACGCATGGATTCACTAAAAAACGCAAGGATCATGCATGAGTTTGGACTTAGTCAATTTTTCATGCAAGGATCACGCATGGATTCTTCCTAAATGCAAGGAATATGCATGGATCATGTAAGGAACACGCAAGGATCCCAAGAGATAGAGTACAAAAAGCAAAGTCCTTGCAAGGAACATGCAAGGATGACGCAAGGATGACGCAAGGATGACGCATGGCACATGTTACATGCAAAGAAAAGTTTAAGTGAAACGCAAGAGTGACGTAAGGATCTCAGAAGACAAGGCACAAAAACTAAGTCCATGCAAGGAATATGCATGGATGACGTAAGGGTAACGCAAGGCACAAATGAAATAGTCTAAGTGAATTGCAAGGATAACGCAAGACCTAACATAACTTACAATTTTCCAGAAAGTTGAATGGGGCTCAAAATCAAGCTAAGTCAACTGCAAGGATTTTGCAAGGATGTATCACATGTGCAAGTGACCTTGACTTTGGGGCTGAATTCAAAACAAGTTTCAAATTAATTTTGGCACAACTTTTCAACTGACCAACAGTTCAGACCTACATGCTGTAGGAGTAACATTACAGCTCCCTGCAGTATATTATAATCATTATATGAGCTATATATATCGGACTAAATGTAGAAACAAATCCCTCAGGAAGCTGAGGAAGATATTGTGGATCATAACTGGCCACTGGATAATGCAAAAATTCAGGAGACTTCACGATTTACAGCTCTATTAAGTTTTGAGGTAAGTGATATCATCAAAATGGATCACATTGACTGTCATTGACAGTCTTGGAACACCAACTTCAAAATGCGTTATAGCTGTTTGCAGATAGGCGGTCCAAACAGTTTCAAAATAAACGTTCAACTTGGTCGCGTGAAGTCACTGGCTTAAAAATGTTTTGTTTGTGTCAGTTATGGTTGCGTCAGTTCAGTGCTTATCTAGCAGCTTAGGTGACAATAAATAAACTAATTAAATTGACTTTATAATTAAGGAGACCAACAGAAAACTGGCAATGACGTGGTAAAGCCAGTTATAGCAAATGGAAAATAAGAAGATTAATTTTTTGTAGCGGACCAGTGACCAAAAATTTGCAAAGAGCTCTGAGGAATTTTTACTTCATAGATTGAGGTTAATCGTTTTTTTAGGGACGGACACCAGTTCACGGTATATCTTTCACACTGGTTCTTTCCACCGGTTTGATAACCGAAAAACTATGCAATGCAATTTCGGTTCAATCCAATATTCTATCCTACACATGCTTATACTTTCAATGGAAAATGGGCAAAAACTACTTTATTAGCCAAGAAAAAAAAAAAAAAAGAGTCCAAAACATTACAAATCGACCTTGTGCAGGATTGCAAAAATTCAGAATTTGTGGAACAATACGGGTTTTGCGTGGCGGATTTTACTGTAAATTGTGGATCGAGCCGATTTGCAGATTGCGATACTTACTTAAAACCAAAAAAAGAATGAAATTGAACTTGACAAATGGTGTCAATCCCTACTATTTTTTTATGTTTTTATGTCCGAATTAATCCCAACCTTCATGATCGGCCATTCAATATCCACGAGGCTTCTATTTGAGGCAGGCCTGTCTCTGACCTGGCGGCAGTTTTTATCAGCGCAAGGATCATGCAAGGATGACGTAAGGATCATGCAAGGATGACATAAGGATCATGCAAGGATGCCGCAAGGATCTTGCAAGGATGACGTAAGGATCATGCAAGGATGGCGTAAGGATCATGCAAGGATGACGCAAGGATCTTGCAAGGATGACGTAAGGATCATGCAAGGATCATGCAAGGAAAACGCAAGGATCGTGCAAGGCTCATGCAAGGATGTTCTTGCGTTGTCCTTGCATGATCCTTACAAGATCCTTGCGTGATCCTTGCGTTATGTGACGCAAGGATCATGCAAGGATCACGCAAGGATCACGCAAGGACAACGCAAGAACATCCTTGCATGAGCCTTGCACGCGCCTTGCATGATCCTTGCGTCATCCTTACATTGCTAAACGCAAGGCAAAATGCATGACTATTGCAAGACATACGCAAGGCACTCTTACGTGATCCTTGCATGATCCTTGCGTTTAGCCTTGCATCTCTAAGGAGGTGGGCTGCTCAAAATTTTCTAAGTCCATGCATGGATTTCAGCGAAATCCATGAGTTATCCTTGCATGATCCTTGCGTTGACTGCCTTACGTGATCCTTGCATGATCCATGCATGATCCTTGCAAATTTTTCAGTAAGGGAACCCCAATTCAATGAGTGAGTGAATTTGTGTTTTTAAAGCCCATCAGCACCAGTATGGGCTCCAGACTCAATGAAAAGGGCTAAAATAATTCCCCTTTATGAAGGAGATGCCAATCAAAATTTCATTTACTATATTTCTAGAATGAATAAAGAAACAGCACTCAAATGGGGTTTTCAAAAGTAATTTTCCAGGATATTATACACTCTTAAAACACTCATTTTAGAGTGCATGTAGCCCTTTCTAAAGACCACTCAACTTCTGGAGGGCCTCCGACAGCCCGCGGACCTCCAGCGGCTCGCGGACCTCCGGCCCCAAAAGCTTTGACCCTTCGGGCCTTGCCAATGACAGACCCCCCAAAATGACATGGGATATTTCGACCACTGCATAGCAGTAATCAACCGTTTCCATTCTTGAGAGAATAGAATATAGACACAAGAAGTCGTGGTTGACCATATTGATTGACAATTTCAACAAGACAATGGCACGGCCCAGCACCTAAGGTGACTTAATTAGGCAAGGCAGCCATTATGTTGTATATAACCAGCATCTCAATGCGGAAAACCCGTACTAACAGTACTGAAATACTGCGAAAACTAAAATTTCCCGGTAGGTTTTTCTTTAGTTATGCTACAATGGCCAGCTGTCATACGAGCCAAGAGAAATTGCCACTGTCACAGAATAACAAATCCGCTTCCCTCTCCTCGACCCGTTTGCAAAATTTAGGACACTGTTCTCATTTTTTCCCACACCTACCATGACAACGTCAAGCTGAACAAAGACCTCATGAGATCTCACAAGAACCCAGGGGTTCAAAATGGAGGTGGCACAGTATCCTATTAAAGTTGAAGTTCATATCCCCTGAAAATGACTATTTCCCTGAGTGCCCAGAACCAGCTGTTGTTAATATATTGTGTGCTTAATTTCAGAATTTTATCCATTTTCAGTAGTGATGCAGAGCGGACCACCTTATAGAGGGTGGTCCGGTATTTACAAAAGTGGTCCGGTCCTGGTCTGGTCTAGGATGAGGTGGTCCGATTTTGTTACTGGACCGGTCCAGAAGCGGTCCATCGGCATTTAAAAAATTATGATAAAATGAGGGTGAAAACATGCTATACGACATCAATTTCATTTTTAGAGATGACAAAATTCATGCGCTACTCTTCATGACATGAAAAATCACTAGACCGGTCCGGACCGGCACTTGACTGGTCCGGCCCAACACTGGACCGGTTTTTTGTAGGTGGTCCGGTATTTTGGTGGTCCAGGGCTGGACCGCGGACCGGACCGATCCAAGGCGGTCCGGTCTGCATCACTAATTTTCAGGCCACAAAATGACGTGGGAATCTTAGAGTAAGACATACTCTATCCACTTATAGAATAAACTGTCTCAGTGCGGAACACTGGATAGTGGATACAACAGTTACCTGAATCCATCAAAATCTAATGGGCTCTGACAAAACTAAGTTCCAACACAAAATTACAGATATATATGGCTATAAAAGTTACTTATATGTTAAACTAAAATATTTGTAGCAGTTTAAGAATTTATTCATTGCCATTAATTTGCGAGAAACCAAAATTTGAGAAAAACATTAGAAATCTTAATATTTTCCAGTTTTTTGGTTTTTATGAAAATTTCAAAGGATTGGCCCTCCACATGAGTTCAGTCATTTAAAGAGGTATAATTTCGACATCTAAATGCACAATTTCAGAGGTCCAACTCCAAAATTGACAGAATCATGGAGCATTGACAAAATAACATTTTTTCACATTTTTGTTGAATTTGCTGTTACTAATTTTTGTAAGAGCATGTAGACCCCCAAAAGGCACATTTAGAGTATTTAACGCATGATATGGCACAGTGTTGGAGTCGAGGCCAGGACATCCGAGACCAAGACCGAGACCGAGGCATGACCCTCCGAGACCAAGACCGAAACCGAGGCATGAGCATCCGAGACCGAGACCGAGGCCGAGGCATGAGCATCCGAGACCGAGACCGAGACCGAGGCCGGCTGGACAAAAATGATGGTTGACTGCCAAATTATTTTAGCTAGGTGTATTATCGGCATTTAGCCATCACTTACGATAAGGCTATAACAGTACAATTTGAGATTCACTCAATGACTCAAGTAAAACACTGAAATGAAGACAATAAGGGGGCAACCATTACATTTTTAAAGAACAGGGCATGGAACTGATCTCACTGGCAATTTAGTTTTTTACGGTGACAGATTAGATTTGTTTTGAGTGTCTGACAACCTTAATTATGTTTAATTATTTACTTCTAAATCAAACATTGCAGACTGAGACAGCCCATTCACCCGAATTAATCTCAAGACAGCTAGGAAAGAATTAATTAATCTTTTTCACCATGACTGGAAAAAATTGGTTAGTTTTTAAAAAAATTCTGAGGCAGCTTATCACTTTCATTACGGACTTTACTATAACTGCTTAAAAAATTACACTTTCTGGAATACTCTGAATTGCTGGGTAAAATTTATTGGACAGTGACATATTTTTGTTACAACAAAGTTATTTGGAATATCTTTTGAGGCACAAATGAGATTCTGTCACAAATTTTGTCCCATTCCATGAATCCATTTTGTTGAGTTGTGTTTTAAGTCAGACACTCTGGTGTGTGAAGTTAATGATCAGGTACCAACGCATCTTCCATTACAAGTAAACAAAAACTTTAAAACTTCAAATTGTTATGGTTGAAATTTATATGAAATAATGTTCAACCCAATTAGTGAAGGAAAGTAAAAGTTTAAAAATATGCAAATACTGTTGGTCAATTTATAATTTCATATCTGTCACAAAAATGGCACCGCCTATAACTTGGCACTCGGCCTAAAATAGGCCTAAATGCAGACAGTCTTAAAGAGACAAGCAGAAAATGATTCTATTAGATATATCTAATATATAGGATAATAGGTTCCTTGTGTTAGATAAACTGAAAGATAATTAAACTTAAATGACAGGAAAATTTTGTTCGACTGTTCGAGCAAAATTGTACTTTATTAATTTCACTGGCCTCGGACGTGCCTCGGGCAAATATCCGAGGCCAGAGGGTCCGAGACCGAGTCCAAGGCCAAGGATTGGTCATCCGAGACCGAGGCCAAGGCCATCAAAAAAGGCCCCGAGGCTGGCCTCGAGGACGAGGCCGGCCTCGAGGACTCCAACACTGATATGGCACATGTTCATGTTCATAGGTACAACTGTTTCGGGTTCTGCTCGGAAAAAATACAATTAATTTTAATTTCCAATATTTTACAAAAAACTGTACCGATTGCTTAAATATGAACACCAAAAGACACATATATCCTACAAGACTCATTCATGTGCCAAATATCATACATGCAAGAGCAATAGTTTAGGTACAGTGGCCAATACACAATGTGTGATGCTGCCCGTAGTGGATCCAAGCAAGATACAAGAATCCGAGGATTCAAACCCTGGGTTCTGTTGGGAATTAGTAATTAAGCATAAGATCCATGGATACAAGATCAAAGTAGCACTGCACTGCGGAATGCCATCAGCTTTGACACCTGTCAGATTGACTTCAAGTGCTCTTTCTCAATGGCAATTTGGTAAACTGAGGGTGAAGAAAGGCTGTAGAACTTGCAGAATTGCAATTTGCATTGTTAGACTGCTTCTGAGAATAGATGCACTGCAAAAAGCAATTGCCAAATGCATTATTGGCCTTCCTTGAAACGCATGGAAGATCGTCGTGTGGGCAACATTATAATGCAAGGTCAGCTTGAAAACAGCTCCTCAAGACTCAAATGATCCATGACACAAACAAACTATTAAAAAAAAAAATTATTTTTTTTTAATAAAAAAAAATCACTACAAACTATCCCGAATTCCACAACGCATTTTAGTTCAGTTCTATATGAACACAAAATGGCCCACTTGACCACATCCACACCTGTATTAAGGCCGGGAAAACTTTTTTCCAAAAATCTCTCAGACTGGTTTTTTAGATAAAATTACCCTGGGGGAACCCAGGGTAAAAAACGAAGTCACATTCAAATAACAACATGCCGGCTATTCATTCCTATACCAGATGCTTGCTCTATAATCAAGCTATGGTGCATTCTTGACAACAAACACCTCTAAACAACTTGTCCAAGTTAGGGCTCAAAAGACATTCTGAAAATGCTCAAATTTCAAATTTCCCGCCAAAACTTTCCATTTTGTCACTGTGACTGCATAAATGGAGATGTGTACACACACCTCCATTAAAAATCATACTGTTGTTTCAAAGACAATTCACTGAAAACAGAAAACAAGAGTGTTTATTGAAGTCACCAAAAGTGAACGTTTTTTAATGAAAGTTCAGGATTAGTTTGTCAACATCATGCAAGAGGTTTGTGCCAAATTTGATAATTATTGTACAGTGAGAACTTTTTTAATTTTGTTGTTTAATGTTGTTGCATTTTTAATGATGCTCAGTGCATATCAATAATTTTCCTCTTTTGAAGATCAATTCTCGTATTCCTCGCCCCCCCCCCCCCCCGAAATAAAACACCTTAACAACAGTCTGTCGTCTGTCACAGAGCCGCAGGCTCCTATACATGCCAATAATCACTGTGGCAAAACTGGACGAGGGTAACTGAGTTACCCTCGTCTCAATTTGTCAAAATAAATTGAAAAAACTAGGTCATCCCATTGGATCCCATGTTAAATGAGGACGAGGGTAGCTGCTTTTCTAATAATTGAATGACGAGGGTAACTGTGAATGGTGACTAAGGTAACTGCATGAAAATCGTACAGTAAACTAATAAATATTTCTTCAACAAGCAATGATTGATCATTGACATTTGTATGGTTGTATACTATCATCATATATTCATTATGTTGTATTTGTTTATAAGGCAGAACACCAATCATGACAATAGAAAACAAGCAAATTGCAAATCAAATCAACAAAAGCATCCAAATGCTCAGAAACAGACCTTAGTTCCGTGACTTCTGTCCACTGTATTCATCTCCACTACACTGACTCTCCATTTCTCTCTGCCCAATATCTATTTACCTTTCTATTCATCTATTCATCTATTCATCTATTCATCTATTCATCTATCTATCTATCTATCTATCTATCTATCTATCTATCTATCTATCTGTCTGCCTGCCTCGTGTCTATCTGAACTGCTCACACTTGAAATGTGCACATTTTACATAACACAGTTTAAGAACTTTTAATTGAGGTATGGCCATGCAATTTTGCGCTCATGTATTCTTAGAAATGATAGACTCGCCTAATAATTAAATCACCTCAAAAATGTCAGTATTATAAATCGATTTATGCATTTCTGATGTAACTTTATACAGCCAATAAAATAGTACTACCACTATAGCTGAATATCCAGTCCAATATGGTTTGGTGAGTTTCACTGAAAAACATTGAAAGAGGCCACATTTAGTGAGAGTCTGTGAGACTGCTTCAAAAACCAAAATCACAATCAATGCAACTGGAGTCAGAAATCAATTTTGCATTTTAGCACATCAGAATCAGTTTTGTTAACTTTTCGGGTAATGCAAGAAGTTACATTGATGCCTTAAAGCATTTTTATACCACATATTGGTTTTGGTCGGAACTTTTGCCCAAGTTGGTGCTTTTCACATTTTGTTGGTCACATGCTTTTCAAAAACGTTGTTTCAAATAATGCCGAGATAATCAACCAAATGTGACAATATTTATCAATGCAAACCTGCTGGACTTTGAAAATCTCAAATTTCAAACACGATACAAAATTGTATCCGGCTCTTTGGAAAAGCAATGAATTTGCATCAAATTTTCGAAATCTTTGGCCAGGCAATTACAGGTGATGTAATTACAACGTGATTCAGGTAATTCACAGTTGTCAGTGAGGAATCAAGGCAATGCTGGTAGTTACCATACATTTGATCTGTCAACATGTGTGACTTTCTCTTGCACCTGCACCAATCAGATTAATCAAAAATGCTATGTATTTAGTGGGCAAAGAATCTGAGAAACGCGTACTAATTAAATTGCTTGTTACAAATTCCGTCTATTTTAAGGGGTGTGCGTTTTTAAGTGTGAGCAGAGGTCTTATAGTCAGTCACGGTTCTTGGACGGCATGTGCGTCTGCCTATCTAAGTCTTGAGGTAGATGATTGACAAGAGAGGCCTATGAAAATTCAGTTTCACTTTGTCGAGATACAAAATTTTGAAACTTGAACAACATGAATGCAGATAAACAGTTAACGCAAATTCCAATCTCTTCAACCGGAATTTAGTTGATAAATTAGTGAACATTTACCGATCTTAGCAATTTAAAGTACAGGAAGGTTTCAAATGTTCAGATAGCACATTTTATGATGCTCCATTATCTAACAATGTTCTTGGTAGGTAAGATGGCGCACATGTCTCAGAAAAGGTCCAATGATAAAATATAAAATTGCAGTGGACAATCGGAAACCATTTCAGTGAGATAGGCGTAGTCCACTCACGAAATACCCCATGTAATGAAGGTAGAATTTTAAAAATTCCATGTGAATAAATGGATGTTAAAAATGTTCAGAAAAATAAATCTCACGCAATTAGTCAATAGCTGTTGTGACAATGTATCATGCAACCCCTAACAAATGGCCGCATCTACTCTGTATAGCTGATTAGGGAATATGAACACAACATGTTTCAAAGGTAATTGAAACTGCTGTTAAATATAGGTCCAGATGACCAGATAGATACAGAGAGGTTGAACGATAGTGAGGTAGAAAGTATAACGTTTGGATATATATTATATGGATAGGTTGATGGATCATCTCTGATTAATTAATAAATGTGTGGACATGCAAAATTTGCCATGTACACACCTGCTCTCAGACGTACCGTATCTCGCAATTTAACATTGAAAGGTTCCAGATTGAACCTATTGCAAATACACATGTGCATTCATTGAATATCTCATAAAATAATTATGTGTGTTCAAACCAGTAGATAGCTATCTAGGCCTGTTATGTTCGCAACAATGGATGCTACCAATGAAAAGACTTTCCAATATGTAACTGCGTCATAAGTTTCTGTTTGTTATGTTAAAAGACCTGTTGTAACTTGGTAAAATTTTATGCCAAAATGGAAAATGGTCCACAGCAACGTCCATAATTTTTTATAAAGGTATATATTGAAAGATCCTCAATAATGTCCAAAATGTGTCCAAAATTGTTCATGAACGGATTTAACACTTTTTAGTTGCCATGTTATGTAGTTTAGTAGGGGAGACCGGGGCTGGTTGTCACAGGGGCAGGTTGTCACACTTTTTATTGCACTAAACTATGGAGTCACACAGCTCAACCAATCATTGTTTACTGCTTTTATAACCCCCTGGAGTCTTTCTGAAAAATCTTGACCCCTGAAAGGGAGTCCGGAAGGCACACGGTCTGTTAAAAATTTCCTGTCACAAAAATTAATTCTTTACTTTCAACTTGCATGCAATACTAGTCTTTATCAAATAGGTGTTGAAAAAGGTACAGTTAATAAACTTACCGTGTAGACATTTCTTTAAATCATGATAACAACAAATAGTGAAAATTTTGATAACAGCGGCCTTGGTCACCCGTTTTTGGAATTTTCATCAATCGGGGCAGGTTGTCACAAAAAGGCGGGGCAGGTTGTCACACTTTTTGCAGCTGGCTGTTACCTATTAGGACCAGGCTTTTAAACCAAAAAACTAACACAAATATAAATGTAAGCTTTATACATGCTATTGATGACTGAAGATGTATGCAAATATTGCATTGTGTTTAAATAAATCGATTTCAAATTTATATGTAAAATTTGCAAAAAAAATCGTAAAAATCCTCCTCCAGATCAGAATGCTTTCCTGCTGATTGGTAAGCCTTCTTTTGTAGAACCCTTGTACACAGTAGCGTGTTTGTTAAGGTCTTCACTGGGCAAGCAAATGATTCCTCATATGTCCAAAATAACTTTTCTTGGTCAAGATCTGCCCTACAGAGTTCCACTTCCTGCATCCGAGCTCTTAACCAAAAGTGTGACAACCTGCCCCGAGAGTGTGACAACCTGCCCCGAAAGTGTGACAACCTGCCCCAAATTCTGAATTTTAAAAAACGTCCAATAGGACATCAAGATTTCGAGTGATATAGGTATATATTCACCAAATAGGTTTAAGTCACTCCCCTTTAGCCATTCATATAGAATGGCAGTGCTTCTGTGTGCTTTAAATAGAAATAGTAGCATGTTTAAGTTTTACACACTGTGACAACCTGCCCCTGTGACAACCAGCCCCGGTCTCCCCTACAACTGGGATATTTGTCCAGTTTAGTTACATGGTATTTTGGTTGATGACTGCAAGTCATAAAAGGGCAGTTACCCTCGTCAAAGCAAAATGCATGATCACAGTTACCCTCGTCTTGAGAAGCAGTTACCCTCGTCATCTTAGACGTGCTTTAAGGCAATTCCTGATTCACACAGCCTTAACTAGTGCCTAATTGTTGTTGTAATTTCATTTTCGGTATCTTATAATGCTTATACAATACTTAGATAATTGCTGACATTGCTTATTTCTTCAGATTCATTGTTACATAATATTTAAGGCTAATTTAGGGACGAGGGTAACTCAGTTACCCTCGTCTAGTTTTGCCACAGTGAATAATGATTCATTAAGAAGTGATTTTAAATGAAATCGTTTTTACAAAGAGGAAATTAATACAAGTTTAATTTTATTAGCTGACACTGAAATAATAATTTATCAACTTTGCAATTTGGAGCAATGGTAGCTAGGTCATTACATTTCTTGAAATACTAACAAATCATAAATATTCTCACACAGTCACCCGTACAACAATAATCATAACCAATCTTTCTTGTCTACAATGCACATGCACACAGTCACAATACTCAGTACAATCCTTGGTATATTCCCAGCAGTGGCAATATTTCAAATGTTTCATAGAATAATTGATCAGTTTTGTGGTCAATGGTAAAATCTCATAATCTGAAAAAGGATTTCTATTTACATTTATTAAAATCCACACACATTTTGAGAAATTTTCTTAAGAATTCAATAAAAATTTTACAAAATCGAAACACAGTAATACAAATCGGAATACATCATGAAGGAGACCTAAAGGAGACAACTAAGGAAGAAACTAAATGAAAGAATATCCATGAATACAAAGACTACTTCAAGATTTTCAAATGAAGTCTCCAAATTACCCTTCAGAATAAAAATACCCGGACTAAGATTTCAGTTGGAATTTAGAGTTGTCCTTCCGTATGTAATATGCTTTTTAATACAATTTTGTCAACCATGCTTGTGCATAATGAGCAAATAATTAGGAGATACAAAGTTGACCAATTTACCCAATCTACAGTTGAAATTTATCATTAAAAAAAAATACATACAGAAATTTGAGTATGAACTGGTTTACAGTAACTGGGGAATTTCAATGATTTACTGAATACCAATTATCATTGCTTGTTCTGAAATTTAACTATCTTAACTATACATGCTACAGCACCACTGAGAACGAATCAGTAACTTATATCAATTTGAATAAATTTCAATTGATTGCTAACTCATTAGAACACAACTTAGACAAGAATCCAAGGACTCAAAGCCTGGGCCAAAGAAGTGAATGTCAAGTTGTAAGGTACATTCGCATGTTGCATTAAAACATGGACAAAATCTATGAAATCTCAAATGACCTAGATATATTCCCAATATTAATTTCCATAAAGTTATGCCATATTCGGAAGCTTTAATGCATGCACTTGGAAGCATTCCACTTTATCCTGCTCCATTGGAATACCATTGAATTTACCTGAATTTTGACAAACAAAGCCTCTCTCAGACTAAAAGTAAGTCATATCACTAAAGAGATTGTTATTTAGGTTACTTTATGCTATAAACTTCGTGCTGCACAAATTTCAGCCAGATTTTAGCTAGTCAACCAAGTCAACAGCAAATCAAAAAAATTATGATTTATCACATCTTATTTGCAATGTTATTCCAATGGAGGTTCGTAATAAGACATTTGACACGTTTTTGAATTGCTCTGTATTCACGTACAAAGAAAAGAATTGGCTAAAATTGGCACAGGACAAAGACAATGGCACCAAATAAGACTCGGAGGAGTGTTTGTATCAAAATGACTTATTTCCAACTCAGGACAGGCTTTGTTTATGGAATTTTAGCTAAATCCAATGGTATCCCAATAGAGCAGAATAAAGTAGAATGCTTCCAAGTGCATGCATGAAAGCTACCGAATGTGTTGCAACTTTATGGAAATTAATATTAGGAATATATTCAGGCCATTATCATCCAAGATTTAAACTTTTTGTCTATATTTGAAAGCAACATGCTAATGTACCTATTAACTTTGCACCCAAAACCTCTAATAATTGCCATAACTTCTGACTGTGTTAACGGAATGGAACAAAAGTTGCTCAGAATAATGTTCTACTCTAACCCACCCTTGCAGGAGAAGGAAACAAAAATATTCCAAATACTTTTGGAGATATGGCAAAAAACCGTCGCTGCCTAACAATTTGGCACTTGGTGTATACATACGCTCCGGTATCATGAGAAAAACCTGGGCACAAGGCCTAGGCTAAAAATACAAAGTTACAAAGTTAATCAGCAATCTTGAGTATATTTTACACCACCGGATATATTTCGTCAAAGCAATTAGAAATTGGCTTTTTTGTAATCTCAAGTTTCACTTTCAACTATAAGGAGAAATTAAATAATCAGATTCCATAAATTTTGAATGTTACTGCTTTCAAATTACAACTCTCTTCTTCCTTTATTTGTAGTGAAGAAATCTAGTAGTTAAGTCAATACAGATCACATATACATACTCATTACACAGACACTTTCGGTTGCATATAAATCTTTTGACCAGTCATACAGCATAGCAGGGCTGTGAAGTAACATTATTTCAAATAATGTATCACATGGCCAGATCTAGCAGATGGGAAAATTTGCACGACCTTAAGTAAAAATCTATCGAAACTACAGTGCCGCCTGTAAGTAAGTGAAACGTGTGATATTGTGCCATTGCATCAATGCTAAACATCCTCAACCAAAATGCTTGTGGAGGCATGAATTCTTATCCGATGAGAGGAAAACATACTGGGTCATAAAGGCCGATATGTGAGGCATGTGGGATAACAATGGCAGCCAATTCTCTTTGCTGTAGTTGGAGCTAGGTATGGGTCAAAGTCTTTGATAAGTAAGTGAACCACCCTTCCCTATTAAATAACATTGGGCCTGCATTTCACTTACTTATTAAAGACTTTGACCCATACCTAACTCTAGCTACAGCAAAGAAAATTGGCTGCCATTGTTATCCCACATGCCTCACATATAGGCCTTTATGACCCAATATGTTTTCCTCTCATCAGATGAGAATTCCTGCTTCCACAAGCAGTTTTGCTGAGGATGTTTAGCATTGATGCAATGGCACCATTTCATGCGTTTCACTTACTTACAGGCGGCACTGTATTTCCTCTGTATTTTTCGATATTGCATTCAGTTTCAAAAATGAAGTTGACAGACCACTTCCTTGTTTTGTTTAATTTATATTTTTCACATACAGTGAAAACATTGCCGATTTTGATATTATATTTCAGAAAACCAAATTTTGATCAGGGCAATTGTGATCCTGTAAACAATATCTTTTGCATCAGGTATTTTGTCATTACCATACAAATAGTGTATATTTTCATTTGTACACACGACTGCGCATTCATTACATGCCTGACAGCACATTTATTGCACACATTTTCTGCACACCAAATGGTTGCTAACAAAAGACCTATCAAGTTTAACAGAATCATTTATCAAGCATCAACAAAATCGTTCAACGAAAGCTATAAACATGAGAGAAGCATGATGGATGAAATTGTAACATGAAGAATAATAACAATCTGTATTATCTCTTGGCATATCTCTGGACGTAGTCTTTCACTTTGGCAATGAAAGCTTCCTGAAAATAGAGAAAAAGAGATTGATTTCTTTTTAGAGTCAGTAGGTTTTCAGCTGATAATTAAAAACCTGATTCTTGTCAAAAATACTTGTCGTCTTCTAATAGGCCTATACCCTGTTTTGGGTGTCCCAAATTATTATTCAATTGTAGGAAAAAAGTTACCTAAAACTACCAAAATGATCATATAATGCTACAAACATTTACCTTAAAATGTTGAATGAAACATAGAACCACCATTTCGAAAATGGTTGTTTTCATGACCAAGAAATCAATATAATGCCTTCTCATTGGAATAACATTGAAATTACCCTTTTTCTTGAATGTAAAGCTTCTCCAGTTAAAAAAAAAAAAGTAATATCACAACCAATTCACATTAATATATCTCTAAGACTATGACGTTATCCTGTGCAAAGATGAACCAAAAGTAAGTGAACCACCCTTCTCTATGAAATAACATTGGGCCAGTGTTTCACTTAATTATTACCGCCTATGCTATGCATAGGGCGGTAATGCAACTGTCCTGAAATCCCCTCGGTGCTGCTACTCTAAGGTTGCTTGGTATCAAAGACTTTGACCCATGCCTAACTCCAACTACAGCCAAGAAAATTGGCTGCCATTGTTATCCCACATGCCTCACATATCAGCCTTTATGACCCAATATGTTTTCCTATCGGATGAGAATTTGTGCTTCCACAATCAGTTTGGCTGAGGATGTTTAGCATTGATGCAATGGCACAATGCCAGGTGTTTCACTTATTTTAGGATTAGATTGCTAATAATAGTACAGAAAGTGTCCCCTCGAATGGACTGATTTTTCTTTTAGTACCCATTACCATTGTTCTGTAAATTTAGTTAGCCAAGATTAACTTGACATGAGCAAAATTCAGAAATCACAAATTACTCTCAGAGTGAAATTTTTGCTCCCAGAGTGAAAGTTGACACCACCAGAGCAAAAGTTGATGCACCCAGAGCAGCAGTTGACGCACCCAGAGCAAATATTTCACACCCACATCAATTCTATACTCTCTGAAAATTTTAAACCGTTCAACATTTTCTACAAGTATTTTACCTTACCTAACCATGTGGTGACATGTATGACACCTATCAGGTAGTCAGCAGTAAACAGTTGGCTAAACAGTTAAAGTGGAAGCCCAAGCATAAAAACATTTACAAATTCATCATAATAAACAATTTCTTCTTAGTCATCTTACCTTGTTAGATTCATAATGCTCAGCTGCTTCCACATTTAAAGGATCTTCAAAATTTAGTAAATCCTGCAGAAGAAAATACATTGAAGGTTTTAAAAACAAACTTTAATCAATATTGATTTACTGCAAACAACTATTTAAAATTTGCATTTTACAATTTCACAAATACAGTTCTGCAGGCATATTATTATAATGCACCCCTCCACCACAGAGTACGGTAACGATTGTTACCGTATTCTAAAATGGTGGACATCAAAAACATTGGTCATATGACCAGAATTAAATGGTCAATTCTTAAAGTTAATACTGCATATTTTGGCACGAGATAAAGCTGAAAAGAGAGTGTTATGTTCATATCATAAGCACATCACTTCAAATGTGTTGTAACTACAGTAGAAAGGATGTGTCAGGGCATGGAAATTTTGAATCTAGAGACAGTAACTGTAATAACAATTTTAAAGGTGAGAACAGTAACAATATTTCAAGGAGACAGTAACTGTATCTTTTAATTCAACTTCTCCGCAGTTCTGACAACGTTTGCAGTGATAGAATATCATCAATTTGTTTTGTACAGGCCTCCGTGCATTGTCAAAGATGTTAAAGATCTATTGAACTCTTCTGTCTTTAAAATTAAAATTATCACGTAATACAACCAGGTTGGGATTTGAGTGTCACTTTCTTATAAAAATGAATGAGTGTATGACTTTTCGGCTAGGCCAGCTGTATAAAGTTAATCAATGATATTTAAATTTATTAGTAAATCTCAATCATTTAAGTATACCATATCTTTATGGAAAAGGAGAGGGCTGCATATCAGTTGGCCAATCTTGGACTAATGGACTGTGGTCCCTGGGTTCCTCGCTAAGATAAGTTTGTACAATGTAACATAGTGAGGTTATTGAAGACTATCCTGATCATACTCTGCTGAGACAAAACACTGCAAAATTAATCATTATCAAGCACCAGTGAAATGTTTGGTAACCCAAACTTGTGTATTTAAAAGACTAGGGGGAACCGGGGCACATTGGGACGTGGGGCACTGTGGGACAGTGGGGTTTTCTTGGATCCGGGCAAGGTATTTGATATGGTAGTGCCATCATATCATGGTTTTATAGACATATTACAGCCACATGCAGAAGTATGGCGAGCAAAAGCTTGTTTTCTTACTACTAAAGTAAATATGGACGGGTTCAATTCGAACCATTCTGTGGACACTGGACAAACCATGAACAATGAGGCTTTCTCAGTGATTTTATGAATTTTATATATCGTAACGAACAGTTATGAATTGCTATCGTGATAAACACACTCACTGGTGTCCGCGATATTAGCATTTTGGTGTAAAAGTCATATCGGGCTCATTGGGACAGTGAATTCGGGGCACATTGGGACGCACTTAATATGACAGAATTCAAGTGTCAAAGGCAACTGAATGACCTGGGACAGCACACAACAGGTATTCAGGGCACAGTGAATAGAGGTTAAGTGGATTACCATCCTCTGTGAACAAATTTGTCGCAAAGCACTGTGTGTTACTTACACAGATATCCGCACCCAGGACAGTTTATGTTTAAAACTGTTTAAAGTGATGAACTATTGGCACTACAATGTGTTAATGCACTGTATATTGTCTTATGCACTACTTATATGCGATATCTATTGCACATGGAGTGTTAAAATGATTTTTTAATTGATGTCCCAATGTGCCCCGGCTGTGCCACGACGGGGCACATTGGGACAGTGATTTTTACGACTCTCTGGCTGCAAAAGGGTAGGTGCAGTCTAGTTTATTATGCCTTGCATTTAACCTCAATAGTATTGGTGATATTCATGCAAACTTCTGAGTTCTTCAGTGCTTTCAGCATTGAGCAAAATTAGTAGACGTTAAAAGCGTCCCAATGTGCCCCGGTTACCCCTATACTTCAGGTTTATTGCAATGAAAATATTGGTATTATGATGACGATGGACTCAGTCATTTCTTTAAAATTATATATATATATAATATATATGACCTGTTACCTTCATAAAAAAGCTCATCTCTTGTCATTTCAACTAAATTGGTAAGACAATCCAATTGAAACACTTGGTTTTTTGCTAAAATGTCACAATTGATCATGGTTAGTTTGCATGCTTATAAATAGAATAGAGATGTTTTTTATTCCAGGTACCGTACATGCTCATTCATGACATGTTGTGATCTCGCGAAAATATCAGTGAAACCTCAATAACACAACATTTATCACTAAACTTAATATTCTTGTTTACCCTGCAAATGACCTCTACTCTAGGCCTACCAAATAGTGAAGTGGTTTACAATAAATATTTTAATTTCTATCAGGACTCCACTTTCTGTCTCTCTAACAGAGAGTACCATTGCATAAACCCAGTCACCCAAAGACCTTACATTGCATGTAAACGTACAGTAACAGTCTCATGCAGGAATGTTGAAACACAGTTACCGTCTCCAAGCATTGTTGTTACCGTCTCTCGATTCAAATTTTGCCAGATAAACTGTAATAAATCTACAGAATGAATCCCAAGAATCTTTGAAAGTGGTGAGTATTTGGCAGTGAAGAATCATTTTAGTAGATTATTTCAGTTATTCGGATCCTATAAATTGACCAGTGCTAAGCTGGAATTCAAGCATGTTTTTGATGTCCGCCATTTTAGGATACCGTAACAATCGCTAATGTACTCAGTGGTGAAGGGTTTATATGGGGCCATTCTGGCCGTCATAATCAATCCATTTTGTCTATTCTGCATCCGAGTCTTTAGCTTCACAACTTCACCCTTAGACATTATTTACCCTGCACATTCTAACATTCGCACATTTTAACAAGAATCCATGGATTCAAAACCGGCCTTTGGCGATTATTTATTCGGGATTGAAATCATGAACGGGGGGATTTATATATTATTACATGGATTGTTTTGTATTGAGCAGTTATTGCCAGACTGATAGTGTTTGCTGCAAGCCATAAAACCTTTGTGGGGAACCTCTTAGCAAATGCCTATACCATATTTCAGAATTGTAAGTGAACTACTTAAGTCACAGTGGGCACTTCAAAATATGGTGTCCATTTTGGCAGCCATCTTGGAAATTTTCTCATAATTTATGAGGGAACCCCTAAGCAAATCCCCAAACCAAATAATAAAGTCGCAGTGGGGAATTCAAAGTGAACCCCTATACCAAATTGCATAAATCTAGGTGAAATACAGAGTCACAGAGGGCAATTCAAAATATGGTGGCCATTTTGGCAGCCATCTTGGATTTTTCCAAAAATTTCTGAGGGGAACCCCTAAGTGAATCCCTATACCAAATTGCATAAATCTAAGTGAAATACTAAAGTCGCAGTGGGCAATTCAGAACATCCATTTTGGCAGCCACCTTGGATTTTTCCAAAAATTTTGAGGTGAACCCCTAAGTAAATCCCTGTACCAAGGTTCATAAATCTAGGTGAAATACCAAGGTCAAAGTGGGTATTTCAAAATATGGTGGCCATTTTGGCAGCCATCTCGGATTTTTTCAAATTTTTTAAGGGGGTGAGGGGAACCCCTAAGTGAATCACTGTACCAAGTTTCATAAATCTAAGTGAAATACTAAGGTCAAAGTGCACAATTCAAAATATGGCAGCCATTTTGGCAGTCATCTTGGGTTTTTCCAAAAAATTTTGACGGAGACCCCAAAGTGAATCCCTATCCCAAATTTCATAAATCCAAGTGAAATACAAACAGCCTTAAAACTCACTCTGACCTTTCACAAGGCATGCGGGCCGGTAAAAACTGGTTTACAGGACAGCCAGAATTTTTACAGGCCCGTTTATTTGTGGTGTCAAGCGTCTTTTTGCAACCTTTTCTGCAGACTACAATTAAAACACCACTTTAGTTTACAGTCTGTAAAACTGATATCCAAACAGAGTGGGCTGTTGCACTGTGAAAATGGCACTTCGTGAATCATCATATTGATGATTTGTCACAATAATTTTACTCTAAGATCAGTCACATGACAAATCAAATAGCCGTCTATTCATCATGACTAATCAAACAGCCTCTATGTTTCCCATGGATGTTAAATTTGGGGAGATGACACTTCATCAGTTATTATGACTCACAGTCACAGAGTGCCAAAATCTGTGGGAAGCAACATTTATTTTATGCATATAAAATTTACAGGCTGTAATAATGATAAAGTTTGTCAAAGTATACTGTCAGAATGAGAAATGCACTGAGGAAGGCCCTGGTCTCTTGGGGGAGTTTAGTGGATGGGTGTTGATAGCCATTGCTTGCAGGAATAATTTGGCAAAGGTACATAACTACATCATAGCACTGTACAGAAAGCTGGTGAAGAAGTAGACAATGCCAAGTGTCATACAAACATAATGATCCACTGAGCAACCATGCTTCATCTAGGCATGAACAATTATTTTAAAACACAAGTACTGAAATGGTTTGACTCTCGCAGTGCTTAGGAATTATAAGCAATCCTGACACAGGGTCACCTTCTCCAATGAGTGCTCACAGGCCCACTGCTGGCTGCAGATGTTCATTGCACCTGTAACCACGGTAACCCCTTACAGCTAACTGAATCCCCCATTCATAATTGGCAGGTCCATATCTGTCATTGACCCCCATTTCTCACTGGGTTGCAGCACTGTGTTCAGAGGGGCGAGGAAAGTGGACAAGTGGACAAGTTGACACATGGACAAGTGGACAAGAGTCCCATTTCACCAAAAATCTGTTTAAGCCCTCTTCTATTAACCGGCCGAAGGCCGGTTAAAAACTTGTTAAATTGAGATTGAGGTGCAATACTTACTCCAAATAAAGAATTGAGACCCCATACTACATCTTTGAGCTTACGTGTTGGAGCCCAACCTGGATAAACATCAGAGGAACAATTACAAACAACTCAAGGTAACCTACAGGTTATATAAAGTAAGATTAAAATCCAATTGATCAAAAGATACTTAAGCTTAGGGATGATTGAAACGGCTTAACATTTATTCATGGACTAAGTTTTTAGCACAATTTACCCTCTTTTAACCCCTTTTCAAAGATAAATAGCTCTGTGATGCACAGTGTGAGCTGACATCATAAATATTGTGATGATTAAAAATTATATATATATATAAAATATATTTAACTCCGGGTTATGCCACCAATAAGTGAAACACTGCATTATAATTGGGTCATTATTATAAAACATCACACAAATTTTGGATAATCTAAATATCCTTGACTGCTTGACTTACCCATACTGTCTAAAGAATTTTGTCTAAGTAGAGAGAGGCAGACTTCACCATCTTCATTTATATTAGGATGCCAAATACGGGTTTCGCAGAGAACTTTCGGAGGCTGAAAGAAGATTGACATTTACAATGAATAAGTTGTTGGACGTCTGGAAAATAGTCATTTTGACCATCCTAAATGTATTAAGCATCAAACCGATCTGCTGTGAAAGTGCATTTAATCTATTGAGTTTGAATTCTGAGACCAAATTTATCACTTACATTAAAATGATCACTTACCACTATATTATAATCTTCAGGGACGGTTATTAGAAACTTAAACTTTCCTCCGACCCAGTAACTTTCTTCAGGACAAATATTGAGATGGAAGCTGTGTAGTTTGTTGGGGTCGTCAAATCGCACATTGCAAGACTTGGGTAAGGTCTGCTCCATCTCTTGAACCTCTGTGGTGAAAAGTAAACTAGATTTATAATTTGATAACCTTCTAATTACCGGTCATGCATCCTATGCATAGGACGGTAATGCAGTGATATCCATCTGATGTGAGTCACGACCCCAGCCATCTTGGAAATTTTCTCATAATCTATGATGGAACCCCTAAGCAAATCCCCAAACCAAATTTCATAAATATAAGTGAAATAATAAAGTCACAGTGGGCAATTAAAAAATGCCGACATTTTGGCAGCCATCTCGGATTTTTCCAAAAGTTTCTGATGGAAATCCCTAAGTGAATCCCTGTGCCAAATTTCATAAACCTAAGTGATATATTTAAGTCACAGTGGGCAATTCAAAATATGGCGGCCATTTTGGATTTTTCTAATAATTTCTGAGGGGAACTCCTAAGTTAACCCCTATACCAAAATGCATAAATCTAAGTGAAATATTAAAGTTACAGCACTTGGGCAATTTAAAATATGGTGGCCATTTCGGCTGCCATCTTGGATTTTTGCATAAATTTCTGAGGGGAACCCCTTAGTGAAAAGTGGGTAGCATCCCCACCTTGTACACATGAGGACGTGGGTTCGATCCCCGCTCCGGCCATGTCCAGAGGTTATCATCACTATAATGATTGGTATGATTTCCGTTCAGCATGGTGAGCGCAGGTGAGCAGATTTATCTGGAATGGGCGCTATATCAAATCATACTATATTATTATTATATTATATTATTACTACAGTCACAGTGGGCAATTCAAAATATGGTGGCCATTTTGGGAGCCATATTGGATTTTCCCAACAATTTCTGATGGGACCCCTAATTGAATCCCTATAGCAAATTTCATAAATATAAGTGAAAAAGTAAAGTCACAAATGTAAGTGAAATCCTAAGCAGGGTTCCCACAAAATTTTACGACGGGAATTCCATGACTTTTCCATGACTTTCCATGACCATATTTCGGATTTTCCATGACCAATGTTTCACTCGTTGAGGTCGAGATTCACCCCGAAACTAATTCACGCGATCAACCATCCTACTACCATAAGCTCCCAAATGTGTTAAATTTTAGCGCGAATCGTAGTCAAAATGTGAATTTTCCATAACTTTTCAAAATATTTTGAATTTCCATGACTTTTCTAGGGATGCACGGATATCCGGCAAGGTATCCGGTATCCGGCCGGATATTGGAATTTGCAGGATATCCGGTATCCGGCAGAATTAGGGTGTCAGAACCGGATATCTGGGATGCTAAAAAATAAGGGAAAAGATGGAAAAATATTGATAATAAATGAAAGAATGTTACGAGAAGAAAGTCAAAAACGTGATGTAACCATCTTCAGATTTAAATTCAGTTACGGAGCATAACGAAAAACGTTCAATCAGAGGAACAGTACCCCGGTGGAAATGATATCTCTCGGCTCTCAGAAAAAAATATTTATCATCAACTTTGAATGCTTTTTCGCACGTTTACTATCCGGTTCCAACTATCCGGTATCCGGCAGTTGATGTTGCCGGATAATCCGGTATCCGGCTATTTTCACTATCCGTGCATCACTAGACTTTTCCATCACTTTCCCAGACCACTATTTTTTCCATGACTTTCCCTGACTTTCTATGACTGTGGGAACCCTGCTAAATGTCACAGTGGGCAATTCAAAATATGGTGGCCATTTTGGAAGCCATCTTGGATTTTCCCAAAAATTTCTGAGGGGGACCCCTTAGTGAATCCCTATACCAAATTTCACTAGAACGCAAATATTATTAGCAAGTCCAGGCCATCCAAGTTGAATTAAATATAGTGGCATGATATACGGTAGCTCCACTGAAATTATTGCACTAGTACAGAAATTTCCTAAGGCCCAAAACTGAATTGTGATTGAGAAATTCATCATTTGCTGCAAGGCCGTGACTGATTCTCATGATAAATACGGTTTAATACCATTTTATGTCACTGATGCATTTGTAGTGGTCAATTGGTTGAGCAAATTAACCTTCCAATTGTTCATTCATATGGAATACGTAGGCTGCTCAGCCACAAAAACAAGAACCCGCGGGTTGCATAATGCAGGTGGAATGTTCTAAATAGGGTTGCCTTTTGCAAATCTTTTTTGAGTCCAGGTCAAATCTGACAGTTGATTTGAATGTCTAGGGTTATATACAAATACAATTACTGGTCCTCAGGATTTGGCCAAAAACACGCACATCAAAAAATTAATGTGGGTTAGATCGAGACTTTCTGATTAATAATTACTGGGGATCAACAAATACCAGACTTTAGAAAGGGAAAAATAGGTACATAGATGGCTTTTATCGTTTCTTACACATTGAGGATTGGAATGTTATACATGTTATTTTTTTGCGGCTGTCAGAGAAGCATAACTTCGCTTTTAAATGAGAAAATATGTCTCCTAGTACCCTATACATAACCCAAAATACTGCTGCACACCATTATAGATGTTCTCCATAAAGAAAATCTTACTTTAAAGAAAGAAAATGACATTCTAATGGCAAGATCAAGGTGCTCCGTCAAATTCACAAAACCTATCTTGCTTCGGAAACAACCAGTAATTGGGAATGGAGCACCAAATATATCAGATTTTTTGCAAGCAAAAATAGGTATATATATATATAAAGAATGCCTAATGATATTTCAGATATGTATTTCTTATTTATTAGATATGGGAAATGAGAAAAACCAAATCTCATCTGTGGCGACTGTCACGAAAACATAATTTTTGCTATTTTGGTTATAAATGAGAATGTTTGTCCCTTAATATCACATACATAATCTGAAATGCTCCTACACATCATTGCAAATATCTCCATAAATGAAAATCTGACTTACAAAAGAGAAAATGCTATTTAGATGGCAAGATCAGGGAGTTCCTCCAATCCACAAAACCCATTTTTCTACAGGGACGATCTGTAATCAGGCCTGCAGCAATAACCACCAAACGTTTCAAAGCGAAAAATTTGCACATAGATTGCCTGACATGTACACCCCATATTTTTTCACATTTTTCAAATAAAGGGCCCAGAAAAAGCTAGAGCTTATTTTTTCTGCCATCAGGAAATTGTAATTTCACCTATTGTTTTATCAAATACGATTTTCTTTCTCAAAATAACCCATGTATGTATACATAATCTAAAATGCACAACACTAGGGGTTCTCGAGTAACAGAAAATCCGATTTTCGATAACAAAAATGTGTTATTTGATAGCAATATGAGGGTGCATCACCCAATCCACAAAACCCATTATATTGTCATAAGTGACCAGTTAAAAATGCGACACGAGTGCTATAAATAGCATCTTTCCAAAAGAATGGGACTTAAATGTGGTATTGGGCTGCATTATCATCCGCCACTATGCATCACAGCACTGCATTGTGCATCAATGCACTGCATTACAACACTGTATTACTGTACTGGATTACAGCACGGCATCATCGCACTGTTACACTGCATTATTGCTACAACAGTGCATTATAACAGTGCATTACAACAATGTGTTATTGCAGTGCAGTGTGCACTACTGCACTGCATCACAGCACTATATTACAACACTGCATCACAGAACTGCATCACAGCACCGTATTGTTTTACCTCTCCAGCTCCGCTTTGCATTACAGCGCTGCATCACTGCACTACCTAACAACAATGCATTATTGCACCGCATTACAACAATGTGTCACTGTACTGCATAACAGCACTGTATTTACAGAGCACTGACCAGAGCATTTGTAGCAGTGCTACCATGTTTGATACATAGGTGGAGCCATGAGAATCTGGTAACATATATACTCGAATACAGGCTCCAGGAATAAACGCCCAGTTAATTAAGGCCCAACTTGAACTTGAATAAAGCCATCTGAAACAGAGGCCCCTTCATATAAAGTACCATGTCAAATAGAGGCCCCAATTGTGATAATAGACTCAATTGGCTCCACTCTAACAAAGATTACACTCAAAGAGAGACCCCATCAAATACAAGCCCCTTTTTAATAGAGGCCCCACATCCATACACGATACAGGTCCAATGAATAGAGTCCCTCACCATCAAATAAAGGCCCTCAAATAATGCACCACTTGAATAAAGGGCTCCTCGCAGAGAAATCACTTGAAAAGAATGATTCCTCGAATTGAGGCCCCTGAATAAAGGCCTCCCTGAATTTACTTCCAAGTTTCTGCATGTATTCTCTTGAATGGACAAACAAAAACATATCCTTTTCTATTCTATCAGATGCCCGTGTGAATAGAGGGCCCCTCGATTAGAGGCCCCTCAGAATAAAGGCCCAACTGTGAATAGACAAATTAAGTCCCAACTTGAATAGAGGCTCCCCTTGAATAAAGGCCCCCCTTGATTAGAGGACCCTTTTAATATAAAGCCTATCTCAAAAATAATGAAGCCAAAGTGTGACATGACCATCAAAATTTTAAAATGTATCTTTGTATGAAATGACCTAAGCATATTGTAAAGAACATATTTAAGTTGCAGAAACTATATTGGCCATGGTGCTTTGATGAGTGGAAATAATTGATAACAGCTGAATATTACAGAATTTATAAAAGTTTGTTTTTCATGGCAGTGAAACATAACTGGGCTGAATGGTAATTTGTCATGAACTTAAATCCGTTTTCTTTATTTGACAACAACTGGCACATTTTTAAAAGTCTTCTGGACGATTGTCATTCAAATACACCAAATATATTTTGACAAACACCCAATTTTTCGGAAATTTCTTTTCAAAACTTACATATATTAACCCCAGAAGCATATTTTTTCGTTTAAAATGATTTTAACTGCCCTATGTTATGCGTCTATATGTGGGCTTCAAATTGATACCAAATAAGTGCCACCGAAGTGAATGTCTGCATAGCAAATGATGATAGAAGTGTGATTTTATTTTTCGACATAAAAAGCTGATTTTAAGTACTGGTGTGATATGAATCTTCAGAAAATGTTCTGGTTTTGACTCAAATCGATTTCATAGTAACTATCAATCATAACTGGGGGTAAAATACAACCATTTACAAAATAAAAAATATTTTGTTACTGTTTATTGCCTTTTTAGACAATTTGGCCTCAAATTTTAAAGAATGCTCCATAAATGTTAAAATTTTTGTAATTAGGCAATGAAACGTACTCCAACTTTTGAAATTAATTGTTAATTTCACTCCAAGTAATATTAGAATGATTGCTTCACTGTTTGTCAGAAAAAAAATTGAATACGATCAAAATTTTTCAAAGCGTTACGCGTGCGACGAACATAACTTTTGAATTTAATCACCAGAAACCAGTCAAAAACTTGAGTAAGTTCATAGATTAATAAAACTTCATAGATGTACTATATTTCGAGCCAATCCAGATTAAAAACAGAGCTTTCATAGCTCTGTACTATTTGAAAGTACTCTCGGCATTACGCGTGCGACACATTCACCTTTCCAGCTACTCATTGGAATTTTTCCGTGAACTAGATTTTCCAGAATCATAAAAAGCTCCAAAACAACTAAGTAGATGTAATACTACATCTCAATGGCAAAAAGATTCAACTGAAATATGCTAAAGGGAAACTAGAGCATTTCTGATCAGGAACATTCAAATTTGACTCAATTTTACAAAGTCAACCTTTGAACCCCAATAACTCAATCATGTCAAAACAAGTGGATGGAAGTGTTTGTTTCAATGGATTTATGAAGCCTGGGGATGTGGAGATTCCAAAAAGTAAAAGGAAATAGCAATGGAACATGGCAAACTTTGTAAAATTGAAAGAATTCATCACGTGAAAAAGTATATGTCACGCTAAATAAGTGAAAAAATGCATGTTTTCTGATATACTTTCATCTCTATCTCAATAACCTTTTGACGAATTGCCATGAAATTTTCAGGATTTTGGCATAAGAATGTATTTAAGGCAAGACTGTAATATGAAGTTGTTTCATACAGCTTTTATCAAAATTTGCGCACCCTCAGTGAAAACCAGCTATGTGGCTTCATTATTTTTGAGATAGGCCATAAGCCCACCTCAAATAAAAGTCCCCCTCGAAAAGAGGACCGTTTGAATAGTGGACCCCCGAGAGCTTTATCTGCGTCATGGATGACAATGAATATATAGATATATATATATCATTTTATGATTATTAAGGAATTGAGCACCACTGAAACCACAGAAAGAACTTGGTTGGTATTGCTATGTACTTTTTTGCTGTTGATTGCCTGTTTGCAGGAATAATGACGTATATATCGGACATCTGCAGGTCATAAAAACATAGCTTGCGATTCTAGTTTCATATTCAATGTATGAAAGGCAGTTATGCGACAGTTTCAAAAAATACCGTGCAAGCACGTAAACAACTCGGTTGCAAAGTGCGACAGACAACTCCAGTATCCCGGCATGGCTGGGAGTGCAATACACATGAAGTAAAGACATCACCAAAAGTCCCAGAATGCACTTTAATTTGGGCGATTTACCCTGAAACCATTATAAAATGTGCTAGCAGTTGTTTTTCATGACGGCCAAGAATTTCGTTCACTAGGGACCATGAATGAAGTGGAGAAAGTATGAAGGTTTTGTAGACTTGTTAAAATTTACCAGGCTGCATTGTGTCTTGTGACAACTCATTGAATGATTCATTTGGTACATAGGTCCATGGATGCAGAATTGCAGATCTATGCATCACCTGTGCTCTGTTACTTCAAAGGAGGCTGAATACTTCCCATTTGAACTGTTTAAAGTGTTTTTGCAAGCAATAATAATGCACTGCTCTTTTTTTATTGTCTGTGGTAATTATTTTTCCTGACTTGTTCTAAACAATGGGGCCTTAAACAAAACAAACTGCACCATGCAACCTCTTATCTCAGTGTTGACAGGTCATGCTTAACAGGATTTGAAGGGTATTTTTACCCAACTCTCCACAGCTCAAGAACACATGTGCAATGTCACTGGCACCTCAGATTGACAATTCATTGGTTTGTGTTCCCACATCATGACACATGACAGATAAGCATGTGCACTGTGAAGGATTTGCTGTAAAAACGTACTTGTTCTTTTTTACTGTGACTGTTCGCATAGCCTAAGGTGGAGATCCACATTTCTGTAGTCTTTCTGAACTGACAGCTTATACAGTCTGTCTTGAGATTACATATACTGGATACATGGTGACTGATAGGCCTGCAGGAGCATGTTTAAGCTATTTAGTACTTGCAGATCACTCTTTGTCAGTAACTGGATATTGGGCCCTCCTACAATAAATTCTAAATAAGAGAGTAAGAGCAACACACAGAATGTCTGGTGAAAAGGATTATTTAACAGATTCTTCAGATTCTGACAGGTCTGAAGATTTTATTGACACTGACATCACTATTTTGGAGCATGTAGAAGAAATAATGTAAGATATTTAGAAGTCAAAGATAGTTTTGAGAAAATAATTCCAGTAATTTTTGACAGTGTACATGAGATTCTTGGTAGCAATAACTTGGAGAACACATGTTAAAAAGGTTTATTTCAAAGCATCGTTTCGTGTGGATTTCAGAAATGCACATGACTGAACTTCTGTCATTCCCGAAATTAGGCAGAAATAAAGCAACATGTGTAGTTTGACAGCAGCAGGTGCGACATGCGATGAGTTGTGCTAGGACAAAGATTGTATGCAGCCGTGTGGGCAAATGCAAGTTTTGGCCATGTGCCTCTGCAACACAACGATTACCTCGTTGTAAAAAGACAGATATATAGAAAGACAGAGAGAAATGTAGACTGTAGAAAGATAAAATAAAAAATATGACAGATAGATAGATAGATAGATAGATAGATAGATAGATAGATAGATAGATAGACAGACAGATAGATACATGTGAATGGAACACAGGATGGCTTGTTGTGTTTGGTGTTGTTAAATTTGAAACTAAATCTAAGAAGCTAGACCTACTTGACCTAATTTCCTGCTGTCCACCATTGATGTGTAGACCATCATTGCACAGATTTTTGAAACCTCTCTTGAGCTCAATTCGCTTCGTGAAACGGCCTGCGGCCATTTCGCTGCGCGAATATAAGTTGTTGGAAATTCAACGCACGTTTCTGAAAGACTTCTGTCACAACATCATGGTGACCGAGACATACAAGATCCAGGTTGACCGAGACAAACAAGATCCAGGTAACCGAGACATACAAGATCCAGGTTGACCGAGACATACAAGATCCAGGTAACCGAGACATACAAGATCCAGGTTGACCGAGACATACAAGATCCAGGTTGCCGAGACATACAAGATCCAGGTTAGCATATAAATATATATACACACATCAATACACAATACAAAATCATTTTCAAAACGGAAGACAATGATACAACAGTACAGAAACTAATTAGTCAGCATTTTATTTTAAGGACACTTTAAATTATTTCAGTCATTAAAGAACTAATGAGTACATTCCATCAGCATAAACCAATGGTCGCTAAAGTGTTGCTACCAGTCACCAGGGTCAAATATAAGCCAAAAATGTTACTAGTCCACGGACTAGTATCTTTCAAAAGTTACTAGTCCTCCCCAAAAGTTACTCGTCCTTAATATTGTGTGCAATTTTGTTATTACCGACATCTTTAACCATTAAAACATGCTCATTCAAAAGAAAAGGTAAAGTTCTGGCCAGTAACTGCAAATTCATGGAGCACTTCAGCTATTAATTCCCTTGGAAAAGTGATTTAAAGCACTACCACGCAGTCATCAAATATGTACGTGGAGGGGATATCGATCATAAAATTTGAGTTTTGTGTATTTAGGAAAAAACCTATTCAAATAGAGGTACTAGAAGCGGAGCTATCTGTTTTCCTGATTTTCCTGAAACAGGTATTTATAAGTTAATCAAAAGGTTACTGAGTTTAAGAAAAGATTAAAGACTTTCTGAGTTAACACCAAACACAACAAGCCATCCTGTGTTCCTTCCATTCACATGTGAACAAGGCCTCTAGCTGAGAGGCTGAAACGTTGTGACAAAAAAGTAAGTTCCAATGAACAATTTTATTCATGGATATACCTGGGACCAAGAACAACTTATTCTCCATAGATAGATAGATAGATAATCCGCCAAATAGTAAAAAGGCACACAACACTGAAAGCTACCAAATTTAAAAGTCTATGTTAGATTGTTGATATTGCATAATAGTAAAAGAAACAATAACATGATTGCCACTGATTGGCATGTAGATTAATTGCTCACTGTTACATAATCATCAGTTTATAACAATTATGCAACTTTAATTTTGTTAAGTTTACGAGTTGTCTGTTTTGAAATTAACTGAATTACATGTAAATAATTCAATTTAGAATGTCAAGGCTAAAATTAACTATTCCATAAAAATTATAGGTACAGGGAATACTACTGGACAAAATTGAATTTTTAAGGCACTTCTGAAGGTGAATATGTCATTTTTGTTAAATTTGAAACTAAATCTAAGAAGCTAGACCTACTTGACCTAATTTCCTGCTGTCCACCATTGATGTTTAGACCATCACTGCACAGATTTTTGAAACCTCTCTTGTGCCCATTTCGCGAAACGGCCTGCGGCCATTTCGCTGCACGAATAAAAGTTGTTGGAAATTCAACGCACGTTTTTGAAAGACATCTGTCACAACATTATGGTGACCGAGACATACAAGATCCAGGTTGACCGAGACATACAAGATCCAGGTAACCGAGACATACAAGATCCAGGTTGACCGAGACATACAAGATCCAGGTTGACCGAGACATACAAGATCCAGGTTGACCGAGACATACAAGATCCAGGTTGACCGAGACATACAAGATCCAGGTAACCGAGACATACAAGATCCAGGTAACCGAGACATACAAGATCCAGGTTGACCGAGACATACAAGATCCAGGTTGACCGAGACATACAAGATCCAGGTTAGCATATATATATACATTATCAATACACAATAGGTACAATACAAAATCATTTTCAAAATGGAAGACAATGATAGAACAGTACAGAAACTAATTAGTCAGCATTTTATATTAAGGCCACTTTAAATCATTTCAGGTCATTAAAGTACTAAGGCCACACATAATTGATCTTTAGCTTCTCGGATCCTCTCGAGGCACTTTTTCTAGTGTCGGTCGGTAGGACAAAAAAAAAAAGGTTAAAAAAATCTTTTTTTTTCTGTCGGCAGTAAATCTATTGTGTCGGCAGGTCCGCGAAGCTAGGAATCAATTATGTGTGGCCTAATGAGTACATTCCATCAGCATAAACCAATGGTCGCTAAAGTGTTGTTACCAGGCAGTCACCAGTGACATCACAAGTAGCTTCAGACAACCATTTTGTAACATCTTGAGTTGAAAGTGGTACCTTTAACTAAAAGCTGGTCTCGAATGGACACCCTGGAATCCACCACTCCTTCCCTACTCCCAGGGACAGGCGCAGGTTTCTTGGTGTGCAGTTTCTTCTGTAAATTGATCATGCTCTGAAAATATAAATTGATCATTCTCTGAATATAATAGGTCTGATCATTTGTATTCAAAGTTGAACCTGTACAGCCTGTACTACAGACAATGCATACTAAATTTCTACGACTAGGTCTATTAAAATTATATACATGTTTCCATATAGACACTGAATCAGATGAACAATTCATTTTGATTCTGGAATACTAAACCTTTCCACAGTTTCTAGGCCAGGTTCTATGCCTACAATAGTTCTAAACCACCATTGGTGGAAAATTGGACTCTGCACTGAAATTGATTAACAGGTTGAGCTTCCGATTCGATAATCGATTTAAAATCGATTCTGTGACTAGCCCAAACTAGATGCAGCATAGCATATAGGATAGGGGATTATCTGGTGCATGGAATGCTGTCCCACAGGGACGAAATGGGGCCGTAATATTTTCCCAATATATATACATATATATGTCTGTCACTTCAAGTCACTTGCTATCACTACTGCTTGTGGTTCTAGTCTGAGCTATGTATACGTATGTATCTACAGCATTGGTTGGCTGGGACCGCTGGGTGCGTCATGCTATGCCCCAGGGCGGAGGAGAGTTAGAATAGAATAGAATAGAATAGAATATAACTTTATTGAATCCCACCAGGGCTAATTTCGGACATTGACCAAAAAAACGAATGTGCTGTTGAAGCCAATTAAATGCTGTGATCATGACAAATCAGATGATGACTCACTCTTTCCTACATTACAAATTGACCAGCTGTAAAAAGTGTTTATTGGTATTGACAGTCTACACTGCAATAGAGATAGCCCAGTGCCAATGATTATCTTACCATTCAATTTCTTCAGTCTTCAAATTCAAAAGTTAATAATTTTAAAGAAATACAGGTTTAAAATGTAGGTTGATTTATTTAGTATGTTTAAGCTGTTAATACTTAATCATTTCTTTGTTGTTAATTAATCCATCTCTTTGAATTGCAATTCACAGCATGAAAGCCAAGTTCACTCATCCTACATCAGGGTTGTGCCCCAAGAGCTAATTGCTATTTAATAAGTTCGCTAATTGCCCTTTGGGACAATTGAGTAGTGTCAAAGAAGTGTCAAACACATTTGTCAATCCAATTGAACCATTCACTCAGTTGACAATACCAGGCTTGATTGCAATAACCTTGTTCTTGCTTTGAAGAACAGGTCAAGAGCCTGGGGAAGCATGAAATCAACAAGAGTCGATTCTAGCAGTGCCCTGGCGACATCGGCGGATCGTAAGTGCGGGCGACGATCGTCGGCGACAATCGGCGAATCGTTCCATCACTATAAACCACACTGAACGTCTGAAGTTTGATCAGTTGATCGGTGTTGTCTGTTGATTGAGTACGTTGATTCATCTACTCTTAACTACTCCAAACTACTCCAGAAGTGAAGCTTCTACTCCGAGGGTAAGCTACTCCAAGGTTGGTCCAAATCGAACATGAAGGCGTAGTTATAATCGTTATTACTTCAGGATTCCCCAGCTATTAGAATCCCTTAGTTAATGGCAATTACGTCGTGAATTGACGACATCAATCAATTGCTTTCAATTGATTCAACTGAAATACAGAAATTCACACCAGAAAAAAAGCAATCTGGCACTAAATCACAGCTTCTGAAGTGTCATTTATTTATGTAAACAATCATACGTCATGGGATGTCCCAATTTCTTGGAGCACTTCCGATCACACTCCAACATGTCCAATCTACTCTGATGTACTCTCGGAAATGCAAAACAAATGACCTGGAGTGAACTACTCTACTCCAAGAGCAGCGAAATGAACGTACCCATTGAATGAAATATTTTTGAGTCAGTGGTTGCGTTTGTTTCATCTACTCCAAACTGCTACCAACTACTCTGGAAGTGACGCTTCTACTCCAAGAGTAAACTACTCCAAGGTTGGTCCCAATCGCTCATAAAGGAGTAGTTAGAATCATCGTAACTTGAGGGCTCGGCTCGCTAGCAATTGGAATTCCCTAGTTATTGGCAATTATGCCGTTAATTGACACCTTCAATCGATTGCCTTTAATTCATTACATTGAAATATAGTAATGCACACGAGAAAAAAGAAAACCGGCACGAAATCACAGCTTCTTAAGTCATGTATCTACTCCAGGAAGTGACGTTTCCACTCTTGGAGTAAACTACTCCAAGGTTGGTCCAAATCGAACATAAAGGAGTATTTAGAATCGTCATAACTTGGGGGTTCCCTTGCAATTAGAATTCCCTAGTCAATGGCAGTTATGCAGTCAATTGACATCCTCAATTGATTGTTCTGAATTTATTAAATTGAAATACAGAAAATTTGAGATATGCACACCAGAAAAAAGGAACCAGGCACTTGAAGAAGTTCACTCCAGATCATTCGTTCTGCATTTCCGGGAGTAGATCAGAGTAGATAGGAAGTACTCCAAGAAATTGGGATATCCCATGATGTAGGATTGTATACAAAGATAGATGACACTTCAGAAGCTTTGATTTAGTACCTAATTGCTTTTTCCTGGTGTGAATTTCCATATTTCAATTCAATAAATTAAGAGCAATCGATTGAAGGTGTCAATTGACGTCGTAATTGCCATCAACTAGGGAATTCTAACTCCTAGGGAACCCCCAAGTTATGCATGTCATGACGAGTCTAGCTACTCTGATATGTTCGATTTGGACCAACCTTGGAATAGTTTACTCCAGGAGTAGAAAAGTCACTTCCTCGAGTAGATAACTTCCGAAGTAGTTGGAGTAGATCGAATCGAATGTACCCTCTGGGCGTTTTCGGAAAGGTTGCACTAGTAGGGGAGACCGGGGCTGGTTGTCACAGGGGCAGGTTGTCACACTGTGTAGAATTTAAACATGCTCTATTTCTATTTAAAGCAAGTAGGAGTACAGCCATTGTATACATGGTATATGAAAGTCAGTACAGGAGTAACTTAATCTGGTGAATATATATACCTATGTAATTCGAAATGTTTATGTCATATTGGACATTTAAAAAATAATCAGCACTCGGGGCAGGTTGTCACATTTCGGGGCAGGTCGTCACACTTTCAGGGCAGGTTGTCACACTTTTGGTTAAGAGTTTGAATGCAGGAAGTGAGACTCTATTGGCAAAGTCCTGACTAAGACAACTTATTTTGGACATGTGAGGAATTCTCTACTTGCCCAGTGCAGACCTTAACAATCATGATCATGTGACTCTGTACAAGGGTGCTACAAATTTTGACTTATCAAGGCAACAGAAATGCATTTTGATAAGGAAGAGGGTGAATGAAGACTGCAGAATTTTTCTGCAAATTCCTTTTGAAAATTTGAAATAGATCTATTTAGACGCTATGCCTTTTCTGCTGACATCATCAATCATCAGTAGAATGTACTAAGGGGATGACAATTCAATATCCACGAGAGCGTGACAACCTGCCCCGAAAGTGTGACAACCCGCCCAAAAAGTGTTACAACCTGCCCCGAAAGCGTGACAACCTGCCCCGAAAGTGTGACAACCTGCCCCGTAATTTTGTGACAACCTGCCCCGAGTGCTTCTTATGGCAACAATGGATTTTCTTCAGTTTTTACATTTTGATGTATACCATGAACAGATAAAAGCAAAACAAAATTTTTCAATCTGTTCAGTAGCGTGAGTAGTATCACTTGTGTACGAATAATAAAATGACATTCAATTTGAAGGTGAAATTTTACTTTTGGCAGTAAAAAAACTGAAATACTCATTGTGCTTTGCAGACGTCCTTCTTGGTGTTAGAATTTTGTGAAGAGACCCCTGGTGATAATTTCTAAAATAAACAATGACTGGTCGGACAATACTTCCCCCTAGTTTTTCACAGTAAAAAGTGTGACAACCTGCCCCTGTGACAACCAGCCCTGGTCTCCCTTAACTCGGGTGACACGGGTGATGAGGATTTGTTAAAGAACACTCCACACTAGCTCACACTCGACCCTCGTGTTTCCCGGAACCAGAACAGGAGAGCATCACTCGAGCAGGAACCAGCTTCTGTCACGTGGTACAACTCTCTAGACCCTGGTACTCCCCACATATCGGCGAGTAGCAAGAAACACTACTCTCGAGAAATGACGTTGGCACTTCCAGGAAACACGAGGGTCGAGTTTGCGTGTTCGGAAACAAACCCTCGTGACTCGTGTCACTCGAGTTACCCGTGTAACCTTTCCGAAAACGCACTATGTTTATGACACTGACAGATTGGGTGCGCTCGTTTGTATCCCCCAGTTACGCCGACCGGTGTAGCCCGACCAGGTGGTCGGTTGACCGTCATTCGAAGACAGTTGATAACCCGGTCAATGTGCCAGACTGAATTGTTTGTTTACATATGGCAGCCGTGGTAACAAATATAAACAAACAATTAAAACGTGATTTTGGAGGGTCCTAAAGCATGTGTTTGTGTTATTTTTACTTTTTCACTGCTCCAAACAATGCAACAACAAGCAACATAGGGCAAACAGGCCGCTTTTCTCGTGTGCCAACACCCGGAAGTTTACTTAGCCTTGTGTTGGATTGATAGACTGCCACACACCGAGCAAAATCGGCCGTACTACACGGGATACCCCGGATTGATGTGCGCGCATAACATCCGGCGCAAACAAGGACAAGCTGCTTGCAGCGCCTCCCATCGTGCCTCCTTCCATCGCTGCCCCCAAAGGGGCATAAAGCCATGTGCTCTAAGCTGTCAAAATTGCCAGAATAGAACATACAGTGTAACAGCCGTAACTAACAGGTGATATCAATTCGGTAGACTTTCTGGACCATTATCTTGTCAATAAAAAGACAGGGTAGCCTTTAAAATTGTTGAAATTTCTCAGAGAACTTGCCGTGAATTGTCGACAAATTCCAACGGACTTGCTTCAATGAACCCGCCTCCCTGGCAGGAGAGTGACGTCTTGGCCAATGGCAGACGAGGGCCTCGCACGTGCGACTTTTCAAAATGCCTGCACTGAGGTTTCAAACCGTGCGGACTATCGTATGCAATGAGGGGACACATTTCCAGTTGTACATTTTTTTTTTTTTTTTATTGTGAATATATTTTACAAGGGTAAATAAAACCGGGTCAGCAGAGCTGTTTTAAAACCGGGCCCTTTTAAAAGTAGGTAATTAAGCACAGATGTAAACAATAAAGTAAAAATATATTAAAACAATTTGAGAAACAATATCTGAGCTGTAAAACATAACGATAAAACATAAGTAAAATGACAATCGTGTTACAACATATCATGTGTATACCTCTAACAATAGTAAATTCTCAATCAGTCTTTTTTATGTAGATCTTTAACATTTTCTTAAACTTATTAAGATCAGCACAATCCTTCAAATGTGGTGGCAGTTTGTTCCAATTTTTTGCACCATTGTGAAATAGCATATTGCGGTGAAATTCATTATCTGGTACTCCTATATATAAATTCATATCATGTTTTCTTGTAGTTTTTCCTGACACCTCAAAGTCAAATATGACATTATTGGTTAAATAATTCGGAGCGAGGCCATGAACACATTTGAAAATCAATAGAAGCTGGAAATACAGAAAACGCTTACGTATATTCATCCAGCCCAGATGTGTTACAAGGTCAAGACCTCTAACATTAACATAGTCAAAATTGTTTTCTATTATCCTAGCACAGTGATTTTGCAACCTTTGCACTTTATTTAAATTGTGTTGACTGGTGCTTCCCCATACAGATATAGAATAATCAATGCAAGGTTGAATTGTTGCATTATATATTTTCAGAAGTATACTTCTGTCAAGTACTTTATGAAGACGAGCCAATTTTGAAATTTTATATGAGAGTTTTCTGCATAGTTTTGAAATATGAGCATTCCATGTAAGAGTTTCATCAATTTCTAGGCCCAAGTAATTTAGAACATTTACATGTTTTAATTGACTATCATTAACAGTGATATCAAGGGAGCAATTTGAGTTGTTACGTCTTGACTTAACTACCATCGAACATGACTTTTCTGTATTTATAACTATATTGTTCTGTACATCAAGTCAGTTGATTTAATTTAGCTTTTCGTATGTGGGAGCATTGACAACACAAGTTGAGGACATTTTCAACTGCATTGTCATCACGATACTGAATGGTGTCACAAACTGGGTCATCTTCCTAATTAGTATGTGCATGTTGCGATCTGCCTCATGGCCGATCCAGTGAAGGCAAAAGTGGGAGGAACGACCCCTGGCGAGCAAATTGAAACGAGGATCGCCCGTCATAAACCGGTCGACCGGTGGGCGGTGATTCGAGTGCTCCCAATGGGTACATTCGTTTTGCTGCTCCAAAGTGCTCCAGGAGCTGGAGTAGTTCACTCCAGATCATTCGTTTTGCACTTCCGGGAGTAGTTTGGAGTAGATAGGAAGTACTCCAAGAAATTGGGATATCCCATGACGTCTGATTGTTTGCATTAATAAATGACACTTCAGAAGCTTTGATTTAGTGCCTCATTGCTTTGTTTCGATATAGATTGCTGCAATTCAATTGACACAATTAAAGCAATTGATTGGAGGTGCCAATTACAATATAAATTGCTATTAGCAAGGGAATTCTTGTAGCAAGGGATCCGCCAAACAATGACGTTTCTAAGTACTCCTTTCCATTCGATTCAGACCAAGCTTGGAGTAAACTACTCAAAGTTGGAGTACTTTACTCTCAGAGTAGAAACGTCACTTCCTGGAGGAGTTTGGAGTAGTTGAGAGCAGACAGACAGACAGACACTAGACATCTATTTACATAATGAAAATACATATATACACATTCATTTATAGGACCACACATACATACAAGAGAAAAGAGACAAACAAGAACCCAAGGGTTGCAAAGCCGAAGGATGTTGAAAATTGGCAGTATAGTTGTTGGCCTAAAATGGCAGTTAAAGTGTCAATACTATACTTTACCAAGGAGGTAGCAATTCCAGATTGTGGTTGAAGAAACAACTTTCATTACATTAGATATAAATATTTTTTCACATATGCATATGTCAGAAAAGTTCTTGGGAGTGAAGTGAATATTTGAGGCAGAAGTATTTCAAATTAATTGACCCATTTCACTGAGTGGCCTGAACATTGGCCCCAAATAAATTTTTTGTAATTCACTGATTCTTAATTTGCTTTCCACATATAGTAGATGTAATGTATGCCCTTTAATTCCAAAAACACAGCTTTCAAAATGTAATCTAAAAGAATGACTAAGTTTTGAAGCCTTAAAGTTGCATTAAAATGCACTGTAAATAGGCCTACTCAAGATTGGTGTCACTTGGTTCGACCAATCAGAGGCAAGGCCGGGAAATCTATCTGCCAAAGGAAATTAAGTATTCAGACACCAAGCACCACTTTTCCCTTAGTGTTAACTAACAGAACTTTCTATGAAATTAGTCTATTTACAAAAGTGACATTAACTGCCATCATTTATTGCCTTAATTGAGTGTCAACATTGACTGCCACCATAGACTGCCAGCATTGATTGCCTACATTAATTTGTATTACTTTGTGCAAGTTACTTTCAATAGTAGTATTGTAGCAATTTACTCTCAAGAGAAGTATTGCAGCATCTATCTTAAATGCAAAAAGAAAGGAGGAAGTCATATAACATTAAATCTTCCTGTAATTTTGCCAAAATGTATGCTCCATAATTGCCTTGGTCAGTGTAAGATTTCAATTGTGATTAGCTGAAGAAAGAGGCAATAAATTCAAATTTCTTCAAGTGACTGTACTTTCTCAGACTGAGCAGACAGCAAGGAAAGATGATTGAGTACAACATAACCACCATTTCCCTGAAAACAGAGCAATGAAGATGTAGGCCTAAAATGGACTAACTGCTCATATTGCAAATCCATCTTCCATGGGCTTCCTCTTATCTTCAGCTGCCCGAGAGAACTTAGCGGGCTTTTTCAGCAGTCTCAGCTGGTCACATGAGTCGACGATGACTGTGACTCCTGTCACGTGACTTAACCAACTGAGCAAGCTCAAACAGCTGAAAAAGCCCACTAAGTTCTTAGCTTATATTCGTTCTTACCAGAAAATCATGATTATGCTTGATGCATCCTTCTGATTAACATGTCATACCTTTACAGAATTTCAAAAATTTTTGTAACCCATGGATTCTTGTTATAAATTAATTTTTTTTTGAGGCATCTATTTCACAACTACCCCCCTCTTTCCAACAAATAAACTCAATCATGCTAAAATAAATCATAATGTAACAATTTGATTGGCAATATTGCACTATGCAAGTAGGGCAGTGTGCACAACCATGGCTTTTGATGAAATTCATTAATTCAATAATTAAGCAGTTATAAAAATTAACTAATTAATCTGATAAATTTCATTTATAATCTTATTGCATTTCATGGCATAGTTGAGTGTATTTTCGGCAAAAGAAAACACACAGAAAGATAAATTTGCTTTCACACACCACATATATGGCAATGATTGGGGGACTTCAGTGGAAGGGGAGTGGCCCACATTGTGTTCTCTGATTGGTTAAGACTACCATGTGACCAGTGATGCCAGGTCAAATGACACACTCAATCAAGTTTGATACAGTCCCGGCCAGTGTTGGCCAAGAAACTAGCAGGTCTTTAGTCTCCATGGACAACCAAGTAAGATCAGATGCTGCTTTGGAGAAGCCCGTCCTCCAGCAAAATCATTCCAGGAAAGTTCTGAAAATAGCCCAAGCCATGTGACTCTGACCCAAAAAGTCAGTGAGGTGGGTAGGGCAGGTGCACAACATACAACTTAAGGAAAATACTTTATGTCCTGCTTGAAATTCCAGCTCTGCTCAGTGGCCTCCACTGAAATGGGCCAAATGGATCATCAATTCACAAGTTTACAACACAAAATAAATCCCCAGAATATCTTTGGGATAAATCCTCTCACAACCCTCCCCCCCCCATTGCAAAGTGGACCGGTCCATCTGTGATATGACCTGACATACTTCACTGATTTCATTCAGTGTCCACTGTATTGACAGTGGAGACACTCCCCCCCCCCCATTGCAAAGTGGACCGGTCCATCTGCAACATGACCCAACATGCTTCACTGATTTCATTCAGTGTCCACTGCTGTGACAGTGGAAGAACATGGGGAAGGCTTGCTCAACTTGACAAGAACAATATACCACAACCAGTACATAAAACAAAAATCTACTTCCAAATTTTTGAAGATAAAGTACATTAGATTCTGCACACAACATTACCTTGGCCCTCAGCCTCTTCTGTCAAACGATTTTGCGTATAATTTGCAAGTGATAACAACCCCACAGAGAACCAGATAAAGCCTTCGGCGCCTCTGAGAGGCGCCTTCGGCTAAAAACTTTCATTATGTAGGGAGATTCCTCTAAGGCCAAAAACTGGCCGCTATCGAGGAACCACCCTAAGATAAAAAAAATAAATACAACTTTTTTTAGGAACCTGCTGAGCCCAGATACATATAACCACATATTTCAACATTTAAAGACTTTGTAGCTTGCAAATAACGACACATTTTAGATTAACAAGAAAGTAGGTAGTTTGTTTTAAATAGTAACCCCAGTAGGATGAAATCTGAATTCCAAAAATTCAATTGCCCCTTTGGATAGAGACAGAAAAATTGCATCGAAGGCCAAAGTTTTAGAAAGCAGATCACACATATATCTAAGCAACAGTTATGGCCATGTCAATATTTGGCAAATAATCAGGCGTGAGAGCAATTCGCGTGTCAAAGAAATGTGTTCTAAGCTATTAAAATTTAGATTTAGAAAATATCTTAGCATTTGTAGAGATGATTTTCATATCCTGAATCAAAATATGACCTACTTGTTTACTCAGACTTCTCCAACTGCATATATTTGAGGATAAGAGGTGCCAGAAATAGGCGATTTTTACCAAGTAACCTCTGGTTGGGTTTATAACTATTTCAAGATATGAAAATTTTTTATGAGGTGCTACAGCCAGTAATTAAAACCAATTTGTGAGCTGCTATGGGCTTACTTTACCAAAAAAAATGTATTGATAATTTTATATTAACAAATTTGATGAAAAAAATATTCGGAAAATCTATGCTTTTTCCAATCTGATTTTGAATGTCCATTTTTAAATGCTCAGGAGAATGTATATGCCGTAAGTTATGTCAAATCACTCTCCACCTCCAGTAGCTCAGACTCTGAAGGGATTGCTTGATCATCATTAAAGAAGGGGTTATGTGAACCACATAAATTGCTGCAAATTCGAAGATTTAATCCTACGCGATTTCATTTCTTCTTGACAGAAATTGTTGGTTTGAGCAAAACAGTATGGAAAACAGTTAAAACCATGTAAAATTTCAGGCACTGGTCTACACAGTGGCTGAGGCTGGTTCTATGGACAGTGTGGTTGTATTAGAGTGTAGTATTTGGAATTATATCTGCATTACCTGACCCTTCCAACCAGAACATTTTAATTTAAAGCTTATTGCATCTAATTTTCCATCAATTTTTTTCATATTCTTCATAAAAAAACCAATACTCATAAGAAATTACTTAGATATGTTTTTCTTACACACAGAAACTATAATTTATCAATAGGAGTTGCATATTAGCCATTTTCATATCTCCAAATGGGATTATATTGAACAATAACAATTTCGCAAAAAATCGCCCATTTCTGGAGCCTGTCACCCTCAAATTTTTGTATCTGGACCTATCTGATTGAAATATTTTGGCTATATATTGCTTCAGCATCTTGAAATTACCTATGTAAATACTGAGATATGCCTACTTTCCAGTATTCAACCGTGCAGAGTGCATTTCTTTGACACGCAAATTAGGGATGCACGGATATCCGGCACAGTATCCGGTATCCGGCCGGATATTGAAATTTGCAGGATATCCGGTATCCGGCAGAATTAGGTATCTGAACCGGATATCAGAACCGGATATTTGTCATGGTCAAAACTTAGTGAAAGGCTAAAATTTCGATAATAAATTAAAGAGTGTTATTTGAACAGGGTAAAAACATGATTCAATCATCTCCAAAATCAAATTATTCAGTCACAGAACATTATGAAAACATTCCACCAGAGGAACAGTCCTCCTGCCGAACATTGTATCTTTTGGCTATGAGAAAAAAAAATTTATTATCAGCCGTGAATGCCGAAAAGCACCTTTTTCATATGTTTATTATCCGGTTCCTACTATCCGGTTGCTATCCGGTATCCGGCAGTGTGTCTGGCCGGATTATCCGGTATCCGGCTATTTTCACTATCCGTGCATCACTAACGCAAATTGCTCTCACGCCTGATTATTTGCCAAATATTGACATGGCCATAACTCAAAATCTAGACGTTCTGGAGAAATTCTGATTTCAGATTTGGAATCAGCATTCTCGAATTAGGTTTTTGTAGGTATTTTTCCTCAGGTAGCAGACGGAAATTTTTTTTGTTGACCAGTGTTATCAGCCAAAAACTTTCTCAGTTACTGCCACAAAAAAATGACTTGACTATAGCAATATCTTCACACTCAGCTACCATAAATCCCCAAGGGCTACAAATAATGAATACTCACTCTCTCTCCAATCTTCCCAAATTATTTCTTTTTCAATCCGTTCTCAAATAATAGAGAACTGTCTATCTTTGTCTGACAAACTTCCCAGCAAGTGAAAATGCAGTCATTTCTCAACAGGAAGTTGTAAAATGAAGACGTTCCTTGCATCAATAAAAAAGAACAAAATGTGGGATTTTTACATATAATTTCCAAACTAATTAATAATAAATTCATAAATAGTGATTCCACGATTTTTCTCGATAAAAAACAGTAAAAAAATATGAATTTAGCAGCTAAGAAGTTTTTTTCATTGTTTGATCTGAAATCAGGTATAAAACACGGTAATGGGTAACGAGTGGAACAACGGGATCGTGCTTAAAATTATCAATCAATCGCGTCGAAATTTTTGTTGGATCAAAGACACTGCACCGGCAGTAACAATTTTTTTAATGAATATCTTCCAAAGACTGGCAAAAAAAAATTCAATCGAGGTATTCCCGTTGTTCCGCTAAAACCTATCTCGCCGCGTTTGATGTTTATTCAGGGCACTTCCGTCAACAAAAGCAGGCGCTGTCAAATCTGTCAAAATGACATTTGAGTGGCCCTGGCAGTACAAATTCCCTCCTTTCTTCACGTATGTATTGAATCTGGTAGCTGTGTTAATTAATTAATTGTTATAACGCAAAAATTAATTATCTGATTGCGAGTGTGACTGTGAGTGTGACTTGACAATTCACACAAATTAACTACAACAAGAATCCATGGATTCAAAACCGGCCTTTGGCGACTGTATATTTGGGATTGAAATCATGAAGAGGGTGATTTATATATGTATTAATATTCTAAATTGAAATTAGACCCCGGAGTCGTCTTCATTGGTCGTCGTCATCTGTCATAATTGGCCAGTTGACGTCGTCGTCATTATGCCACACGTCAGTCGCCATCGTCAGTGGTTGATTTGACTGGCGTCAGTTGCCTGACACACAAAATTCTCTCAGTACAACAGCAATCTGTTGTATTGCAATCAAGATATTTCCCTTCAATTGCTGCTTTATTGATTGGATTGGTTTGTGACAAGGTACAGTTTTGTTGGGTGACACTTGAATTGCAATTAAGCCAATTGGTTCCTGATGACAATTAGCACCTAGGATAACAGAAGATTCATACAGTTCATGTCTTTGTTTTTTTTCCTTTTCTTTATCATTATTATGGGCGGTGGCCAAAGGCACTTGAATGAGTTGTAACATGGATGACCTTGAACCATTTCTGTGACCTTGGTGGCCATATTTGTTAAAACTTTACGTAGGCCCTACATGATGACTCACAAGCAACAGAATCTATGGCGGTGGCCATGGATAGGAGTCGAGGTGGATAGGAGTTGGGGGTGGATAGGAGTCGGAGGTGGATAGGAGTCAGGGCGGCGGACAGGAGTCGGGGGTGGCTGATAGGAGTGGGGCCGGCGGACAGGAGTCGGGGGGGGGGGGCAGCAGATAGGAGTCGGGGGCGGCGGACAGGAGTCGGGCCGGCGGACAGGAGTCGGGGCCGGCGGACAGGAGTCGGGGCCGGCGGAAATTTTTTTTGATAGAAACCCCCCGAGCCAACCCAACCCAGACTGTAGGTGTTTATGCCACTTGCACCGCTAGCACAGGTATGTGTGCGTCTCGTGCACTCATTTCTAGTGCACTTTGTGTCACCATCATATCATTTGCATTTATGAATATAATTACGTTTTATCAGTTTACTTTCACTTAGACTGAAATATATATACCACCATCACCTGTGCTCAGCAAAGCACTCCATGCCATAACTACCGCCCATTGCACACTTGTGTGCCTTCTAGTTTAATTGCTGTTCAGACAGCTCCATTATGCTTCTAAGAAAATGGCTTTTAATTAAAACAGACTAGCTGATCACAAAGCTCCAAAATAAGTTGGTATGATATTGCTCATGCAGCAAAAAATATAATTTTTACAGATTAACCAGTTGCCAGGTTTACACATGTATGTTCTTTTTCCTATCAACTGCTAAATGATGTAAATTGAAAACAAATCTTAATTTATATAAAGTTCTTTTTCAATATATCCAAACTGATTTGTTGAGAGTTTCACCAATCCACACTGGATGGATCATCGCTCCATCAGTACAACTGTGCAAATGTTGGTATTGTTCCTGTGCAATTCCTGATGTGGAACAGTAGGCCTACCTCTTACCTAAGAATATCCACTGGATATTCTTAGCTCTTACCAACATCTGTACTTATATAATCAAATGGAATATCCAGAAGGTTGTTCAATGAGATTAAATCTATTTGAGAATCATATTCAGAATAGTCAGAGAACAACCAAAGAAAGTCTTCTGAATGGTGCAATGAATTTTTGGCTTCTTAAGAACCTAAAAAGTTTATTGAGCTGCAGCCAGCCACTAATAATTAAAGTCAGACACAGCCACCAATGGTGATAGCTGCAGCCAGCCAATGACAGCTATCAGCCAGCCAATTTTGGACTGACTGGCTGACAGGTCTTAACATGTGAATCTAGAGATTACTGTGTGAAATTCTTTAAATCTCATAAGATGGTTGGTTAATGTTGTCGGAACTTTCCTTTTGAGTTTTCCTTATTTATTTTGGCAAAGATCTATGTTATTTTAAGGTTTGTAAATTGATAATCACTAAAAAGTCAGTTGAAGTCAGTTGAAATCACTTCAGTCAGTTGCAGTTGAAAAGTTATCAACTAGTCGACTTAGTCAGTTGAAATGAAGGAAGTCAGTTGATTCATTAAAACAACTGACTCTTGGGTCTAATTGAAATCATGAAGAGGGTAATTTATATATTATTATATGGACAAGCATAATACCCGTTCTACGAACGGGAGTCATAATGTCATACATTGTAGGCCAAATTACATTTGTAGGCCTATACATTTGAAATTATGCAATAAAAGATGAAGATATAAAAACGTGGGAAACAAAGAAAGGCATTGGCTGGTGTTGACAAAAGGAATATAGTGAATATTGTAACAATTGAGCGGGTTACATCACCCACTGGATGTGGTGGCCTCTGCTGTGTGTGGTGAGCCCCAAGTGTAGGAGGGGATACCGGGCCCAACTTATAAGGAGGCTCATCCGAAATTTGGGGGCACTGACCACCACTTGTGGAAGCGACAATGACAACCATCTGCAGGAGAAGGAGCTGACTCTCACATGAAGGAGAGGGGCACTGACCTTGACGTTGAGTAGGCGCTAAACCATCGGGAAGGGGGGCACTGACCCCCACTGGCAAAAGGTGGGCAGCGACCCCCATCTGCAGGAGGGGGCACTGACGCCCACTCACTAAACCTGACCTTGAGTAGGCACTGAACCCTTGAAGGGGGGCCAGTGACTGCCACTGGCAGAAGGGGGAACTGACCCCCTCTGGCAGAAGAGGGGCACTGACCCCCATCTGCAGGAGGGGGTACTGACTCCCACTTGTAGAAGGCGGGTACTGACCCTGGCCTTGTGTATCACTGAACCGGGCTGAAGCGGGGCACTGACCCCCACTGGCAGAAGGGGGGCACTGACGCCCACTGGCAGAAGGGGGGTACTGACCCCCAGCTGCAGGAGGGGGAGCTGACTCCCACGTGTAGAAGAGGGGCATTGACCCTGACCTTGTGTTGGCACTGAGCCCTCTGGAAGGGGGGTACTGACGCCCACTGGCAGAAGTGGGGCACTGAGCCCCATCTGCAGGAGATGGCGCTGTCTCCCACCTGTAGGAGAGGGACACGGACCCTGACAATGAGTAGGCACTGACCGCTCTGGAAGGGGGGCACTGACCCCCAGTGGCAGAAGGGGACCCTCTGACCTCCATCTGCAGGGGGGACCCTGATTTGTAGGAGAGGGGCTCTGACCCCTATCTTGTGTAGGCGCTAAACCCTCTGGAAGGTGGCACTGACGCCACTGGAAGAAGGGGGGCACTGACCCCCATCTGCAAGAGGGGACGCTGACTCCCACTTGTAGAAGAGGGGCACTGACCCTGTGGAAGGGTAGTTGCAGGTCCATCTTGTGGAAAAGTGTGGTAAACACTAAACAAAGTGGCCCATCCCTCCCTCTTCAGAGTCCAGGGAGAATCATCAACCAACCAACCTGGAGGAATGTGAAATGTTTGGATGGTTGCTAGGGACTTCATTATGAGCTGTTGGTGGTTTGAGCATGTAAATGGAAGATCAGACCCAAGGGGAACCAATTAGGGGAATAGTTTGTGAGAATGATGGGTAAAGCAGGGTTTATGAACTGAAGATGGGAACATAAAAGAGGAACATAGCTGCTTGACTTTTTGGCCCTGTTGCTAACCAACGTCAGTTATAGATAGATTGCTTTGTGTTGAGCAGTGATTGCCAGACTGATAGTGTTTGCTGCAAGCCATAAAAACTTTGAGGGGAACCCCTTAGCAAATGCCTATTCCAAATTTCAGAACAGTAAGTGAAATACTAAAGTCACATTTCGCCAGCCATTTGGAAATTTTCTCATAAATTATGAGGGAACCCCTAAGCAAATCCCCAAACCAAATTTCATAAATATAAGTGAAAACATAGGCTGCGCGGCAGCATACCCTCGGCTACTCAGCGGCTATTCTCCTGACAGTGGGATACATTGAGGCAGGACCCCACTGGGTACTCTAATATCCTCCTGAACATGAAATTCCCGTTGAAAAACTTTCATTGAAGGCCAAGAGCTGTGAGCAAAATAATATAAATGTTTCCCGTCTGCCATTTTGTATTGGCGGGAATTCAAAATCCACATGCAATCAGCTTGCAGGATGGGTCCCCCCCAGAAAAAGAGGGGAAACAGTTAAAATTTGGGCAAGGAGTCAAAAAGTGTGGCACAAGATCAAATTAACTGAAAATCAATGGTTAGCAATTAGCAAGACATTACATTGTACTGTAGAAGTGGTATAATTTCGTATAATCTGGATAATGAAATTCAGGTAAGTATTCCACTATTCCTATTGGTGGCCTGTGGCAAAATCTGTGCCTTTTTGTGAACGAGCAATTTGAGAAATAAAATTTAAAAAAAAATGAAGTCAAGAAGATGACTGGTTTCGGTGACAATATTAAGAACAATATTATCCGGCATGGATTACCCACAGTAATTCGTCCCCTCTTCCACTACCATTTTAGAAAGTTGGTTTTTTATCAAACTTATTTTTGTCTGAATGTAATATACAGTGGTGACAGACAGGAAAATAAAGCAATACAGTGCACAATAGACAGGTAATGACCATTAAAAAGACAGCTAGAAATGGACAACAATTGAGATAAAGACACTCAGAAAACGATCAGGACATGTAGGGGACTGTTTAGATAGATAGCTGGAAAGATAGATAAATAGATAGATAGATAGATAGATAGATAGATTTTTGGTAGTTTGATCAATCCAATTATCAGTTTTTCTATTAAGATGTGTCATAATTCCTGCAGAAAAGATAAAATTACTATTTCATTTAAACTGCATAAAACTGAATTGCAATAAGGGTAGCTATTGTTTGAACAAAAATTAGATATCTATCAGTTCAATAAATTTCTGTCTGTAAATCTTATATCTAATCAAACAGTGTCATTGACTTCAGTTCTACATCATCTTGATCCTGGATCCATTTTAGAATGTAGCCATGTAAATTGTTGGATGTTGTAACAATTTCAGTTAAATTACATTATCCTTGCAGACATTCCCCTTAAAGGGGCTTCCTTAGTCCCCCTCCTCAGCTGCTTAACACTCATATCAGTTGGCTATTGTCTGCTGTACCCCAATCTTTTAATCACCTTATGCAATGCCATTATGTAACCTGACAAAAGAATGGAGGGTGGCATACTTCACACATCTCAGAAGTGTGCCACTGTGATGAGGGGGGGGGGGTCCAATGAAACATCACTGAAAATCAATGGTTACCAAGAGATTAAACTTGAAATGATATATCTACTAGTCAAAATGAAATCTGGATCATGTGATTCGGGCAAGTAGGCCTATGGCTGATTTTGTGCTTTTTGTAAAAGGAATAATTTGAGAAAAAAGAATAGTTCCAGTTGATGATTGGATTTTGTGATATATCCATGTATGGGAATCTTGAATCATTGTAAAGCTTTAGAAATTGTACTGGATTAAAATTGCTCTAATAATCTTTCCATCTATGTGTGCATCTATCAATCTATCTATCTATATATCTATCTATCTATCTACATGTGTCTATCTATCTATCTATCCATCTATCTGTCTCCATCTTTCTATCTTTCTATCTATCCAGAGTCCGCGAAAAGTGATTTTGACAAACAGGACATTCGGGCAGGTGGATTCAGAATTTTACCTGCCCGAATGAGATCTTATCTGCCCGGAATTTCAATTTCAACATTTTCAATCGGTTTTCCGGAGTTAATGGTGTCTTTAAATATGTTAAAAATATGAAGTTACTCAAAATTCCCTCCACTGTATTTGTAGTGTAATTCAATGAAAAAGATATATTCACACATAGTTTGCAATATAAATATTTATATAATTTGTGTAATGATGTAAAAATTCTAAAATACAGTGCAGTGAAAGTCAAAACTGATAAGGAACATCAATATTGCTGATAAGTGAACTGTTCACCTCTTTAATTTGATACACAACTGAAGCACAGCCACTGCATCATTGCAACCTTGTAGGGTCTCAAATCGTGTGTAGAAACTATTGAACTATTGAGTTCAATGGAATCATACCAGCAATTAAATAGATGAACATTGCTAATTGCAATAAGCTAGGTATTTGGCAGTCTTGATCTATAGGTTAAATTGCAATCCATTTGACTCTTGTGAGTCCAATTTGCATCATTGATGTTTGCTAATTGCCCTTGAGCTCCAACGGCCTGTACTGATTGCATTGACTGCTCAGTCATCTCAGTGACTCTCCAGCATACCTGTCGGACATTTGGGCAGGTAACCACTTTCATTTTACCGGTCAAATGCTTATTTTGCCGGTTTTGACCGGCCAACCGGCACTTTTTGCGGACTCTGTATCTGTCTATCTATCTATCTATCTATCTATCCATCCATCTATCTATCTATCTATCTATCTATCTATCTATCTATCTATCTATCTATCTATCTATCTATCTATCTATCTATCTATCTATCTATCTATCCATCTATCCATCTATCTATCCATCTATCTATCTATCTATCTATCCATCTATCTAGTCTATCTAGTCTTAGCTATTCTTATCATAAATTACAAATATGGAATATGGGTCTAAAAACATAAATTATAGATAAGATGTCTCCAACCAAAACCATTGTAAATAGTAACACTAAAACAAGGTTTATGCCAGTATATATATATCTTTTAAGACTAAGCAAGTTGCTAGTTAATACAAAGGTTAAATGCTGGTCAAACTTTGGAGAATAACAATAGCTGTAAAGAAAAACAAAACAAGAGAAACATGTCCCAACTCTGTGTACAGCCAGTATGGGCTACAAAAAGTCATATCTCAGCTTCTAGTTCGCCTAAATCTTTTATTCAAATTGGAAATTTCTTTATTTGTTCAATATAAGACTACAAAGTTGGTGTCAATGCAGTTTGGACATATTTCTAAGAAAAAAGAAAATTTGTTAAAAAGTTGAGGGTGCTGTGTACTGCTTTTGTGCTCCTTTGTTCCTAGCTTTGGTCACTGGACAGGATTAGTGACACAATGTTACATAACATGAGTGGCTGGAGGGGAGGGGTACAATGAAGCACAGACATAGTGTCTCCAGGCCCATTCACAAAAAAACTGGACCCCTTCCAATGATGACACTTTTACCCCCTAAACAATATTTCTTTAAAATGCTAAAAATACAATTGGAGTGAGTTTTAAAATGAATTAAAAGACAGATTTATCCAATAATGTATTGAAATGTAAAATTACACTGAAATTTGCAGAAATTGGGTTTGCATGCCAAGTAATTTTCTTTGATAACCCTCTATATATATATACTTGAATTATCTTTAACTCTACCTTGGTGTATATGTTGTGCATATAGTCCACATTTATTGGTGCTTACTTGAATGGTGCTACATATAGTATTATTTGACTTATAATTGTTTACTGTAGTTATTTTTGTCTTGTAGTTGTTAGATATGGATGGGACATGTCTTACATTGTAAAATGTTCTTGTCTGAAATAAAGTATTGAATTGAATTGAATTGAATTATATATACATAGCGGTCTTATTGCCAGTCTGTCTTATATGTTTTTCATTAAAGACCAAAATAAAAGTAAGCTGACAGTACTTCATATGTTAAAATGTACATAACTGATTTTAGATTTAAACCATCAAGTTACAATTGAGAGTTTAAGATTTCTTGTCAAATGATTAGCAGGGAAGACAATTACCCTGTGACATAACATTACATAATCAAGACTTCTCCAGTGCTCCATTCAACAAAAGCCAATCTGTCTGATTCAATCACATTTAATTTTCATGCAAACAACTAAATAAAAGGGGCTGACATTTATTCATCTTCTAAGAATTTACATCACTGAGTTTAGATATTAACCATAAAGTTATAATAATTGGGAGTTTTAAAAAGATTTAGTGTCAACATTTTAAAATGTTAACACACAAATGCATGTTTTTGAATATACTTAATTAATGCTTTGAAAGTCCACATAATTATATATGAAATTTATATAAATCTTATTGATAATATTTCATGAGGAGAGGTAGAAAAAGTCAAATTTAGACATTATTTTGGCAAATTTGATTGTCCAGGGCCAATATTTACTGATATATGATTATCTGAAAATCCTTAATATTTATCTAATTTTGTTAATATTGACCTATGCTGCGAATAAAAGTTTTCATATTGTTCAAAATCAGCATGATGATGATGTGAAACATGTCAGGTTTATTTTGACAAAAAAATGTCAACGACTGGTATGACATCAGAAGGAAATGGAGAGTAAATAGACATTTTAATGATTTTTTGCCTTTTTTCAATCATACGTTTCGATGGAAAAAATTGCAACAACTCATGCAATGGCTGTGAATATTAGTCAATAGTGTGTCTAACTACAATGAGACCTAAAGTTAACTAACTTACCCATTACCATTTGGCTTTTCATGCAGAAATGTTGGAATATTGGCATTTTTTCGAATTTTTGGGTTTTTATAAAAATTCATAGGACCAACATTCCAACTGATTAGAGATGTTTAAAGAGGCATACGTCAGACACCTAAGTGGAAAATTTCATAGATTTAACTTCAAAATTGACTGAATCATACAAGTTTAAAATAATAGTATTTTTTCATATTTTTGGTAAATTGTCGTCTGTTCAACTTTCTCAGAGCATTTAGACCCATAAAAAACACATCTTGGGTATTTAATACATACAATATGCCAATTGCAGTGTCAAAAGTACTGCAGTTTTTTAGCTCTGTCACAGAAACAAAAAAAAAACAATTTTTCACATTTTTCAATGATTGTGAGAAAAGTATTAATGTCATGGGGATTAGACCTATGAAATGTTCATTTTTTTAACGTCCATTACATAGACAGAGTCCATCTCAACAGACTGTACAATTACACCCTCGGCAGGCCTGTTCAAGCATGAGCCTTTCTCAACTCCCCGGGGAGTATGCAGCCAGGCAGCCGTATAAGGCGCCACAATGCTAAGTCACTCTACAATCGCCATCACTGCCTGTAGCCAAGTACCCATTTACACCTGGGTGGAGTGAAGCAAAGAGTTATGGAGGATCTGCTCAGTTCCTCCATGCCATGGCCGGGACTCGAACCTGGAACATCTCAGTTACCAGGCGAGCATCTTATCCATTAGACCACGGCATCTCTAAAGGCTCAACAGGGATAAAAGATACCATATTTACCCAAAAATTATGAATATGCATGCCATAGTTTTGGCTGGACACCCAATACACAAAAAAATATTTTTTCACATTTTTCAATAATTGTGAGAAAAGTATTAATCTCATGTGGATTAAACCCCTAAAAGGCACAACTAGGATAAAAGATGTAATAATGTCCCAAAAATAAAAAGTATACATTCCATAGTTTTGGCATTACTCCCAATACACAAGTGGGACGCCCGTTATCCGGACGCCCGCCCGCCCTCCCGTCCGCCCGCCCGCCCGCCGGACGGACAAATTTTCCCAAAGTAACTACAATACCCGTCGGCAATGTATACATTGCCGAGGGTAAAAATAAAGTCACAGTTGCAATTCAAAATATGGCAGCCATTTTGGCAGCCATCTTGGATTTTTTCAAAAAATTCTGAGGGGAATCCTTAAGTGAATCCCTATACACAATTTCATAAATCTAAGTGAAATACTAAAGTTACAAGTGGGCAATTTAAAATATGGCGCCATTTTGGCAGCCATTTTGGATTTTTCCTATTTTTGAGGGGAACCCCTTGACAAGAAAAGTGGACACTTGGATAAGAGACCCATTACACCATAAATCCGTTTAAGCCCTCCTCTAATAACCGTAAGGCCGGTTAAAGGGAAATGATACAGTTCACCAGAGTCCGCGAAAAGTGCTTTTGATATACAGGACAGTCGGGCAGGCAGTTTCTGAAGTTTACCTGCCCGGATTGATTTTTACCTGCCCAAATTCCCATTCCGTACATTTCAAAAGGCGCATAAAGTTACTACACAAACTGGTCACCATGTAAATAGAGTCGACTAACTCATTGCTGAGGCTTGTTAATTACAAACATATGATATTTGATATATGACATAATAAATTTCATAATATCTCAAAAATTGTGTACTGAGTATAATTTTGTTGGTACTATTGCACACCACACTGAAAATAAGTTGAAAATCTTTCTGTGCTATCCTAATGAAATTCTGACTAAAGACTTCTTGCATGTTAACAAGCATGTACATATTTCTTATTGAATAAAGTCAATCAGTTGGAGTCTTTCATGATAGTTAAAGTTACATTTATGTGTAATTCATTAGGCATTGCAGAAATCCTGTCAGAACCCCTGTTAACTGTTGCAACCTTGCAAGATCTCCAATCTTGTGCAAAAACATACAAATACTTCCTTAAGATGAAAAGTGCTAATTGCAATCTTGAGGTATTCACCAGTGGAGGTATTGACACTTGATCTGATGCTTAATTGCAATCCATTTGACACTTCTGTCAACCAATTTGTGTTTGTCAATTGCACTGGAGATTTCAAAAGCTTGTGCTAAATGCTTTTCCTACTTTATCAATGCATTGACTCTTCAGCAATACCATCGGACATTTGGGCAGGTAACCACTGTATTTTTGCCGGCCACACGCTATTTTTGTCGGTTTTGACCGGCAAACCGGCACTTTTCGCGGACTCTGCAGTTCACAACAGTGCCCCCTAGTGTTAAAGAAATTTGAGAAAATATGCCCTGTTTTGTCACCAAACATTCTCAAACAATTCAGTCAAACTATAGAAACTTAAAGAAAAATTTAATTCTAAACTTTTTTTTCGGAAATTTTTTGACATGACACCCCCCCCCCCTCGTCGATGGACCTGCCCACTGCTTACTATGGGCTGTAGTTTGTAAAGGACCCTGGTGACCCCCCCTTTTTTAATGCAGGTGCGCATGCGCAACTGCATTATACCAGTCAATATAATGGGTTTTGTGGATTGGAACATGCACAGGCATATTGCTATCAAATAATACATTTTCGTTTTTGAAAATCAGATTTTCCGTCAGTAGAGAACCCCTAGTGTTGTGCGCAGAAGCATTTTGGATGATGTAAGGGTTAGTTTTAGAAAGAAAATCATATTTGTTTCCATGTGAGGTAAAATTATGCATTTCTGATGACAGAAAAAATAAGATTAAATTTTTTTGAATCCCCATATTTAAGAATGAAGAAATATGTATGGAGAATATATATCAGGCAATCTATATACCAATTTTCGCTTTAAAAAGTCCAGCGGTTATTGCTCCAGGCCTGTTGAGAAATTGCTTCTGTTGAAAAATGGGTTTTGTGGATTGGGACGAACTCCATGATCTTTCCATCTGAATTGCATTTTCTTATTTGAAAGTCAGATTTTCACTTATAGAGAATATCTACAATGGTGTGTATGAGCATTTCAGATTATGGACAGGGTATTAAGACTTAAGAGACAGATAAAATATTCTCACCTGTAACCAAAATAACAAAAGTATGTTTTTATAATAATATTTACTTTTTTCCATTTTCTATGTAATAAATAAGAAAACGTTTATCTGAAATGTACTTCAGGCATTCGATATACCTATATTTTTGCTTTCAAATGTTTTTAGCGCTCCATTTCCGATTACAGATTATTCCGTAGATTGGATTTGTGAATTTGATGGAGCTCCTTGATCTTGTCATTTAAATATCATTTTCACTTATGGAGAACATCAACAATGGTGTCAAGGTGCATTATGGGTTATGTATAGGGTATTTAGAGACGGGTTTTCTCATTTATTAGCAAAATTATGCTTCTCTTGCAGCCGAAAAAAATTAAATGTATAGCATTCCAATTCTCCCTTCGTGAGATTGGGAAAAAGGCATTTGCAATGGACATCAGACATTATGTTCACATATTTTTCGCTTTCAAACGTCTAGTATTTGTCACAGTCACACCCTAGTATAATCAGAGACAGTCTTGATCTCACCCACATTGATTTTTGGCCCAAATGCTAAGGACAGCATACTTAACCCTAGACTTTCACATCAACTGTCAGATTTAACCTTGGCTTATTTCATGCTCATTTGCTTGTATACAATATCAAGATTTATATGAAAATCTAAGTCTCCAAAATATTTGGTCAAACGCAACCCGGTATTAGTATATTGCCCCTGCATTATGCAACCCGCGGGTTCTTGTTTAAAGTAAAATTTCTATTTCACGCCTCAGCTTGAATATTACCAAGTTTTACTACATTTTTATGGGTAATTTTCATTTTATAAGCCTGGAAATGAAAGAAAATGTGATTTTCCCTATGTTTTCAATGTTATTTCCAACGACCAATTAGGGCGCATTAAGTGTCAGTAGTTCCTTAAAAATGCTGGTGAACCCCCATTTTTATTTTTCCTGTGTATTTCTAATAGTCATAGCACGCTTATCACAAAATCTCATTAACTTTTTATGGTTAGATCTGAACTGTATCATTTCCCTTTAAAAAGGAGAGCTGTCTGCTATCCATTGTTGTTGTTGTTGTTGAATGTTGTTGCAATTCTTTAGTAGACTTTGCATCAGCAAGTGGCCACTTTACATGGCCAATTCTGCAGTGTACGTTAAACGTACGAAGCTCTTTCTTGCGTATTTCGTACGTAAATTGGTTGCAAATACATATGAAAATTTACGTTCATAAAACATACCGCATTTTCTCTATTAAAAGCACATCCCCTAATAAACGCCCATCCCCCTCCATCTTGGATTGATTTTGATTAAAATTCCATCAAAATATGAGCTTATCCAACCTTTTTTAATACAAAAACATGCTCATCATTACCTCTGCCCACTGGGCGTTTAATAGAGAAAATACGGTACGTACATTTTCGTACATCTTAAAGTGTTATGTTGGTTTTTGGGGCTTTAACTTGATTTTTTTAGATAGGCCAATACAAGGTCTAAACTTAAACCATTTTTGATAACTATATTGCACCAAAATGGCCAAAGTAACTGAAAAGTACCTATGTGAAATTTTTATGAAAATGTACGTACGTACTACGGATTGACTCTTTCTTGTGAGTTTCGCGCGTAGAATTTACGTACGTAATTCGTACGCTGCACAATTGCTAGTGTATTACACTACGAGAAGTTAATGGTTCCATTACGGCCATTGCAACACCTTGTTTAATCAAACTTTAATGTTACAGTGCTTGCTGGGATATCTATCTGAATAATTATAGCAGTGCTGGACAAAGGATCTGCTGGATTCAGTCATTTTAAATATTATATTCACAACAGTTAAAAATATTGTATTTATTTTTCAAACCGACTTAAAAAAAATTTGTCATTGTCATGACAATCGTACATGTGTGATGTCCCTTCAGCTTGTAAATACTTCCTGTTGTAAAGTTCCCAAGTGTGGTCTCTTTTACCACTTCCTAATCAGCTGGTGATCTTTCTATTTTCAGGCTGCAACCTAATGTGGAAACAAGAAAAAATCAACTTGACGCCTGGTGCTCCCTAGTTTTAGCCTATCATGCTCATCATAAGAAATACAGCATAGACGTGATGGAAGCATTAGATTCTGATTTATTCCTCAATAAATCCATAAACAGAAAACTCTCCAGTGAATCTGTTTATGTCATACTTGACATTTTAGCAAAAAGAGGTTAGTGATGTGCTGCATCATGTGCAGCATTTAAGGAAGTCAACATCTTAAATATTTTTTTTATCTGGTATGTAATATTTTTAAAAGATATTTATAACTTTATATTACCTTTTAAAATCATTGAATGTCATTTCTAAGCTATTGTAACATTTATGTCGCTGAATTACTGCTTAACTTGAAATAACATCAGTTTTTTATAATGTGAAACACCCTGGTTTGTTTACATTTAGTGCAATGCAGGGTTCTCCTGGGAAGCTTACACCGCCTTAATTACATCTACAGTAGCTTCCCAATTATTAGGCAAGTTGACTTTTTTCTGTTATCACAAAAACAAATAAGAGTAGGGGAAGAGGGGGTGAAAAGTCACTGGGGTAAAAAGTCACAGGCCTTTTTGACCAACTTGCAATGACCTAATTATTAAGCTTGAATCGTCATTTGTGACGCTTTTATGAGAAGAAGGTCTGTAGGGAATATGAAAATTATGCTCATTATGCAAAGTGAGTTTTAAGGTGGCTCGCTACTCGTGTAATGACGTCATCTGAGCACATTCCCGCGCAGCCAGCCAGGCCCTATCTAACGTAACGCCACCATTGCAGCTGATCTCTGCTGTCATCTTTTTTTAATTCTGAGAATTTCAAGTGTCGGCCGCTTCGTGTGCAAATTGCGCCACTTCTATTTGGGTTAGAGACTTCCCGTTTGGAGCACTAGATGCGCTATGATGAGTACTACAAACAGCTGGACTTTCAGCTTGATACTCAGAATAGAAAATTTTTACTGGCGATTTTCCTCAAGCAAGTCTAATTTCTCAAAAATGACTTGGTAATAAAAAAAAAATTGTATATCAATTTCAAGTGTGGTAGGAAGGGTTGTCTGTATTATCATATTGTTCCCCACTATTTTTTTAAGTAAATTACAAAGAATTAAAAAATCCTATCTAGTCAATTTTTTTAGCACTATGGTTTATAAAAAAAGTTAAAATTGTCAAAATCAAAACTTTTATTCCGAGACCCCTGGAAAGTCCTTTAAACTACATATATCTCTTTGAAATTGCAATCAGCTTTTCCTTCTAGTGTTGTCTTTAATTTCATGCTTCATTGCATAATATGGGATGCATGACCACGGAATAGCAGGGAAAACTTCACAGTAAAAAATTTAAGAAAAAAATTCAGTTTTCTGGCTTGGGTGAACTGACTTTCTCGTGCATAATCTCAAATATTTTTTTTAAAAGGCTGGTAGCGGCCACTTTTTTTTGAATATCTTTGCTATAAACTATATTTTGGATCATTCTAAACTATTTTTGAGAAATCCTATCTGGGAAAGTTCACGAGTATCGAGCCACCTTAAGCCACCTCCTGCATTTTTGGGGTCCCAAACAGGTTTTATCGTCTATGAACTTTCCCTATTAATGTCTGGTCACTGTGACTGAGAAGTTGTGCTACTGTTTCAAGGTCTTTTGGATTTCATAGACTTTCATAATGTGAACCCATTCTTGGCCATATCGTCACCAAGTTGCCATATCATGCTGTGCACATTTACTTCATGACGTTTGATGAAAAATATAACCATCATTTCGAAAATGTATGCTTGTATCACTAAGGAATCAAAATTATACCCTTCCATTGGAATAACATTGAAATAACAAAGTTTTTGAAATAAAGAGTGTCTCCTAGTCAAACAACAAATTAAATAATTACCAAACTCATTGTCTGCATTCTTTAGGTTTAGAACTCCTCTAAAACCATGTGGACCTATAAACTTGAACAGTACCTTGAAATGAAAAGATGTGAATTTGGCTTGTATTGATGGCAATGCTAATTCTATGGGAAAAAGAAGTACAAGTTTTTGACTTAATATAATGTTTTGTAGAGGATAACTCAAAGAGTCCCAGATAAATATAACGAGGGGAATTGGTTTTGATATGACTTCTTTTAATAAGATCAAGAGAGGCTTTATGTTAACGAAAAAAGCTTATTTCAATTTTATTCCAATGTAAGGGTATCATGTAAATTTCTGAGTGTAGAAAGCATCCTTTTTCGATATGATGGTTGTATTTTTCATTAGATATTATGGGCTACATGTTTAATGTTTATAGCATTTTAAGATCTGTCAGGTGGTTTTTGGGTACTTTGTCATTACATTGCCTAATAATTTGGGATGCCCAAAAACTGGGTATATGGCTGTTTGTGGTGTATCTCCTCAGTGCACCAACAGAATTGAACAAAATTTACAAGGTATAGACTCAATGGAATATACATCATTGTGCGTGAAGGATATCAAAGTACTTTTATTTCTTTTGAGATATCAGAAAAAAGTCAACTTGCCTAATAATTTGGAACCTATTGTAGAATAGCGATATATAAGTTTCGTTTAGCATGTTAGATATTTACCGTATAAACTCAGATATAAGTCGCCCCCACATATAAGGCGCACCCTTTGCTTAGACCCAAAAAATCCCCCTCCCAGTGAAACCCGCGGACGAATGACTGGTTGATTTTCAACTTATATGATGCTTATTCAGGTAGATTTCCCATATTTATTAGTGGACAATTCCAGAAATCAATTCAAATCCACATTGTTTACATCTATGCAATGCCATAATAGATTGATAAATTTCAGGTACTATTATTGAATTTGAATTTATTTTGCCTCAAAAGAGATTACAGTAAAAACATGTAAATACATATCCTGTTTTTATTGTATGTTTTTACATATATGATATTTAGCTGCGTCAAGCAGCTCTTACCCCAAGTATTTTGGCTGATCTTGTTAGCACTGTCACGATCGCCCTCTCTCACCAATCTCACTCAAACTTGAAATACAGTCTCAATGGAATTTTTCCTAAAGCCCAGTCGATTTTGGTGGCCCACCGTAACAAAAAAATTAATAAAGAAAATAAATGGACTGTTGCTTTGGGGGTCAAGGGTCAAGCTATCAGAGATGCGCGCGCATGCATCTTCTTCTTCTTCCAGGTGGCACATCCACTCTTTGTTGGGAGCGCCCTCAATTGAACCATATAAATTGATATAATTGAAGTTTAAACAGGGGATGTTCAATAGCAATTCTGTTTCAGGGATCAGTTGAGGCAGCCAGAATTACATCTTATCAATTACTGAAGGGTAATTATCTAATTGCACTTCAGAATCGCACTTGGTAGTTCAACACCAAGTGACTATAATAGTCAGATAGGGTAATGCTCTTTGAGTCGGACACTTAGAGGGTGTTACCTTGAGTCGGACACTTTTTGTTGGGCTGTATTGACCAATTGAGAGCTCCTATACCTATGTATTTGGCACCAATCTTTAGCTTAAGACCTCTTTTATCTGTTCAAAAAGTTTCAGCATGATACAAACAGGTATAGTGGGTTTTTCATGGCCCTGAAAATGTGGTAAAAACTCTGTTTTTCACTTTTCTGTTTGATCAGGAATTGAGTAAAATTTCTCCAGATTGAAGGGTTTTATTCAGGTCTATGGTATTGATTTGACCTCAGATTGTCATCAAAATGGTTGATTTTAAAGTCTCAAAAATAACCCAATACACAGCTTTCCAATTATGCAAATTGTCAATTTTTTAATAGATTTCCGGAAAACGTTCAATTTGATACCCTGGTTAATATAACCTATAACCCTTTAACCTGGCCAGATATCACTTTCTAAAATGGCTTGAATCCAACTGTCCGACTCAAAGAACATTACCCTAATCCTTAATTGTCACACAAATCCATTGACTATTGATTATAAATAGATAGACTGACACAACAATTAACAGAGAGACTCACAAATAAATGCATAAATACATATCTATACATAAATAGATAAATAACCAGTTAGATAGATAGTTAATTAATTAAAATAATAAATAGCAAGATAGAAAGCCAGAAAGAAAGAAACAAAGAAATGGCTAAATAGAAGAAGCATATAATGGAGGGAGAGTCTTTGACGCAGCTTAAAGTGCTTGTTATTTTTTTATATTGTAATCTCTTTTGAGGCAAAATAAAATCAGTTTCAATTTCAATAATAGTATACCTGAAATGTATCAATGGACAATTTTTCTAACTTTGGTCAGATCTGCAAACATTCCCATTTTAATTGATAATTGACATACTATTTTTATGCCCCATTCGATGTATGCAAGGGATAGGCCTACTAATTTGAATCTGTCTGTCTGTCCACCAGATGACAGCAATTTTAGTTAATAATTGTTTTACTTAAGGCCACACATAATTGATTCTTAGCTTGCGGACCCGCCGACACAATAGATTTCCTGCCGATGGAAAAAAAAAAAAATTTGTTTTGACATAATAAAAAAAATTTTTTCACCTTTTTTTTTGTCCTACCGACCGACCCTAGAAAAAGTGCCTTGAGAGGATCCAAGAAGCTAAAGATCAATTATGTGTGGCCTAACTATCAGATGTTTTTCATTTCAGGCAATCTAGAATGGAAAGATAAGACAAAGAAACAAGCTCTGTTAATGTGGAGAACGCCTGAACAATGGGGAAAATTAATTTATGACTGGGTAGGTATTCAAATTGATGTATTAGTAATTTTAATTGAATCAAGCAATCCAGAATTTCTCTCAAATCCAATATTTTTATTTATTTCTCTCAAATCCCTATTTTAATTTATGGTTACATACATTAATGTGATTTTTCAGTTATTATTTCTTATCAAAATATTCAAAAGTGTTTTTTAGGATCTTGAAAAGACAGTCCTGATCTAATTATGGAAGATCTAACTGCCTTTGGCTTAAATATCAATTTTGAATATTTAGATACATTTACCTAATACACTGCTCACAAAATGTAAAGGAGCAAGCAGGGTTTGCTACATTGCATTGAAACCATATACCGTCTGTATTATGACAATGCCAGAATGGTGCTACCGGAACAATGATTAGATGACAAACACAGCCATAATTCTATACCAGAAGGGCAATGGCACTTAACCCAGGGTATAAAATAAGCGTGCAACAATCCCAAAATGTGCATTGATCAATCTGAATTTGTGCAGTGATCAAATTCACCTTTTTATGCTAAATTATGGTGAACTGCATAATCCCCAAAATACACGTTCGACAAATGTAATACTTTGCCCGTCTGACGATAGTTTTGGCAATTTGTACTGCTTGATAACTCAAAGACAGGCCTGAGTCACTGGTTTGTCTTTCAAGATTTATATATTTAGCCATCAATAACCCAGAATAATATTCTTCATTTATAATATCTGGCAAATCTAATGAACAACAAATTATACTTTCAATCCAGATAACTGTTAATGGAATGACAAACACGGTGTGCACATTTTATGAATTAGTCAATGGAGATGATTCATCAGGGGAAGGTAAAGTTTTCATTCATACAATTTAATCTCTTGATAGTGTATTCCTTAATTGGCATGGCTATAACATACAAATACATGCTTAAAACTTTTTACGAAAACCAATGACTTATGTCATAATGGAGTCAATGGATGCTGCGCTGAAGCCTACTGTCTCCTCTTATAATCACAGAATATAAAATATTCTATTTACAATGTAAAATTAGAAGAAGTTTGATCCATACCTGTCTAATGATTGTGGGTCTTTTTTAAAATGTTAGTTTAGACTTCGGTGCCCAGCTAGTGGGTCCTCACACTTACATCACAGGTGGTTTCGGGAGACCCTCTGGCGAAATTGATTGGGTGTCTTATTGAAAATAAATTAATGGTGTTTACTTGCAGCTTTTCACGGTCTTGACACAGAAACCTTAACAAAAGCTTTACATGCCCTGGAACTGCAGAAAAAAGCTGAGGTCATGTCTTTCGATGGAAATGAAGGAGTCAAATTTTTCTGATTTATGTTTTTACGTGGCTTTATGTGTGGCTTGTCTGTTAAATATCATTTGTACAGTGTATACTATACTGCTATCATAGTTACAACATTTGTTTTAAGCATTTGTTCATCAGCAGAATATAAATTTCAGTTTCCTTGTCTGGCAAGACTGATAATATGAATTGTCAAGTGAGAAGCTCTTCTACTGTGAAAGAGTCTTTGAATTTGAAATATTATGCCCTATAATTTCTTAAAATTCCCTTCTTGTTATTATTTGTTATTGTTTAGTAAATACACAGTAAAATAATATGTTTTTGTACGTAAGGCTTATGTCAGCCTTTACTGTGGAAATGCATTTAAAACATTGTATATTTTGTAAATAAATTTGAAACATTTTAGGAAATACTGTGTTGTTCACTCTGTTGTCTTGAATATATTTATATGTATATTTAATTATTTATATATACAGTGAAGCTAAATCTTAAGTTAGTGTTTGCTATTAAATCTGGATATATGGCGTTGCCCAGTAGTTAGGGCACTTGATCACTGAATTGCTTGAGGTTGCAAATTCAAACCACGAATGAGAACACACAATTGAGCAGATTGATGGATAGGGATGTTGCAGTCCAGGTGACTTGGAAATATCTTATGCATGTCTCAATGTTAATGGCTCTGAACAGGGGTGGACTAGTTCCATTCTGGGCCCGTGGCAAAGCAAGTAGATGGGCCCCCATATATATGATGTCATGAAATTATTTAACTGTAGGCCAATAGATATATATACATGTCATGAAATTATTTAACTGTAAGCCTACACTGCATCAAATGTGAACACTGGAGGGCCCTGTTCAATATGCAGGGCCCTATCAAAATGGGGCCCTATCCTGAAAGTTTGGTTTTTTTTTTCATGTATTATCTTGAACCAGGGCCCCCTTGAGTGGTTGGGCCCGTGGCACCAGCCACTTTGCCACATAGGCCAGTCCGCCCCTGGCTCCAAAGCTATTTCAAGCAGATTTTCCAATAATATAAGCAGCTGCCAGATGCAGACCAAACAATGAAATGATGGGGCTTCGACTCCACATCCACCGTCCTCAGGGGTCGGCTCTCTTTACTTGCCTCCGCATAGAGCATAAGTGCAAGGCAACGGATATTAGGCACCCCCTAGCTTGTCATGTGCAATCAAGTGAAATGGCCTGGAGGTGCACCTACAGTCTCATTTCAAATGAATTACATTCAAAGCACCCAACAAGCAATCCTGTGGACTGAAGCACCTGACTTAAGAGGTCCCAGAGCCCCAGACCAAGGCACCTTTAGAGTGCACTGTGGAATTTTTACCACAAAGCCCTAGACCAAGGCACCTTCAGCGAGGACTGTGGAATCTTTACATATATAGTTTGTCACGTCAAGCAGAGGACAGACGTTTGGCCAGATATCTCGGCAACCAAAAGTCCTACAGGAGAAATACACCTACCTTTGTGCAGCTTAGCTGTGTTGTAATATGAATATCCCATTTTTCACGTTTTTGTGCAGCTTTTGTGCGATATTTGCCAATTTGTTGACATTCAGTCCAATTTCGCAAAACATTGACACTTGTAATGCTGCAAATCTGACAAACAATGGGCTGTGACGTCACAAAAGTGCACTGCAGTGCCACCTCAGACTTAGTTCTAGTCAAATTACTATTCCCAGAACTTCCTATAGATCTCATTGTGTTGATTCTTATGGACTGTACAAACCATGCTAAATTTCTGTCCAATGCTTGACGTGACAAACTAATTAAGGTCCCAAAGCCCCAGATCAATGCACCTTTAGAGTGCACTGTGGAATCTTTACAAAGCTCTACATTTTTTGTGCATATAAAAGGCAAACCAATAAAGTTACTTTGGAGATAAATACATAGACTTTAGTTGTCTTGATAACATTTTATTTAACATCGGTAGAATTTCACTGACAACAGTTGCTTACAAAAGATACATTTTAAAAATAACAGAAAAAGACGAGTAATTGTCATATTAACTTGAATACCTGTCAGATTTCCAGATTAATATAATATTTCACCAGGGCCTCTTTACTAAGATGCCCCATTTAATTCCAATAATTTCTACAGGATTAAATTGATATTGGAAAAGCATCGCGGCATAATAGGGAAGAGACATCAGCTCGAGCAGATACGGCAAAAGCTAAATAGATAACATTCAATGAAAAAACTTAAAACACATCAGTAGTATACTAACCAATGATATTATAAACAATAACCCGTAGGTTGCTGAATTTATCAAAGTAATCCTTATTATTGTATTAACAACTTCACAAGTACCAAATGAATTGGTGTCCTACAATCTTTGTTTGAAAAATAGCAAGGACATATGGAGCATAATTTCAATCATGTATGATTTATTTCAAACTTTGACATAATTATTTCTCACAAGAACCAGTGGGTCGCCAATCATAATATTTCAAGAATCTGGTCCTGTCACAGGACTCCTGTGCATAATTCAACATAATGCAAGTCACAAAAAGTCAGCAGAAAAATCGCACAGCAGAAAATGTTTATACACTACCCTCTCCAAACAGAAAACTAAATGTGAAATCTTATCCAAGAAGTCCTTTTTTCCTTTTTACTTACAGCACAAATTACAGCTGAGCCAGATGATTCAAAAGAGTTTACAGATAACTAAAATCTATACAAGTGGACATAGAACACGGTTCCACAAAATTTTACGAATGGAATTCCTTGACTTTTTTCAAATTTTGGATTTTCCATAACCAATGATTTACTTATCTGCTTATCGAGGGTAAGATTCACAAGGAAACAATTCGCAGGATGACCTTTATCTACTGTCAAGCCGTCTGGTCAACCAACAAACCGTCAATGCCTCGGAAACTTGTCAAATTTTTGGGCGACTTGTGGTCCAACCATGAATTTTCCAAGACTTTTCCTGTCTTTCCATATATGACAGTGGTACCCTGACAGAACCTCCAGCCCAAAATTCAAATTGTGCAGCAGTTTTTTTCTAAAGGTTGGAATCTATCACTCTGAGAATCAAGCTTTTCTTGAGTGGAATCTATGGGATTCCCACAGTCATGGAACATGTGGAAAATCATGGAAAAACTTTTGGTCATTGAAAATTCCACTTTTGACGACAATTAGCACTAAAATTTCAAAAATTTCTGTGGTAATGGCAGTCTTATCAAAATTTAAAAGGGACTGTTTTGGGAAAGAGGCTACATATGTATAGTGCTTGTAAATCAACAGTATCACAAGTAGATATCACAAAATAGTTCATTTGGAATTGAAGTAAGCAATGATTAATAACAAGTGTAACAATTTAATAACAACAAAAGACAATTCTGAGCGACAAGTAACGTGAATTTAAATCAAACAAACATTTGCTGTCTTAAAATAGGGCAAGCTCATCAGTATTTCCACATGCTAATATTTAGAAATATGTGAAAGCAATACACAAAACAAGATTCGTTGTTTTGCTAAATTCAAGAGCAATTGAAGTTTAAGTACAATACACCATTTGGTCCAATTCCTACTAAACAAAAAGAAAGAAATTAGATCTATGAGACAGTATGTTATAATGAAATACAAGATCAAAAATATAGAGATGGTAGCCATCGAAATTATTTTGCCCCTTGAAGCACAAATTTAACAAATAGTTTCATGGTAAATTTAAAAAAAAAGGTATGAATAGCTTCCACAAGAGTAATGGGCCATTGGCAGCAATTTGTTAAAAATCAACAGACACTTTACCTTATCCTAGGATTACAATTAGCTCTACAATTTATACTTGTGACTGAAAACAAGTGAGGCGAGCATAGAATGTAAGTAATAGGAAAGACGACTTACACATATGCGACAATTAAGATGTCACAAGAAAAAATGTGAGATCACAGAACAGGAGCATTTAATGCAGATGGAATCCATCGAATATATTTAACGTACGATCGAGAACTAAAATACAAGAATCCGGGGATTCAAAGGTGGCCATGCCCAGCTTGAGTCATCTTACCGCAAGCTGATAATCTGCATTAGAATACAAGAATACTTATATATTATTGCATGGTTTGTTTTGTATTGACCCGAGTATTCTCCCTGCCTCATGGAATAAAAGAATTTATTTACCTTCAGTGGTTGAACATGAAAACACTGGCCAATGAAAGGCTTGTGACACCGAGTGTGTAAAGCAACGAGTGACATTAGGATTAAAAAAATATGTGAAAATGTCATGAGGAGTTACAAACTGAATTTGCATGTATATTTTTCATGCAAAATGATAACTACAGTTCATCTACAATGAAAAGTCCAATTGGCACTAGTATTTTTACTTCATAAATGACAATGTGACCAAATCAGATTATAATGTCAACAGCTCCTATATCTAGATGTATTTGAGTTGCTTTGGGAGTTTTTTGCATTTGTGGCCATATAAATGGCAAAATTCAGGGGAGTGATGTCATTCAGATCCACCTAAAAAGTCATGACAATTTTTTACGGAAAGACACTGAAGCTCTAAAAAAACATAAATAGGCACCTACATCTAAAACTCTTTTTTTTTCTGGGAATAGATGGTTTTCTTTCACTGGAATTCACTCTGGATCTCTGGGTGAGTTTGAAAAGCCCACTTATCCACCGAAATTGGCATAATGTATATCTCAAAATTCTGATGCACAGTTTAACTACATGCCATTGGAAACATTTTATCCAGTGAAATACTTTGTTGATCTTTTACATTTTTAAAGGTAAGAAAATCGAGACGAAAACTGTTCAAAGTCACCTTGTGTTATGGTATATAATCTATTTATGCACTAAGTGCATTTGGAAGGCTAATTACGACAGGAGGAGGACATGGCAATGAGGCAAATGATGATTGAAACAGCCGCCCAGAATAGGCCCTGGTGACCCGGCAAGGGCTGGATTTGAACCCTGTAAATTAACCATTTGCATAGAGTTATAGGCCATTTTCTGCAAGAGCTCTGTACCTTTATAAGCATAATTGGCTTGCTATACCTATTTATTCCAATTGGGCTCCAGTTAAGAATCCCATAAGCAGTGATCTCCCCCGACTGAATAAATGGCAGGATTGGTCGAAAAGGTGTGAACAACTGTGAATAAGCCAATCCTACAGCTCATTCAGTCCAGGGAGGTCACTAATAGTTGGACACATAACTTGAGCCGGAATTTCTCAGACCAAACAAATGAAGACATCAGTTGCTACAACACAATGCTGAACAGCAAAATAAATAGAATAGAATAGAATTTTCATTGGCAAATTTGTCAAATAGTTAACGCCACATGTCCAACACACAGAGAGAATGGCCTAACACTCCCCTAAATTTGAATTTAAATTGATTAATAAAATACACAAAAAAGAGTTTTCTAAATTAATACAAGAGTGATATTTTAGTTTATCCATTGAATTCAATTGTAGATAGATCGCATCATATGAAATATCAAATGTACAGGCCTACTACCGGAGATGAAAGCTAGGCCTACTTGAAGGCCTATGTGTGGCTGAGCACTATAAAGTGCAATAAAATATGACTGCCTTTCACACTTCACCCCATTCTTGGCCTTGCCTGGCCTGTATGATAAGTATTGACATAGCAGAGCACCTAGACTAAATGAGAAGTGCCTAGACCTTTGCACCAGCTATTGTGGGAAAAAGCAGCTGGCTGACCAAAATATCAGCCGGCTACCGGCTAAGCCACTGTGGAATCAGCTGAGGCTGGCTGCTCAACCAATCAGCTGGCTATCGGCTTAGAGTGACTTGCAGCCAAATTTAAACAAACGACTGGTCGCTGATGTAAAATATTTCTGGTTAAATATGTCTACTTTCCATCAAGGGCATGGCATTTTAAGGAGAATTTTCTCTAGAGATTTCGGCGGAGGGTCAGAACAGTTTGTAGCGCACTGGGCTTCCAGTCTGACACTGGGTCTTGGGTTCAATTCCCATTCCGACCAGGTCACCTGGCATATATGTTGGACAGCAGTTTCAATCATCATTGCCTCATTGCTGTCATCCTGCTGTCCTAATTCGCCTACCAAGTGCATAGGTACAAGGTGTAAAGCCCTGATCACCCATCCATCCATGTCAGGTATATATGTAATATCCAGTATAAGTCTAAATACAGATTTTGTTTGTTACCGATCAACAGCAAATTTCCATTGATCATCTGTTGCTGTTTGCAGGAATTGATAGAATATATAGTCCTTATAAATAAAGCTCCATTATGACAGTTGAAATCAAAAATTTAACGTAAATCATAGGCTAAATGACATTTATTTTTCAGCTCCAAGATGTGCTTACATCATAATTTACAGATTCGGCTCAAGTTAAGAATCCAACAAGTAGTGACCTCCCCCAACTGAATAAATGACAGGATTGGTTGAAAAGGTGTGAACAACTGTGAATAAGCCAATCCTGTGGCTCATTCAGTCCAGGGAGGTCACTGATAGTTGGATACTAAACTTGAGCCACATATTCTGAATTGTAGGCTACATATATGAATTAGATCATTTTACCCAATGATAAAATAACTTCTAAATATAGCAGTACTCCAACTTAAGTTTATGTTCAAAAGGTACATTATAAGTAGAACTTCCTAAGGAATTCACCCCAAGCAGCTGATATGTCATGTAACTATAATCGTTAGATCAATAGACATGAAGGTTGTGATGCAAAGTGCAATCAGCTTTGACACCTGCCAGTTTGACCCAAGTGCTCTTCCTCTTGGCAATTAGGAACCTGATGGTGAAACAAAGCTTTTAAAGAAGCTCCAGAATTGCAATTAGCACACTGTAACTGCTTCTGCCATCTTCAGAATCTTCCCTCACTCCACCTACCGGAGCCTAGGGAGAACCATACTACTCCTACTACCATAAGATCGCGAGCGAAAACATAGACACGACGGAAGAGCACCGTGTCCAATGGAGAAAATAAAATGGTTCTTTCCAGAAAACCAGGCAAGTTTAGCTCCTATGCAACAAGATCGGAGAAGCTGCTGACTAAAGTGATTGATTGAATACCTGAAAAGGCCTTTTAAAGAAATTATTATTACACCCAAATTTCTGTCATTTAGAAGAGGTGGCCTCTGTGGCCACCTAATAAAAGGTCTCAGAAGGAATGAGCAGAATAAAATCTTGGGTTACTTTATAAATATAACATAATGAGAAATTCAATCATCTTACATTATACATTCAACGACTGGTAAAAAATATATAAAAAGATGCTTATTAAATCATACATCGTCTAAACGTACAAGTAAATATGATACATATGGAACAAATTTACAAATGTAATATGGCAGAGTAGTTTTATAAACATCACATTTCTATACAAACTTCATCTTCAGAAATATGTAGGTTGGTAACATGTTAATTTAACAGATATTCATCAAGCAGATCGGCAAATATAACATCTAAAATAATATAAAAACCGGCAAGATAAAGCATATCATAATGAACAAGTTATAGAAACAGTGGTCCCTGCGTTATAAGACTGACTGGCCATATACGACTGCCTTCCAAACCCCGGAGAGTCATTATCCCTGAGGAGACCCCTGGGGGAGGGGGGTGGGGGGTGCTCAGCTGCATTTTGATAGGGATGTGCGTTCTGAAATCCGTACCCGATGGTCACTGGTCAGGTTTTCAGAACCAGAATTTCATGATGCAGGGACCACTGTATGTTGATGCAGGTTCTGAGTATGTTGCTTAAAGGGCTATTCCATTTAAAACTCTGGGGAGGGGGTGGTCGGGCTGGTTTATTTTTCGTATGATGTATGTACGGGAGAGCAATAATACGTTGTAGATGCAAGGGGGGCACTTGCGGAATTCACTGCAGATGTATGGGGGGGGGACTATCGGCTCTATTCAGGCCTACGCAATGTAATAATGAAAAATTTTTTTGATGTATGTACGGGGGTGAAAAAAATCGAAGTTAATGCATGGGGGGGTAAAAAAAATTGTTTTAGAAGCATGGGGGGGTCAAAATCGTAGCTCGACCACCCCCCCCCCCAGATTTTTAAATGGAATAGCCCTAAATCATAAAACCAATTCCTCAAATGTCTAATATTACAATATTTAGAATGTTACTTTATGCAATTTTTTTGGATTGATTTTCAATTTTTTTTAGATAAAAGTAAAAAGGACAGCTTGCACAGTGGCTATAGTTCTGCTATACTAGTACAAATTATATAAAAATTCATATAAATCTAAATATCTGGTACTTAGGAAGTTATACTTCTGGTAATCATGTCCACTGTATGTCATTATTTGCTAGGCTACACACCTAAGCATTTCTTAATTGCGTCATTGTAAAAATAAAATAATAGTATAATAATTTTTTATTTCAATCCATCACAGATTCAATAATGACAAAATTAGGTATGCAGAATCTTATTTCTGCAACTTGACAAAAGCAATACCAGAGAGAGACAGGCAATTAAACTGCTAGAGTACAAGATAGAGTGCAAAAGTCTTTCCTTCTGTTTTAGTATGCAATTGCAATCATTCCTGTGAAGTGCCTCTTCTCCTTGTAGATGATTGCACAAAATTTTCTTCACATACAGCAATTGTCACACCTTTTGATTTTAAATTCTCTTGAAAATATGAAATCAACTTTTCGAGTTGTCATTGTAGCAGTGTAGCCTACTAATTTAATGATACAAAAAGTCAAAGCTATGTTGACATACAGGAAAATTTAATTCACTGGTGACATACACAAGCTCTATAAGCATCGATTAATTATATTAATAACAAACTGTAACAAAATTTAGTCTTACATCCTCATACCTGCAAAATATTTTTTTATAAAAACATATAAATATAAAGAATTAAATGTAACTAATATTAAGCTAATATTCTTTCTGTCTATTTTTTTAAGTCTATCAATATCATTAAAAATTTGACAGTAGAAAATATTATCACTTATTTGATTTATAAATTTTCTAAATATTCATGTATGGTAATAAGCATCATACCAAAGCTGCCCTGATTTTTTCAGTGATGTCAAGATGTCTGCGAAAGCAACTCCCAAAGATTTTTCAACGTAAGGCAAATTGTGCTTCTTGCACAATGACCTGACAAGAGGCGCCACCTTGTGGAAATTATGTCTCGGCATGGTTGGGAATAGACTGAAATAAAGCATCATTATTTAAAGCAATTTGGTCCGCTGATTCAATGTGAAATTCAATTTGCTGTTAATAATTATTTTATATAGAGAGGTTTCGCTACACAGCCGTATACGGGTCCCGTGAACATGTGGGTTGCCATGACAACAATATTATTAGATAGCACTCGGAAGTCTTGTACAGTACATGTCATACATAACGTGTACATGATGTATTTTATTATGTATTCTATAGATGTTATACACCTCCAATCAACACAATATGCTAACTCCCGATAACTATTGCGAAATCCAACAACTCCAACTAACTCTTGCCAATTCTTACCATCTCTCATAACTCCAGCTAATTCCCGAGAACTTCCCAATTTCCATTAAGTCCTGCAAACTCTTGATAACTCCCACAACTCCGTGTAACTCCTGCCAATCCTCATAACTCCCCCTAACTACTCCTGATGACACCCACAACTGGGAGGTCATTAGAGCCAGAAAAAACAGTCTCACAAAGTAGAAAATTTATATACCAAGCCAGTTGACCAAGCCATGCAAAATAATGTAAGAATTAGAAAAACTTTCGTTTAGAACCTGACCTATCATTCAGCGTAACTTTAACCTGCTGTTGTAATGCCAATCCAGTCTATGTCACTGGATATTTGACAATTTTGGAAGTTTGACAGCTCTCACCACATGGCTCATATGCAAATTAGTGAAAATATTTCGGTTGGGCTGCAGCGATGGATTGACGGTAGGAGAGGAGGTGCTGTTAGCAGCTCGTTGTGCTGGTACGCATTTTGCATGTTAAATGGCTACGGAGAGTGTCCCCCTAGCGGGAAATCCAAGAACTACTTGTTCACAGCAGCAAAGATGGCGGGAACCAGCCAGACGACATCAACCAATCACATCGTTTCATTCCAATGGCAACCAGTGTTGTGCTCGTTACTCAGTCATAGTAACTAGTTACATATTACATGTTACTTTTATAAAATGTAATATGATCCGTTACATATTACTTTGAAAATTGAAAAAAAGTAATAATATTACATATTATATATTACTTATTACATTGGCTTGTTTTGTCGCATTTAGTTAGTAATATTGGCCAAATGATGAGAACAGGTCCAAGAAGATAGTTGTAAAAACACCTTAGAATCCCCTGCACAAAATGATAGGCCTAGTTGTAGACCTACCAGACATTAGACTGACACTTAAATTTTTTGGTTTTTAGAATTTAAATGCCAGATGTAGTTTGATTCTATTCCACTTCTTGTACTCTACCTCCCCACCCCTACCTCCTTGGTACAAGAAACAATCCAATATCTCATTTGATAGGTCATGACAGTTACCAGATGTCTGGTAACTGTCATGCATAGGTGGAGGCACATGTACTGCAATCAGCATAAAAAGCTGAGGGTAGCTGCTACCTCACTCTAACTATGTTTTTACTATCTTTACTTATGAATAGTACAACCATATTAAAATGAACACATAGTCTATGGCACGAGAGTGCCAAATACCTCAACATATGGCAAATATCAACAAATATGAGATAGAAGCAGTTAACTTAAATGTGGACATTATCTGACTGCAAATGAACATGTGGGAGATCTGTAAATATGCTGTTGACCAGGCAATCAAGTAACGTGAAAGTAACGGAGCTTAATCGAGCAAGTAACTGTAATCTTATTACTTTGATTGTGCATGTAACGCGTTATATTACTTAGTTACTGACTCTAGTAATAATATTACATAACGTGATCCGTTACTAACGCGTTAGTCGCATCACTGATGGCAACCAGCTACTCCATGTATCGACCAATCAAATCTCTGCATTCCAATGGACTGGTCCCCCCTAAGCTACTGACAAGTGGGCCAGATAGCAGTCAAACTCATCAGATTTTGTGATATCTGCCTATTCTCGGCACCTTATGCATCTATCTACAGTTGTTACAGATAGATCTAGCCCTAATCTATCTGCTGCATCACTCTGACACATTAGGACGGCATGTGTGAAGAGGTGGAGGGTGACATAGGATCTGAGTGGAGTAAACCACTATATTTCATGTTTAATGCTGGCATAGTTGACAGGAAGTCAAGACTGACAGAAGTAGTAGTGTAGCCAGACAGTATCTGGAGAGTCCAGATAATAATTATGTTGGCATAATTATTTGGCATCTGAAAAGTCCCTCAACTCCCGGTAACTCCTGCAAACTCCCGGTAACTCCTGCTAACTTCCTATAACTCCAGCTTATTCCTGATAACTAAGACAATTCCCAGCAACTCCTGCCAACTTTTGGTAACTCCCATGTCGTCCAGTAACCCCTGCCACTCCCCTTAACACCTGATAACTCCCACAACTCCCAGTAACTCTCACAACTCTGGCAAACTCCTGTTAACTCCTGCCAACTGCCAAAACTCCTGCGCTAACCGCCATGACTTCTGCCAACTATCATAACTCAAGCTTACTCCTGATAACTCCAGCAAGCCCCTAATAACTCCCACAACTCCTGCTGACTTACTGGTAACTCCTGATAAGTCCATAACTCTCACTAACTCCTGATAACTCTCACAACCCTCTTGATAACTCCCACAATTCCTGGTAACTCCTGCCAACCATAAAATGTTGTGTCTTTGTAAAATTTCAGTTTTTCCCAACATGAACATACATTTCAGGGCATATCTCAGCCTTCGTATAGAATTTATGAATACAGAAAAAAAGGCCATTATATAATTCTATATTCGGAAGGACACTATATACAGACTACTGCTAACTCTCACAACTCCTACAACTCGCGGTAGTTCCTGCTAACTCCCATAACTCTTGCTAACTCATGACAACTCTTCCACTATCTCCGGATAAGTCCTACAACTCCTGCCAACAATCATAACTCCAGCTTATTTGCGAGAACTCCTCCCAATTTTGATAACTTTCACAACTCCCGCTAATTTCCGATATCATTCACAACTCCTGCCAAATGCCATAACTCCATGAATCCCCATGTGGATGCTTAGAGTAGGGAGTTACATAGAAATACATACCCCGGTACTTATATTTGTGAATGAATCATACTGCACATAGGCATGGCAGAAGGTTGCAAAGTGGAGTCATGCATCTCGACAGACATTTTTGCATTAAAGTCTTACAGTGTTAAAAGAAGAATCTTTTTTTACCACAAAATGATAATTGTGTGTTAATCAACTTAGACAGGTAAAAAAGAAGCTGTTAATACTCACTGATGTTCTATCTGGTAATTGAGATGGCCTGTGAACCAGTCATTGAAGATTCCTGGTTGCACATTGCAGGTTGTAAGCGTCTGGGCCTTCAGCCAATCATGTTCCTGGTCGGAATCTATGTCCATGGGCAAGTGGGACATCTGAGTCACAAACGTGAACCAGAACGACTCAAAAAACCTGAAATTAGGAGAAACGACAGAAACTCAGCGGAGACATTCACTCACGAAAAGTAAGATTCTCTATGTGGAGAAATGTCATTAGCATGGAGGTTATTGTTGTGAATCTGTTTAACAAAGGAGAACCATTGGCAGCTGGTGGGTATGCTAAGTGGTTGCAAACCTTAAAACAAGAACCCAGGGCTTCAAAATGGAGGTGGTGTAGTTTCTTACTTCATATCCCCTGAAAAAGTCTTTCCCTAAGAGGCGAGAACCAGATGTTGTTTACATTGAGTGCTAAATTCCAGAATTTTACAAATAATCCATTTCAAATGCCCAATGGACATGGAGTTACAAAGTCAAATGACCAAGTGCCTTGCCCGGCATAAAACCCCATCCACACCTGAGGGACAGACAATTACAAATTCAATTCTAAAAAATGAAACGGCCCTTCACATTCTTTTCGTGTCCCATGCCTTCGCCACTAACTTGCATGAAGGGCCCGGCCCTATCTCCTAGGAAATTCTAGTATTTCATAAAGATGTATAAAGTGTATTGCAAACATTCATGATGGGTAATGACGTAAGTGAAGATGAGGGAACAGTAACTTACAATGCATGAAATATGCAAATCAATAATCATGATAGGAAACAAGTAAATACCTGACGAGCATATAAAGGCCAAATGCACTCCATCCACCAAGAAGAGGACCATAAAGGGAGAAGTGTCGGACAAAGAACGCCACCATTAGGGTCAAGTCCTGAGAAAAGAAATCCACACATTACCAAGTTTGTAAGATGTATTTAAAACTCACTAGTTATCTTTGTCTGTGCTTTTCCAGAGGAGACAGGATCTCAACAGGTTTTTTTTCTGTGTGTGATTTATGTTTTTAAATTCATGAATTGAAGTGTAACAGGGAGATGTGTGTGCAAGGTGTCCAAATATCTCATATTCACCAATCCACGACGTATCATTAGTTCGAAACAACAATTTTCCAAGTCTCCTTAATCATATTAATCGTCCAAAAAGGTTTAGTTAAACTTTCAATCAATGCACAAAAACAATGCACATATTTACTTGATTAGAAGCCTGGCCTTGACTAGAAGCTTGAGATAAGACTACACAAATAGGCAGTCAAAATATTTTGAAGAAGCTGGCCAAAATAAAGTTAAGTCTTTGCTGCAATCTAATGCAGACCATTTGCTCAGAGACCATAGATTATCATAAAATGGCGTCATTAGCATCTTGGCCAATCAGCATACATGTAATATTTCTCTCCACTTCAACAGTTTAATGCCACTTCCCCATATATGAGTTTTGGCTCCATGGAGATGTAACAATTGTAACATCTCTAACGTTTTTTAAAATCTCTCAAGAGATCAATTTTTACAGCTGCTTGCAGCCTGTATTACGAGAGGAGTTTCAGGAAAACTTATGACAACTGCCCTGGTCGTGCTGTTTCACCTATGTCATTAAAACTTGGCATGCAGTCTCAATAGAATATTATCTTGCTTCCATCAACTTTTGGTAAACTTCTGTGACAACAAATTTTTATTTTCTCAACTAAAAAGCTAGTTTTTCCCGCGAAATTTAAATGATTGTACAGAGTGTGCTGCTGCACTAAAAGTGGCAGCATCAGCAGCAGCTCAATGCCAGGCAGAGCTTGTGTTCACAAATTTGTGTATAGGAAGTAAAGGAAGATAGGAAGTAAAGGAAGGAAGGAAGTAAAGGAAGGAAGGAAGGAAGGAAATAAGGAAGGAAATTTAAGGGAGGAAGGGAGGAAACAGGGAAGGAAGGATGGATGGATGGATGGATTGGATGGATGGAATGGATGGATGGGATAGATGGATTACATAGATGGAATATATGGATTAGATAGATGAAATAGATAGATTAGATGGATGGAATAGATAAATAAGATAGAAGGACTATAGATATATTACATAGATGGAATAGATAGATTAGATAGATGAATAGATTAGATAGATGGAACAGATGGAACAGATGGAATCGATGGTTAGAAGGATGGATAGGATAGATAGATAGATAGATTGATTGGAATGATTGATACTTTTACTTATATATCTACAAGCAGCTGTTAAAGTGCTTGCACGTTATTTTTAAAACTGTCTGTAGTCTGGGAGTCATGTCTTTATGATTCAGGGGCGTGGGTGAATCAGGCAAATTGGCCTCATTTGCATAACATGTGTGAAGGCCTGTTCATTGGCCAGCTTTGTGGGCATGTCTGATTTCTCTACTAAAGGCTTTCCTAAAGGGCAATTTTAGCATTGCTTAGGAAAAAATTGAAAAATTGATAATCTGGCTGTCTGTTTGAGACAATACTGAAGAAAGATCGGCCTCAAGATACTAATAATTTTTTTTTTAAAGACGCTTTTCAAACAAAGAAACTTACAGGCTTCTAATACAATAAATATGTGATGTCATTCCTCAACTGTGTTTCTTTATTGTTTTCAACAAACTGCAAGTGTTAACATGGTTAAGTAGAAATGGCTGAAGCGAAAGAATGTTCCAATGAAGTTAATTTTGTTATTTTATAAAGTTAGTTCTTTTATATTCTAGATTTAATGCAAATGATAAAAATCGAGCTTTATTTTTAGAATAGCACACAGAACTAGACTTTTAACTATTCAAGTTGATTGTTCAACCTTCCACCATAACAGAAGACTTAAACATATTAGCCAAAAATTAAAGAGAAACATTCACCAATTAATAAGAGAAATGTGGAAAAATAAAATAGTAAACAAATGCCTTAAAAATAAAAGCAAAACTTCAACTATTTAACTTACTCTGAAAACCTGGAAAATATTATAAAAACAAAATTGTAAACATCTATTAAAATCACAATTAAAGCAAAGTAAGGGACAATCAACTTCAAGTTGCTCTCTTCAATGACAGACTGATTACCCGTAAATAAGATTTATATAAGATTTAAATAAGATTTAGATAAGATTTAGATGGACAAACAGACAGATAGATCGACAGATATAGATAAATAGACAGTGCAGACAGTTAAATAGATACCAAGCAGGAGGATAGATACTATTGGACAGTCAAATGTCAAGGGAGCGAAAGACTGCTGGATTGCAGAAGGAGAACATTGGCCAACGATGATTTTGCTACCTGAGGAAAAATACCTAGAAACCTAATACGAGCATGCCGATTCTAAATCTGAAATCAACATTTTTCCCATGTCAATAAGTAGCACACAGCCGAGAGAGCATTTTGAGTGTAAAGGAATTGTATTCTGAGCAAGTAAAATTTAAATTTAAAAATCATCTTAGCATTTTATAGGTGAATTTGATATCCTGAATCAAAACGTGGCCAATTTTTTTACTCAGACACCGGCCAAATACACATATTTGAGGGAAATATGTGCCAGAAATGGGCAATTTTCACAAAGTAGCCACTGGTTGGTTTACTATTTGAGGATACAAAAAAAAAGGTGCTACAGCTAGTGATGAAATCCAATTTTGGGGCTGCCAGAGGTATACTTGGTCCAAAAGATAGTTTTATGATAATTTTTTGTAAGAAATTCGATAAAAATATTATCTAGATTTACATATTTCGCAATTCTGATATTTGAATGTTCAATGTGAAATCCTCAGGAGGGTGTATCTCCTCGAAGTCTTATCGAATCATATTCCACCTCCAGTAGCTCAGACTCAGAGCGGATTGCTTAATCATCATGGATAGAAAGCGTTAGGGGCCATTCAAAAATTACGTAACGCAAAAAATGCTCATTTTTTACACCCCTTCCCCCTGTAACAGTCTGTAACGCAAGTCCATACCCCCCTTCCTGTAACATAACAAGGCCTATACTCTCCACCCTCCTTAAAATCTCGGAAGTTACACACGAGCACTGGTGTTCAACTACCGGAGGGCTCACAATATTTTACTTAATTCAAAGATCCAGATTCCACACCAGTTCAAATTTCATGTCTTTCAATAACCCTTGCTCCAAAACATTCAACAAAAAACAAGAACACAATTTTTGTACGCTGACCAATGTGACCATCATTGCCATGATTAAAACATTTTGTTTCAAAAAATGTTATTGCGTTATGCAACATCTAGTCTTACACCTCGCTCCCCCCTGTGTGACACAGCATAACACTATCTCATACCCCCTCCCACCCTCCGGCGTTATTTTTTTAACAGCCACTTATGTCAACCACAAAAACTGCTCTAAACTGATAGTTTACTTATTCGCGATTTTGATTTCTTCTTGATGACAGTTGTTGGTTTGAGCAGAACTATAAGGAAAACTGTTAAAACCATGTTAAATAGTGGGCACTCATCTACAACAGTGGCTGAGGCTGGCTCTGTGGGCAGTGAGCTGCATGAGAGAGTGGCCTCCGGTCTTCCTGAATTGATTTTAAATGATATCTGCATTACCTGACCCTTCCAACCAAAACAATTTAATTTCAAAGTTTTTATATCTCATACTTTCTTTAAAAATCTAATCATCATAATAAGTTAGATATGCTCTCCCTTACACCAAGAGACCATATTTTAGCACCAGCTGTATCACATTAGCTATTGTCATATCTCCAAATGGCAGTATATTTAACAGGGGTGGTTTAGCAAAAAAATGCCTATTTCTGGAAACTGTCACCCACAAATATTTGTATTGGGAGCTGTCCGATTAAAATAATTTGGCTATATATTGTTAATTGCATCTCAAATTACTTATGTGAATACTAAAATTTGCTTAATTTAAAATATTAAAGAGCATAGAACACATTTCTATACAAACGAATTGCTCTTATGGCTACTTATTTGCCAAATATTGAAATAGCAATAACTCAAAATCCTGAAGTTCCAGAAAAATGTAGATTTCAGATATTGAATCAGCATGCTCGAACTACGTTTATCGAGTTATTTTTCTTCAGGGAGCAGACGAAAAGTTGTTTTTTTTTTGTTGACCAGTGAAACAGACAGAATGATATAAAAGAGATTCAAGAGGAAAGTCCAACACTTCAATGCAATTTAGTGATGCACATGTAAATTGATGTAATGGCATTTGACAGATCAATGGGCCTTGGGATGACATTTGAAGAATGAGAATCACTTGAGAAAGAATGAAGGCCAAAAATGATTGTCTTTTACAGTAAATAAATAACAAACATGCTGTAGCTAAATCACAACAAGAATCCATGGATTCAAAACCGGCCTTTGGCGATTGTATATTCGGGATTGAAATCATGAAGAGGGTGATTTACATATTATTACATGGACTGTTTTGTATTGAGCAATGATTGCCAGACTGATAGTGTTTGCTGCAAGCCATAAAAACTTTGTGGGGAACCTCTTAGCAAATGCCTATACCATATTTCAGAACTGTAAGTCATCTTGGAAATGTTCTCACAATTTATGAGGGAACCCCTAAGCAAAACCCCAAGCCAAATAATAAAGTCGCCGTGGGCAATTCAAAATATGGTGGCCATTTTGGCGGCCATCTTGGATTTTTCTAAAAAAATTTCTTAGGGGAACCCCTAAGTGAGCCCCTATACCAAATTGCATAAATCTAAGTGAAATACTAAAGTCACAGTGGACAATTCAAAACATTGGTGGCCATTTTGGCAGCCATCTTGGATTTTTCCAAAATTTTTTAAGGGGAACCCCTAAGTGAATCCCTGTACCAAGTTTAATAAATGTAAGTGAAATACTAAAGTCATAGTGGGCAATTCAAAATACGGTGGCATTTTTTTAGCAATCTTGGATTTTTCCAAAAGTTTTTGAGGGGAACCCCTAAGTGAATCCCTGTACCAAATTTCATAAATCTAAGTGAAATGCTAAGGTCACAGTGGGCAATTCACAATAAGGCGGCCATTTTGGCAGCCATCTTGGATCTTTTCAAAAAATTGTGAGGGAGACCCCAAAGTGAATCCCTACACCAAATTTCATAAATCCAAGTGAAATACTTGCAGCCTTCTAAACTCGCTCTGACCTTTCACAAGGCATGCGGGTCGGCAAAAACTGGTTTACCGGACCGCCAGAATTTTTACAGGTCCGTTTATGTGCGGTGGCAAGAGTCTTTTTGCAACCAGTTCTGCAGACTGCAATTAAAACACTACTTTAATTTACAATCTGTAAAACTAATATCCAAACAGAGTGGGCTGTTGCACTGTGAAAATGGCACTTCGTGAATCATCATATTGATGATTTGTCTCGATAATTTTACTCTAAGATCAGTTACATGACAAATCAAATAGCCTTCTCTTCATCATGACTAATCAAACAGCCTCTATGTTTCCCATGGACGTTAAATTTGGGGAGAAGACACTGTAACAGTTATTATGACTCACAGTCACAGAGTGCCAAAATCTGTGGGAAGCAAACACTCATTTTATGCATATCAAATTTACAGGCTGTAATGATAAAGTTTGTCGAAATATTATGTCAGAATGAGAAATGCACTGAGAAAGGCTCTGGTCTCTTGGTGGAGTTTAGTGGATGGGTGTTGATAGCCATTGCTTGCAGGAATAATTTGGCAATGGTACATAACTACATCATAGCACTGTACAGAAAGCTGGTGAAGAAGTAGACAATGCCAAGTGTTATACAAACATAATGATCCACTGAGCAAACATGCCTCATCAAGGCATGAACAATTATTTTAAAACAAAAGTACTGAAATGGTTTGACTCTCACACTGCTTTGGAATTATAAGCAATTCTGACACAGGGGCACCTTCTCCAATGAGGCTCACAGGCCCACTGCTGGCTGCAGCTGTTAATTAGACCTGTAACCATGGTAACCCCTTACAGCTACCTGAATCCCCCATTCATAATGGGCAGGTCCATATTTGTCATTGGCCCCCATTGCTCACTGGGTTGCAGCACTGTGTTCAGAGGGGCAAGGCAAGTGAAAAAGTGGACATGGACATGGACAGGACACATTGACACATGGACAAGAGTCCCATTTCACCAAAAATCTGTTTAAGCCCTCCCCTAATAACCGGCCTTTGGCCGGTTAACAACTAATATCACATCTATAGTAACGCGCATGCATGCAGGACATATTTAAAAAGCAAAATATTTTAAATTTTTAAAATAAATTTCTGTGTATTAACAAGGAATAAAACGGAGCTAGTTGTAGTTAATTGATAAAAAATATAAATAAACTTTTGAATGACGTACTGTCCAGTCCCTCCTTTTAAAGATGAAATACAGAATTTCAAGATGGAAGTAAATTGGAACCAGTGTAGCAGGGCCAACTGAAATTAAAAGAATGAAGATTATATTACCAGCCTGATCTGTAATCAAATCCAGTACGCAGAGATTGGAAGCCCAGAGGGCTATCAACTGAGCCAACATCGTTACCCAGCAGACGACATTGAAATTAATGGCTAACTTTTAATGTTCAAGCAAAGATAGATTGCAATCCGTAAATAATTTTATCTCCAATGAACCCCCATCTGAATAACACCTCTAATATATGTCAAAATATGAGAGAAATGACTTACGCAGCCAAAAGTACAAGTGTTCATATTGGTAAGGCATCATCCCCCTCTTCTGCAGTCCCCATCGCCGAGGGATTTTATCACCAAGAAGAAAAACGTGAGGCAGAGTAATGTCAGGGTCCTTCTTGAAGACATTGGTCTTCGCATGGTGCTGCATGTGGCGGAAATTCCACCAGTGTTTTGAAGCGCCCTGATAGTAAAATGGAAAATTCAGTCTTTGACTCATGGCGACTGTTGGAAATAAATTTTTTGGCAGCACGCTTTCTTCACAGTAAGCAACGTATCATGATGGGAAGAGATAAAATGTCTGCCAGGAGTGGTAAAAATTTGAAACAAAGTGGCAAGGTTCATCATATGTTAGTTTTAAAAAATCATCATGAATATATTAAGATGACAAATCAAAGTGGTTGAAGGTATGGGCACATCCGTTCTGTTGGCAGTATACCCCCCCCCGAAATGATTTCCATAAATGAAGAACTTACTTAAAAGCAACCCTACCTTGCCAAAACCAATGATGAAATGCTGAATACAGTGGTTGAGTTTCCTGTTCTTAAATACACTCCAGTGGCCATAGTCATGCTGAACCCAGCCAGCCTGGGCCTGCAAAATAAGATGACACATTCACTCGCCATAAATTGGAGAATATGAAAAGAGACAGAGAGAGATGGAGGGATGCTAAACAAGAGATTATCTATAGCAGATGAACATATTGATAGAACGATTGATAGACGGTGATTGTAACTGATTCTGTAATTTAAAGGAAAACTATCTCAAGATTTACCAGGGAAAAGGATATAAACAGATCTATGTTGCTTAATAGACTAGGAGACAAGTACAGTTAGTCATCCATCAACCAAAAATTACATATTTTACCTGGAAAACAGTGAGCAGAAATACAGAGGTGAGGTAAGGCAGCCACGATGTTCCAAAACGCGACATCACCAAGTATGCTAAACATTCCAAGACAACAAGTTGGACGAAGTAGAGAAAGAAGAACCACTTCTTGATCTCAAACAACCCCATCTCCTCAACCTTATTTCTCAAGTCTTCATAGTCCGCAAGGCGCTCGTTCTGCAAACAATCAACTGCATCAAAGAGAACCAATGACAACAACAGTGAATTATGCATTTATCAGCTCGAGTTTTGATTTTTTGGTGCGACATAATTGAAAGAAAAGATCTTAAAAGCAATAGGTCTATTCAAAAGATTTGTGAATGAAGGAACTTCATTGTTACTGGTTGGGCTGAAACGAGTAGAGATTTTTCTACCCGGGTACTCGACACCCTCTACCCGACCCGTGCCTGGGTACTCGTTGTTAAATGAAAACATACAATTGCCTATTGCTATGCAATCTTGAGGACAGTGTTGAGAAAAAAATTAATTTATTGCCAAGTAACGGGATAGATCTGTCACCAAGAGTCGTCTGGATAAGGAGTAAATCCGTACTTGTAAGGTCATTTGAGGTTATCTGGAGCTTGTTTCAGAAACTCAATATAACTCAACTTTATTGAAAACAGGTGGCATTATGAATGTAGACCCTTTTTAAAAAAGAACGATAACCCGGGCAGACAATTTGACTAGTGGGTAAATGCTTAGCCCTACCCAAGCCCGGGCAACTGGGAAAATATTTCAGCCCTATATATAGTTACTGGTATAGTTTCAAAGGAATTATTCCAAAAGCCAGTAAGAGTATTGAAATACATTTCAAGCAGACGGTTTCCCAAATTCTTAGTTGACATAAATCATGTTGGGGTTGGCAGGATATATCTATTTGGTCTAGACTCCACGCAAATTAATGCGTCTGGAAATTATATTTAATCCACGGAATGATGGAGACACTTTACTTGGTAAGTTTGTTAATCCTTCAAATTTTTAAGTAATACCTGAATTACACATATTTGATGAAGAAACCTCTCAAAATGAATGGCAAGTGTCAAGTATTACCTGCACATCTTCAGTGTCCTGTCCCTGCACTGTCCCCACGTGGATGGCCTTCATGTATTTCTCCACTAAGTCCTTCTCCCTGTGCATGGCAGCCCACACTTGCTGCATGATAACAATACAGTGACAATTATTACAATCAGATCTGAGTAATCAAGGGAGTCAAAGTGACATAGCATTCTTTACAGGGAATTCAGTGCTTTTCCTAGCCATTTATAGCCACACTAATTAGCATTTCCTAATGCTTCCTCCATCATGTCCATGTGGCTAATGAAAATTGCACTTTTTGCATGCAAATTATATCCATACACGTATGAATTTTAGTCAAAATTTACCTTTGTGGCTAATTGCATTTGGGTCCACACTGAGGGATGGTAGGGATGTACGATAATAGGCTGAGATGCAATATGCGATAACTGTGTGTCATATCGCGGTGTCGATAAATTGTGCGATAAATTCACAAGCAAGAGATTAGCCTAAAAATTCGCAAATTGTGATTGAAAGTTGCAATTTTACATTTTTGGGTAAAAATACGTGTACTGGAAATTTTAATTATTAATTTATCGCCCTTATGTGCGATATCATTATCGCCCTACTTCATATCGCGATAATGATAAATTTGCGATTAATCATGCAGCCCTAAGGGAAGGTATGCATAACACTATGACGCAACACATAGCACTGTTGGATCATCCGGCTATGTTCCCGATTATGCTGGATCAGTGGATCAGCCAGGAAGTACAAGTGGACAAGTGATTACATTCAGTCAGTGATCTGTCTGGAGACATTTGATCCCACTTAGTGTTTCCAACAAGGCCGAGAATTCTCGAGAAGTCTCAAGATCAGCAATGACTCATCATTTTCTCGTTCGTTCAAACAGTAACATAACTGCCTTTCATACATTAAATATGAAATGAATTTAATGAAAGTTACTGCCATGCATAAGCCTCTAATTATGTGGTAAAAGAATACATCAAAGTTTTCCGAATAAGCAATTTTGAGTTTTTCCACAAAAAAAAAGAAGAAAAAAAAGCACGATGCAGTGGTCTGTTGCTTTCATTTTGGACATCGCAAGGCTCACCTCAGAGGTTGTGGACTAATTTCTTAAAGAACAGAGCTGTTAAAATACATTTTAGATATTGGATATGAAACTGGTGATATCTGCAGACATTGCGCCTCTAAAACTGAGACTTAATATAGCAAATAAGTCGATCATTGAAAATATATTGGAATAACATGGTAATTGAAACTTTTGTTTTGTAGAACACTAAATTACTTATCTTAATTTTATTCAAATTTAATCAGATTTAATCTGATTAAATATTGTGTTTAATCTGATTTAATTGATTAAGATTGTAAAATGGCCTTAATCTAATCTAATCAAGAAAAGTCTCCATCTAATCTAATCGATTAAAAAAATAATTTAATCGCCCCAACCTGTTACTAACGGGTGGATTCTGATACAACACAGAAGCTACTTGATACAACTCCATCCGCTACCCCTCCGTCGTAGCTTCATCCGCTACCTATCCCCGCTTCTCTATGCTCAATTCTAAGTGTCAGGTATGCACAGGCAATTGTCAATTCATGGCAAAGCAGAATTGGCAATCACTAATTATAGCTAATTGCCTTTTTGCAGGGCCAGCTTACTGTTCCTCTGTCTTCCTAAATGGCAATTAGAGTTTCACCTTTGAAGGAAATTAATCTAGATACTCAATTCCAATTGAAAACAGGCCTTTGATTTGGGAAAATAAGCAGTATTGAATTTTCATTTATTTATTTTTATCATTTATGTCACTTAGTGGAACATGACACAGACATGGGATATAAAATGTTGCAGTACACTTAAATTTCTTCCTGCACCTGCATATTCTGCAATAGAAACTGCAGAATTCTGCAGAAAACTGCAGAATTCTGCAGTTCTGAAAAAAATTCTGCAGTTCTTTAAGAAACTGCAGAATTCTGCAGAAAACTGCAGAATTCTGCAGAAAACTGCAGAATTCTGCAGAAAATTGCAGAATTCTGCAGTTCTGAAAAAAATTCTGCAGTTCTGTAGGAAACTGCAGAATTCTGCAGAAAACTGCAGAATTCTGCAGTTCTGCAGCTCCATGCAGTATTTGTGAACCTCTGGTACTATTAATGCATCTCATAAATTGCAATGCATCTGCTAAGTTCAGACCTCTTTGACAAGGGTCTTGCCACTACCCAGGAAAACGTTGGTTGCGGTTTGGGGTTGAGTGGGGGGGGGGGGGGGTCTGGGGTTTTGATGCTCATCTGCAATGCATTCTGCAGCTTGCAAAATGGTCTGCTTCATCTGCATGGTCCGCATTTTACACTGACCCTGCAAAATGGCATTTTTGCGAGCTGACCGTTCGCCGAAAAATGTGTCGTACGGCAAAAAGAAACAACGACGGACAAAGACTGCCTACTGCAGTCTATAGACCTGGTTGTAGGGTACCTGAAACTTTTTTCTGAATGAAATTTGGTTAAGAATTGACCGAACAGAGAGGCAAAACGTCCATGGAAGTTTATTTTGATAGAGCACTGTCAGTAGTTTATAAAATGACATTTTTGCGAGCTGACAGATCGCCGAAAAATGTATCGTACGGCGAAAAGAAACAACGACGGACAAAGACTGACTACTGCAGTCTGTAGACCTGGTTGTGGGGTACCTGAAACTTTTTTCTGAACGAAATTTGGTTGAGAATTGACCGAACAGAGAGGCAAAACGTCCATGGAAGTTTATTTTGATAGAGCACTTAGTCTGGGGTCCAACCAGGAAAAAGGTGCATATTTAAAAAGTTTTTGCCCCCGATTTTTATATAAAGAAATTTGGTGTCGTTGGATAGGTAACAAGTTGAGCTTTCAGAATCTGCTAGGTGTCGCTCTGAGACCATTCGCATAAGGTTGCTATGGCAACCGAAACTTAATAAAAGTGGTTATTTTAGTATTTTATCAATATTTTGCAAAATATCGAATAACAGGACAACTTTTAATGCTACATTCACCAAATTTTGGAAATATTTTTGGATTTGGGAGTTTTTTATGACTACTTGGTTGTTTTGACAATAAGTTTTAAAAACCCTCCGTTTTTGGGTGAAAATAGCCTTAAAATACCCCTTTTTCCACTATGTGCTATATTTCAAACTTTGCAGTTCAACCATATATCATTATATATTCAATTTTTGTTGTGCATTAGAATGCCCTGGAAGTGGGCTACACATTTGCCATATAATAGCCAAGCCAAGCCTTTGCATTTCTGTTGCCACGGCAACATAACATTATAATTCAAAATTCAAAATTTCCAACTCGAAAGCATGAAATGTGACATAACTCAAAGACTAGGGCGTCTATCCTCATGAAATTTGGCAAATTTATATAATAATTAATTGTCCATCAGGTAATATAACAATCTGATAAATTTCTTTTTAAAAAGTTCCATTTTTAGGTGAATTAAACCCGTAAATGCCCCTTTTTCCACAATTTACTATATTTCATACACTGCCGATCAAACAAATTTTGATTTTATATTAAATTTTTATTGTGCATTAGGATGACCTGAGAAAAGGCTGAAAATCTGATATATAATGGCCAAGCCAAGCTGTTGCATTTCTGTTGCCAAGGCAACATAACATTATAATTCAGAATTCAAAAGGTCAAACTCTAAAGTACAAAATGTGACATAACATGAAGACCAATGTATACATCCTCATGAAATTTTGCAAAAGTGTGTAATTATGAATAGTCCTTTGGTGGATACAACATCCAGGTGACTGTCATTGAAAAAACATTCTATTTTGGGGTAAATATTTCCCATAGACACCCTTTTTGAAATAACATTTTGTATTTCAAACCCAATTGTTGTTCAGCTATAGTATCATATATATATCAAATCTATTTTGAGATACACATTGCCCTGAAAGGGGGCTATATATTTGACAAATATTAGTTGAGCAAATAAATTGCATTTCTGTTGCCATGGCAACAAAAAAATATATTTGGAAGTTCAAAATTTTAAACTATTAAGCATCAAATATGACATAACTCAAAGGCTGGTTCATGGATCTTCATGAGATTTGGCAAATATATGTAAAAATTAATAATTCAACAGTTTATTTATAATTTCTATAACTGTCACATGAAAACATTCCATTATTGTGTGAATTAGACCCAAAAATAAAATGTCTGATAATGACATCTGGCATTGCAAACTCCGCCAATAAACCTTATTTCATATTATATCAAATTTGTTTTTAGAATCTGAATGCCTGAAAGTTGGCTTTAAACTGGCATTTAAGAGTGAAGCAAATCCAGTATGTTGCCATGGCAACCCAATTTATTTCAAAATAAACAATTGTTGTTGAACAGAAGCTTGCCATATCTCAAAGACTTCTGCAAATATGAAATATCCACTTGTAATTTGGCATGTATATAATAAACCATTACATGTAGAGCTAACAAATCAGTTAACTAAACATTTGAATAACTGTCATTTGCAAAAACATTATATTTTGGGGTGAATGAGACATATAAATACCATAAAGTATAAACAATGTGGCTGAGGCCTGGATCCTCATAATTATTAATGTTCAGTCCACATTGCAGCACCTTTCAGATAAAGCTGGTAACTGCTTCCATGTTCTGGTAGCTGCTTCCATGTTCTGGTAACTGCTCCCGTGTTTTACAGAGATTTCAGATTTCTGGCACAAGTTGATAAAAATTATGTTAATTGTGCTCGGGTTTTACCAATGCCGCTTGCTGTATGTGCCTTTTTCATTATGCTTGAACTTCTGACTTTGTAGGCTGTGTCTGAAGGACATGTAAGTGATTTTCAAATTGATCTCTAAAATCCATTTCTACTCATCGTATCTTCCTCATCTTACCCTCATTTTAAAGCTCTTCTCAAGCCCACTCCATCTGTCAATGTCCCAATGCCCATACACGTTTACCTGTTTGCCTAATTCTATAAATTTCCATCAATCCACATTTCCTTTAAAGATAGCTTTTCCTTTCCTTACGGGTATGACATTTCCAGTCTTCCTTCATCAATATGCCATAACTTATTTTATGTCAAAAGGATACGAAATACTATCAACAATGCAATTTCAAACGCTCAGCATGCAACACGGGGCCAGCTGCCAATGCAGGTAGCGGGGAGGGGTTAATTATTCCCCATTATAGTCCTGCCCCAAATCATGGGTAAATCTAGTAGACTATAATTACCTTAAGTAAAAAAAAAATAGGCAAGTTGAACTATGGAGCTTGTAATACAATGCACCTGGATTGCCCATAAAAGTATAGCGCTGTATCGATTAGGATTATTATAAAAGAAAGGGATAGGAACAAACCTCCCTCCACCCATAAGGAGAAGTCGCTCTTGACCATAAGCAATGAACAGACTGACAACATATATGAAAACAAGGGAAATTTGCAAAGAGAAGGTTGGCTCAACACTGTTGTTGAGAAGTGACTTGATTCTTGAAGCACCAGCTTTATGGAAAAGTTCTGCAAAGTGGCCTGAAAAATAATATGAGGACCCAGACTTCTGATTGTTTATACATTATGTCTCTTTTGCGTCTCATTCACCCCAAAACAGAATGTTATTTTTGCCAATGACAGACATTCAAATGTTGTATTATCTGATTGTTAGTCAGAATGATACCATTATGTAGGCCCTACTTGCCAAATTTCAAACGGATATTTCCTTAGCCTTCAAATTATGCCAGGCTTCTGTTTATTACAGATTTCGTATTAGTGTGCCATGTTCTTTTCAACTGCCACAGTGCTCTTGTGATGTCAGTATCAGCATAATGATTTCACAGTTGGTATATTCACAGTTTCAGCTGTGTCACTTGGAACCCATACTGATCACACCATTACAAATTCACACATAAGCTGTTAGATTGTTGCTCAACATTGATTATTCAGTTTGAAGTTTTGAATAAATCCAAAAGTTACAATATCCAGCTATATATAATGCATGGATCTTGTGTATAACTGCTATCAGTTTTAGCACTTTTAAAACAAAACAAATTCATTCACTCTCACATTCATTTGTTGTTCTGAGAGGTAATCATGTGCTGTTCTGTCATGGCAAAAATAATATACTCAGGAACCATTCAGAATTTAAGATCTAAGGGGGGGGGAGTTTTGCTTGGAGGCATCCTTTCACTGATTTCCAATAATGTTTATTTGATGATTGAATTCTTAGCCTCCTTGTCTGGCCTTTTCCCAAATTTTTGGGGAGCAACTACCCCCCCCCCCCCCCCCAATTTCTCGTCCTCTGGTATGCCCATGCAACACTGCAACGTTCACTTCCAAAAAATCTCCCCATCATCCTCATTCCAGTCATCAATTCTGAACAGTTTCTTTGGCAAAGATCTCACCTAAAAGGCTGAAAAGCCACAAGGTGCTGCCCTCAATGAGAAATTTCACAACAGGACACCATGAATGTCCATGATGGATCAAGCAAGTTGCTCAAACATATCAGTTTCACCTACTCCAACTGAATCAAACAATCATACGAATGAATGCAGATTAATCAATTGTCATTCACACTTAGACAGCCCATACCTGACTTGTTGATTGCAGTTGGAATCAACACTCAAGCTTGGAGTGCCAATAGTGATGTCAGTATTGCAATACTGACATCACCTGTGCATATATTCACATGGAACATGGCACACTTATACGAGATCTGTAATAACACTTGTTTATTTTGAAATATATTGGGTTGCCATGGCAACAGACTGGCTTTGCTTGACTCTTGAATGTCAAATTTATAGCCAACTTTCAAGCATGCCGATTCTGAAAACAAGTTTGATATGATATGAAGTATGGTTGATTGGAAGAGTTTGCAATTTCTTATATAATACTTATTAGGTCATTATAAAACATTTTAGTTATTTTTTGTCTAATTCACTCCGTAATGGAATATTTTCATATGACAGTTATAGAAATTGTCAGTAAACTGCTGAATTGTTCATTTTTACATATTCTTGCCAAATCTCATGAAGATCCATGAACCAGCCTTTGAGTTATGCCATACTTGATGCTTAATAGTTTGAAGTTTTGAATTTTGAAATATATTGTTTGGCTGCCATGGCAACGGAAATACAATTTCTTCGCTCAACTAATATATGTCAAATATATAGCCCACTTTCAGGGCAATGTGTATCTCAAAATAGATTTGATATATATATGATACAATAGCTGAAAAACAGGGTTTGAAATACAAAATGTTATTTCAAAAAGGGTATCTATGGGAAATATTTACCCCAAAATAGAATGTTTTTTCAATGACAGTCACCTGGATGTTGTATCCACAGAAGGGCTATTCATAATTACACACTTTTGCCAAATTTCATGAGGATGTATACACTGGTCTTCGTGTTATGTCACATTTTGTACTTTAGAGTTTGACCTTTTGAATTCTGAATTATAATGTTATGTTGCCTTGGCAACAGACATGCAACATCTTGGTTTGGCCATTATATATCAGATTTTCAGCCTTTTCTCAGGTCATCCTAATGCACAATAAAAATTTAATATAAAATCAAAATTTGTTTGATTGGCAGTGTTGGAAATATAGTAAATTGTGGAAAAAAGGGGTATTTATGGGTTTAATTCACCTAAAAATGGAACTTTTTAAAAAGAAATTTATCAGATTGTTATATTACCTGATGGACAATTAATTATTATATAAATTTGCCAAATTTCATGGGGATAGACACCCTAGTCTTTGAGTTATGTCACATTTCATGCTTTCGAGTTGGAAATTTTGAATTTTGAATTATAATGTTATGTTGCCGTGGCAACAGAAATGCAAAGGCTTGGCTTGGCTATTATATGGCAAATGTGTAGCCCACTTCCAGGGCATTCTAATGCACAACAAAAATTGAATATAAAATGATATATGGTTCAGCTGCACAGTTTGAAATATAGCACATTGTGGAAAAAGGGGTATTTTAAGGCTATTTTCACCCAAAAATGGAACGTTTTTAAAACTTATTGTCAAAACAACCAAGTAGTCATAAAAAACTCCCAAATCTGAAAATACTTCCAAAATTTGGTGAATGTAGGATAAAAAGTTGTCCTGTTATTCGATATTTTGCAAAATATTGATGAAATACTAAAATAACCACTTTTATTATGTTTTGGTTGCCATAGCAACCTTATGCGAATGGTCTCAGAGCGACACCTAGCAGATTCTGAAAGCTCAACTTGTTACCTATCCAACGACACCAAATTTCTTTATATAAAAATCGGGGGCAAACTTTTTCCCATTTTGGGATGTGGACCCCAGACTAACTGTCAGTAGTTTATAAAATGACATTTTTGCGAGCTGACAGATCGCCGAAAAATGTATCGTACGGCGAAAAGAAACAACGACGGACAAAGACTGACTACTGCAGTCTGTAGACCTGGTTGTGGGGTACCTGAAACTTTTTTCTGAACGAAATTTGGTTGAGAATTGACCGAACAGAGAGGCAAAACGTCCATGGAAGTTTATTTTGGTAGAGCACTGTCAGCAGTTTATAAAATGACATTTTTGCTGACAGATCGCCGAAAAATGTATCGTACGGCGAAAAGAAACAACGACGGACAAAGACTGACTACTGCAGTCTGTAGACCTGGTTGTGGGGTACCTGAAACTTTTTTCTGAACGAAATTTGGTTGAGAATTGACCGAACAGAGAGGCAAAAGGTCCATGGAAGTTTATTTTGGTTGAGCACTGTCAGCAGTTTATAAAATGACATTTTTGCGAGCTTACCGATCGCCGAAAAATGTATCGTACGGCAAAAAGATCAACGACGGACAAAGACTGACTACTGCAGTCTATAGACCTGGTTGTAGGGTACCTGAAACTTTTTTCGGAATGAAATTTGGTTGAGAATTGGCCGAGCAGAGAGGCAAAATGTCCATGGAAGTTTATTTTGATAGAGGTCATTCCACAAACTGCTACCTGGTAGAACTGACGAATTCTGCAGTTTCCTACAGAACTGCAGAATCTTTTCAGAACTGCAGAATTCTGCAATTTTCTGCAGAATTCTGCAGTTTTTTGCAGAATTCTGCAGTTTTTTGCAGAATTCTGCAGTTTTTTGTAGAACTGCAGAATTCTGCAGTTTTCTGCAGAATTCTGCAGTTTTCTGCAGAATTCTGCAGTTTTTTGCAGAGCTGCATAAAACCCCCCAGGCTGCATATCTCCTACAGAAATACAGATTTTGCTGCAGAAACTTTTCAGAAACACTGCAATGACTGAGGACTACCAAAACCCCGACCCCCCAAACCACAACCCCCCAAACCAACCCCCTAAACCACGTTTCCTTGGTAGTGGCAAGCCTCATGTCAGAGAGGTCTGAACTTTGAAGATGCATTGCAATAAACTACAGGAAGTAACAGAGGTTCAGAAATCATGCAGGAAGCTGCAGAACTGCAGAATTCTGCAATTTTCTGCAGAATTCTGCAGTTTCCTACAGAACTGCAGAATTTTTTTTCAGAACTGCAGAATTCTGCAATTTTCTACAGAATTCTGCAGTTTTTTGCAGAACTGCAGAATTCTGCAGTTTTCTGCAGAATTCTGCAGTTTTTAGCAGAATTCTGCAGTTTTTTGCAGCTAGCTGCAGAAGTGCATAAAACCTCCCAGGCTGCATATCTCCTACAGAAATACAGATTTTGCTGCAGAAACTTTTCAGAAACACTGCAATGACTGAGGACTACCAAATCCCCGACCCCCCAAACCACAACCCCCAAAACCAACCCCCCAAATCAATGTTTCCTTGGTAGCGGCAAGCCCAATGTCAAAGAGGTCTGAACTGTACAGATGCAATACACTGGAGGAAGTAACAGAGGTTCAGAAATCATGCAGTTAGCTGCAGAACTGCAGAATTCTGCAGCTTCCTGCAGATTTTTTTTGAAACTGCAGAATTCTGCAGATTTTTGCAGAATTCTGCAGTTTTTTGCAGAATTCTGCAGTTTTTTGTAGAACTGCAGAATTCTGCAGTTTTCTGCAGAATTCTGCAGATTTTTGCAGAATTCTGCTGTTTTCTGCAGAATTCTGCAGTTTTTTGCAGAGCTGCATAAAACCTCCCAGGCTGCATATCTCCTGCAGAATTACAGATTTTGCTGCAGAAACTTTTCAGAAACGCTGTAGTGACTGAGGACTACCAAAAACCCCGATCCTTCATACAACAATCCCCCAAACCACGTTTCCTTGGTAGCGGCAAGCCCCATGTCAAAGAGGTCTGAACTTTGAAGATGCATTGCAATAAACTGCAGGAAGAAACAGAGGTTCAGAAATCATGCAGGGAGCTGCAGAACTGCAGAATTCTGCAGCTTCCTGCAGAGTTTTTTTTGAAACTGCAGATTTTTTTTGGAACTGCAGAATTATGCAGTTTTTTTGCAGAACTGCAGAATTCTGCAGTTTCCTGCAGAATTCTGCAGTTTTTAGCAGAATTCTGCAGTTTTTTGCAGAACTGCAGAATTCTGCAGTTTTTTGCAGAACTGCAGAATTCTGCAGTTTTTTTGCAGAACTGCAGGAAGAAATTATACACTCCTCAAATGTTGTCTCATCAGCCCTGTAAAGTTGCAAAGAACAAAATGCAGATAGTGTCAAATTTTGTTAATTTAAAAGTTGTGATATATTTTAAGTAACAATCATCATTTACTTTATTTTTGTCTTATAACGATTGCTTTTATAAGTGAGTTTATATATATATATATATATATATATCAACATGTCCTCTCCTTTTGGAGGCTGAATAAAATAAAATCAAAACTAAAGCATTAAATGACAATCACAGATCATTGAGATCAATTAGTGCTCAGCGCCTAAAAGTACAATCCGCTTGCAGGAGCCAAAGCAACAATTGAATTAGGCCTTTAGATTTAGAAATGCTTTACTTGCAAGTAGCGGAGATAGAGGGGTGAAACAGTAGCGGCAGACAGATATGTTGTCCTAGTGTCAGTTGAATAACCCTGTGTTTATTTAGGGTGCTTCCCATAGCTGCCTGTGTTTATTTAGCGTGTATCCGCTACCCCGCTACTTTCAACCCGCTTTATAGTAACTCCCCATTGTTGATAGTATGTTTTTGTTCTGTCATAGTGACAGTTGCACATTAATAATTATTCGACCACACCAGCTTGTGGTTACTTATAAAATGAACAGGCAGTCCCAGGCCATGACCTTCAATGGCTTCTATTCATTCAATGATCACTGAAGGATTGATTGGTTGCCAGGGTAAACAATCAATGACAATGTGTTTCAAAAATGTACTTGAAATATAGGTTCATAGAAAGTCATGAAAAAAGTGCTGCATGTCAATCCAGTCAATTCATTGCCATTTGTCTACTCACCATGTGGGCACTTTTCCAAAATAATTTTTGGCTACCAATGACTTACCGTGGCATCTTGGCCTGCAAAGTGACCAATGATTTTTGCACCTCCGGGGTGAGATTTCTGAAAATTTGAGATGTCATAAACTTGGTCTTTTATCACAATCCAGCGGTCGTTGTAGCCTGTATGTCTCTTGACTTCTTCCCAAGATATTGGTCTTTTAGATACGTTAGTCACAGAGCCTTGTCCTTTCCCCATTTTCAACAATTTGAGTAAAACACACAGCTGCTATTTTACGACGTCAACCATAATCTCAAACTGCATGAGCTCCCACCAGCAGGCATTCGGGTGTTTCCCCAATTGACGTCAGAACGAGGCGCAGGTGGAATTCCCTAGCAACCAAACGCCTCCTATGTATAAGGTTGTAAACTGAACTGCCACCCAAACCTACGGCACAGAATTAGACATAAGGGAGGCGGGGGTCAGAAGCCACACAATTTAGAAAAAGCCCCAGAACTGAGGTGTTGGTTAGATTTGAATGACCTTAGCACAATTATGCAGTAGGTGTTGAGACTATGTTTGTATTATGTGATCCGGGGGGGGGGGGGGTACTTCGCGGACTTTTGCATACGGATGCGCCACGGCAATTTTGAAAACCAGAACCATTTTAATCCGGAAACTGCGCCAAAACCACAAACCATTTTAAGGTGGCTCGATACTCGTGAACTTTCCAAGATAGGATTTCTTAAAAATAGTTCTAAATGATCCACAATATAGTTTCAAGCAAGGATATATGGTCCCGTGTCATAAGGTCGTACAATTTGCGTTACATGGCCGTTTTGGACCAAAATTTTTTTTCATCAGAAAATTCTTCATTAATTCTAAAATATCCTATTCAAACCAAAAACCAGCGTAATTTCACAAAAATTAGGACTGTTTGTCTTATTATTTGATTTTATTCATCATACAAATCAATGTAAAGCTCAAACTTTGAAGGCATTTTTCTCAAAAACGATTATATTTCAGTAATGTTACTGTAAAGTACAAAGTACTCCTTGTATCCCAATGAAATTTTCACTGAAGTTAGTTGAGAAGATGGTCCTACTAATCAAAGCAACAAAATATATTTTCTCTTCTCCAAAAGACTTTATATACGTCAATGAATTTATGTAAATGTGACAGAGAAAAAACCTTTCTCAGGCATCATGTTTAAAACTGTGCCAGAAGCCTGATTATTGTCAAAGTATCAAGTAAAATGTTCAAAAACATTGCCAAGACACCTGAGAACAAATTCTGATATTGCAAATAAGATACTATGAGATATTTACATGACATGTTGCAAATATATCTTATATCAGTTATTGTCTAGTGCATGAGAAATCAACATTTCATGTGAGCATACCCTTTTGGAGCTATCTGTGGATTTACAGGCCCGTAGCCAGGGGGGGTGTGTTGGGTGTGTACACACCCCCCCACAGCCCAACCTCCCCCTTGAATCCACAATGATCTTACGCGTTTTTGCGAAAATCCGAGAATGTCGATTCACGCTGGGTATAATATTCATTTTCGTTTCAAGAGGTTTATGTATTTTTTGTCCTGAAAAGTATTAGGCCTACACCATGTGACTCATATGGGAGGCGTTTTTATGTGGAAGGGCACTGGGCAATAATGCGAAAGAAACTTCACCCAAATTTGGAGCAGCCAGCGGTATTGAGAAGATACACCACCCACCGTATGGGGTAATGCCAAGATAAGAACATTTTTAAAATTAGGGGTAGTGAGGGGGAAAGGCAGGGAAATAGGGGGAAAGGAGTAGGTTATGTAGGGGGAATGGGAGCAAGATGGGGAATGGGGAAGAGGGGTAAATGGAGGGAAGCGGGGGCAAGAGGGGGGGAGAAGAGGAGAGAAGAGGGGGGAAATGGGAAGAAGAGGGGGCAAGTTGGTGGAAGAGAGGGTAGAAGGGGGAAATCGGGGCAAAATGGGAGATAACAGATATTTCAGGATTAAGAGAAGGGAGCAGGGGGTGTACATGTATCCTGTCATGAGGCCTCCCCTCACAAAGAAACCCTGAATGATCCTGAGGGACTGACCAGGTATTGGCCATATGAGCATTTGTCTCACGTACAAGCACACAAAATTGTATTGCTCTTTAACATAAGGTCTGTGTGGCTCAGGCTCTTTTCCAAAGTATGAAATTCCAAAATAAAATTATGGCCAGGGGGTGTGAAGGGTGTGTTTACACTGCCCCATATCTACCAGAACTTCCCCCCAATTTCTAAGAGGGAAAGATAAGAAAAGAGGAAACAAAACTCCAAAAACAAAAGACAGTGTTTTAAAATCAGGCCCGTAAATAGGAATATTTTAGGGGGGCACAATGATTCTCTCCTCCCTGTGTGCCTCCTCCTTCTTCAGTCACTTTCCTCTCTGGACATATCCCTCGCTGCCTCCTCCCTCGCTAATGCCTCCTTCCACGCTTCCTTACTCTCTCTCTGGGTTTTACTCCCTTTCCATCTCCAGTTACTCTCATTCTAGCTGCCTCTCTGTATTATCCCTTTCTGCCTCAACCCAGTTCTGGTCGCCTCCCCAATAGCTCTTTCCTCCTCCTTAGGTCTTGCTTCCTGTGTTTCTGCACCCCTCGTCAGTCTCTGACTGTCTCTCTCTGTGCCTCCTATATCTTTAGCCAATGTGGCGTCCACATTCTCTGGTCTTCCCATCTGTCTCATTCTTGTCCTTCCTTCTTCCTCGACAGCTTTTCTCTCCTCCCCAACAACTCTTCTCCACTCCCTGTCTGCTGTCTCCCTGATATATGCCTTCTCCAACTATTACTCTGTTCTCTCTGTATTCTGCCTTTCTGCCTCATCTGTAGTTCTTGGGGCTCCTTATAAATAATTAAATTAATAATAGCTCCCTCACTGGTTCCGTCCCAGCTTATGTTTCTTCACTCTCTACCTACAGCACTCTGCTGTCCACCTCCTCTGTTAAATTTCTGCATTTCTATATTCAGAAGAAATTCTCAGACTAACTCCTCCTTAGTTTTTGCCTCCTCTTGTTAGCTCAAGCCTTCGCCGGCTTATTCATCTTCCTCCTTCCCTGATCATTTATATCTCTCTGACTTGCACCTCTCTACATTCTCCATTACTATACTGGGTTTAACTAAAGCATTCTGAGCTGTTTTACTGGTTTTATCTATTCATATTTCTTTGTGTTTTATAGGTCTTATAATGTATATATTGTTATGTTCAATGTAAAATTGTTATTTCCCCAATTATGGGGTCAAATAAATAAATACCCTCTTCAGTCACCTCTATAGATCTGTCTGGCTAATAATCTCCCTTTCTTCGCCTGCTATGCAATAGCTGCTCCCTTACCACCCGCTCTTGTCACCTCCATCTCTGGCACTTCCCTTGGTGAACCTCCCTTTTCTACCCTCACCCCAATTGTTTTTTGTCCCCTTCATCTCTTCCTCCTCCCCAGGTCTCGCCCTCTCCATCCTTGCCTCTAAACTCTCTGCCTCTACCCTCTCTGCATTCTCCCTCTCTACCTCCCGCCTAATAACTGATACACACACCCTGCGCTGCCTTTTCAGCATGGCTCTGGCCTCAGCATCCCTCCATGGAATCTCCTAATTGTCTCCTTCCTCTCCTGTGTTTTTCTTTCCATGACCCATTGACCCACTCTTACAGGACCCTCACTGCCCCCAACATAGCATGAGTCAACACCTCTCTAATTTCCCTGCAAATAACTCTAATAATTATATATAAAATCATAACTTGCTTTTAACTGAAAACAGACTTTTCAACATCTTTTGAAGCATTTATTTACATCGTGACTTTTAAAGTATCTTGTGAGTTTTGACCTTTTTTAATAAGGTCAAAATGGATGATTTTCTCAAATTGCAGAGAAATTTCCGTACAAAATATTAGAGACTCTGTGATTTGAAAAATTATTAGCTCAAAACACTGGGTTTTTAATATATTAATTATTGTATGACAAGGCTATAAGAAAAGGTCAAAAGTCACAAAGACTGTGTTCTTTGACATTTAAGATATTGCCATATTGAAGTTTTTTGGGAATTTTTCCATCAAATCTAACCCTCTGGAATGCTCAGAATGTGTCTCAGAGTGTCTAAAATCCGTTGGCTTCTGGGGGCCTTCAGCGGCCCCCAGACCCCCTGCCGCATAGTTTCGGCCCTACGGGCCTCAGGTCCCCCTTCATTGCCTTCCACACACCCCCCCATAAAAAATCCTGGCTACGGGCCTGATTTAACCCATATGTATCCCTTTTTTTGGCTATATGAGATCAAGATTATCAAATGTGATTGTTATTTATTCATTTGATGATGTGGCCTGCCCTTTTTGTCCTTTTGGCAGTCCATTACATTAAGGAAAAAAATCGTGTACGCTTCAAGCATGTATGTGTTACATTTGGTTCAGCCTTGTTCAGAGCATCACAGAAGTGAGAAAATGATTGAAAACAAAGCAATATTTTATACCATAGTAAAATGTAGCTAATGAGCATTTAGGCAATAGCCTTATCAACAGGGTGTGGTTAACCTACTTTGAGTTCTTGTGGTTTAAACTTAGCACCCCTCTTTAATTTTAAGAGTTTTTACAAGTGTTACGAAAAGTTCAGCCTAAAGTAGACAAGCAGCACACAAAGAATTTGACCTGCAAGCAAAATCTGATAAATGCATTTGAAAATAGAACTTATGAGCATTTGATTGATATATATTTAAACTTCCTAGCTTCAGTATTAATAGTTACAGAGTAAATCTAAGAAAATGTGTTGAATTTTTTTTGCCAGCGGGACAGGTTCATGTCGCTGCAAATTAAAGGATCTACAGAAGGCACAGTAATAGCTAGATAGAAAATTTAAGCTTCAAGAGCTTGAGTAGGAATCAGGCACCCCTGCAGAGAAAACCAGATTAAAATATCTTTTGTCACTGGCATGAAAACTCACTTTCTAGATGATTTTTTCAAATCTGACGTAACGCGGGACACAAAAAAATCACCTGTTTTCCTGAGGTTTTTGATGGCTGGAAGCCATATTTTGTGATAAAGTTGACTTTTTAAGACCTGATATGATATAGAAGAAGTCAGGCCTTCCTGTGGTGTATAATATAGCATTATACATATTTGTAAAGTACATGTAATAATCATTTAAATGCAAAATATCTGAAATTGTGCGACATTACGACACGTGACCATATTGATTATACCGCCAGGGGGCCATATCAGATGACATAGGTAAAAACATATATGTGACAGTCACATCACAGAAACTGAGGTGGCGCTACATTTAGCAAAACTTAAAAATAACAAAGCAGCAGGAATCGATGGCATAACTGGAGAATTTTATAAATATGTTACTGATGAGCTAGTAACCCCTTTCTGTGCAGTCTTTAACTGCATATTCGATAAAGGTGAATACCCCACTTCCAGGGCAGAAGGGATAATAAATGCACTTCACAAAAAGGGGGATTCCTCTGATCCTGATAACTATAGAAAGATTACTATAACAGTTGCTATGGCCAAAGTATTTGACTCTATACTAAATGCCAGATTGTACTTTAAAAATGAAGCTATGTCATTAGATGACCCTTACCAGTTCGGCTTCACACCCTCCCGGGGAACAACTGACTGTGTCTTCGTACTTGACACGGTTATCAGCTACCAGCAATCTAGAAAGAAACCTGTTTATCTATGCTTCGTAGATTTCACTAAAGCTTTTGATTATATTAACAGAAATGCCCTTTACTATACACTTCTTAAACAAAAAATGAGTACTAAAATGCTGAAGATTATCATGAGTATGTTTGATAAGGCCGAAGCTAAAGTACATCAACTGGGCAAGCTGAGTGCCCCAATTGACAGCATCTATGGTGTCCTTCAGGGTGGCATCCTGAGCCCCAAGTTGTTTAATGAATTCCTCTCAGATCTACCAGGATATTTAAGTGCAACTGATGGAATAGAGATAAATAGTACAGCATTTACACACCTTCTGTATGCAGATGACATAGTTCTTATATCTGAATCTGTAAAGGGCCTTCAAAATAGCATTGATTCGCTGCACAAGTTTTGCGCCAAGTGGCACCTTATTGTAAATATCTCGAAAACAAAGGTAATGCAAATTGGATCAAAAAGGCAAACTGATTTCCTGTATGATAATAAAAACATTGAAAATGTTAACATATTTAAATATCTGGGTCATACAATTAGTAATAATAGAAATATACATAAAGAGATGCCAGACTACATAGCAACCCAGGCTCAGAAGGCTCTCTTTGCACTGCATGGACGGATGAAGCCCTCTCTGGGTCACATACCCCCATCTCTTGCAATTAAAATGTTTGATAGCTATGTCCTCCCCGTACTTGAGTATAATAGCACCTTTTGGTCACGTAATACAGAGATTCCTAAAATTGAGAAAGTTCAGATTGGTTACCTCAAGCATGTACTTAATGTTAGACGGCAAACGCCAACACTTGCCGTTTACGCAGAAACGGGTAGATTTCCCCTTCTATTGAGGCAAAAACTTAACACCATAAACTACTGGGCCAAATTAGCAGATCTCCCAAGTTATGATATCCTTAATAAATGTCTCAAAATTCAGGAAGATCTACATAAGACAGGTCACAGCAACTGGTACAGTAAGATAGAGAAAACGATGGAAGAAGCAGATATTGCAAATTGGCTAACTGCTGATCCCACTTCAGTATTAAAAGAAGTGAAACTAAAAATATATACAAAAGAGCAGAACAAAATTCTAAACGAACTCAATGACTCTGATAAACTTCCTAAACTTCGCACATATAAACTATTTAAGACAAGCTACTGCCTAGAACCATATCTAAATTTGAATCTCCCAAAGAAAACATACACTAATATAGCAAGATTCAGATTAAGCTCCCACAATCTAAAAATTGAGACAGGGAGACATAATATACCTAAGACCCCAGTAGAGCTAAGAAAATGTGAAAAGTGTGACACAGGTGACATTGAAGATGAAATACACTGCCTTCTGATATGCAATAGTAACGCAACCCAGAGGACAGAACTTTTAAATAAAGCTCGCTGCATAATCCCTAATTTTTGTGATCTTGATAACACGCAAAAGTTTAAGGTCCTCATGTCTAATAAAAGCCCCGAATTAATATATTCCTTAGGTGCTTTTCTTAATAAAATAATGTGATTAAAAAATAATTAATAAATAAATAAATTTAAAAAAAAAACAAAAAAAAAAACAACTAAAGCTTAATATGCCTCCCCTCACTTTAACTCCACCGGTGCTGCTGTGTATGTCAAGATTTACCCCAACTTTGTTATGATTGGTTTTGATTGACTCTTATGTGATTTGTAATTATGTGTATGAAACTGGGACCAGTATTACTATTTCATGAACAATGAAAATTGTATTCGATTTTATTTTGAAGAACAATGTACATGAACTGTGAACCTTAACTGCGAACATGAACTAGCATGAACTGTGAACATGAACTGTGAACATTAACTGTGAAATGAACTGTGAACATGAACCGTGAACATGAACTGTGAACCTTAACTGTGAACCTTAACTGACATTTTTAGATTTAAAAAAAAAAAAAAAAAAAAAATGTTGGTATTGTAGAATATTGTAGAATACTCAGCTGTAGATCTAGACTTATACATTTCTATTTTTCGATTGACACATGTATCTATATTTGATATTTCTGCTTGTCAATAAAAGTTTATATATATATATATATAGGCCTAAACGAAAGTGGTCGCTACCAGCCTTTCTTTCAAAATATTTGAGGTTATGCAAAAGAAAGTTAGTCCACGCAAACCTGAAAAATACCATTTTTTTCTTAATTTTTTTACTGTGAAGTTTTCCCTGCCATTTAGTGGCCATTCATCCTATGTTATTAAATGAAGCATGGAATTAAAGAGGACAGTTTTATGGAAAAGATGATTAAAATTCCAGAGAGATATATTTAGTTTAAAGAACTTTTCTAGGGGTTCGGAAAAAAAGTTTCGATTTTGAATATTTTTATCTTTTTATAAATCATGGCGCTAAAAAAAAAGGACGAGATAGAATTTTCTATTTCTTTGTCATGTACTTCCAATTAAAGTGGGGAACAACATAATGATATTGACAAGGCTTCCAACGGGCCTGGATATTGATATACAAATTTATTTATATAACAGAGTCATTTTTGACAATTTAGACATGCTTGCCGAAAATCGCTTGTAGAAATTTTCTTCTTAAAGTAGAAAGCTGAAAGTCCGTCAGTTTATAGTATTCTTCATAGCGCATCTAATGGTGAAAACTACAAGTCTCTAACTCTGTTAGAAGTCCCACAAATTCAAAACGAAGCTGCCGACGCATGAAATTCTCAGAAGTAAAAATACATCCTGAAGCAGTGTCAGCTGCAATGGTGACGTTACCAAGATAGGGCCTGCCTGGCTGCGCGGAAATATGTGCAGGTGACGTAATTTCGTGAGTAGCGAGCCACCTTAATCCTTCACTAAAATTTTTTGCAAACCAATTTAATCTTCATGGTTTTTAAACCATTTTAATCCTCTTTTGAAGCCGATTCTAACGGTACCAAACATGTTGGGGTTGCGAAAACCAGAACCAAATTAATCAGAATTGTCAAAAAACCAAAACCATTTTAATCCAAGAAGGCCAAAAAACCATTACCATCCAGCGGCGCCTCTATATACACCCTTATAGAGTGAGTACCCCCCCCCCCCCCGGGCATGTGATAGCTGCGGTGCTGTAAACAGCCTTTAGTCAGTTCACAATTATTTAAGGCAAAGTCCGATGTGACTTTTTACCTCATGCCAGGGTCAAAAACAGTGGTGGGCAAGTTAACAAAAAAAGTTAACTTAGTTAACAGCTAATAAGTTAATCAAATTATTAGCAAAGTTATAGTTAAACTAGAGGACCCCCATGCTTCTTGGAATGAAGAGATAGGCCTACAAATGAGTAGCAGTGTGCAGTATTGTGGTTTATCATTGTGGTGCTGACATGCGTTGGCCTCCAGTGTAAAAGATGATTGGAAAGGTGTTGCCGTCTGGCGAGTGGAGGATTCCAAAAAGTACTGTAGGTGAAGCTAGAAGTGTAGATGTTAAGTACTGTGAACGAAAAAATCCGTAAAGGAAGAGTAAAGAGGAAGATTGATGTATGACATGGCCTGTTTTGTTAAGTGGGTTTTTAGTGTGCCGATTTGTAACAAAGAACCTGTTTTGTATTGTTTATTTGATGCCTCCCTCTTCTGAGCCCAGGGGGAACAACCAACTACAACCATGGCAGGCACGTGAATAGAGCTGTGTGGATAGCATACATGTGTGGATGGGGTGTTAGAAGTAAAAGATAGTTCTGTAAAGAAAAAAATCTGCAGAGCTTTTGAAAAGATGAAGATTGATGTATAGCATGGCCAGATTCATCAAGAATTGGCGATTTGTATACAAAAAGAAAATCTGAGCAAACAACAAAAATATAAGATAGGATAAGATAGGATAAGCTAAAATTGTGGCTAAGTTAACCGAAGTTAGTTAAAAAGTTAAGTTTATTTATTTTTTTACTTCGATAAAAATAGCAGACAATATCTGAGAAAACATTTACTGCAAGTACCAGAATGAGGCACATCTGTCTCAAAAAGAGGGACAGGTTGAGTTTTCAGACAGAGGCACTCAGACAATGGCTGTCTATATATCTATAGTTTCACTATTTAGCTATCTTTTATCAACTCCAGTCTTTTTCATGCAAAAATGTGTCTTTTTTGTAGCTTTTTTTACTAAAATTAACGGAATTTATTAACTTAACTGACTTGTAATTAAGTAACGGAAGTTATTATTAACTTAACTTGTTGCAAAAAAAAGAGTTACTCAATTTGTTAACTTTGTTATTAACGACTCATAAGTCATAATGAGTTAATGCCCACCACTGGTCATTGTTCAAGAAGTGGTCTAGACCGGGTTACAAGTCACATGCAATTTTTGTGAACATACAGCACTATAGGGCAAGTTGACCTAACTTCAGCCTCTCACCCAACTTCAGCCCCCCTACAGAAAACTCCTTTTAATTAAATTTCCATTGGCCAAGGTGTCAGTTTTTGGGTTTAAAGTTATTGTCAATGTGTTTAGAATAAATTATCAAAAAGTTATGACCATCATAACATATGAATCAGGAATTTGACGTTTTTTTGGTGGACCGCATTTTGCTTGTTTTGCAACGCGAATACAACGCGGAACGAAAAAAAGTTTGACAAAACGTTAAATCTGTCAGTTGGCTGTAACCAATTCACCCAAGCAGGAGCAACCAAAAAAAATTTCATCACAAGGGAAAATTAGTAATCTTCCATAAATTAAGGTTTTTTTCAATATTTTCTACTTGATCATTCAATGAATTAGGTGATTTATAAGACATGTCAATCTTACCTAAGTTCAGCCCCCATGATCCTAACTTCATCCCCCATATGACCTAACTTCAGCCTCCAGGTTTCCCAAACTCCAGCCATTAAATCTCATGTGAGAAGTTTATTTATTCATCCCTGAATATCTATCAATCTAAAAATTTAGTTATTAAAGTATTTTTACGTCTGGCATACTTGAATAGACCAGTTGCCTGAATTGGAGTTTAAAATAAATTTTTATCTTCTTTCTGCGAAAATGATGACTTCTTTCAAAGCATTTTTGAAATACATTTTTGGGGGATTGATTTTTTTCAGACCATAATATTTTATATACAGGTAAGTAATTAAAGCCAAGTTTAAACAGTCTGCTGTTTTTATGACAGAATAGGGTCAATTGGTTGAAGTTAGGTACGGGGCTGAAGTTATAGGTACACCCTAGGCTGAAGTTAGGTACTACGCGGCTGAAGTTAGGTACAGGTCTCACTTTTGTCTTTGGAGCACATTTGCACTGCCTTATAAGGCATACGGCTGTTTTTTCAAAATATGGTCATGAAGAGGAGTGTAGGCTGGGGTTAGGGCCGCAGCTACAGGTTATTCCCATGAATACCCAGCCACTGACAAGCCATCAAAAAGCAAAGTAGGCTGCAGTTGGGTCAACTTGCCCTATGAGGTAATATGCAGACCTAGACTTGATAGTCATCCTTGTGCATGAAATTTTAATAGAGTGAGCCTTCCAAAGCTATCTACAAGCAATGACAATTAATGCACCATCACGTCCATCAGCAAGGCCTGAGTCAGAATTTGCCCAAAGTTTGCGAAATGAAAACTTGCTGCAATACCCTCTCAGATGTATTATTGATGATGGATGATGATAAGATTGTAAGCTAAAAGCCTCAAGTGTCGCATATTTTACTTTCCTTAGCACAGAATATTGAATTCACGGTACCCTATGGTAAAATAAAACAGTGCTGGGGTGAAATGTCACAGTGTGCAAGAATTTATGGAATTTACCACAAGTTCTGTCACATTGTTCGCTCTATCTCCCTTATAATTCTTCAATTCAAAGCCTCCTCCAATATGCAAAAATATGGAATTTGCAAAATATAATTAAATATTTGATATTTCGTATAATTGAAATGTGGACTTTTTAGCTAAATTCTTCCATATGAACGAACGATGAGTGATGTTGAGAAATTAACCTTATTGGAGGTCCTCAGGTGATCAACAGCAATGGTTGTTCCACATCTACAATTTGGAATCTATAAGCCTCCTTGGGAGATGTTCTTCCTCTTATTTGATTTTCATAAATTTTACTGGCAGTGGAGGCATCTGTTTTTTGCTAAACGGCCCAAATTAACCTGATCAAATCGAGGGATTTGCAATGTGAAACTCACAGAGAAGTTTCCCAGACAAAAAGTGTAGTTTTTTGGTCTCACTGTCATATGTTATCAATTTATAAACAAATAAATGAAGATGCACTCATACATATACATGTGTCCTGGTTTATTTCAGAAATAATTCATCTGTCAGTAATTCATCCAGTGTTTTTTCTTGAAGTCTCTATATATATGGAAGTGCAACTATGGGCGATTGATGCCACTTGAAAATAGTTGGCTTTTCTCTTGCAGACCTGCATCTCCGCGTGACAATACAAGGAATTGGTGTGATTCTACTATCATGTAGAGTTCTCTCACCAGGGGCTTGGTGAGCAAGTCTGCTATGCTGTGCCTCAGCTCTGAAACCTGGCTGTGTTAAGCTAGCTACCACAATACCCTGGCCCATGGTCACTGGTTGCAATCTTTGGCTGAACCGTCCAAGGTGCTGGTAGTAAGCTAAACACACAATACTACAACCTATTTATCAGCAATCAGTCACTGAGACACAAAATATATACCACGCCAACTTACTAAGAACTTTAAAAAATCAAGTACATGGTTGTGAACACAATTGTTTATTAACACTGTAAAGTGCAACTTCCATGATAATCAGGACATCATTTCATATAAAAATAAATTGCAACACAAAACAAACTCTAAATACTGCAACAAAAATGGACGGAATGTTTAACAATCAACAATATCTTATGACACGTTAAAAATTCACAATTTTCCGATATTCTTCAAAATATCTGCAGCCAGAGTTGCTATGGCAACCTCTGCATGGGAACTGAAAATAATACACACAAAGAATGAATAAATTAAGTGATAGATTTTACATGTACATGCATCTAGGCTTGTAAATCTGTGACGAGAAGATATGCAATAATTCCAGGAGTGGCTTTCCATTCATGATTTTACCTTTGCAATAAACAAGATAAGTTATTAATACGTATATTGCTAGAATAAAAAGTCCGTGTACGGAGTAATAATACACGTGATGTATTTACCTGGCAGTGTGGCATAATGACTGTATTGTAGATATGAGGACATCACCATTTTCTAAAATTGAGTCCACATGCGACCTTTCTGTTGTTATCTGGAGTAAAAACATCTTCTTTCAAACAGAGTGACATGTTGCGCTTATCCGTTCAGACTTGTACTGTTAACAGCCCGTGTCCGCAGATTTGCATAAAACCTAACTTTGTGAATTTTTCTATCGTGTTAGGGTATATAAATTCTGACATGCATTTCCTATCATGGCTTCTCATTTGAATATCGGAAATTGCAAAGTAAGACAATCAGAGAAAGTGAGAAAAAGTTATTCTTTGCAAGGAATATAGGGTAAGGTTCTTTGAGTCGGACAATTATATTCTGTACATTTTAAACAAGAATCCGCGGATTCAAAACCGGCCTAGCCGATGAAATTGAAGGTGCCATTGCTTAAACCACTGAGCAACTGATATTGGAAGATAGGAGAAATAGTTGATTGGAAGATGTTAGACTATTAGTATAGAATCAATGCAGTTTGAACAGATTTATAAAAAAGAGGAAAGATGGCTGTCAAAATGGCCGCCATCTTGGATTTCTCAACATGTTACGAATCCATACCCACAGGCCAATACCTGTACCAAATTTCATAACTGTAAGTGAAATATTAAGGTCACAATGGTCAGTTCAAGAATGAAGAAAGATGGCTGCCAAAATGGCTGCCACAAAGTGGCTGCCATCTTGGATTTCTCAACACGTTCCCGTCTGATACCCACAGCCCCATACCTGTACCAAATTTCATAACTCATAAGTGAAATATTGAGGTCACAATGGGCAGTTCAAGAAATGAAGAAAGATGGCTGCCAAAATGGCCATCATCTTGAATTTCTCAACATGTCCCTGATCCGTACCCACAGGCCCATACCTGTAACAAATTTTATAACTCTAAGCGAAATATTGAGGTCACTATGAGCAGTTCAATAAATGAAAAAAGATAGCTGCCAACATGGCTACCACAAAATGGCAGCCATCTTGGATTTCTCGACATGTTCCCAATCCATACCCAGAGTCCCATACCTGAACCAAATTTCATAACTGTAAGTGAAATATTATAGTCATAATGGGCAGTTCAAGAATGAAGAAAGATGGCTGCCAAAATGGCCACCACAAAATGGCCACCACAAAAAGGCCACCACAAAATGGTGGCCATCTTGGATTTCTCGACATGTTCCCAATCCATACTCAGAGTCCAATACCTGTACCAAATTTCATAACTGTGGGTGAAATATTAAGGTCACTGGGCAGTTCAAGAATGAAGAAAGATGGCTGCCAAAATGGCCACCACAAAATGGCCGCCATCTTGGATTTCTCGACATGTTCCCAATCCATACCCAGAGTCCCATACCTGTACCAAATTTCATAACTGTAAGTGAAATATTATGGTCACAATGGGCAGTTCAAGAATGAAGAAAGATGGCTACCAAAACGGCCACCACAAAATGGCCGCCATCTTGGATTTCTCGACATGTTCCCAATCCATACCCAGAGTACCATACCTGTACCAAATTTCATAACTGTAAGTGAAATATTATAGTCACAATGGGCAGTTCAAGAATGAAGAAAGATGGCTACCAAAATGGCCACCACAAAATGGCCGCCATCTTTGATTTCTCGACATGTTCCCAATCCATACCCAGAGTACCATACCTGTACCAAATTTCATAACTGTAAGTGAAATATTAAGGTCACAATGGGGAAAAACCCAAACGTGGTTTACATCTGGTTAGTGGTTGCAGTTTATGCCTACTGTTTATGGTTTCACCTGATCCATTAACAGCTCCTGTATTAACCGGCCTCCGCTGTTAGGCCGGTTAAAAAGTGATATTTTGCTTGGCCTATGGGTTATTGATTGTCAACCAGGGCCTCAAATGAAAGGTTTTTACTAAATCTAACAGAAAAGTGACAATTGGGACAGCACAAGAACTAAATTAGTGGCTAAATTTCTGAAATAAAAAATGACATAGGGTATCTTTGAGTCGGACACCTGTGTTCTAAAAACATGAAATCAAAGATACATATGTTTAGAGTCTTCCCATCAATTCAAAAAGCCCATATTAGAGCACAGAATAGGTTAAGCTTACTCCTAACTGAAGGGCAAAAAAACTGAAGTCATATCAGTACCATAGGCCAGTAAAAGATAGCTGAAACATGACAAAATTGTGCAAAAATTCACCAATTTCTGACACTAACTTGAGAGAAAAACGGGTTTTTTACCCTATCTATAGAGCCAAGAAAACCCCACTTTACTTGTTAGTATCATGCTGATACTTTCTGAACGTCTGGAGGAGGTCTTAAGCTAAAGATTGGTACCAAATATATAGGTATAGGAGCTCTCAATTGGCCATTACAGCCCAACAAAAAGTGTCCGAGCCAAGGTTACCTTCTCTAAGTGTCCGACTCAAAGAACATTACCCTATCATTCTTGACCACGAAAGAACTTAAGAGTCTCTCCCCAATCAAGGCATTGCGACGCACCTATAGACCACAGAGGAAATGTATTGTGCATAATTGACAAAAATGCACTGGTTGAAACATCTATCAATGGAGCTTTTCTGCATAATCTACAGATTATCATGTTGTCTATACAGCACTTGTATGTATACTTGAACAATGTTTGAAATTCTGCCGGGCATGTTTAAAAACTTTTTAGGCTTCAGTTACATGTGTTAAAATGGTAACTTACAATTCTCTTGATAATACGAAGAACAACCTTCTGCTTCTTAGAGTCAGCCTTCTTCAGGGCATCACTGTAATGTTTCTAAAATACGAAAACAAATATGGTGACACAGTGACAAGAAAAACAATTATAATTCAATTTTAAGACACACAATACTGTCATTAGTAAAATGAATTTATTTAAGAATGCAAGATTACCTAGCATACTTCAAATCTATCCACAACATCTATATTTACCATGTTGTCTGCTGAGAGTGCCTCAGGATGTTCTCCACCAAACAACTGAACCAGAAGAGACAGACTCTTCAAAGACAACTCGGCAATTTCTTGGTCTTCAACTACCAGCTGCAAAATTAGAAGCAAGTCTTTACTTGAATGCCACATTGTAATTTCACGTTAGAAATGTTCAATTGTACAGTCAGAGGGACAACTTCCTCGGCATTTACCAGTTGAGTGAGAGATGGCAAGAGCTGGGTCAAAGGCTTATTCCTAAGCAACAAAGCTTCGGCCATTTCAGTCTCCTTGTTTCCTGCATCATTACCGTTCTTCTTTGCCTGAAGGTAAAACAAGAACCATGGGATGACTATATTTGACAGGCGTACATAAGCTCAATATTAATTTTCCACTTTATAAAAAATGAATGGACTGGATGATTTGGAAATGCAAACCATCCCTCCCCCAGACCCAAATTAAAATTATCACAAATGGAGGGAATGACAGGAGAAGGGGCACATTTTGATCATTCACCAAATATTATCCCCTCTCTAAGAATAGCCCCTAGTAGCAGTGAATGACACTACCTACCTGCAAGGCCTTCCGTACAATTTCTGAGACATATTTCAAAACTGCATGTAAAGTCTCCAGAAATCCCTGAACCATACTCTGCGTCGTCTTCATATCCTGCCCTTCATTACTGATGTAGATGGTGCTGATGTCTGTCAAAATTGTCACTAGGTGGTCCACCAAACCTGAGTGGGAAATTTAAATTATAGTTATGAGTGTTTATGCCAACCGCTTATTGATTGTGCTGGCACCTAATTTGACATAGGCCCACTATTAAAATCTCAGCAAGAGAAGCAATCCTGGTGAAGTGCCATTTGTTCACAATTGGACGATGGAATAATTTACGTTCAAATTAATCCAAGAACTTACGGACCTCATTCTACTATCTTACAACAAAATATTAATTTCTGAAATATTCTACAAATTTTTCCCAGAGAAAGCTAAAAGTAAAATGCAAGTACGACTACCTTGTGTCAATTGGACAATAATTGAAGAATATATGTATGTACCAGTGGCGTAACTAGGGAGTCTCGAGCGGGGGGGGGCACCTGGGGACCACGCGATTCTTGGGGGGGGGGCACCCATTTTACTAATTTTTATTTTTGGACAAGGTTGAAAAGCTCATATGGGGGGCACCTGGGGGGCCAGAGCATTTTTTAAGGATTTTCGACTAGGAGACCAATGCAATTTCATAGCGTCATGATACGCGACATTTATAGATCAGTAGCTGTAAACTAAGCTTGCCAAAGGATTTTAGACTGTTGAGCTGGCTGCTAATTTAGGAGTTTCACTGATTGCCACAAAATAGAGTCTTGACAATTGGTTTTTAGAGATGCTTGCTTGCTTGCAAGCGGCATCTCTATTGTGGGAGGAAGGCTCTGAAACTTATGACAACTGCCTTGGTCATGCTGTTTCATCCCTGTCATTAAAACTTTGCATACAGTCTCAATAGAATTTTATCTTGCATTGATAAACTTTTGGTGTCTTTCTTAGATGAAGAAATTAATAAAGAAAACAAACAGGCTGAGTTTTTGCAGGTCAAAGGTCAATCACCAAAAGTAGGTCACAGCCCTGATACCCTCCAGCAGGTCTCACATGCCAGATACCCTCCAGCAGGTCTCACATGCCGGATACCCTTGTGCAGGTGACAGGCAAAGGGGTAGATCAGTCTGCTCACAGACTCTGAACGAACAGCACAGCTGGAGAGTCAGCCAGAAATCGGATGACCTCCAGCTGACACATTTATTAATATTCGAGTAGGTCAGGTCATGTCTAGGTAGAGGGACCTCATCACTTGTGCTCATACGCACAGCTGAGCTGCCAGCAACAATAAACAAAGCGCAATCAACAATTTTAAACTATCAATGAGTGCACATGCACTGCCAATGAGCACCACAAAATTATGAAGTTTTCAAATCCTTTAACAGCTATTGCCAGCATGATTTAAATGAAAGTTTAGGGCGTTCTCCAACGAAACTAATTGAAACAACAAACGGACAAAAATGAAACACTAAAGCATTCATTCAATTGCTTTGAGAGATCTGAAACAGTTAATTATGTCTGTCACACCAAAGAAGAGTTAATCTTTTAACATGACAATTTCACAAATAATGTATGTTGTGGTCACTGGTCAGGGCAAGCTTAACAAGCTTATACTGAGAAGTGAGGTTGCTCGTGCGTGGCTGTCTGGCTGGCTGCCAAACAGGGACTACTCACAATTCCCTGGGCAGGAAAAATGATGACTCCGCCAAAAAAAAAGTTCCACAACTAGTACCACTTTGCAGCAATAGCAGCATTCCAATAATTAAGTGGCCGATTAAAAGTTATTTAATATTCAATTCTAGACCTAATTCAACAGACCAAGTCGTTACTCCACTTCCCTTAAAAAAAGCGGTCGTTACTGCATCTGAAATCAGGCAGAGTTCACTGACGGTGTCAGCTCACTGCTGCTGTCTCTTATGCATGATGTAAAATATGAACTCTTGTGGGCAGAGTAGGGGTAGATACTATTATGGGCAGTATATCTACAAGCATCTCTTAAAGTGCTTGCACATTATTTTTATTAATTAAATTGGAAACCATAAAGATGACACAAGCAAAATTATGTATTGTAGAGATAGTGAAGAATACTTTTGATATAAGAAGCAGAAGTCTTGGTTTCAAATGCACCCAAGAACTACAGATTAAGACAACCAAATGAGAAATTGATGAGTCTCTTGAAAAAATTGGTCTCCCAGTGATGCCAATTTGGTGGGTCTCCCAGTTACTATATGTTAAAAAAAATGCACTGTGGGGGGCACAGGTCCAATATGGGGGGGGCAGTTGCCCCCCACCCTGTTCCCCCCCCATATGTACTGCATGCCAGCCAGGTCACATAAAACACTTAGCTCCATTGTGCAAACATGGAAAGCATTGAGAGTAATACAAAATATTTCCCCTACCGTGCTCATAGAGCTCTTCCATGTTGGTTGATTTGTGAGAAACCAGACAAGAAAGCACTCCAGCTATACGCTGCATAGTCACGCTGATGGGACTGCTTATATGATCCTGAAAAATTATGATTTAATGTGCAAAGCATCATATGAAATTAAAATGAAATTATTTAAGTTAATTCAAGCTTTCAAAATCCAAAACAAGCACAGAGATAACAAAATACTTACAACAAGGACTTGGAAAATGACGGGCACTAATCCCAGAGCCTGACACTGTTTTATGAAACTTGGATTCTGATCCAGAAGAGCCCAGAGCAACCGCAACCCATAGGAAGGGACAGGGTCCTGCTCAAGGAGAATCTGCTCAAATCTGAGACAAATACAACACTTAGATGATGAATTCTCCTAAATCACAAATAAGAAAACATAACAGTTCAATGTTTCTACAAATTAGTAACATCGACCGGAAGTTGCAATAAACTGTGGCTCTGATTGGTCCATTGCGATGAGATGGCCTATCCACATTGCATGCAATGCATTTTGTATCTTTATTGAGATTGTCTTGGTGACTATTTAAATTAAGTTATGCCTGAAATTGTAATGATCGTAAACCACTACTTTGAGTAAAGTGGCATTATTTAATTGAAGACTCATTACAGTTGCAAGTCTTCAATTCAATGTAAATAAAAGTAAACATATTTTTTAGCAATTACCGACAAATCCTATGAAATTCAATTCATTTTCTAATTTTTAGTTTTAAAAGGTGTAAAATTTCACTTACTGTGGTAGCAAAGTCTGAGATATAATTTGATGCAACTTCTGCGAATCTTGTCGATGTTTTACGGGATCAAATTCTGCAGTATTTAAAAACAGTGCTGCCATCTCTGAGAAGAGACGCAACGCGTGCAATCGAGTGTCTTCTGCAAATGGAGAAAATGTGTCAATTTGCTGCTGTAAAAAATCTTGCTTTCATTATAATGTTGGAACATAATCGTTATATTGACGCCAGTTCTTTTGTGACCAATTCGTCGAAGAGGAAAACTAAGTAATATTATGATTAACCAAGTTTGAATTCCATTTTAACTCTAATCTATCAATGAGATGGTAACAAGCTTTTTCCATGATAGGGGAAGCTTGGGAGAGTTGGGCCACTTTTTACATTCTTGCACCTCCTGCTAACAGTAAAGATTATATAAACATGCATAATGCATGTATTGTATCTTGAAATATTTCAGAAAAATATCTTTAGATTTACATTGATATTTTCCCAAGAACATATGAGCTACAGCCCTATGAAAATTGGAAAAAATTTGGCCCAACTCTCCACATCAAGTGGGAGACTTGGGCCAATCAGGGGGGAGACTTGGGCCATTGCAATATATCAGGTTCAGTAAAGCTGTACTTGAGGCCATAATATTTTTAACCTGTAGTGTGGTGGTCATAGAAGTCATTAACCCTGAATTGAGGCCTCTTGCAACTCTAGTTTGCTGTCAGACTTAAGCCTTGGCCTGATGGCCCAACTCTCCCCATCTAGATTTCCTGATATCTAATTTTATTTGACCTTGAATAATTATTAAGGCCTAAAAATATTCAATCTCTGTTGAAATATGCTCTAGACAAGTTCTTCTGTCTTAATACAAATAAATTTGGGTAAATGCAACACATGTGGGGAGAGTATTGGCACTGTCCCAACTCTCCCACATTCGACCATTTTTCTCTAAATCCCAATTATGACAAAACCGGTTGTCTGATAATTTTCCAAAATATGTTAATAACAACTGAATAGTCAAGCCTACCAAGCATGCCATAGACAATTTTCTCAGTCCTTGTTGTCTAACAGACAATTAAAAACTCGTAACATGGCTCAGTTTTTCCTTTTTTCGTCCAAATTTGAATTTTCTTCTCTCTAAAGATCGTGACAAGCAAATTAGCCAGAAATGTTACATCCATTGAAAGATTTTTATTTTTATAAAATTTTGGCTGCTGCAGCTTTCTCAAAAAATGTTTAGTTTCCTCAAAAATCAGGGTGGCCCAACTCTCCCTGCGGCCCAACTCTAGCAAGCTTCCCCTACTTTGCTTAATTCCAATGCAGCATGTTTTAAAAATCACTAAAAAGAAAACAATTCACAACAAAAGGCTGTGGGCAAAGGCCAACACATGCTTAATGCGAACATTTCAACACAACAAAGTAAATCAATCATGTGCTTTTAAAATATAAATATTTAGATTTTTGAATAAAGGAAAATAGATAATGCAATTTGACTCACCACTTGAACTGCAAACCAAGTGGGCAAGGGATCGCAGTATCTGATCGATGACTATGCTGTGGTACTCCACCAAGATGGATGCGTGTTGGGCAATTGCTTCCACGATGCCAAATATTGTATTGATGAACTCCTCACTTCCACCCGGACCTGCAACCGTGTAAGAGAGATGGCTAATAGTACCATAACATAACAATAATATCCATGAGCAACATAGGCTTTCGGGAGCCCAAGAGCCTCATCATCAGCCCTACAACATGAGTTTACTTTCAACACACCTTGAAATATTTGATGTCTCAGGTTGAGAAGCAAATTCAACAATCTAAAATTACTTCTTGCATACTATTGGTTTTGTGTTTGTAAAATCCATGACCTATACAATATGATTGAAACTAAAATTTGATATATTTATATATCAATTACAAGTAATGATATATAGACTAGAAACAAAAAATGAAACATGCTGAACAGACAAACATCTATGACACAGTGATTTAAGAAAGCACAGTTGGTTGTGAAGTTAAGCTATGAAAGTGCCAAAAAATTAAAATACATTGATGGATCAGTGCAACACAAAATCAATGAATGATAAATTGGTGAATGTTGGTAATTGTTATCAAGTTTTCATTAGCACTGTTAACTGAAAATCACAAAACATTAATTCTAATTTATCAGTGAACAACACACAGATTATACCATGAGTTCCCTCTGTTTATATAAGAAAAAGATTTAGAGGAAACATTCATTAATTCAAAAATTCAAATATCATTGAAAGTAAGAAGCACAAACCTACAAGTTTAAATACATAAATAACACAAGAAGGCGCACCCTTTAGAGTGCATAGTCCCGCCATTTGTTGGATTGGGCAATGAAACATCAGTAAAGGCCAAGAACTGCAGAGTGTGAAATATAAATGTATCTGGTTTAATATCCTGCAGCGAGACAAATGCAGAATGCAATGGCTCCATAGGCGCATCGGAGAGGGGGTAGGGGGGCAGTAGTCCCAAAACCTTTGAGAAAAGTCCAAAATTTGGGCAAGGGAGCTTAAAATTCGGCCAAATGATCTAATAAATATTATCAAAAATCATGAGTTTCCTGGCAATTTTGTTGGACATGGTATAAAATTTGGATCGTGAAATTCGAGCAAATATTGCTGGTCCCACCTAAAATGCGCCCACCGTACGTGTATCAGTGGCTCCCTCTTTGCCGTACACTTGTAGTGTCACTGCTGACCAGAGATGGTGTGTTGCTCAGTATTCACACATGCGTAGCGCATAGGCAGGCTACCTAGGTACTATTGATACACACATATATATATATATATATATATATATATGCAACTGTATCTGTGCTTGTCATGTGACAGCTGCATGGATCTTCACCAAAATCTAATCAGTTCTTCCTTGTGATTAGAAAATTCCAGCGAAGTTTCAGTAGAAAGCGCAGAGCGGTTTTTCCTCAATCGTGTTAACAGCTAAACAAATGGCCAGACAGCTAGAAAGCTAGATGGATGGACAGACATCCTTGATAGAAAACATTGGTCCCTGCCTACGGCGGGACTAATGATGTTAGATCTCTTCTAAAAAACAACAACATTTTACCGAAAGCCTTGGCTGAAATTTTAGAATGTGTTATGAATTAGAAGTAGTTTTTACAGCTGCTTGCAGCCTGTATTACAGGAGGAATTTTCATTAAGCCTCTGACCATAATTATAGGAAGTCGCACTATTTCACTGCTATATTTCACCTATCGCCTTGAAACTTAGAATACAGTCTCAATATAATTTTATCTTGCTTCAATCAACTTTTGGTAAACTTCTGTGACATTAAAATTTTTATTTACGAAACTAAAATGTTCGTTTTTGGCGGGAGTTTCAAATGATCAGCTGCAGTGAAACCAGCAGCAACAGCAGCAGCCAGATCCAGTGTTTGCAGATTCAATAGAAAGAATGAAGGAAGGAATGAAGGAAGGAAAAAAGGAAGGAAAAAAGGAAGGCAAAAAGGAAGGCAAAAAGGAAGGCAAAAAGGCAGGCAAAAAGGAAGGAAAGTATAGGAAAGTATAGGAAGGAAAGTATAGGAAGGAAAGTGCAGGAAGGAAAAAAGGGATGGAGGAGGACGGGAGGGAGGGAGGATATACATGTAGATAGACAGATAGCAGCAGCAGCAACAGCAGCAGCCACTGCCAGCCAGGGGGATTGTTTACAAATTCATTCATTTGTTAAAAAGCTATAAAAGAAGAGAAGGAAGGATGGGAGATATATATAGACAAATATAAATTATTACATTAGATAGACTATCTACCTATCTGCCCATCTATTTATCTGTCTATCTACAAGCAGCTGTTAAAGTGCTTGCACGTTATTTTTAAAAATCTTGCTATCAATGTATCAAAAGTTTATTTCCTGTACAAGAGGACTTTCCAATCAGCTTAGAGTTCATAGCACAGGTCTTAAATCATGTTTCAGAAAAACGATGCTTTTTTACTAGTTACAAAAATATAAACAGTTATATTTATGCTCGCCCCTTTATTGACACTGCAAACAATAAGGCATTGACTCAATGTTAAAAAAAAAGATTCTTCTTTTGTTTTCTCATCAAGGCAATGCTGCAACATTTTTTCAATAAACCATTTTCATCTTTTTGAACTCAAGGCAGTCTCTCACAGCAGATACAGCACGAAGGAAGAATCTGAATTGTTATCATTTTTGGGGGCATACCGGCATAGCCTGTCCATTAACACCCAGTTTGCGGACTTTAATTAATGTCCGCATTAATGCCTCCTGGTATATTTTAGCTATTATGACATCATTAGAAATGACGTCATGGCGATGTTATCCACCTTGGAAATTGCCAGTTTTTTTTTTCAGTCAAATCAGCCAAAAATGGTCTGAATTTGGAAATTGAAAAACCAAAAATATCAACAGAAAAAATGCTTTTCATCTCGGTATGCAGATTTGCTCCGTATGCTCTTAACGGCATGAAAATGCAAAACGCGATGATAGCCATAACAAAGTAAAATCAAGGTTCTGACCTGTTGCTCCTTGTATAGAGGTGTTCCCAGAATCTATTGACTTAATATGGATCAAAAACTGGTTGAGGCTCTTCAAGAAACTGGTGGAGATGACTTTCGGTCTGAAGACCTGGTAAATAAAATTGATTCACCACATCAGATTTTGCGAGGTGAACCCAAAAATTGCCCAAGGCTTGCAATTGACTATAAAGAACACAAAAATTAATTTGCATCAAGACAAGATCACCATACCTGACTAGTTATAACATGATGTATGACAGGAGTGTGTGGAAGGACTGCTTTTAACTGTTTAATTTGAACTGTAGACGGGTGCTTTCGGCCAGACACCATTTCCAGGGCCCCAAGAATATCCTCTGCAAAAAACAACAGTCAAAATCTGTTCAAAGAAGATAACTGGCTCAGCATAGCCAGCATTTCAATACACAAAGCAACGTGACAACATACCTCAAGCCATAAAATTCAATAACCTTCGAGACTTCACTGAATTAATAGTAAATGTCAAGTGCATTTCAACAACTGAAAAATCCAACTATCATCAAAAATAAATATAGAATCTTCAAAAATCTTTAACACTTACTCATGATGGTTGGTAACCGGTCCACAATGCTTGAAATTATGAGCTCCAAACTTTGGGACAAATATTCTGCATGTCCAAGTTGCTCTGATTTCCCCAAAGTCTGTTTTCTAGTGTCCCTTTCTATGTACATCACCAACCTGAACAGAAAAGGTTGATTTTTCTCATAATTATAAACATATTAACTGGGCACCATACTTTTTCCTTATATAATTTCATTTTACATGCAGCTGTTGAGTGGTACTTAAACAATTTTTAAGGGAAAAATTACAATTTCAAAAATTAAAAATAATATTGATCATCAGTTTCATACGAACCTATTCTGACAGCAGCTCAGCAGCACATCAGATGAAGTCTTCGTAACTTCTAAAATCACAAGGAAAGCTTTTGCCCTGATGATGGCCGAAGGGCTCTCCAACAAACGCATCACGCTCGAGATGAAATCCTGAACAGAAATGCACAATTCACAAATAATTTAGTAAATTTAGACCAAAAACATCTAGTATTTGCTGACAAGAATAATAGGTTTTCTTTCTGAGATATGAGAAGTTGCAAGCTTTTAGAAGTTTTCCTTGATCAACTTATATTAAAAACATAAAATGGAGAGACGACGGTTATAAATAAGAAGATTATGATTACAATATCATTCCAGGCTTTTAAGTTCAATATATATATAAAAATAGAAAAGAGCATTGGGGTACATGCACCATTACAGAGGCAATGTCAGGAAGATTAATAGGTCTAGAGATATCTGTCGATGATTACAAAATTGTGGAACTGAAGCAAAATTGAAAAAAATTACTGCTAGAAATATTTCGGGGGAAAAAAAATGGGGAAAATTTTATATGGAAAATAAAAAAATAGCGAAAAAAAAAATTGGAAATAGAAAAACAAAGTACCCCTGTGGCCTAAGTATGACAATGTAAGTTCACTGGGCGCATTTGGTAATCATGGGTAAAAAAAAAAATTTTGGAATAAAAAGAAATTGGGGGAAAAAAAACAACTTTGGAAATTGAAAAAAAAAATGAAAAAAACTATGGAGTTTGAACAGCCATATATGTATATGATGTAAGTGACAATAAGAAACCAACAACCAAGCATTGCATATCAAAATAAGTTATAAAACGGATCCTAAAATCACAGGCCCAAGAATCCAAGTGTTATATGCACTGCCTCATCGATGGCAGTGCATATCACTGATATGACACAACCTGTATCTGGCATAAATTCGGTTTTGCTTGAGGAGTTACTGTTTAAAATTATGAAATTTTATTGCTTAACTATCTCCCAACCAAATCAAAACACCTGAATAGACTCCTGTAAGCTGCAAAGTGAATAGTCAAGGAGTTTAACAGTCAAGGAGTTTACCATGTGCTGAGGACTCCGTGACGTCCTCAACCCCAGAGGACTCTCATCCCAGCACTATCTTCTCTACGCCATGACCCTTTGAACGGCCCTGGTCTGACTCATATTCAGTATCATCTTTCTTGAGTATTATAATAAAACCAGTCAGGGAGGTGGATCAGTCCACTGAAACCCATGAGAGAATGTGATTCCAGAGAAAACAAGGGAACTGTCATGAGTGGCTGAAGACTTATCCAAACAGGGTATAATCAGTCCAGCTACTGACATGCAGGAGTGTGGCGAAGATGGCTGCACAGAGGTTAGACTTTTTTTCTGATATCTGGCTGATCAACCTAACAAACTCAATCATCCTGTCAGGGCCAGGATTCAGCTGGAATTGCTATAGTCCTCAATTGACTAGCCCCCGTGTTACTCCAGTGCTTGCATTGGAGTCACACTTCACCAAAGGCAGAAAACTTGTGAGAGCCACTATGATGCTCTTTGTGGTCAAACACCAAAAGACAGCTTTAATGGAGCTATATCATAACAATCTACTATCCTCACTGTGGCGTTTGTGGTACTTTAGGTGTCTATAAAGTAATTAATGACCTTGTATCATAAAAAAACAAACATTGAATTGAGAAAAAGCTATCAACTAAAAGACGTAGCCATTGCACAACAATTGTGACATCATCACTTCAGGTCAGTGACCTCATATAGCTTATATTGTGACGTCACCAATGATGGCAGTGATCTCATGAAGCTAAAAAGTGTTTGGAGAGGTTGTCAACTTTGCTGCTCTGTGCCAGTAGGTTAAAGAAAAGAATTGCTATCAAAAATATACACGAACGCTGAAGAAACACCTGAAGTTGCATGTTAGCAAATTTGGTTAAAAATAATTAATTATTAAATTGGACAAAAACGTCTGATGAACATTTTTCACATGTATTTTGCATGTAGCAAACTGTGACCCTGTTGTGCCAACAGGCCACAATGCAGGGTCACAGGTCTGGGGCTATCAGTTGACGGTAAACTCCCAGACTGGTGAATGGCAGGATGTGGTTACACACTGAGAAAAACAACAGTCAGTCCAATGGTATAATATAAGTATATAGGTAACACACCGAGAGGTGTATAAGCAACTTATACTCCATTATGCCGCAATTTATGCCCCATTGAAATAATTTCAGTCAAGATCGGGTAAGAATACTATACTCTAAAATAGTCATAAAGAATTTTCTAAGGGACTCTTTGGTGTACATTCATGAATTTATTCAAATTAATCTCTGACAAGCCTTCACTGCTTTCACAGTGCAATTGTTTTGTTTATTTTGTTCTATGGATCAATTTCAGTTTTCTCCAGTTTAATTGTTGATAGGATTATAAATTTTAATACAACAGATTTAAGTCACTCGAAACTGTCAAGTTGATAGTTTATTGCCAGATTAGATAGATGTATATTTCTTGTCTGTGAGTATTATTTGATTCATTCTTAATCTTTTTTTTTGCTTTACAGCTCTTACTAGGTTGCCATCTAGACGATAGAATATATAGATCTCTTCCATCGCATCTTTCTTATCTCTCTATAAGCTATGTGATCTACTTTATCTTATCTAATGTCTCTATTTTCATATGTCATCTGTCTGTCTATCTGACTATCTATCAGCCAATCTTTCTAACAATCTATCAACCTTTCTATGTATCTATCTACCTACAAATTAAGTAAAGTAAATTTCATTTAAAGTCTGCAATCTATCTGTCTGTTGAGATAGCTAGCTAATCATCAATCCAACCATTCCATCAAACTGTACATGTATCAATGTATCCATCTACCTATCAATCTACACACCACTGGCCTATGGGATATTTCATGCCATCCAGCTATCTGTTCTACTTATTTTTTATATTTTAAGTCAATATATTATTTCTTCTTCCACATAAATAAAATGGCTGTTGTGTCCTCATTATAATATCATTTGTCAGCTTTAATTTTGGGGAAGCTTTAATTTGACTAGTTTACTGATGTAAATCCTTAAATTATAATTATTGTCTGACAGGGATTAGCAACAGATGATTGTTGCTTTGCTGTCATCTTTAAGTGGATTTTTTGCCGAAAAAGTAGTACGACAGGCTTAAGGTTTAATCCCAACAGCGGTATTACTGACAAATCCATTGGTTACCATATATATCATGGCAAAAGACAACAGAAAAGTGCCTTAGTGGAGTATAACATGCTTTATCAAAACTTAAACTAATACTTTAAAGCCAAAAAAAAATTTCATAATTATTCATTGTTAACTAGAATTCAACAAATAACTACATTTGCAAATATCTAAAGGCAAAAGGAAGGGGCCATTGCTCTCACAACTACTATGCAAATTCATATCAATATAACAAAGTTGCTTAAAGCAAAAATTTACAGCATTAAATAACAAGCAAACTATTAAAGAATGCAAAAAGCAAAAAAACAATGCAATAGTCTATGAACTTATAAATGTATTGGAAAAACAATTCAATGACGTGAATCATGGATTTAATATGTTAAGTCATTCGTAAGAAGAGATACACTTCTACATACTCTCTTTACTCCAAACTGTTGAGAATGAACGTTCTGGAAAGTGCAACACCAAGAGTTAAGTGAGACACATCGCCCGCAATTACGTTTACAGAGGACTGAGGAGACATATTTCAAGAAAGTGCATCCCTCGAAGGAACTAACATGATAGAACTGCTTCATTTTAATTGAGATGCTTACCAAAGGCAGACCAAGGCAGCCAGTATGGCATGAGGTCACTATATTCAACCAGAATTTACTTGAAGATTTGAGAAACCATTATCATATTAAATGAGTCCCTTGGACTTAGACTGCGTGTCCTGACTCATGATCCACCACAGGTTATAAATCAGCAGAAGGATCTTCAAAGTTTCGAGAATACCAATGGCAAACATTTTTAATTGAAAAAAGGCAAAATAAATGGAAATACCTTATCTTGAATGAGTCTAGTGATACGAGCGCTGCTACTGTCGGAAGTTATGAGGCAAGCAAACATGGTGACAATGGCCTGCTGGATACGCGTCACTTGCAGTTGCATGGTGTTCAGGATTTTAGGCAGCCCCACTTTTTCTATCACACTTTGAAAAACGCTGACATTGTGCTTAGTGAGACGTGCCATGGCCTGAAAGATGAAGGAGACAGCTTATCAAGTAATTGCCATCAGTTTCCAAATTTATCAAATTTTTAACTTATTCGGTGATGTTTCTAGCATATTGTACAAAGCTGCTTACAGAGAGAGCTGTTGCTTTAAGGATGTCAGCAGTAGCATGGGTGAAAATATACCAGAGCATTAGTCCAACTTCATTGACAGCAAGTTTCTGAAACACATCATGAAATTAAAAAGTTTGAGATTGAGAAACTACCACACAATCATTTGATATCTGAAATCTTTTCAACACATGATAATCACTTACTTGAGCATGAGGAGTTTTAGTCGTTGCAACATTTTCAACCACTTTGGCAGCAAAATGATTCACAACAACGTCCTCCTGCAGAAAAAGCAAGTTCTTGAAAGAGGTCACAGGCAAGGAATGAGTAACAAAAAGACAAAGGGGTTTTAAAATGAATATTTCAAGGACAACACTTTACCCCTTCTCGGATGCATCTGGTGATGAGCGTGTACGTCATCGTTTGGACATTCCAAGATTCCACAGAATGCCCTTTGATCTCCTCCTGAAAGTCATGTGACAACATTAAGGAATGTTTATACAGTCAGTATATGCCAGAAAATCTCATAAGGAATTGCCTATGGATTCCGGACAAGCAGAGACAAGAACTGAATAGGATATATATATATTACCTGGGATGCGACCAAGTACAGCACCTCCCCCAAAGCAGGAAGAATGGCTTGCTTCAGTTTGCCAGTGCGGAAGTGCTCTCTCAAGACTTCTGTCAAAATCCCAATGACCTGCAGGAAACAATATAGCATATTCAGATCTTTCACACACTTACTCAAAACAAAATATTGTCCCTCTATTGGGTTAATATCAGATTGGTTCCTTCAACTAGGCAATAAATGACCAATCAATTTCTCACGAAACCTACCTCATTCAAAGCAACTGTTTCAGCGACCTCGTTTGTATGGAAAGCTATCAACCCAATGACCCTGGCCAGCTTGTGTTTCCTGCAAAATTGAAAACAGCTCCATCAGTGCCAGCCCCTGGCATAATCTATATAAACACCCCTGGAAAAGACCTACGCCAATGCTGGATATAATCCTGATTATCCCAACAAGAAAGTGAATATTTGATGACATTGGCCACAATGCTCTCCTCAATTGCAATGGTGTTGTTTACATGGACCCTGGTCTTGTGGTGCACCATTAACACCTGTTCACATAAGCGGGACACATAAACGTGTAGCAAAACCACCCTATTATTTAAATGAAGCCTTTTATGAAGGTTAAGTCATGTGCCGGTGACCATTATATAAATTCAATATCTTCTAAGAAACTTGACATCAGAGTCAGAAACTTCAAAAGGACAGGAACCTGCAAATTCACTCCATTCAATTAACCAGACATACTTACATTTCAGGTTGTGAAGATTCCTTCACAAGTTTAGCAAGAGTATTCAGTACACCTGTCGCTGTCATAGAGTTAGCTACATTGGTATTAGCTGCAACTGTAGCAATGTAATTGAGCAAATGAACTCTTTTTTGAGATGGAGGACCTTTCTCAGAGGAACTCAGGGCATCATGGATCAGTTTCAGGTGTTTTTCTAAATCGTTTGAGGCCAGCTTGTTGAGTTTGTCCACTGAAAATATAAGAATATCAGGGAGATTTAAGCAGTTGGATACATTTTGAAAACATGTCATAACAAGGATTGGTCCATACACAACAAGGACAGACTTAATTTTCCAAGAAGGAAGAAACAAATAGCCATCAGTTGACAAATTTCCAGTTCAGTAGTAGTAATTTTATGAACTATTACATTCCAATTACTCACAATTTTGTGCTTAAGTACAAAAATATTTATTAACACCGAACAGTTATATATGTGAGCCAGTAAGACAACACTCAGTCATTAGTCATTTCCCATCCGGTCCCCAGAGGTCATTAAGAACAAGTCAGTTGACAAAAATGTTTAAATGAGGCTTTCACAGTTCCACAAATAATGAAGGAAGGGCGGATGATTGGGGTTTTACACCTTGCATCTATGCACTCTTGAAGCAAATTGTTGCTGCGGGAAATGGCAATGAAACGAAGGATGATTGAAACTACTTTCTGACATAGGTCAAGGTGACTTGGCCTGAGCCGTCCAGAATCTAACCCACTTTCCAAAAGGTTTATGATAGAAAAGGAGAAACAGATCAGGAACTTACCTGAATACCCCGGAACAGGTAACACCTTGGAATCAAACTTCAGGCTGCCAGGCTTCATGATCTAAAAGAAGAAGAGAGTCATGATTGTTTTCGAATCTGTGGTAAATGCACTTCATTTAACTTTTATGATCAAATTGGAGCAACTATACAAATGTAATTTGTTTGTTTGTTTGTTTGTGTTTTACGCCTCTGCAGCACCTTAGTGGGCTATATACAAATGTAATACGTGCAATCTTTCGCTTCAACATGTTCAAGTCACACTAAATGAACGTGTCGTATGAACAACTCAAATCTAGTGATAGGCTTGCAAGGTATTACATAGCCGCTCTTTAACCAGAAAATGGTTAAACTGTCGAGGGCTATGACATGCCTGATTAACTTAATTTGGGGTTCAAATGAAATTTTGTGTACCACGTAATTCAGATTTACTAAACTAAATAAGTGCTCACTTCACAATCGTGAACATCATTTCATTATGGATACTTTACAACTCAAACAAAAAAAAACTTGAAAAATGTATTGATTAAAAATATTAAAACAATACATTATATATCAATTTGATATGTATTGTTGTAATCTTTTACAAATCCAATTTAGCAAAACTCAACACCCTAGTCCCCTGCTGTAATCCAAACGTTAAAATTGAGCTACCTTTGGATTATCCACAATCTGTGAGACGGTGAAATCAGTAGAGTGGAATATGAGGGCGTTGACCTCTGCCCTTTCGTCCATGAGTTCATTGACCTTGGCTTTCTTCACTGTGTCCTTGACCTCTGTAGGGGAGTGAGTCAAAGTTCGCGGAGGCTGAAGGTCGTCGGGGACTGGGGTGCCCGCAGTACAAGGGCGTGAGCTAAAACACGCAATAAGTATCATGACTTCAACTTGCAGCAAGAAGACTGGAATACAGACCTTCTAAGGTCCATTCTCAATGATGTTTTCCTTCTGGAATGTTGTTTGTGAAGATGCATCGATAAATCTTTCCCTGATCCAGATGCAAATGCTAAAAGCAAAAGGAAACCAACCTGAGCGTAAATGCCACGCTTCCTTCCATTCCAGTCTGACCAGTCCGAGGACGGAGGAACTCTCCTCCAGCCGCTGAATCTGAAAGTGATATTTACAATCAACTAATTCACAAATGATACACATCCAACCCAGGGTCGGACATACTCCCCCCCCCCACCAGGTGAAATCTTATATTTTTACAGGTTAATTTCAACAGCACAGAGTCAAGTCATGTCGAGGGCTATGCGTTCCGCGACACAAACCAATAGATAACCCTGCCAGAGTTTTCTGGATCTTCCCGCCTGAATTCTAACCAATTTTTACAGCTGCTTGCAGCCTGTATTGTGAGTGGAGTTCATGAAAACTTATGACAACTCCCTTGGTCGTGCTGGTTCACCTATGTCATTAAAACTTTGCATACAGTCTAAATATAATATTATCTTGCGTTGAAAAACTTTTGGTGCCTTTCTGAGATGGAAAAAATTATTAAAGAAAACAAACAGGCTGACTATCTTGAGATCAAATTTCAACCACGGCTATGAAATTAACTGGGTCACACTGACCTACTTTTGCAAGTGTTGCTGAGGGAGGGAGGAAGGGAGGGAAGGAAGAGAGGGAAGGAAGGGAGAGAAGGAAGGGAGTGAAGGAAGGGAGAGAAGGAAGGGAGTGAAGGAAGGGAGTGAAGGAAGGGAAGGAAGGAAGGAAGAAATAGATAGATAGATAGATAGATACACAGATAGATACACAGATAGATAGATTTATATAGTGGATTAGTAAATTAGTAGATACTTGCACCTATATATCTACAAGCAGCTGTTAAAGTGCTTGCACATTATTTTTGGAATTCTTCCAGAAATCTTGTATTTAACTTAATACCTCAATTTGTGTTTTACAGAATTTTAATCTATAACTTCACTGGGGGAAACCTGATGGGGTAACTGCAGTTACCCAATCATTCAATATTGATTCCAGTGAAACATGCGAGCATGTTTGAAGTAATTCCTGCATTAATTGATTGATTCTTTGTGCCACAGTAGTTTAAATGGATACAGCATCCACAAGAGTAAGAATTGTTTGGTGAAGATTTGCAAACAAAAAGACCCTAAAATCATGCCTCACCAGGTCTTTCAGTGTCCATGGTGTCCATCTCTCTGGCAGTTGCAACTTCATCTATTGTCACTCCTTGGACATTACCCAGGACGGAATTGACCTTTGGAAGGTCATTGGAGGCTTGACTGGTCAACAGACCTGCCATGGACCTAAAGATATAGATACTACATGTAATTGTTATTACAAGATAAGATACATGAACTAGAAAAGGTAATAATCTGTCCATCTTGGAGTTAAACAACTGTAGAAAAGACAGACTTAGTTGTAAATCTATTATAGCATGGTGTCAAGATTAACAAGAACCAAGGGGTTCAAAATGGAGGTGGTTATCAATCATTAACAGACTGTGATAAATTTCAGATTTTAGAAATAACCCATTTTCAAGCCTCAAAATAGCCTTGTGGTATATATGTGATATGGAAAAATCTTGGAAAGAGCATTGAAATAATGTATGGAACTGTGTGCAATCAGCCCTGTAGCTCAACCTCCTTTTTGTGGAAGGAGCTGCACGTTCGTTTTGGTGACTATCGTATGATAATGAGATGAGAAGACTGGGAATATTAGACATATACTCCATTCACTAATAGAATTATTCAGTCTCTGTATTGAGCACTGGATACAACAGTTACTGGCATTCTCCAAAATCCCATGGACTCTGAAAAACTGAGTCCAAATACAAAATTTGTATTAAAATATATTCGAGAAAATATCAGAAATCCTAAATTTTTCCAGATTTTAGGTTTTTATGAAAATTTCATAAGATTGGCCCTCCAAATGAGTTAAGGAGTTATATTATAATTTAGACATCTAAAGAGTTAGAATTTAGATATCTAAATGCAAAATTTCGGAGGTCTATCTCCAAAATTGATGAAATCATAGAGCATTGAAATTTTTTTTCCTGTTATTAAGTTTTGTAAGGGTATTTAGACCCCAAAAGGCACATTGAGGGTATTTAACATATAATATGGCAGATTTTCATGTCCATAGGTGTAACCCTTTCTGACTTATGCTCCGGAAACTAAAAAAAAATTTTTTTTAAATTTCCAATATTTTATTTAAAAAATTTAGCTATTGCTTAAATATGAACACCAAAGGCTCATATATGCTATAAAACCCATTCATGTGCCAAATATCATATATACAAGTGCAATAGTTTAGGCACAGTAGCCAATACACAATGTGTGATGCCGCCCATAGTGGGTCCAAGCATGATTGAAACGAAGTCACGTCCAAAATACAACATGCAGGCTATTCATTTCTATGCCAGATGCTTGCTCTATAATCAAGTTAGTGTGCTTGTTTGACTCCAGACATCTCCAAACAAAATGGCCAAGTTAGGGCCCAAAAGACATTTTGAACATGCTCAAATTTCAAATTTCCCGCCAAAACTTCCACTCTGTCATTGTGACTGCATAAATGGAGATGTGTACACACCTCCATTAAAAATTGAGAGATGCTTAAGATTGACAAGAAATGTTACGAACAGCAGCAACCTAACACATCATCTCAATCTAAAGATCACCATCGTTGTAAATGTCAGTCAAGATTCAAAGGAATGGTTCCTGACAGAAAAAGAATTAGCACATTTTATGAACATACCTCCTCAGTGACTCTCGGACACTTTGCTGTACATCAGGGTTAAGTTCCAAGTCTGCCACCAGGTGCGCCAGTTGTCCTTGCCAAAAAGAATGAGTGACCAATCCATGCCATCCAAGCCTGGAAGTTTTTGGAAAAAACTAATAATAGTATAACAAGCACCCTCAACTACCTTAATAATTAATTCATCTACTTAATGGTTTAACATTAAAAACATTAAAATATTTATAATTTTCAAACCTCTGTTCAGGGTCTTTCTGCAGTAGTCCTTCCACGAGACTAAGGAACTCAGGTGAAGGTTTTCCAGACACCCTTGAACCTGTAAAATACCAAGAAATCAGTTTTCCAACCCATCGTGTTCTCTCTGTTTTTACAGGAGATGTAAGGCATTTTGCCTTGGTGTACACATAATTAAGAGAACAAGTTAAAAATTGTTTCAGGAAGTGGATGGACAAAATGAGCGAATAGAGAAACAGAGTAGTCCACAACTTGCACATTTGCAAAATCAAGCCAAAGGATACGTTCGCACATGTCTCACCTTTAACCTTCAGTGGGGGGAAGTCTTTGTGCATAATTTTGTCCATCAGATCATTGAAGTTGTCCGCCATGTATGGAGGATGCCCTGAAATTATTGTATCTATTGATGCAGTATAAATATGGCTTAAACATTATGAAATAGAAAATGGAATCAAATTCCCTCAGTCAAAATGAAACCAATATCCTAGATGAGAAAAATTCTTTTATTTTGGATCCATTAAAATAATAGTAAAAGAGTGATGCAGACCGGACCGCCCTGGAGCGGTCATGAGCGGTACGGTTTTTGATCCAGCCTCATACAGTACTGGTACCGGACTAGTTCAGATAAGACTGGACTGGTCCGGACCACCTAGGGGCATCACTGGTTTTTTTTTACGGCTAAACCAAATTTTTTCCTTTTAGGCTTTCTTAAACAAGAAAATTTCACAAAATTTAGTTATGTCGATGGACCGGTCTAGGCATGTGGACCGGATCACTCAGCCCTGGACTGGACCAGGACCAGACCACCTAAGGAAAAATTGGACCACTCGTTGCTATGCAGTTCGGTTCACATGACTACAGTAAGATGCTCACCAGTAAACATCTCAAAGAAGACACATCCCAGAGACCACAGATCGCTGATCATCGCATGTTGTTCCGTTTCAAACACCTCAGGGGCCATGTAGGATGGGGAGCCTGAAAACATTATCACACTCTTATTGGAAAGTCTTAACTGTCACTCGTTTGACAGGTTCTTGCTCAAAGACAAACTGTTGAGATGACAGAAAAAGGTGGGTCCATGGCATGGTATTTTTAACTGAATACAGAGCTGGTTTGAGCTTGAAATGCATGGTTCCTGATACTCACCCAAAGTTTTATATTTCTTAGGAATGTCCGTGATAGTTTCATCCCCTTCAGTGCTATTCCAGTCTGAGTCAGAAAAATGGTCAAACAATTCGTCCAGATTTTCATTTTCAAGGCGGCCATATTGGAAACCAGAAAACTTCAAGACACCAGGGCCATCGAGCAGCAGCTGAGGGAAATGAATATGAGGCAACAGATTAATTACAGATTTAGTAATTTGTGCATTTATATACATCTATAGATAAAAGATTTATTTGTGTGTAACTTAAAAGACTATTCAGAGACACCTTTCACTGTTCAGCCAACCGTGGACGTAAGATGCAACTATGCGACAGAAAATTTCCAAATCTAAGTTGACAAGCCAAAGGATATGTCATGGAAATACAAGACTACAATTTTTCAGATCTAAATGAACCAATTTCTTGAGTTAGTATTGCAAATTTGCCCCGTTTTTGAAGAAATTCTCCTTGTAAGCATCCAATATAATAAAAGCAGCTACCTTGGACGGCTTCAGATCACTGACCACAATGCCCAGCGAGTGGATGTGGTGCAGTCCTTTCACAAGGTCTATTCCAAATCCTCGAATGGCACTTTCCGGCAAATGGTCGTCCTGGCTTATGACTGTTTCCAAGCTACCACCTGAAGAAAATTAATTAAGTCACTGTCGTTCAGAATGGCCCTGTAGTTGTTTTAAATAAGCTTAGACATGTAATATTCATAGTCTATTAATACGAGTCAAGATCCTACAGAATCTGACACGGGCACCACACAAATCATGTTATACAACATGCATGTATGCGCAACATTATCAACAAATGAGTATGGCAAATTTCTTTCTATCTAATTAACAAGAATCTGATGATTCAATAGTTGGCAAGAACGGCTGCATAGATCGTTGATGAGCTTTATCATCATGTGGAAATATAGGATGCATAGCAGCAAACCTTCAGCGAAAAAAAACACAATTAAAGGACAAATGCATGTTAGTATATGCAATAGTACCCAGTCTTGACCTAAAGGTGTATGCTAAACCATAGAAAGGCCTAGGCCTAACTGGACTAATTTACACATAATATTATTATGGAGCACTTTCATGCATATACAATGAATAGAAATGTGAGCTGTGGTTCGGAAAGGAAAAAAATATTTATTTGTATTTTTGTACATTTTTCTCAATATTCCCAAAAGCATTAAAAATGCCTATCAATCAAACCATCAGAAGGCACTAAAGCATTATATATAGGTAATTTGAATAAAATTTCATCCATGGACGTGCAATATTGGGGAATTTTTGGCCTGGAAAAAAAATAATAATAATTTTTATATTTTTTGCCAATATTGCAAAAAGTAAAGAATATTCAGCAAAGCCTTCAGTGATTAAGTTGGACACGCCCACAAAGCTGACCAATAAGCAGGCCTCAATGCATGTTATGCAAATTAGGACGATTACGCCTATTCACGCATTTTCGTCAGTCATACAGATACGATTCTAACTGCAATAGATAGATCTCTCAGAGAGCTTTAAAATGATAGGTCTCAGCCCTCTGAGGACTGAATACTAGTGAATAGTTCTCTCGCAAATCGCCGGTAAAGATTTGAACAGGACGGAAATACTTCTCGCTGATTGGCTGCAAAGCTCTGACGTCAATCTTATGATTATGTGCGAGAATGGAAGGATTCATCTAGGGTAGATTCTCTGGGTGTGACTCACACCCTCAAAATTAGAATAAATAACAATCTATCATCAGTCTCCAATGTAAAGAGTGGAATTCCTCAGGGCTCGGTATTAGGGCCAGTCCTCTTCATTATTTATATCAATGACCTAACGGACAACATCACATCCCAGATATTCCTATTTGCCGATGACACGAAGATATACAAAATTTCAAACCCACTCGGCCAAACAGAAGAAATAGACTACATCCAGCAGTATCTCAACAATCTCCAAAGTGGTCCGATAGATGGCTCCTCAAATTTCACCCGGATAAATGCAAAAGGCTTTTCGTATCTCGACATGCACCAGACCCTAGGATGACCCCTTTGACCCTAACTCCCCAGGGAGGAAACCAGACCAGAATCAACGACTCACTCAAAGAGAAAGATCTCGGTATTACTATAGACCACAAAATTAAGTTCGACCTCCACATCACCAATATAACCAAGAAAGCATCCAGAAACATGGGAATCATTCGGCGATCGTTCCAGTGCCTTAACCCTGCAGTGTTAATCCCTCTCTACAAGACCTTGGTACGGTCAACCCTAGAATACGGCCAGAGTATTTGGAGCCCCTACCTTATCAACGATATTCGAAGATTGGAGAACGTCCAGAGACATGCTACAAGACAGGTAAACAACTTTAAGGGACTAACATACCAAGAGCGACTCCGAAAATTAAACCTTCCAAACTTAAGATTTTGCAGGCTTAGAGGAGACATGATAGAGCTATAAAAAATCAATAGTGGGCTTTACGATCCAGCAGTAACTCCTAATTTCACAAAGGCCACCAGAGTCTCCCGAGGACACTCTCAGAAACTCTTCCAAGAAAGAGGAAGACTAGACATCAGAAAATACAGTTTCAGAAACCGGTCAGTAGCACCCTGGAACTGTCTACCGGAGAAGGTTGTTTCAGTACCAAGCCTAAACAGTTTCAAGAATCGACTTGATAATCACTGGAAGGATCACCCCATGAAATTTGATACACTCATCGATTAAAAGGCAGGAACAAAGAGACGATGGCAGTATAAGCAGCCAATGTCTCTCCTTACTCTTCTCAATCATCGCCAATAAATGCAGCCTAGTGACAACTGTTATTTACCCCATTTAAATCACTGGATTATTATTATTATTCAAAGAGACTCAGGATCCGTCGAGACAACATTAGTGGACCGCATCATCCCAAGTCATACCATGACAAAATTGCCCATAACCTTTGCTAATTCATGAATACTTAATTAACTGACCCAGTTTTGGCTCACAGTTTGAAATTGTTGCTTCTGTTTCACACTGTTACAAATGGAGAAATTGTGTATTGTTGAAAGGTGCTATCACAGTTCCGAAAATTCCATTGAATTATGTATTTTCACAGTTCTGAAATGAAACTGTTTGAAAGTTTGCTTGTTTTACACTGTTTTTCTCAGTTGCCAGTAATCCTCTAAGTGTCCATAATCTGACTAAATCTGCCTGCCAAATGCTTATGACCTAAATAAGCAACCAATCACAGAAGAGGCTGGAAATAGCAGAAAACCCTGTCCATTTTAGCAGGGCTTGCGTGGGGAGGATGGTGGACCGAGGCAGTATGAGCAGCCATGGCCGCTCATGACTATAGTACAAATGGATAAACTGCATTTTTCTCGACTGTTTTTTACTCTAATTCCACCTCTAAGTCACTGGAAATATTATTACCCAAGGAGAGCTGTGCAAATGCTTGCTTTATAACATTCCGTCCAGACCTTCAGAGTGCCGAGGCTGTAAGATCAGCCATGGCTACCCAGGACCAAGTTTTTATTTTTAATATTACTATTCGGAAGACCATGACGCATCAAATCGCCACTTACATCATCATTGGATTATAACATGACTCATCAAATCGCCACTTACATTGGATTAAACCATGACGCATCAAATCGCAATTTAAATCATCATAGGATTTTAAAAAGATTATTAATCTCAGGCTATGAAACCTGATCCGTCCAGAACTATCGAGCCGAGGCAGTATGAGTAGCCTCAGCCGCGGCACTGCACATATTGTATATTACGTATATAGTTATATTAACATTTTCCATCCATTTGCGCACCTACTATTAACTTTCCGTCCATTTGCGCACATACTATTAACTATTTACATGCTTCGATCTGAACATAGAGGTCCATTGACCTGCGTTCAGTTAATTTCTTAACATTTCTTTCTTAACATTAACAAAAGGAACAACTATATCATATAGGTGACATGTGTAACAAATTTCATCCATGTACATGCAATAGTGGCCAAATTTTGGCCCATAAATGAAAAAAATATTTTTTTTAACATTTTTCTCAATATTTGAAAGGTATGAGATATCCATCATTCAGACCATCAAAAGGCACAACTGGACCATATAGGCTAAATGTGTACCAAATTTCATCCTTGCACATGCCATAGGGACTGAGTCCTGGTCCAGAAACGAAAATAATAATTTTTCAGTTTTTCTCAATATTTAAAAAAGTATGGAATATCCATCAAGCAGACCATCAAAAGGCACAAATGGACCATAAAAGCTATATACCAAATTTCATCCATGTACATGCAATAGGGCCTGAGTCCTGGGCCGGAAACTATCTGCCCGCCGCCCGACCGCCCGCCCCGGCGGACGGACAACATTTTACGAAAGTGATAACAATACCTTCTTCGAACTTTGTTCGCTGAAGGTAAAAAGGCAGAACATTTATTGGAAGACATGCCCCAGGAAGATGTGTAAAAATAGCTCATATCAATAAACATACTAAGAAAAGACATTTTGTACTTAAGATACAGTGGGCAATTTAAAATAGGCAGCCATTCTGGCAGCCATATTGTATTTTCAGAAGATTTCCGAGGAAAACCCCAAGGCGAATCCCTATATCAAATTTCATAACTCTAAGAGAAATACTAAAGTAACAGACTAACAGGGGCAATTCAACATATGCTGGCCATTTTGGCAGCAACCTTGGATTAAAAAAAAAACTTGCCACCTAAAAGTGAGTGACTGGGGTATTCATTACAAGCATGATTTAGACTTTTAGATCTAGAACATCTGGAGTGGGGGAGGGGGGGGAGTTTGATTGCTAGTCACAGGAACTATAGCATTCATATATATATTATCTCACCTGTACAAAGTTCCACCACCAGCCACAGATGATTACTTGTCTCATACCATTCGTGGAACTTGACAATGTTCGCATGGTCCAACTCATGAGTCAACCTTACCTGGAAAAACAAACATTCACAAACTACATGAAGTAAAAGTCTTTATGTTTTTACAAGATGAAAACATAAATGCGTGATGCCATCATCAGATCATTGTAAAAGTGCTACCATATATATTTTTGTATTAAAAGCACACCCCTTATTAAAAGCCTACCCCTTCCATAAAGAACCAATGTTTATCAAAATTCAATCAAAATAAGACTGTATCCCAAGTTTTTAATGCAAAAAACTACTAATCACCAGTCTTATCATTACATCTGCCCACTGGGTGCTTAATACTAACAATAGGGTATTTGGAGACGATGCGAAACAGGATTTGTACCACTCGACAGTGAAAATTAGCATTATGTACACCGTTGTACATGTAGTCATGTCCAATAGTTTGGTGCTTCATTTATTGACACTGGAGCACTGCAGCATGAGATGTGAAATCAGTATGGTGTCACCATGTGACATGTGACATCACTATGGTGTCACCTTACGGCCTCGTTGTACATTGACATTCTCGGGTGTAAATATCTTCATGTCCCACATTTACCCATTAGACAACTGTAATATATACAATAGAGTCTCCCTTGAGCACTCACCAGGTTAGTAATCTCAGGTCTCTTGCACTTGTCAATGCAATGGATTGCCACAAAGTTGATTGTTCCTTTCCGACGGCCTTTGTACACAATTGAGTGATTTCCACGACCCACTTCATCGTACAGCACAAAGTTTTCCATCTTGGGTCAATTCCGTCAAGTTCTGTGTTTTTTCATCTAGAGAGCTCTAGAGACAAGATACATAACATTACAATATAGTGATACAATATATACATTACAATATGATCCTTTTTAAAATCCAGAAATAAATAAAAACAATTGAGTCTCATATTAATATCTAATTTTATAAGCTTCATCAATTACATTACAAACATTCATTGATTCTAATGCTGGGCAATTCCCAGTGGCATCACTAGGGGGACGCTACTGGGGCTGAGCCCCCCCCCCCCCAAATGGCCTGGCGGCTCGGGCATTAAGTTAATGATTTCTGCCCTCAGGCCAAAACTCATTAATATTGTCACTGGCTCAGAGCCACCACTGCCCACAGTCTGCCAGCATGAAGCACTGGGACACTCGTCTATCCATTAAAACAGTTTGATAAAGAGAAGCGCAACATTGCAATCGTGAATCGTTCATTGGTAGCTTCACTTCTCAAGTTCTCATCTGAACTGGTGATTGCTGGTCAACTAGGCGACAGACAACTAGGCTACAACACTACCAACTGGGCGACAACCAACTAGGTGACATACCACTACCAACTAGGCTACACTTTTTGGACAACTAGGTGACAGCAGATACCCCCCAGATACCATCCAGGTGACACATATTTTATTAGGGATACCAACCAGGTGATAGATCACCTTAAATTGGTGGTCAATTAGGAAATGTATTGTCACCTAAAAGTTGGATGTGTTTTGTGAACTGTGTCACCTAGTTGGAAGTGCTGTGTAAATTTGTGTCACCTAGTTGCTTGTCACTAGTTTGTATGAAATTTCCAAATTTCTTATCACCTAGTTGGTACTGATGGGGACTGCCAGTCAAAACGGCGATAAACCAAAACGGCAATTGCCGAAACGGCGAGGATTTTTCTCAGCTTGACCAAAACGGCTATTGCAAATATTGAAATTGCATGCCATTGCCAGAACGGCTATTAGACTTTACCAGAACGGCTATTATGCTTAACCAAAACGGCGATTGCAATGTGCAACAGTGCAATTCTGCAGCTTCAAAGGCTGGCAGTAATTCTGTAATTGTAAGTTAATCGTCATCAATAGGACTGGCCTATACCATGGGTACAATTAAGTTAATTAATAGGCCTATGTTTCATAGGTAGCTATAGGTATCTTAACATAGATGGTCTATGTTATGTTTGTGCATCATTAGCTATCATATATGTGCAATGAATCTTTACACTAAGACTAAGTGCTATGCTAGTAACTAAATAAATTATAAGCAAAATAAAGTCCAAAAATTCATAATTAGTTCTTATAAAATGTGAAGACTTATACTACATCATAATGTTCATATTTGTTATTTTTACAATCAATGGAGTGCTTCAAAAATGCTAAGTGCAATCAGCTTTAACACCTCCCTTTGACACAAGTTTCACCCCTTTATATATAATAGGGTCTGTTGTTCAACTTGTTCTTCAATGCCAATTAGGTATAGCCGTTCTGGTAAAGTGGTATAGCCGTTCTGGCATAGACCTGTAGCCGTTCTGGATATCTATTCACAGCCGTTTTGGCATCGCCGTTCTGACATTGTCAAAAAACCCAATAGCCGTTTTGGTTTATCGCCGTTTTGGCTGCACACCCTGATGGGTGTCGCCTAGTTGGTTTGTCGCCTAGTTGACCGTACACCGAACTGGTTGCTACACGTTAGCGTCCCTGGCGATAATACATGGTCTTACACCATCATTTCAAAATGCCAAATTTGCTCATTTAAGCAACATTGGTCATCGTAACAGCGGGATACATACTTGACACGTAACAAACCAGACGTTTTGGTGTCATAAACTACGTTGTCGTTGCCAGTAATTACCGATATACTGACATTTTTAACTAGCCAAAGTGACAAAATTTCGCACAGTTTCCGAGGAAAACCCCAGGTGGCGATAAAAGCAATTTTCCGAAGTTTCCACGACGTGGCGAAAAATAGGTTGCAAGGTCGGCCGAGAACCTCGATTGCTTGGAGTTTTTGATCACATCAGAAATGTTGTTGGGTTTATTTTGACCATTTCCCGGAAAATACAGATTTTAATCGCTATTTAGGACTATCAGTTATGTTGGAGACAAGAGATCTCAGCTGACCAAGTCCCTTAAAAGGTGAGAATTGGGAAAGTAGAGAAATCTCCCTGAAATAAGTTGACAAAAAATTGAGGAATTCAGCAACAAACAACATTTCCTTGCCTGGTTGAGTGGTGGGTTGTGTATTAGGCAATTAATTGCATTAATTATTGTGACAGGTGCTTGAGTACTCAGTATTTCTGAGTATAATGTCCAATGTATCATGTTTGGTTTTATGTTTATTTGTTTGTAAACAACATCAATTAATTTCAATTTAACGTCTCATGAACATGCTGCTGCATTGCTGCAGGTAAGTTTTCGGTATGTCATGAATCTTCCGTCAAGTCATTGTTTTTTAATTTATATATTTAATAGTAAGCTGAAAGTACCTCCCCCCCCCCTGTCTTGGTAAAAAGTAAAATAAAATAATTCTAATTCTGGGTTATTGTGAAGTGGTTACCATCAACGACGTCTGATTTCGACACAAAAGCTGAATTTGACCCACCAACCGGTTAGCAGTCAAAACGCCTACAGTCTACATAAGAACGGCTCTTGTGATTTCTGACAATGCCACAACAGCAACCCAAAAACGGCTATGATTAGATGTCAAAAACGGCTACACTACAGGTTTACACTAAAACGGCTACACTACCTTCAGTCTGTCTCATTTCTAGACCGCACCATCGTCGTCAAAAGTTGGACAAAAAAGCACCAAAACTGACAAAGATGTTATGAATTACAATTTTTACAATGTGACCTGTAGGTGCTGAGCAATCATGCCAAACACCGCATGTTGTGAGACAAACCTAAGAATATTCTTAGGACAAACTGTAACATGCTTTACCAAAACGACTAAATTTTTAATACAAGAACGGCTATCAATAGTGCTGACTGTGCTGTCACTTACCATGAAGTCAAGTGTCAAAAAGTAAGCAGTTAACCAGGTGCGAATAAAAAGACACAAAATTTTAGGCCTATCATATGTACCACTTGCATAGATTTGTGAATTGGCAATCGTGATTCTGTTGTTACAAAGAAACTGTTTTTCCGAAGTAAAGATGACAGAACATCTGGTCTTTTTTAATTATTTATTGACATAGAAAAAACACAAATAGCCTTTTTTGTGTACTGTAGACAATCCCTGTTGCGTGTTGTCCCAGGTCATTCAGTTGACTTGGACACTTAAATTCTGCCATATTAAGTGCGTCCCAATGTTCCCCGAATTCACTGTCCCAATGAGCCCCAATATGACTGAAAAAGCCTCACTGTTCATGGTTTGTCCATAGAATGGTTTGAAATGAATCATTGAACCCGTCCATGTTTACTTCAGTAGTGGGAAAACAAGCTTTTCCTCGCCATACTTCTGCCTGTGGCTATAATTTGTCATCAAAAAGATAGAAACATCAGGATGTGAAATTACAAGATATGATGGCACTACCATATTATATACCTTAGGCCACACATAATTGATTCTTAGCTTCGCACAATAGATTTCCTGCCGATGGAAAATAAAATAAAAATTTTTTTGACATTATAAAAAATTTTTTTTTGTCGTACTGTCCGACCCTAGAAAAAGTGCCTTGAGAGGATCCGAGAAGCTAAAGATCAATTACGTTTGGCCTTGGCAGGAACCAAGAAAGCCCCACCGTCCGATAGTGCCCCGCATCCCAATGTGCCCCGATTCCCCCTACAGGTCGAATTCAACTGTTGTATCAAATCTAAAAGTTGCCCATGGTAACTTTTCTGCAAATTGCTTATTCCCGAATAAGCAATTTGCAGAAAGGTTGTCGCAGTAATCTTGCTTATGTAATTGGCAAAATAAGGACGTGATGAAAACTTCCCAGAATGTTTCGCTGAAATGTGTATTCAGTATGGCTGAGACATGTGGTGATATGCAGGGGTTCACACAATAATTCAGTTGTTAAGATTTCTATATATATATATATTGTAATGTTACTATCTTCATTTTTTCCATTGCCATTGGAATTTCACATTAACTTTAAGGTGGCTCGATACTCGTGAACTTTCCAAGATAGGATTTCTTAAAAATAGTTTTAAATTATCCAAAATATAGTTTATAGCAAGGATATATAAACATGATAAATGAAAGTGGTCACTACCAGCCTTTCTTTCAAGTTTTCCTTGCCATTCAGTGGCATGAGTAGCAAGCCACCTTAAACTACACTAATAAGAAACCCTATCTGAAAAAACTGGGATTGTCATGTGACAACATCGTGTCACTATTAATGATTTTGCTGGAGTTATTCGAGATTATAATTTATATTATTTCGATCATCATTGGTAATTAAAGCATTAATTAATTTGTGAACTGCAGATGTGTGCCCATGCCACTTAACACGGCTAGGTATTTCAATGGATAAAATGGAACCATTACATTCTTCATTATGACATTCTTGTTAAATTTTGTTGGTTGTGACACTTGTGTGTGATTTTTTAATGACTTCCCTTCTGCAAACAAAATTAGGAAGTGTTTTACATTTGCCTCATCATATTGTGTGGGTAATTTTACAGGCATGAGTACCTGCTTATACTTGTCATTTATTTAAAAATAAAGTGACATTGAGTGGTGTGCTGCAGCAGCCGCTTAGCAGCACATGGAGGCCCCTAGGATTGACTAGGATGCTTTTTTGTTGCAGGGCATCATGGGATACGACGTGCAGAGGTTTCAGGGGGAGGTGGACGAAGAGCTGCTTTGTCCAATTTGCAGTGGGGTGCTGGAAGAACCCTTGCAGGTAAGGCTTTTCTTCTTAGTTCTGTCCTTCAATGCATCTCTTGGCCATTATTGTCTTGACTTTGAAAACCCTTTGACACAGTAGGTCACCACTGTCATTATGCTTACAAATATCATCTGGGTCAAACCGCGCCGTTTCATCAAATTTCTGAAAATTTTCCCACCTGACCCCCTCAGATTTTTCTGAAAAAATTCTCAAAACAAGGCAATATAGTTAGTAGGCTGTGTGCAAAATTTCAAGTCTCTATCTCCTATAGTTTTTGCTACACAAAATAAAAACGAGGGTAATGTTTTGTCAATTTTCGCCCTCGTTTTTGTGACATCAAATGGAATTGAGATTTCAGAAAGCTATATCTTCAAAATTAATAATGCTATTGGCCTGAAATTTTTTGTGTGAAATATTTGGGCCCAGATACTTCCATATCTTTGATTGTTGTTGGTATAGGACTCTATTCCTGGGAACTGTGACTGCTCAAACATGCTCTTTCATTTAGCAAAATGTTCTGGGTCACCATGTTTGAAAGGCTTTAGCTAGGAAAGTATTAAAGAGAGGAGGTTGATTTTTTCTGAAGAGCTAGCTGTCATTGAGTTTTAACAGTCTGGTAAAAAATCAAGCATGTCAGGTATTTCGTATTTAGAATATAGCAGTACAAAGTCTGGGAAAAACCTAAAGTTCAGCAACTTCAGCGCCCATTTGCAAATGTCTGACAACCTGAAAAAATTTCAAACCAAAACTGTCTGGAAGAAAATATTGTTCACTAACAGATGCATTAAGATGAATGTGGTGCAAGAGCTCATTATTTAGTTATGAATTTTTTAGTAACCTTCTCAAAACGCTCGTTTTTGTGATATCAAATGGAATTGAGATTTTAGAAGGCTATATCTTCAGAACCAATATAGCTGTCAGCCTGAAATTTTGTGTGTGCAATATTTGGGCCCAGATACAACCTCCTCTTGATTTTTGCTGGTATAGGACTGTTTCCCTGTGAACTGTCACTGTTCAAATATGCTCATTCATTTGGCAACTCCTTGGTACACCATGTTTGGAAGGCTATTATCAAGGAGAATAACAACCTGTACCAAGTTCCAACCAAAACTTTCTGAAAGGACATATTGTTGACTATTTCATGTTCTCAAATGAATTTGGTGCAATCAGAGTCCGCGAAAAGTGCCGGTTTGCCGGTCAAAACCGGCAAAAATAGCGTGTGACCGACAAAAGGAGAGTGGTTACCTGCCCAAATGTCCGATGGCTTAGCTAGAGAGTCAATAACCTGATGCAGCAATCAATGCAATTAGTGCTGGCCTTTGAAATCGCCATTGCAATTGAACATTGCAATGACTCAAATTGGGAGTCAGAGGTGTCAAATTGATTGCTATTTAATAACAAAAGAACAGTCAATAACTCTGCTAATTGCAATTAGCAGTGTTCAGTATCAGCTATACAAGATCTGAGGCCCTGCAAGGTTACAACAGTAGTAGGGGTGTGTCATAGCAGTGGTTCTGATGGGTTTTCTGTAGTAATTAACGCACAGTGATTTATGCTCACGACTAAATGATCAGGGGATCAATAGTTAATGAAACTAGAAATAAATGTAAAATATAATCAATATGAAACAAACACTACCTGGTTCAATTATAGCAATATAATTATTATATTCAATACAAAGTTTTTAAAATTTTGTAGACTTTTAATAGTTTCAAGACTTTTATTTAAGTTGCTTGACAACAATGAGTTAGTAGGCTCTTAAATATATTGTTATTGGGAGAAGTTTGGACTCTGGAGGAACAAAAAAAATGAAAGTGACATTTATGAAGGCACACAAGATCAAAAATATCCGTTTAAATTAATAAAATTGGAATTTCAGGCTGACTGCCGCTGACCGGATTTTATTCGGGCAGACAAGATTTCATTCGGGCAGGTAAAATTCAAGATCTACCTGCCCGAATGTCCTGTGTGACAAAAGCACTTTTCGCGGACTCTGGGTGCAATAGCTCATTATTTAGTTATTAATTTCTTAGTAACCATATTAAAATGCATTATTTTGTCAATATACGAACAAGTTAATTTTTGTGATGAAATTCAGATTTCAGAAGGTTATATCTGCAACACTAATGATGCTATTTGCCTGCAATTTCTTGTGAACAAACTTTGGGCTTAGATACCACTTTTCCTTGATTATAGCACCTTCAGGTGTGTTTTAATAAGATCTGTGAATGTTCAAATATGCTCATCCATTTAGCACTACTTTCTGGTGCACCATAAAGCCTATTTTACTAAGGAGAATAGTAAGCTGAACCAAGTTTTATTAAAAACTTTCTTAAAGGACATATTGTTGACTAACTAATTTTCTAAGATGAATGTGGTGCAAGAGCTAATTATTTAGTTATGAATTTTTAACCTTTTTAAATTGATCATTTTTGCACTTACACTTTATTTTGTACTTAGAATGGAAATCAGCTTTGAAAAGTATATATTTCCAGCACTTGTGATGATATGGGTAGACCTAGATATGTCCTGTGCTTGATTATTTCTGGTATAGCGCTGTTTACCTGGGAACAGTTGCGGTTCAATATGCTAATCATTTAACATCCGTTTTTGGATTGGCGTGCTATGAGCATTTTGAACATTAATGGTTCCCAGACAAACAGTCAAATACCAGCAATATTCTGGGAGATGAAGTGTATTGGCCATAACTGCACTCATAAAAAAATTCCGTCAAATAGCATAATTAGTGTTGGAGATATAACCTTCTGAAATCTGAATTCCATCACAAAAATTAACTTGTTCGTATATTGACAAAATAATGCATTTTAATATGGTTACAAAGAAATTAATAACTAAATAATGAGCTATTGCACCAAATTCATTTGAGAACATGAATTAGTCAACAATATGTCCTTTCAGAAAGTTTTGGTTGGAACTCGGTACAGGTTGTTATTCTCCTTGATAATAGCCTTCCAAACATGGTGTACCAAGGTGTCGCCAAATGAATGAGCATATTTGAACAGTGACAGTTCACAGGGAAACAGTCCTATACCAGCAAAAATCAAGAGGAGGTTGTATCTGGGCCCAAATATTGCACACACAAAATTTCAGGCTGACAGCTATATTGGTTCTGAAGATATAGCCTTCTAAAATCTCAATTCCATTTGATATCACAAAAACGAGCGTTTTGAGAAGGTTACTAAAAAATTCATAACTAAATAATGAGCTCTTGCACCACATTCATCTTAATGCATCTGTTAGTGAACAATATTTTCTTCCAGACAGTTTTGGTTTGAAATTTTTTCAGGTTGTCAGACATTTGCAAATGGGCGCTGAAGTTGCTGAACTTTAGGTTTTTCCCAGACTTTGTACTGCTATATTCTAAATACGAAATACCTAACATGCTTGATTTTTTACCAGACTGTTAAAACTCAATGACAGCTAGCTCTTCAGAAAAAATCAACCTTCTCTCTTTAATACTTTCCTAGCTAAAGCCTTTCAAACATGGTGACCCAGAACATTTTGCTAAATGGAAGAGCATGTTTGAGCAGTCACAGTTCCCAGGAATAGAGTCCTATACCAACAACAATCAAAGATATGGAAGTATCTGGGCCCAAATATTTCACACAAAAAATTTCAGGCCAATAGCATTATTAATTTTGAAGATATAGCTTTCTGAAATCTCAATTCCATTTGATGTCACAAAAACGAGGGCGAAAATTGATGAAACATTACCCTCGTTTTTATTTTGTACAGCAAAAACTATAGAAGATAGAAACTTGAAATTTTGCACACAGCCTACTAACTATATTGCCTTGTTTTGAGAATTTTTTCAGAAAAATCTGAGGGGGTCAGGTGGGAGCCATTTGATGAAACCAGCTGGTTTGACCCATCTCTGTTTCAGCTTAATTATTAGTAAATATGTTTAATAATACAGCAGCTTAATATATTCTAAGGTTTTTGATGAGTTGGCAAGAGATAGCTCAGAGCATAAGTCATCTGGATTTAGCGATTTAGCTCGACATGCAGTGATATGCAAGCTCTTTTACTTGCCCACTATGCCTAGCATCAATGCTGAAACAGGGGACCACCACAACTGCTGAACGTCTCATGAAAATTACATTTGTCTGTTGAAGGTTATATGAACATTTTTATTAAAGGGAGTGGATAAGTGGTGATTTCTAAATGTTGAAATGTGCATTTAACTGAGAGACAATATAACATTTTTGGGCTAACTCGGAAGCACTGTAGTCTTGCAATGGCTGGTCCTGGTTTACATTACTTCTGTGCATTGGTGACTTCACTTTCAGTCATCTGGTCACCCTAAGCCTCATTGCCGTGCCCTCCTTCTTGACCTAAATCATGGCTAAGTGGCATACTATAGTGCATAAGTACAGGACGTAAAGACGCCTCCGTCCATCCGCTTTATTGTTCTCACTTTGCAGTTTGGCCTAATTCATGTATGCGGATGAGTAGTTCAAATATTTGGTCTTAGATCATCCAGATAATAATTGTGATGTTCAAAATTTATCATTTTTGGGAAGTGGTTGATTCTGTTTTCTATTTCCTAGTTTGGGAATATGAATGTGGCCAAATATAATGACAATTTATCTGTTTATTGAATTTAATGGGACTTATAATTTTATGTTGAATGTTTGAGTAGGAGCAGAAGAGTGGCATCTATTTACCCAAATTTCTCAGAAGTCTTTGACATTGTTTATGTTGCGCTGCTTTTAAATATATATCCCTTGTTGGACTGTGTTGAAATCCTCCAGCTGAGGAGGATTTACAGAAAGTGGTAGGCCTATGCGTAAGAAAAAAGAAAAAGAACAAACGAAGATTTTCAGAAATGTTCAATTCTCTAACATCGCAATTTCTGAATATTTCTGAATTGTTGCGCCTGTGGGGTTATTTTTGAGTTGGAAATATTTGATCATTTTGATTCATTAGTGAGTGCTCATGGCCCAATGGGTATGGTGCTGGACTCACAAGGTTGTGGGTTCAAACCCAGCTGGTGTCATGAGGAAAAATGAGCAGATCATCCTTGAATCACTGCTTCACTCCACCCAGGTGTAATTGGGGAGGTTAGCTATACATGCTATAGGCAGAGAAAGGTGTACTGTTGATCAGTGGTGGCGCCGTGTGAGGCAGCCAGCTGTATTAAGCAAATTAATAATAAAATTCCAACTGTTATTTGCAATTCAACTGTTGAATATGAACATGGTTTAACACAAGTCATCAGGGGTGATAGGGATGATTGAAGGAACCTCATGACGAGTGGAGTGTTGTTCTCAGGAATGTTTTATCATGAATCAGTTGATCCACTCTGGTGGATTTTGCAGAACATGTGGAAGTGAAACAAGGATGCAGAGAAATTGTATCACCAAATCAGGTCAACACTTTTGTGGTCAGTTTTGGTGTTTGATTTCAACATATGTCCCAAGTAAATGTGATAAAAATGTGCTGTGTATTGATATACAGTGTACTATTTATAGCACAATTTGATATTCATTTACATAAATAAACACGGAGAGAAATCTAATTTGTGCGTTTATACAAGATACAGTCCGATGTACAATGTAACAAAGATCTATTTCAACACATCTTTATGACATACCATCGGAAGGCGTGGTTTTGACGTGACAATGTTCTCAAATAAACGCAGTTCCAATTTGGACTGGTAAGCACTTCTGCAAAAATCTGGACCCTGGTCTCATATTGGAGCCAATCATTGCCATCGGTGACAATTAGTTTATCAAGCATGATTTATACCCCAAATCAGGAGTTGGTGTTTATTCCATGAAATTTAGGGGAAAGTGGATAGAACTGGGCCACAGGGAGAACTGGAGCACTTTGAAATGAATTTCTGGTGGATGCGGCTATCTCAGTCTGCAATGTTTGATTTGGAAGTAAATAATAATTAAACATAATTGAGGTTGTCAGACACTCAAAACAAATCTAATCTAGGGCTTGGCGATATATCGTTTAGAAACCGAAATCGCGATATCACAACTTGCGATATGCATATCGTCACATTTGCGGAATTTCGGTTCCGCACGATCCGCATTTTAAGTGAAAATCCGAGTCCCGCAGTCTGCAAAATCGGCGTTTTACGTCATCCCGAAGTGCCGTGATTTCAACTTGGCTGACCAGGTTCTGACATGCTGCTTCTCTATTCTGCCTTAAACTGTCCTTTTGTCACTTTGAAATGCCGAAAATGTTAATAAAACACTCATTTGAAGGATATTTGTGTGTTCTGAAGGCATAGCAGTGTCTGAGCACTCAAGTTTAAGGTCTGTTTTTGCAGAATTTCAGGGGCGGATCTAGGATTCTTTAGGTGGGGGGGCGGACCTGATGAGGCCCAAAGGGCCGAATCACAACGGCAGGGGGTCTGGGGGCCGCTCAAGGCCCCCAGAAGCTCAGGGTTTTTATATTTTCTGAGACGCATTGTGAGCTCTCAAAGGGGGATATCTTTAAAGAATTTTGTTACACGTTTTGACCTTTTTCAGGTACTACTTGGACAAAAATTAAATCAAGCTTGACAAATTGATCGATATTCGATGATTTCACATGGAAACAGTGTCCCAGTCAAAGTTTGGTTCAAATGATTTAAAATACATGGTTTCATCCATTTTTCTCCATGTAACATATACCAAGCCATCAATTTTGCCTCACAGATTGCTTCATGCTGCAGTAACTCTGAAGTTTGACAGACAGCCGCTTTTACTCAGGATCAATGAATGGGTAAAAGAGAGGCCCTGCAGTGACGTCAACGATCATGTCCTTGGACATATTCATGTTATCACTCATTTTTAATGGAGGTGTGTACACATCTCCATTTATGCAGTCACAATGACAGAGTGGAAGTTTTGGCGGGAAATTTGAAATTTGAGCATGTTCAAAATGTCTTTTGGGCCCTAACTTGGCCATTTTGTTTGGAGGTGTCTGGAGTCAAACAAGCACTCTAACTTGATTATAGAGCAAGCATCTGGCATAGGAATGAATAGCCTGCATGTTGTATTTTGGACGTGACTTCGTTTCAATCGTGCTTGGACCCACTATGGGCGGCATCACACATTGTGTATTGGCTACTGTGCCTAAACTATTGCACTTGTGTATATGATATTTGGCACATGAATGGGTTTTATAGCATATATGAGCCTTTGGTGTTCATATTTAAGCAATAGCTAAATTTTCTTATAAAATATTGGAAATTAAAAAAAAATTTTTTTTTAGTTTCCGGAGCATAAGTCAGAAAGGGTTACACCTATGGACATGAAAATCTCCCATATTATATGTTAAATACCCTCAATGTGCCTTTTGGGGTCTAAATACCCTTACAAAAATTAATGACAGGAAATTCAGCAAAAAAAAAAATATATACATGTATATATAAATTTCAATGCTCTATGATTCCATCAATTCCGAAAATTTTGCATTTAGATATCTAAATTATAACTCTTTAGATGTCTGAAAAAATTTAGGATTTCTGATATTTTCGCAAATATATTTTAATACAAATTTTGTGTCGGGACTCAGTTTTTCAGAGCCCATGGGATTTTGGTGGATGTCGGTGGATGTCAGTAACTGTTGTATCCAGTGCTCAATACAGAGACTAAATAACTCTATTAGTGAATGGAGTATATGTCTAATATTCTCAGTCTTCTCATGAATCTCATCTCATTATCATACGATAGTCACCAAAATGAACGTGCAGCTCCTTCCACAAAATGGAGGTTGAGCTACCGGGCTAATCGCACACATTTCCATACATTATTTCAATGCTCTTTCCAAGTTCTTTAGTAGAATGTATTCATTTTTCCATATCACATATATACCACAAGGCTATTTTGAGGCTTGAAAATGGGTTATTTCTAAAATCTGAAATTTATCACAGTCTATTAATGATTACTAACCACCTCCATTTTGAACCCCTGGGTTCTTGTTCTTTGACTGCTATACCTCTATTCATGAGAGTTCCCCCGTGGCCTAATTGATAAGTGCGCTTGTCAACTGGCTTTGAGGGCGTGGGTTCGAATCTCACCCCTGGAACTCACTTTAGTCCGAGCCCATGGGACGTTAAATGGAGGCGGGTTGTATCCAGTGTTCTATGCTGGGGCAACTGAAAGACCCTGGGCATCCCTGAATTAATAGGGTATGTGCCAGACTCACAGTCTTCTCATCTCATCATCATACGGCGGTCACCTGCCTCGATATGGCCCACCAAGGTGCTGCAGAGGCATAAAACACAAACAAACAAACAAACCTCTATTCATGAGGCTCTTGATGGGGGTTATGGGGGACAGGGAATTCAAAAGTAAAATGGCCAAGAGACCGGGACACAAAACCCAACCCAGAGACAGGGAATTTAAATTTCAATTAAAAAACTGCAAAGGGACAAGGAATTCAAAAAGGCCAAGGGACAGGGGGACGCAAAACCCAATCCAGAGCCTAAATCATAAGGAATAAAGTGGGGACATTAGTTCGGTTATGGGGTTTTCAGCCAGAAATGTTATTTTCTTCTCTTTGTTTCAATTTGATATTTATAAATGTAATATAATGTTTGTAGATTTTTAGGAAGCAGCTGCCCTCCCACAGCCAGATCAGTCTGTCAGAGTTAAAACTCTGACTTGCTTGGCAAGAACTTCAACTGACCATGGCAGGTACAAGGGAACTGACTAGTCAGCTAAGTTGTTAAACTCTGACTTCACTTGAGCTAAGTAAACCTCAGTTGAATTAATGTAATTTCATAGGACTTTTCTGCTAAATAGTCTTCAACGGTACATTATAACTTCGGAAATTTCAGAATTTTTGTACACAGAATATTAAGTAGTATTCGAATGTGTCAATTTTTAGTGGGTTTTTATTTTGAATATATATACATTACAAAAGTCCTCTTAGAGTGTGAAATGCATTTTGTCATTTCTGTAAGGTAAAACATGGCTAAGTTATGCAACAAAGACTTGACTTTAGCTGACTCAAGTCTGACTTGACTGGAGTGAACATTGACTTTGGGGTATACCCCCTGCAGTCCCCTGCATTCCATGTCTATGCTGTACAGCAAAAATAGAGATAAAATGAAGAATAAACAGTAATTTGTAAGATAATTGACAAAAAGAACCAAGGTAATGATCTAAAGTTTGAACTACCAGTGGCGTCAGTGTAGGTGGGGCTTTGTGGCCAAAACATATGTAAAAAATTTTCCCCTGACATCTTCCACGAAGGTGTGACCACTATTTGCACTTTAAAATGAAACTGACGCCCCTGTGAACTACCAAAACAAAAGCAGAAGTTCATCAACACTGCTGTGAGAAAAACAAGAACAGCAGAGTTTGCTTATACAGTAGGCCTACGACATCGAATATCTGGTCTGTCAAACCGAACAAATCTAACAGAAATCAGAATCAAACAATAATGACTAAACAGGCCTAATGTAGAAAGTGCTGTTACAGTCTGTCTCATTTCTAGAATGGGCGGTTGTCGTCAAAAATCTGACAAAAACGGCACCAAAACGTCACAAAATTGGATGAAAAAATCACAAAATGGCTCATCTATATACGAGTATGTTTCTTCCTACTGTGTGACCTTTAGATGCTGAGCAGTCAGGCCAAACACCGGTTTGCATGTTTTGAAACAAACTGTAGACCCACATAATTTTTTTTCTACTAAAAAAAAAAAAAAAAAAAATTTTTTTTTGAATTTTTTTTTTTTTTTTTTTAGGGGGTGGGGGGGCGGTCGCCCCTTTCGCCCCCCCCTAAATCCGCCCCTGGAATTTTGCTGCATGCAGCATGTTGTCAATGCAATGCTTCTTCTTCTTCTGTTGTAGTTCCCGCCTGTACAAAGGCGAGCCTCATTGAGTATAAAGTATCAGAACAATGTATAACCAATGTTGGACATGTTTAACATGTCAATAAATAAATAACTATAAAGTCTCAGAACAATGTGCAATACACACAGTACAATCATGTTCAATGATGTGTATTCGTGCATTCCCAAGCAGCAGTATACCCTGATATAGTAATTAGCTAATAGACCTACTCCCATGCAACTGTACTGGAAAAAGTTAACCACTTGCATTATTTTTCAAAAGAGCAGATTTTAGGAAGATCTCTTTGCAATAATCTTACAAAGCATCAAATTTGATATATTGATATCGTGAATAATATTGATATCGCATATAATATCGATACCGCAATATATATCGTTATTGCAACTTTTTCTGCAATATCGCATATCGCATTTTTTGTCAATATCGCCAAGCCCTAATCTAATCTGTCACTGTTTCCGTAAAAAAAAATTCCCAGTGAGATGAGTTCCATGTCCTGTTCTTTAAAAATGTAATGGTTGCCCCTTTATTGTATTCATTTCAGTGTTTAGTTTGAGTTATTGAGTCAATCTTTAATTGTACTGTTGTAGCCTTATCGTAAACTGATGGCTAAATGCCGATAATATACCAAGCCAAAATAGTTTGGCAGTCAACCGTCATTTTTGTCCAGCCTGCCTCGGTCTCGGTCTCGGATGCTCTTGCCTCGGTCTCGGTCTTGGTCCCCAAGGGTCAATGCCTCGGTCTTGGTCTCGGTCTTGGACGCTCATGCCTCGGTCTCGGTCTCGAGTGTCCTGGCCTCGACTCCAACACTGGTCAGTGTTGATGTATGCAGGGGAACTGGGTGTGTAGCTGGGAAAATTTCTGTAATGGATATATTTGTGATAGTTGATCGCATTTTCAGCCATGAGGTTCTTTTGCATTATTCGTAGTATACAACAAATCCACATTGGCAGATGTTATCAAATGAATGGGTCTAATGTTCTTCTTTTGATCAAAGTTGTGATACCATTATCTTTGATCAATCATCTATAACACGTATGAAATGTGTCATATGACCATCAAGGTTGAGATACTCTTGTAAAAAAAATGGAACATTTATAAGTATTACTCTATTAGGTATGTTACAAGTTTATGATATTTTTTGTTTTTTGTCTTGAAGGTTAATTTGGCTTTTTTATTAGACCTTATCTCCAGCAATTTTGTAAAGATTTACTATAAATCTTTTTTTTTTAAAGGTTTTTGCAAAGTATATATATATATATATTTAATGTGTGTTCTTAACTTCTTGGAAAGTCTTATATTATTACTTCAGCCCAGTAGATTTTCTGACAGTGTATATTATATCAGTATACAATATTGTATATCATAAATATTTTTTCTTTTCTTTTTTGAGCAGTTTAGGTATTGATCAATCATATTTTAAGACCATCAGTGTTCACTTATCAAATTTATGACACACGAGTCAACTGACAAACCAACAAGAGATGGGTAAAAGCTCTTGAAGAAAAAGCTGTTTCTAAGAAATCTACAAAAACAGGACAATGCATTTGGTTATTAGAGGAAGCGATTATATAGCTACAGTTAACATGGCTAACTGTTTATCCTTGGTATTTTACAGCAAGGCTGATTTGACTAATTAATGTTTCGACAATGCCATTATGATAAATATGAAATTATCTGTTTGTTATTTTCCTAAATGTCATTGTGTTCCTTTGATTTAGGTCAATGACAGACTTAATTTAACTCCTTGGTAAACAGCAGGCTTGGGGTCAAGTACAATCACAAAGTGTCGGCATTGGCCATTTAACTAATTAAGCATTACATGTGGGTGCTCACGATTCCGTCCTTGCTTGCTAACTGAGGACTCGGGAGCTCCTTCAGAATCTTGAATTTCGCGCATGGGAGAGAGCAGTGTACTGTAACAGGGGTTCTGATTGTTCAAGACCCAAGGTCCATGATTGCTGGTCCATGATTGGTTCTTCGAAGGTGAGTCCACTGGCTCTCTAAGCAGTAAGGGGTGTCAGTTAATGGAAATGTGGCTCTCTGGGGGGCATAAGTATAATGGAAATGTGCATTAGTGTTTTACAAATGATTTACAGTTTTAAGAACTATGAATTGATCTTTATAAAATTCCAATGAAACTACTTATTACACAGAGTGTGACTCTTGACAATTTAGCCAATTAGACTCGGACGGCAATTACTCAGTTAGCACTTTTATTACAGAAGTAAATTGACTTTGACTTTTTCTTTAATTCTGTTGTCTATATTTTATGTACTCTTCAGGGCCATAGACTGCAGGAGGGCAGGTGCCCCCCCCTAGAATTTTGCAAAGCTAAATGTGTTTGACTTGTAAAAATTTCATGAGAGGTGGATGGGTTGGTCTAGTGGTAGTGTGCTAGGCTGCCAATCGCTGGGTGCAGGGTTTGAATCCAGCTCTTGCCAGGTCGCTTAGGCCTATGTTGGATCTGTTTCAATCATCCTTCACCTCATTGCCATGTCCTCCGCCTGTCCTAATTAGCCTTCCCTGTGCATAAATACAATAAATACAGGACGTAAAGCCCCAGTCATCCAGCCATCCGTTTCACTCATGAGTATAAGACGAGACAGTATGACCAAGTTGAAGGGCCAGTGGCCACCTCCTTTCATTCCGCTTCGCGATATGAAATCTAGTCTACACGATATGAAATCTAGTCTACGCGTGCAATTGTACTTGATGTATGATATGTCCATTGGTGTATCCCCCCTACTTCCCCTCATGTATTGTACCTGTAGCTTCATCATTTATAATCATGATAATCCCATTGATTGCCACCTGCACGGAGTACCCAGGTGATTCCTATTAATGAGCTTGATTAGCAAGGCTGCTTCCTGTCATTTAATAATGCATTGATCTTACATAATCAGAGGTAACAAGGTTGTTGTTATATGATCCAGTTCCAATCAGTTATCATCATATAATCTTAACTAATTACCATGGTTATATATAACAGTATGCCTGTGCCCTGTGAGGCATTGCATGTAATACGTTATGCTATTGGTAAATTGTGTACAGTAACTACTGTCTGTTTCACTGACCCTTAGTAAGTTCTGACGACATCGGAGTTCTTCAGATGCCTGGATGATCTTTACTGCCAACTGAGTTTGTCCCTGAATTTTCTTGATGAATTGGTGATGTATGAATGTACACGAAGCAGTGAACTGAACTGTGTTCAAGCAGGTTGTTTACTGTGGTGGAAAGGAGGAGGGAGTCAGCAGGTTAGCTCAGTTGTTTGCACTCTGGCCTTCTAATCGCTGGGTTCCAGGTTCACTTCCAACTGTTCGCTCTGGTTGGCTCACCTCCTCAAAGCAGTATTGCACTTTAAAATATACTTCCCCTCATTGCTGTGTATCTGTTCTTGTCCTAATTGGCCAACCAGAGAGTGGGTGAGACTTTGCTGCTTTGGGCAGTTAGGTGTGACAAACTGATAACAAACATTTCTCTTCACTTTTAATCATTTCACATGCCATACCATAAGCATAATAGCATTCAAATCATCATCATGATAATTTTTGTTTTTTTTAATTGGAATTTGAAAATGTCAGTGCTATCTTGCTTGAACATGTTGAAAGAGGCCACTAGAACTGCAGTAGCACACAGCATTGATTTTTATCACACACTACAAATGTGCAACATAGAAACTAGCAGTTCGAGAAGCATCAATTGACCCTTTTTCCCAGAAAGCCTGGACTAGGTTTCTGGGAAATGGGACAATGTGTTTAGGATGCTCTGCAAAAGTGCCTGGTTTAGCAGACGGCTGATATAGACCTGATCACTGAAGGGGACTTATATAATGTTGTGTTTGAACCACTTGCTAAGTATAAGCGGTAATATACAAGCTCTTTTGATTGAAATAACATACCATAATTTGTTGAATTCTTCGCAATTGAATCTTTATTTCTTTTATTGTAGGCCCCCCAGTGTGAGCACGCCTTCTGTGCAAGCTGCATCCACGAATGGTTGAGTCGGCAACCGACGTGTCCTGTGGACAGGAACCCCATTACTCCCAATCAACTCAAACCAGTGCCAAGGTAAGGAGGGGTTCTTACATAAGTTGTGTATTTGTGAAATTTCTATTATACGCTGAATGTCAAGAGTAATGAACTGAAAGTTGACATTAAAATTGAATTTCAAGCCTGGTGAAAATATATTAAAGAATTTTTGAGATAGGAAATTAATGTGTGTGATGGATCAATTATGAATCAATTTTTAACCCATAGAGATATTACCATATTGTCAGCGGCCCTTATTTGGCGTGCTCTACCCTTGGCCTTTGTTTGGAGTTTAAATAGACATCAAATACATTATTTTAATAGTCCATGGGGGGGGGAGTGCCATGGCACTAATTCACGAGATGCTGTTAGTCACGAGTAGGTTCTTATCCGTGTTAATACGGTAATTTCAGTATGAAATGGTTTATCATGTTAATCTGATGATATGTTCCCATCACTGCCAAACAGTAAAATTTAACTGGCGCTTTCATTTGTAAATTTTACTAAATTTTGCTTATTTGCTCTCTCTTTTGAAAATACCAGCTTAATGTGCAGATGATTGAGACATTGTGTCATAATTATGTAGGCCTTTATTTTTTTGCACAAGTTGGAATAATTTTTTTCAGAATCTTGCGTAATCTCCTAAGTAGGCTCCTCATAGCCTGCGACAATGCCACGTTCGGTTGTGCAGTCATCGTGAAACTGGATTTGTTAGCGAACCACCTCGTGGAATGCGAGCACAACCCCAAGAAACCAGTGCAATGCGAGTCTGGGTGCGGGCTCGTTATACCCAAAGATGAGTTGAAGGTCTGTACATGTTTGTGAGGTTGTGTTGTAAATTTGATTTGGTGTGTTCAGTTCTGACTTCACTGGTCTTCAAATGCTTGTGTCTGTTTAATGGTCCTTTGGTGAGACCTTGTGTGGTGCGATGGTACACTGGTTAGCATGCCTACCTTGGAGACCTACTCGTCAGGACAAGGGTTCAACCCGCACTCTGGCCATGTGCTGAGGTTATCACTATAATGATTGGTACGATTCTCATTCGTATGGTGAGCCCCAGTGAGCAGATTTATCTGGAATGGATGCAACATAAAATCTTGTATTTGAATGTTAATGAGTAAAAGATCCCTCATGATGGCTTACGTAGTTTCATTTCTATTTCATTCCATACTTATTTGTCACTACAATCAATTTGGTTCACACTTTATGTGACAATATGTCTGCCAGCTATTGGTGATATCCACTTGCACAAGTATTAGATCTTGCAAACCATGATTTTCAATTGGAATGCCACTGCCGCAACTACTTAAACGTCATCACAATCTGGTCATAACTCTGAAAATCTCTCCTTGTTTCAGGAGCACCACTGCGTCCGAGAACTAAGAATGTTAGTCCAGACGCAGCAAACCAAGATGGCCGACATGCAGTCGGAACTCGCGGAACAAAAACTGCAGTTGATGGAACACAAGAGGGAAATACAGTTACTCATGGTGAGATTAGAGTTTATATTGTGTAGTTTGCTTTGTAATTATCTTTTTTTTTTTAAATTATTTATAGGCACCATGTTGATCTGTGAGCAAAAGTCCTGTGTAATTTTTATTTATTATTTTATGATTTTTGTAAATTTAAAAAATTTGGGATCTGATGCTGACGGTGCTTTGCTGTAGTTCCAACGAACACTGAAGTCACTCTAGGGACAAATGTGTATTTTGATCAACCAAGACAAACTACTTTGTCAGATATTTCATGCGCGTGGCAATGTTTTCCTTACTTTTCCAGGACTACATGAGGTCCATGAGGAACGCCAACCCTCGGATAAGAGAACTTCAATCTGAAATAGAAAATGAAGAAATTCTTAGGTAAACCTTGCTTTTGATGTCATGAGAAAATACTTAACGTCTATAAGTTGTCTCTGCTTGGCTAGTAGAAGATGCAATCTGATGCATTGCAACATTTCTTTTTTTGGCGGAGTTGACTATCATTAACTTTTTTCAAGCTCTAAGGCTTTATTATAATATTAAAAGAGTAAATTCTTTCATTTAAAAATTTCATTTTATTTTATAATGTCTTTGAGAGTTGGGCTGTAGGAAATCTTCAAAACTTCTCGAAATAAATTTCGTAACTTCTTTCCAGATGGGTAGCGACTCTTCAACCAGCAAGAGTCACACGTTGGGGAGGGATGATCTCGACTCCTGATGCCGTCTTACAAGCTGTAATTAAAAGAGCATTAATAGACAGCGGGTGCCCTCCTCATATAGTTAATGAGTTGATGGAAAATGCTCATGAGAGACGGTGGCCCCCCGGACTCTCAACGTTAGAAACACGACAATTAAATCGAAGACAGTACGAGAATTACATCACAAAGAGAATTCCTGGTGAGTGAAAAAGAAATATTTGAGGACCGCACTTAGTATTAACCGGCCTTGGATCTATTGTAGTACCATTTAAGGAGAATCATCAAAATAAAAAGAAAATTCATATAGATTGATTGATTGACTTTTATTTTATAGTGACAGGTACAATTAACATGTAAAGACATAATCACATGAAAATATAGGTGGTACCCAACCCCTCAGGGGTTTATCTGCAACTTTAAATCACATTCAATAAACATCACCAGGTGACTATATAAGTTTATAACAACATAGAAAATACAGTATTACAAGTTATATAAAATATGTTTCCTAATTTCCTCAGGCTTTCTCTGTATATACAGACACATTTTTCTATTGTTTCTCAAACAAATGAGTGGGGCGTAAAACACAAACTCACTCAAAAAAATTAGAATGAAATTTTCTTCCATGGACATATCGTTAAAGTCTGGGAACAAAAGATTAACAGCATTAAATAACTCTTTCCTAATTTCTTCATCTGCTTTACAATTACAAATAAAGTGTAGTTCGACCACCATAACATCACTAGTACAAATTTCGAAAATTCTTTTATTTAAATGCTAATTTTTGAAATGTCAAGTTTCAAGAACGGTGTCTGCTAGAATTACACTTTCTGACATGATCTTCCAATCAGAATTTACACCTAAATTTTACATAAGTTCTTAACTTAGGCTTATTATTATCATTTCGAAACTATTCATTTTCCTGTTTGGTTCTTAAAGCCAATTACACAATGTCAATGTTTATCACTTCTTTTCTGTCAAACTGCTGTGGCATATTTATAGAATACAAAAATTCTTTCATTTCAGAACTCTAGTTACTTTTATCAAAATTAAAATCCCAATCAAAAACAAATCTGGTTAACCTTCTATTGTTCATCAGTACCATTCTATTCCATAATCTACACATTTCAACATGATGCCTTACTCTACAATTATCCCATCCAATATCATCTTCAATTGCAAGTAATAGTGTCCACTGATGCACCCTAAAAAATATCTACCTGCTCTCCCCTGAATTTTGTTACACAAGTTGATGAATCTAAGAAAGCAAGAAATGTCTTTCAGTCGTGTGTCTGAATTATGCTTAAAATCCATTTATCGTAGTATTATTTGTGGTATATGTAAGTGATTTAAAACGATGAATGGAATTACTTACTTACTTAATCTTGCTGAAAATTTTCACTTAATCTTGCAGAAAACAAGTCATGACAATTATTTCCAATGAAGCACTGGACTTCACTTTATAATTTTGTTGCTACAAATTCTTAAACAGCAAGAAATCGTTTCATATCTTAAACTGTTGATCTTTGAAGGTGACTTTTAGTGTTGATATGAGGCAAGGTATTATAATTGATAATATAATAATAGTATTGTGACATTTCCCATGATGCCTCTAATTGGTTGTGTACCTGCATTCACTGTTTTGGAATTAATGAAACTTTCTGTATTGCTTTCAGGGAAACAAGCGGTGGTTGTGATTTCCTGTGAGAATCAACACATGAATGACGATATGATTGTAGAACCAGGATTAGTAATGATTTTCGCACATGGTGTCGAATAACTTCATTTAAGAGATGAATTTTGGATTTCTGAGCACAAGAAAAACTTCTCAACAAACTTCTTTGACTATTATTACGAAGTTCTGTGACAATTTTTGGAAGTTGCACTACTTTTGCTTGGATATCTGCCTAAAACGTGCCACTTGCCATGTTTGCCAGAATTTAAAAAACTTCCAATTTGGTGCGGGACTGTTATTCCGCGCCAAAAATGGAGGGCAAGGTCGTGTAATGACTTTTATCATCATTATGGCTTCATTCTAAAGTCACAGACCGTAACAATACCTCATTGAGGTTTAGAAATGACAGCGTTTTGTGCTTATAGTTGCGAGCGGTTGTTTCTCTCTGAATGTGTACAGAGACTAAACTGGAGAGTTTGACATCCTTGTTGACATAAACAAGACTAGGCCTGTGAGGAGACAGTTATCTAGTTTTGACTTTTTAAGCAGATTTCGAATGGCTTCATCCTGCTATTTGGTTATGGCTGCTTTACAGAGTTGAAATTACATGTCGCTGAATTGGTTGCTGATTAGTTCTTTCATACATTTTAATGTTCATCACATAACTAGCTTGTTTCTTCCTCATTACAACTCCTATGCAGAGCTGCAGGACTGGACATGTTAATACTTCTCTTTATGAAACTCAAAAAATCTAAGTGAATGCATGGGGAGGTCGAAAAAAATTCAATTTAGTCGAAAAAAATTCACTTTAGATACATGGAGGGGGTCAAAAATGTAGCAGACCACCTCCCCCCCCCCCCCTGACTTTTAAATGGGATAGCCCTAAGAAAAGTCCGCAGAAAGTTTTGTTTAATGGCAATTCTAAATATTTTCTGTTACAGCTGACTTGGATTTATTTGTTTTGTCAAATTTATAGTAGCTACTATGTTTTGGCCACAATACATGCTACAGGATAAAGTTTTGAAAATTCAAAACTAAATTTCAACTCAAAATACAACATATCAAATTTATATGATCATTATTTTGTTGTATTTTTATTATAATTGTTTTAAATGATGCCTTCTTATGGACAATATTTGAATCATTATTTATTTCTCACTGTCTCAGTCCGAACCGTAATTAATACTCGTAAAATGCACCATTTGAATTTATTTTCCAATATCCTATAGTTAATGTCAGGATGATATTTCTCTATAATCTTTTGTTTTAGAAATGCTTAGTTAAATTTTGTTTTAAGTTCCCTATGATAGTGAATTTAGCTCCTTACTTGAACATAATATCAGTATGTATGTTGACCCTGACTCACTCTTGACTGTAATTAATAATGTTAAGTGCAAAACCTCATAATTTTGTGTAAATTTGGTCATTGTTTGAAAGTTCGGAACGGAGTGTGGTTAAGTTATTTTTCATTGCATTAGAGGTGACATCACAATATATTTTTATTCTTTGTTTCTTAAGTTACATGAGAATTGTACGTTAAAGGAAATTTAAATTTTCCTTTAGTTGAATTGTTTTGCCTTATTTTTTAAAGTCACTGCTCTTATCATATATACCCTTGAAAGTATTTTGGCTCTGGTACTACTTTTTTTCTATTTTATATCTATGTACGTCTGTCTATCTGTCTGTCTTCATGCTGTATCATTCCAACAGTGAGGTAAGGTTTAGAATAACTTAGGTAGGTTTAAGGGTTGTTTTTCAATCAGGGTACATAGTTTTGTCTCATGGGAGTCAAAAATAAAGGTCTTCTTTTTTTTCTGGCCAAATTGACTTTTTTCTGTTGCCATATACCGTGCCGTGGATTTCTGAAAATTTTAGGTCTACAAGTATTCTGAATTTTTTTCTATTGACTTTTTGCGTTGTTGTAGATAATTTGACCAGGGTCAACACTCTGCTCATCCCTCTATTACTGGATGTATAGAACACCCAGTTGTATGGGCTTGTGCTGAGTGGATAGATATATATATGACAATGGAAAATCATCTAACTTGCTTAATTTTGGCCAAGAACTTTGTGCGTGTCAAGGAAAATAGACATTTTCGGAGAGGATAGCATATTTTCGGAGAGGACAGTTTATTTTCGGAAAGGACAGTTTATTTGACGAAAGCTGTTTTTGGTGTTTTCCGCTACAAGCATTTTGCAGTTCGTACAACTGAAGTGAAACACTTACCAAAACTTTGTCTAATCTATTGAAGGAGTATTTCTATAAAATAAAAATACTCTTAATTTAATGTTATTGCTGTTTTGCTGACCCTATTTCGGAGAGGATGATATTTGATGGAATTGACCTTCATCTGTTCAATGCAGGATTGTGAAGGGACTAATCATAATTGTTGCGTGTACTTCTAAAGTTTAACTTCTAGGACCATGTTGAAAGTGTTTGCACTTTTGTTTAAACTTATCGGTAGGCAGGGCCGTGTTAAGCTATGGGCAAACAGGGCACTTGCCCCGGGCCCATGACCTCAGGGGGGCCCATGAGGAAGCTGAAAAGAGTTGCAACAGTAAATAAAGTGCGTCAGGTAACTGGGGCGAGAATTTAATTTCAGAGTTTCTGGAGCGTTTTCTGGGCGCGAGGGGGCCCATTGGAAACAGCTTGCCCCGGGCCCAGAAATGTGCTAATACGGCCCTGTCGGTAGGGTAGAAAAAGCTGTAGTGATATTTGCCTAATTTGCAAATGAGACAGTTGATTTTGGTCAAAATCACACTATTAATTTTTAGGTGGCCACAGAGGCCACCTCTTCTAAATGATGGGTGTCACAAGGTCAATTTTCGCAATAATGATTGATTTAAACGGCCTTTTCGGGTATTCAATCGATCACTTTAGTCAGCAGCTTCTCCGATCTCGTTGCATAGGAGCTAAACTTGCCTGGTTTTCTGGAAAGAACCATTTTATTTTCCATTGGACACAGTGCTCTTCCGTCGTGTCCATGTTTTCGCTCGCGATATTGTAGTAGTAGTAGTATGGTTCTCCCTAGGCTCCGGTAGGTGGAGTGAGGGAAGATTCTGAAGATGGCAGATGCAGTTACAGTGTGCTAATTGCAATTCTGGAGCTTCTTTAAAAGCTTTGTTTCACCATCAGGTTCCCTAATTGCAAGAGGAAGAGCACTTGGGTCAAACTGGCAGGTGTCAAAGCTGATTGCACTTTGCATCACAACCTTGATGTCTATTGATCTAATGATTATAGTTACATGACATAACAGCTGCTTGGGGTGAATTTCCTTAGGAAGTTCTACTTATAATGTACCTTTTGAACATAGATTGGAGTACTTCTGGTTCAAGTTAAGTATCCAACTATTAGTGACCTCCCTGGACTGAATGATCCACAGGATTGGCTTATTCACAGTTGTTCACACCTTTTCAACCAATCCTTCCATTTATTCAGTTGGGGGAGGTCACTACTTGTTGGATTCTTAACTTGAGCCGAATCGGTAAATTATGCTGTAAGCACATCTTGGAGCTGTAAAATAAATGTCATTTAGCCTATGATTTAGGTTAATTTTTAATTTCAACTGTCATAAAGGAGCTTAATTGATAAGGCCTATACATTCTATCAATTCCTGCAAACAGCAACAGCTGATCAATGGAAATTTACTGTTTATCTATAACAAACAAAATCTGTATTCAGACTTATACTCGATATTACATAATTATATAATATATATAATATATATTATATATACCTGACATGGATGGATGGGTGATCAGGGCTTTACACTTTGTACCTATGCACTTGGTAGGCGAATTAGGACAGCAGGACGACAGCAATGAGGCAATGATGATTGAAACTGCTGTCCAACATATATGCCAGGTGACCTGGTCGGAATGGGAATTAAACCCAAGACCCAGTGTCAGACTGACCCTCCCCCGAAATCTCTAGAAAAAAGTCTCCTTAAAATGCCATGCCCTTGATGGAAAGTAGACATATTTAATCAGAAATATTTTACGTCATAGACCAGTAATTTGTTTAAATTTGGCTGCAAGCCACTTTAAGCCGAAAGCCAGCTGATTGGTTGAGCAGCCAGCCTCAGCTGATTCCACAGTGGCTTAGCCGGTAACCAGCTGATATTTCAGTCAGCCAGCCACCTTTTCTCACAGCAGCTGGTGCGAAAGTCTAGGCACTTCTCATTTAGTCTAGGTGCTCTTAGCACTATGTCAATACTTTTCATACAGGCCAGGCAAGGCCAATAATAGGGTGAAGTGTGAAAGGCAGTCATATTTTATTGCACTTTATTGTGCTCAGCCACACATAAGCCTTCAAGTAGGCCTAGCTTTCATCTCAGGTAGTAGGGCCATACATTTGATATTTCACATGATGTGATCTGTCTACAATTGAATTCAATGGATAAACTAATAGATCACTCTTGTATTAATTTAGAAGACTTTTTTTTGGTGTATTTTATTAGTCAGTTTTAATTCAAATCTAGGGGAGAGTGTCAGGCCATTCTCTCGGTTTGTTGGACATGTGGCTTTAACTATTTGACAAATTTGCCAATGAAAATTCTATTCTATCTATTTTGTTGTTCAGCATTATGATTGATAGGCAACCTCGCCGTACTGTATTGTAGCAACTGATGTCTCCATTTGTTTGGTCTGAGAAATTCCCTGTGATGACAATGTTTTTTTTTCTTTCTCTCTTCTCTTATTCTTTTCTTCTTGTTCTGTAATTCCGTTTTCTTTTTTCGGCTCAAGTTAAGTATCCAACTATTAGTGACCTCCCTGAACTGAATGAGTCGCAGGATTGGCTTATTCACAGTTGTTCACACCTTTTCAACCAATCCTGCCAATTATTTAGTTGGGGGAGGTCACTACTTGTGGGATTCTTAACTTGACAAACAATGTCCTCCTCCTGTCATAATTAGCCTACCAAATGCACTTAGTGCATAAATAGATTATATACCATAACAAGAGGTGACTCTGAACAGTTTTCGTCTCGATTTTCTTACCTTTAAAAATGTATAAGATCAACAAAGTATTTCACGGGATAAAATGTTGGCCAATGGCATGCAGTTAAACTGCGCATCAGAATTTTAAGATGACATCACTCCCTCTGAATTATCGCACAGTTTCCCTGAATTTTGCCATTTATATGGCCACAAATGCAAAAAACTCCCAAAGCAACTCAAATACATCTAGATATAGGAGCTGTTGACATCATAATCTGATTTGGTCACATTGTCATTTATGAAGTAAAAATACTAGTGCCAATTGGACTTTTCATTGTAGATGCACTGTAGTTATCATTATGCATGAAAAATATACATGCAAATTCAGTTTGTAACTCCTCGTGACATTTTCACATATTTTTTTAATCCTAATGTCACTTGTTGCTTTACACACTCGGTGTCACAAGCCTTTCATTGGCCAGTGTTTTCATGTTCAACCACTGAGGGTAAAGAAATTCTTGTATTCTTGAATTCTAATGCAGATTATCAGCTTGCGGGAAGATAACTCAAGCTGGGCATGGCCACCTTTGAATCCCCGGATTCTTGTTTCTCAAGCAGTTATCAACAGATTTTAATAATTTTTTCACTATTGTAGGTCTGTCTCCGTATGTTTAATCATTCTCTGTAGTGATTTTTCCACGTACATTTGTGTCATTTTAGATATTGTTTGACTTTCCAGAGCGTACCCCGATTAAAAACAACCCTTAAGACCTCAAGCTTTTTTTTTTGACAAACTGTGAAAAATATGTTTGTAAGTCATTAATAATTATTATAATGAGCATTTATAATTTTTTCCTTGAAATTTTTTATTCTTTTGCGAAGGATGAAACATTAATGACTGTGAATGTAGCATTCGATTAATACTGATACGTGGATATTGGATAAGAATTATTGATATTAAAGGGTTTAATGATGATGAATAGATATATGTCACTTCAGATATTGAACTGAAACTTCCTTTTCCCAGGTTTCCAGCTGATATTCAAAGCACAACCTATTAATACCCATGTCGCATGAGCACCCTAATTTTACAAGGTGACTCCATATAATATTTGCTGTATCCCCTTGAACGTCATTATTGTCTGTACGGGCATTTATTTTAAGTCATTTTTATTATTGTAAGATATAAAATTCACCAATTTTATAAGGTGATTGGTTAATGTATGAATCGATCAGACGAAATGATGAAAATAATTTTAGGATGATATTAAAAATTGTTTCTAATAATTTGTCATTCATATTTTGTTGGTGTGTACATGTCATAAATTTTCAATATTAATGACATGTCTCATTATCTGAGAAGTTTTGTTGTGTTCATGAGAGAACATTGACTGAAAGTCATCCAGCTTAAAAGTGATTTCTATAATGTTTGATTATCATAAACAGTTCAAACACTGACAATTAACCATATGTTTTTCAGTGAAGAAAATAGGGGTGGAAACTTCTAATTTATTATTGAGCTATTTTGTTTGAAATTGTAATATCCCTGGTGTGCTGTTTCATTGTTGTTCAGACAAGCTTTATTTCTGGGCTGTTGAAGCTTTTGAATCAGCAAAATTACGCGACCTTTGCTATTGCTTAACCCTTACTGGACTGAAAGGCATTTATGGCATCCCTAGCTAGCTGCCTGAGGGACCATTTATGTCCCTCAGGAACATGCTGATGACGTCACAATCGTCCAGGGAGATTGTTTAGTTGGAACAGCTCAGTCCAGTAAGGTTACAGCTCAGTCCAGTAAGGTTAACGGAGATGGTATGGAAACTTCTGTCTCTACCTCTTGGTGGACAAATTCATTCTGCAAAAGAAGGCGTGTTCATGAAAATGGAACAGTCTTGAATGGATCACACTTTTTCCGCCCTTGGTTAGCTGTAAAATGGTATGTCAGGGATTTCTTGAAATATGTCACACATTTTCCGATTTCGTGAAATGTGTCATCCAAAATCATCCCCTTGAATAGTCGATGCTGGGTTTGAAATCTGAAACAATCTTTTATCTTCTACTCTTAACTTGTACAAATATGTAAATCTCCCCATTGCTTTGTTGTCATGATCTCATGTTGTATAAATAATCATCATCAAAGAATTAGGTTTTGTTGCCATGACAACAACATGCATATATATAGGCCTATAAATATGTATGTGTAGTTTTAACAAATTTTGTCCAAATTGTATTCACTCTGTTGGCTTAATTCTTTTGTTACTCTCATATTTGCTTTGTGATATAATATGCTTCAATTAACAATAAAAAAAAATCAGAAGTATGAATTTCGTTTTTATTAATGGAGTGACACTCGTTACTCCATTGTTAGATGGGAAAATGGGAAATTTTGTCAATTTTTAGCCGGAGAGTCAGGCCTCTGGCCTGCCATGACCCATAGGGTCTTTCTACTATTTTGTCAGCTGTTTCATCAGTTGCAAGTTATACGCAAAATCTCTTGACAGAAGATGTTGCAATGAAATAAAATCACGCAATATGAAAATCTATTTGCTGGGATAAATTCATAGTGGATCAATCAGTCTAACAATTAATTAATCATTCATTCAATCAGTCCAATCAGTCAAGCAATATTCAATCATTTTAACACCTCATCTATCTATCTATCGATCTATCATCTGTCATCTTGTCACCTTGTCGGACGAACTCGCGCAATGTACGTTTGACGCTATGACATTTCACCTTGTAGCTCAGCTTGTCTGACACCCCTATTAACTGGCCTTATCCCTATTTAACAATGAAATAACGGAGGTGTAATGGTAGGGCTACACAGCACAAGCTGCTAAATTGTCAAATCTGTAAATCTGACTTTACGGAATTGTCCCTGTTCTGGGAACTAAAACCACAAATTGATGCAGATAATACGCTGGAAATGTTTTTTAGGGCATTGAGGAGGACTCGGGGTAATTACAATTCTCTTGGAATCATTTTTCGTGGGGTCAATTCCGATATTTTAAATTTTTTCAGGCAATTTTTAGCAAAAAAAATTCTGATTCCCAACATTTAAGCAGAAATGGCTATATAGATTTAAGTATACCATTGAGCCTTCTGAAACCAAGGAAGCTGACTCGATCAGCCCAAAAAATGGTCTAAAAGGCATGCGAAATGGCTGAAAATATGCAATTTCGTAAAAGCCGGAGTGGCCTGGCACAAGTCGCATGCCACAATTTTTGTTTTTGCACTAATTTTCATTTCTTGGCCATAACCAAATTTCTATACCACTGGCATATTGAAATCCCAAATAAAGTTTTTTCAGCCCACCCTACTGCATGGGATATAAAAAGTCATATCTCACCTTCTACTTGACCTATATTTCTGATTTAAATTGGAAATTAATTATATGTTTAAGACAAAACTATGCATGGTCATCAAAGCAGTTTGAACATATTTCTAAGAAAAAGGGAATTTTGTTGGAAAGATAGGGGTGCCATGCAACTGCTTCTATAGACTATACCTTCCCCTTTGGTCATTGGAGAGGATTAGTGACATCATGTTACATAATATCCATTCAACAAAAGCTGTAACCCCTCCCCTACAAAGGGCCCTCTCACAATGGGGCCCTTACCAAAAAGTTTGATTGTACTATTATAGTGTCACAACACTTGGTCACAAAACTTGTTCACAAAGATCAATATTTTGGCTTTTTTCTTAATTTTTTATTTTTTGGCACTTTGAATGGGCCCCCCTGAGTGGTTGGGCCCGTGGCAGCTGCCACTCTGCCACATAGGCCAGTCCGCCCCTGAAGGGGGGGGGGTATCAATTTTTGACAGGAAGTTCCAGCAAAACTCCCACCCCCCCAAGTCATAAATTCTGAACGGTCCTTAAGAATCAATGCACCAAAAAAACAACACATGCATGGCGAACTCGCATGTGTTCTGCTTGCGACACAAATTCCAGTTACTATCTTTTCAAGACATTGTAGGGCCTCAAACAGGTAAAGAGCTCTATAGAGCTTGGTAGGCTTCATGTCAATTTTCAAATGATATTATTTGCCAGACACTTCTGGTGGCTAATATTTCACTTCAGGGACACTTCATAGTGACTATGCATGCGCCCTGTAGGGGAGAGCGGGGCCAGTTGAACCAAATTTGAGAAATTGCTCTCATGTGAGTATACCTTTAGGGGCCGACCAGACGATAGTTGGGGGGCTATGGACTTTTACCCCGGGACGAACTTTTTTTTTGTTCCCGACGCGTCGTTGAACAATTTTTTCGCATGGGCACTCGTGACAAACTTCTTTTTTTATCAGAATTTTAACATTACGGTACCCTAGCTACAGATGGAAACAAACTTTTTTTTTTATTTCCATGTGCTGAACAAACTTTTTTTTTCAGTGTCAAGTGGGAAATAATCTTTTTTTTTTCACCAAATATCCATAGCCCCCCCCCAAAGATCATCTGGTCGGCCCCTTACAGCTTTCAAGGAGAACAAAGATGGAAAGGGTAGTTTAAAAAGTTGTCTAAACATCCCAACTTGAAGTTTTGGTGTATATCTTACCCCGGCCAACATATGACCTCTAAAAAAAAAAAATGTGTTCAACTGGCCCCACCCTCGGGGCCAGTTGAGCCATCCATTTGGGGCCAGTTGAATCATTGGAAGGATGATGGGTGAAGTGTGGGGCTGCCGTCCTTTATTTTTGCTAACAAGTTCAGCTAGGACCACAGCACGTTTACGCTAAATTTGACGTTTTTATGCACTAGCTGCAGCAGTTCTGTCGGAAGCTAAATAATTCTGCAGTTGCAAAGAAAAACTGCAGAATTCTGCAATTTAAAAAAAAATTGCAGAATTCTGCAGTTCTGCAAAAAAGTGCAGAATTCTGCAGTTTCCAAAAAAAACTGCAGAATTCTACAGTTTCAAAAAAAAACCTACTTGACGTGGGGCTTGCCGCTACCAATGAAATGTTGGTTGGGGGGTTGTTGTTTGGGAGATCAGGGTTTTTGGTAGTCCTCTGTCACTGCTGCGTTTCTGAAAAGTTTCTGCAGCAAAATCTGTAATTCTAGATATGCAGCTGGGAGGTTTTATGCACTAGCTGCAGCAGTGCTGTCGGAAGCTGAAGAATTCTGCAGTTTGGGAGGAAACTACAGAATTCTGCAGTTTCCTCCCAAACTGCAGAATTTAGGGACCGTTCAGAATTTATGACTGGGGGGGGTGGGAGTTTTGCCCGAGGGGGTACTAACTTTTCACACGTGTTTCAAGGGGGGGGGGGTATTAATTTTTGACAACACTTCCAAGGGGGGGGTAAGAAATTTTAACAAAGAAATTTTTTTATAAAACCCGCATAAACTAACTTTATCCGCGCTTTTTTAAGCGCAAAAGTCCGCGAAATGGCGCGGATCTGTACGTGTGACCATGTACAACAGTAAATATGTGTGTATTTGTTTATATGTTCGGGGCGGGTACTAAAAATATGCATGAAACCTAGGGGTGGGGTACTAAAAATCCGCATTGATCTCAAGGGGGGGTATCAATTTTTGACGGGAAGTTCTGGCAAAACTCCCACCCCCCCCCAGTCATAAATTCTGAACGGTCCCTTATTGCAGAATTGCAGAATTGTCCTGAAGTGCAGAATTTAATGCTAGAATATGCAGGTGCAGGAGAAATTTAAATGTACTGGTTCAACTGGCCCCACTCTCCCCCACTGATGCGCCGCCGCCGCCCCCAATCTTCGGAGAAGGAATCCAGGGAAAACCAATAATCATTCGAACAGGTTGTGAGAGACTTGTCTGCAATGTTTCAAGGTGAATATTGAGAATTCTCATTTAATTGTTGTAATGAAGTCTTTGTAAGTAAATGTCTCGTTTATCTATGTATCGGGCAATGTTTAGGAAAGTATAAGTTGATTATTTCGACGAAGATGTTGTTTTTGAAGCCTGAAAAAAAATTAACCTTGTGCTCTCTGGGCGATATTGGGGATTTTGTAGGTTAGAACTTAGATACAGATATTTTTATCGCCGTGGCTACAAGTAGCTACGAGCCGGGCTCCAATAGCAATTTATTTTCCTTTTGGTCGAGCCGGCTCGGTAAATAGCAGTGTTGCTATTGGCCGAGTTGATTGACAGGTGAGCGTCGGAGCATAAGTACTTTACGGTTTACCAAGCATGGGCACAGGTCTAATATTACATGTGGGGGGGTGGGGGGGGGGGGCACATGCAACCCCATAGGGACGCCAGGTGTGTGGTCAACCAGGCGACAGACAACCAGGCGACAGCATGCCACTACCAACTAGGCTACACAACATTTTCAAAACACTTATCACTTCCATCCAGGCGACAAACACTTCCATCTAGGCGACACAGCACTTCTATCCAGGCGACAAACACTTCCATCCAGGCGACATGATTTGTCACTAGGCGACAAACACTTTTTATTATGTTAAAAGCACTTTTTACTAGGCGACAAACTTTTATCAAAACACAAGCAGGCTGAGCTTCAGATTATCGCTCATAGCATCAACTTGCGCACCTGGTGGACACTTCTGCATCCCTGAGAATTTTCACAATCATCAGTAATTCCAAGTCAGAATTAGCTGGCAGGTGTTGTAATTTGAAGTTTTGAAATAAATTCAACTGATTTATTGTCTTTTGTGTCATTTCTTTATGCATACAATTTATTTCAATGCAAAGCACATAAAATTACCGGCGCCCTCTTGTGTTAAATCTGTGATGCAGACGACTTCCACTCTGCTGATGGAGATTCTCAAAGCAGGAGTGTTTTAGTTGCCAGGATCAACTGAAATATAGTTTGTCGCCTGGAATCAGGAATGTCTGTCACCTAGTTGGTATGTCACTTAAAATACCTGTCACCTAGTTGGTACTTGTTGTCGCCTGGCTGGTCAAAACTTGTCACCTGGTTGGTAGTGGTGTGTCGCCTGGATGGTTGTCGCCCAGTTGGTAGTGATGTCGCCTGGTTGTCTGTCGCCTGGTTGACTGGTAATCGGGACGCCACTGGCGGAGTCTGTGCTCATGCCCATATATAGGGGAGAGTGCATAACCACCCCCCTAAGACGAAATGTCTTGTGAAATTGTAATAACCAACGCAATCAAAAACTTCCGCTGGCAATATGACACACTCCTAGAGTACAATCATATGCGGTAGGGGAGACCGGGGTTATTTGAAGCGCAGGGTTATATGAAACATGGCCTAAATTCGACTTTTAAATTTTTTCATTGCCAAATTGGTACTTTTGGCAGATACTTTGTTTATTGGCACACGTTATCACACCCTTAATCATCCAAATTTCCAAAATGCTAATTCTGTAGGCATGAAAGTTCGTTTTTAGGGTGTCCAAGTAACTTCTTTGCACAGATTTCGATTGGAGTTATTGTATAGTAAATACTTATATCCAGGTGAACTAACCCTAATTCCAAAAGAGCAAGCCCATTCCTAATTCACACCCAGAAGCATTTTGTTACGCGCATTTGATAAGACTGAAAAATAAGACAATATTGTGCTCCAGGTGTGATGGGGTTAGTTGAACCGCACATGATGGAGTTGGCCAAAACATGATTTTTCTTGTTCAAATTGCCTTGCAAGTCATTGCAAGTTTGAGTTATTGCAATTAAGAAGTAACACAGTGCATATTTGCATTGTGGAATTTTTTTTTTGGAAAAACCAGCTTTTTTACCCAAAACGAACAAACAATTATGTAAATTAGAGTATGCAATATCTTTTCCAATAAGTATTTTACTAAAGCTGGTAGTCATAGGGATAGCAGTAATGCAAAAAGAAAACCCTGTTATAAGTAGTTGTCTAAAAAGATTGATGGTGCTTCAACTAACCCCGGGGCCTGGGTTATTTGAAGCAAAAAAAAAGTTGTAAGTTTGTGTCTGTAACACGGACTTCAAAATTTATTTACAATATCTCATCAGCTGATCATTGAGTTAAACACACATACTATCACATGCCAAAATTTGGTGTGAATATCTTATGTCATTAACTCTCCAGAGCAAAAATAAAAACAAGTGCGTCAAATAGCCCCGGTCTCCCCTACCCTCAGCTTCAAATGACTCTCCCTTTTAGCACTGGGATATGAAATAGTTTTGGTACCAGGTGGGTGGTTATGCCCCATGCTCGGGGCATAACCACCCACCTAATGGGGCATATCCAACACCCCCAAGTTACTGGGGACACAAAAAGCAGAGGATTTCCTTATTAGACCTGTCAGCCGCAGCCATGAGCCGCCAGCAGCAGCCATAACCACTGCAAGCCATAGCCAGCCACAGAAAAGCAAGCAGCTGCCAAGAATTTGCATGGCTGAGCAGCCGTTGTTACAGTCAAAGAAGTCAAATAATTGCTGCAATTAAGCTCTTTCAATTGCATGTGAAGACTTCACACCTCATGGAATCACCTATAAATAGAATAAAAAATAAGATTGACCCTCTCTTAATATTTGATCTCAATTATTGATTTGACGACAAGCAGTGGTTTATGAACTTCTCCCCTTCGTACTATTTTCATCAAAATTAACCTTTGTTGACAAAAAATGAGAGCAGGTCATCCACATTTTAGTGCATTTTGAGCCGGCTTAAGCCACAAACATGCTGAGCCACAAGCAGGCACATTGCTACGGCAGCCACGGCTCAAGCCGGCTAGCAGCCATGAACTTGTGTGAGCCAGCCATGCTTTGAAAATTTCATGGCTGACAGGTCTATTCCTTATGTGGTCGAAGGATACTCTGTCCCTTTCTGATGAAAATGCAGGTGCACTTGACTTGGAATATATCAACAGTATCCGTGTCCTCACTTCTGCTGTGGTAATGATTCCTGATATATTTCTCTGCCTCCAATACTCATGATACTGGTCTTTACATTTTTCAGACAGCCCAAATTACATAATCTATGTTACCTCTTCCCAAGTTTTTCACACATTTACAGTACATTTTCTGATATAGCCCTTCGGTTCCTATTACTCCCTTATGGTATTTTTTCCAGAGGCGGGTGGTTATGCCCTATGTTGGGGTAAAACCACTACAACCCCTATTATCACTCATGACGTAATTTAATGACAGTTAAATCCCAATTGAAAATTAGTGGGTATATGAGCTAACACTAGCCCTGGACCCCTGGGACCGGGGTTATGAATCCTCCCATTGGAAAATCATGAGAATTGAAAGAGAGGGTTAGGGAGAATCAAGATATCTTTTTAAGTGTATGCAGCAGGTTTATTCCAATTATACCATCTGAAAGAGTGCAAAATTTGCTACTGACAGCACCTATTTCTTATTTCTCTACATGATGAAATGAAGGAAAAATCATCCTGTAAATCTGAGAAAGTGATTTTTTTCTTTATACATTGTAAAAATAGTGTCATCTGATTGGCCAATTTCTGGTTGTGCTGATGATGTCACAACAAGCTGTTTGTGACATCATAAGATAGATTAATGACGTCACCATTAAACTGTAAATGAAGCAGATGGATTTTGCTAATTTTTTCATAGACGTGTTGGTTTTAAAAGTGATTTTTCGTCCTTCAAAACTGCAGGAATTTATTTTAAAAGTAGTGCCGTCACAAGCTAGATGTGTTGTAAAGTGTTATTCCAAATTTTATGAAGATTGGATCAAAATTGTTGCCTCCAGATCAATTCTCCTTAACGAATGTCAAAATCTCAAAAATCTCAATGGGACGACCCATGACCCATGCTACGCATGGGTCCCAGGGCTAAACTAACACAGGGGTGTCGATTAAGCAATTTTTAATGGAGGTGTGTACACATCTCCATTTATGCAGTCACACAAGAGAATGGGAAGTTTTGGCGGGAAATTTGAAATTTGAGCATTTTCAGAACGTCTTTTGGGCCCTGACTTAGCCATTTTGTTTGGAGGTGTTTGGTGTCAAGTCATGCACTTAGCTTGATTATAGAGCATGCATCCGGCATAGGAATGAATCGCAGACATGTTGTAATTTGGATGTGTCTTCCTTTACAACCTGCTTGGATCCACTGCAGGCAGCATCACACGTAGCCGTATTGGCCACTGTGCCTAAACTCTGGTACTTGTGTATATGATATTTTGCAAATGAATGGGTCTTATAGCATATATGTGCCATTTGGTGTTCATATTTAAGCAATTGGTACATTTTTTGTAAAATATTGAAAATTAAAAAAAAAAAAATTTTTTTTTCGTTTCCCGAACAGAAATCCGAAATGGTTATACCTATGGGCATGAAAATCTACCATAATATGCATTAAATACCCTCAATGTGCCTCTTGGGGGTCTAAATGCTCGTTCAAAAATTAATAACAGCAAATTCAGCAAAAATTTGGAAAAAATTTAATTTTTTTCAATGCTCAATAATTCCGTCTATTTTGGAGTTAGACCTCTGAAATTTTGCATTTTGATATCTTAATTATACCTCTTTTTAAAACTTAACTCATTTGGAGGGCCAATCTGATAAAATTTTAATAAAAACAAAAAAAAGGGAAAAATCAGAATTTCTGATATTTTTCTCAAATTTTGGCTTATCGCAAATTTATGCTAGTGAATAAATTGGTAGACTTAACAAATATTTTGGTTAAACATATTTCGGTAGGCCTAAGTTTTATAACCATACAGTGGCGTAGCTAGAAATCCAGTAGTGGGGGGGCCAAGGGGGGGCCAGGGTCTGAACTAGGGGGGCCAACCTTTCGCGGCAATTTTTCGACATTTTTGCGGCATTACATGGATAAAAATTGATACAGCGTTACAAGGCTTCTTTACGAATGAACTAGCAAAGTTGACCGTCTTATTTTTTGTGACTGATAAACAAAATGACCATGCATCTCAATACTTACACTAAAATCAGTTTTTACCTATCAAAAAATAATGATACAGATTCTACGGTTCCGATGTTAAAAGTATGACAATGACACCTCATCAATTATCATGATTCACGAAGAGTATCTTTCGCAGTGAAATGGTCCTCATGTTTCTTTTTTTATAACTGTCTTTGCAAGTTTTGAGAATATTCCTATCTTTTGATAGAAATCTATAAAAGTCCTTTTGATAGAAATCTACCCAGCTCCTCAAATAGGGAAAAGGTAGTAGCAATTTGTGCAAATGACAGAAATACCAAAAATGTAGGGAAATTCCATGTACATATATGAAAATTGAGCAGTTTGTACAAATCACTCCAGATGGTAAGTCAGATCTGTTTTATTAGAAAACTTTCAAAGGAGCATTATTTCTTTAACTGAGCAATGGTGATGAAAAGATTTCCTCAAAGCACCCTGATTTTAGATGTTGCATGGAATCTCTAGATAGATAGACATACTGGAAGGGGGAGTAGTCACACTCCCCCAAAAAGTTTGGGAAACACTGAGATTCGGGCAAAACAGCAAAACATTTCTGGCAGTCAATTTAAAAAAAAAACATAATTAAGAATCCATAGTTTTGAAGAGATTTCTTTTGGAATATTACCGAATGTAGATTCCGATATTCAGACAAATGTCGCTCACCCCCTAAAAGGTTTGCCTGGGGTACAATTATTGCTAGATATGTTCAAATAAGGATATGAGCCCCAGAACTTTTCAAAGGGCAACTGTCATTCTAAAGTAAATTTGGTATAAGTGAGCGCCAGCGAAAGCCACAACTTAAGATGGACGTGTTCCAGTGACTGTTGCTGCTCCAATAATTTTTTCAAAATTTTCAAATCTCAAATGGGGGGGCCGGTGGGGGGGGCCACTTGTCCATTTGGGGGGGCCCTGGCCCCCCCAGGCCCCCCCATAGCTCCGCCACTGTAACCATATATAGTTTAGTGATAACTTTTGTGTTGGAACTCAGTTTTGTCAGAGTCCATTGGATATTGATGGATGTCAGTAACATTGTATCCAGTGTTCCATACTGAGACAACTAATTCTATTAGTGGATCGTGTATGTCTAAGATTCCCAGTCTTCTCATCTTATAATCACATGATGGTCTCCAAAATGATTGTGTAGCTTCTTCCACAAAAAGGGGGTTGAGCTACCTGGCAGATGACAAACATTTCCATGCATCATTTTAAAGCTCTTTCCAAGTTCTTTAATGAAATGTATTCAATTTTACGTATTAACTATGCCACATGGCCATTTTGTGGCTTGAAAATGGATTATCTGTAAAAATTCTGAAAATTAGCTCACTATATATATATAGGCCTATATATTAACAACAGCTGGTTCTTGGCACTGAGGGAAATTGTCATTTTTTGGGGGATATGAACTTAGGAAACTACTCCACCTCCATTTTGAACCCCTGGGTTCTTGTTTGTGGTCGCCAAGAGGACTAGTAGCTTCACAAATTTACTAGTCCTGAATAAAATTTGGTCGCCCGGAATTGCAGTGCATCACAATGACCAAGAATTAGCAAGTTGAAGAGTACACTGCCAGAAAATGATTGTATCATTTTGAGCATGTTGAGCTTCAAATAACAGACAAAAACAGTTGTAATAGAGCTTGATAATTCGGGTTAGGACCAGATAGTCACTTGGGCTCAAAAATAGAATATCAAACATCAAAACTTGGGGGGGGGGGGGGGGACTCAATACTTTTTTATGGTACTGTATGACCATACTAATCTAGATTTCTGTCATTCTAATGAAAGCCAGTAAAGTCATTCATGATAATAGGCCCTATCACTGAGTATGAAATGATACTTTTCAGATTGCCAAATAACTGGTTACTTAGATTCCATAGGAAGGCACTTCTAAAGTACTTTTGCTAACTTGAGCTAGCCTAGATATTTGTGTTTGGTATCAAATTAACTTTATTTTACAAAATATGAAGGATAGTAATGTTTCCACAGCAAGAAAATTACAAATAAGAAAGTTGTAGCACGAAAATATCAAGTTATAGGTCCCTAATTGGCTAGCAATCAGCAGCAATCCCCATGTCAGGGTAGGCTGCACACTTGGCCCAGAATGTCTCGCAACCTGTCTTTGATGTTCCGCTCGCCCCACGGACGAGTAAGGGGATTAAAACAACTAGTCCTGACTAAAAGTTACTCGCCTCGGGCGATCGGGCGACCGTTAATCGACACCCCTGTAACACAATGCCTATCACCAGTCCCTTGCATCTCTTTTATGTTAAATGTCATCAAATATACCGTCACACATAAAAATAAGATGAAATCGCTTAAATCTGAACAAACCGAGCCGTTAAGTTTGGTGCTGCCATTCGCCTGAACGCCATTGCATTAAAAAGGTGTCTGACAGAAGTTAAATCACCTCCATTAACAATATTTTCACTAAGTGGCACCAACTCCCTGGAACCACTGGTGGGTGGTTATGCCCCACTCTCCCCTACTATAGGCCTATATAGATCTGTAGTTCTTGTGATCATTTTGACTATAAATTACATATTTGATCTCATTACGTATGAGACTGGGTGACCAGAAAATATTCTGCAAAATGAAGTTAATCATTTGTAAAATTTGTCTAATTTCCAGTGAAGCTATAACTTGGAAGACCTGCCTTTTATATTCTGCTTTAAATTATCGACCAAAATTTCACAAAAAATTAACCCGGAATACAATTTGTATGATGTCACATCAGTTGTGGTCAAGAAGGCAGTGACATTAGTTGAATTTTACAACGCCGTCATCACTGCCTCCTTTTTGAGAGTACATCAATTTATGACAAGTTATAACAATATTTTTGAAGTCGAAATTGACAATATTATCAGTTACACCCTGCTCGTTTCGAGGGTACGGGAATATACACCACGAAGGACTCCATACACCATGAAGCCGAAGGCTGAGTGGTGTATGGAGGCCTGAGTGGTGTATATTCCCGTACCCTCGAAAAACGAGCAGGGTGTAACGGTTTTATCCTCAGACCTCTTGTTTTATTGATGCCCATAGATTTTCTTGCAAACTGAGTCTGAAATGTCTTTCAGTAAGGGGCCGACCAGACGATAGTTGGGGGGGCTATGGACTTTACCCCCGGGACGAACTTTTTTTTTCGTTCGCGGCGCATCGACGAACAATTTTTTTCGCATGCGTACTCGCGACAAACTTTTTTATCGGAATTTTAACATTACAGTACCCTAGCTACAGGTGAAAACAAACTTTTTTTTTTATTTCCATGTGCTGAACAAACTTTTTTTTTCAGTGTCAAGTGGGAAACAATCTTTTTTTTTCACCAAATATCCATAGCCCCCCCCCAAAGATCATCTGGTCGGCCCCTAACAAGGCAACAGCATTGTGACGTCATCACCAGTGCTGTCACCAGGATGATGTCACAATGGCTCAAACAATGGCATTGTGACGTCATGGCTATTGTTGCTACAAGGATGACGTCATAACAATCCTATGGTTGCAATTGTGACATCATTGTTTATCTCATACACCCCAGACTCGTTTCTGTCCACATATCAGTGGACAAGCAAGTAGTGAGTAACGTCACAAAGCTATTGTGAATGAGCGGATGTTGATTGCATTGTTCTCTCGACCAATCAAATCACAGAAAGCGGTACTAGCTACCTAAGGTCATGAAATGCCGTGGATCCCAGATTGATACACCCTGTCTGGTGACGACAGACAGGGTGTACGGTGTCATACACCGCGGCTCTCAGCCAATCAGAATCAAGGATTAAACTGGACTGAGGATAAATTTTTTTTTTTTTTTGATCAATTGAAAAAAAAGTGTTTAAAAAAAACAATCCTGCAAACTTATTATGATAGGTGATGAGCTTACAACCCTATATTCGATTAGCAGACAACACGGCTACAAGCCAGAACGGCTATTGTGGTTTGAACTGGTTCCTGACAATGTCAGAAAGGCTATGCCAAAGCAGAGTACAGTGACAGTCGGCGGCCAACTCCCAAGACGGTCAATTCTACAGCGACCAACCCCCAAGTGGGCCAATAAATATGTAGATTAGTTCACTACTAAATTGCGTTATAAGGCCTTTATTTCAATGAATAGTTACAGATCAATCAATTAATGTACAGCTCCTACATTGTTTGACAATTTTTGTTTCAGTGTTGCAAAAATTTGAGCGCAAAACAACTAATAGTCAGATAGATAGACTTTATTTCCAGAGGGTGAAAAAAGTATTTTAAAACTATTGATACAAATATGATTATATTAGGAAACTCTTTTTAAATAAAATGTGAAGTTGTCTCATGATATTTAACTTGACAATAGACCAATTTCACGGATGGTTCTCTCAGTTAACTCTAGGGAAAAAGTGGTGAATACTTAATTCCCATTGGCTAATAGATTTCCCGCCCTTGCCTCTGATTGGTCCAGCCAAGGTGACTCCAAGCTGAAGCATTTTTAGCGCATTTTAATGTAACTTTAAGGCTCTATAACTTGGTCATCCTTTCAGTTTAAATTTTGAAAATTGTGTTTTTGGATTAGAGTGTATACATCTCCTATGTGAAAAGCAAATGAAGAATCGCAGCATTACAAAAAAGTTATTTGGGGTTAATGTTCAGGCTATTCAGTGAAATAGGTGTATTACACATTTTAAAAGCTGTCGGATAAGTCCTGGCAGTCTGTCAGGGCACTGGCTGATGAATGAGGTGATGATTATATCTGTGATTGGTGGCATCCTAGTTAAGAAGCAGTCACATCATGCAAAATCAACAAAATTGTTGGTTATCAACCGTTTTAGTCAACTCCCCAGACAGATTTGCTCCAGAATGCGCAAATTTGATCTCAGATAGGCCCAGTTAAAATGTAGCAAGAAATCATTATAAAAATAGCTACACCAACTATGTTGCGTCTGTTTGTCGGATGCACCCAGAGAATCTACCCTAAACAAACAGCACTTCCGCTCAACTTATAAAAACTGCTCCGTGTTTCTGAGATGTTCTAGTTTCAGAAAGGTGGTGAAACAGGCTTGTACGACAAAAACTCGACCTATGGCGGCCCTGTTTATCTCATCATAAATGCTATAAGACCCATTCATGTGCCAAATATATACAGGTGCATACCTGGTGCAATAGTTTTGGCTCAGTGGTCAATATACATTGCAATGCTCAGGGTAAAAAATATGGAAAAATTGCATTTCTAAGGTTTGTATAAACCAACTTTCTTGCAGATAACCTCCAATAATATGAAAAACAAAACAAATCTTTTAAAACTACTTTGCAGAAATGCTATCCTCGTAGGTTCACGAGTATCGAGCTACCTTAAATTTGCTCGGTCACTCTCATGGTTTATATATTATCAAGGCCTACTTGGCTACTTGTAACAATTTGCATGATTTGTATTTTACAGGGTTTTTACTTCGGACATGTCGCACCATACACACCACGGCACTTAGATGGCAAGCCCCAGACAAAGCTGTCCTCAGCAAATTAAGGAAGAAAACAGGATTCCCCATTGCCAAATGCCAGAAGGCTCTTGTTATGTTTGAAAATGATTTAAGCAAGGTTTGTTCTCTACCATATGTATGGACCATTCTGGGCTACACAGTCATTCATGAATCATGACCTTAGGCACCTGCTGAGTGACATCGCAAAACTTCTATATTTTTTTTTGAATTGGTGACGTCACTTTCATTGTTTCCTAGACCAATGAGATCATGGAACACAGTACTCCCTGCTTGTATGTTGATGTCACAGAGAGGAACTAAACTCAGCAACATTAAAAACGCACCGTCCCAAAAAGGCTAAAAATAGTACTTCCTCTATGAGTACCAGCATAAAAGTTTGCACACTTCTAGTTATTGCCATCAGGTATGTTCATGAAAATTTACCAATCTCTAAGTGCAGTACTTTTGTGTCAAATTAAATTGTTGTGGTTACAGTCGAAAATCCAAGTTACACAGTGCACTGCAACACTAAACACCAATGGAAATATTGTTTTGTGGCATACTGGATGGGATTAATCTTATAAAATTGCACATAACCAGCTGATACCAGGATCAGGACTTTCAAAAGCAGCCCCATGGAAGTTTTTGAAAAAGATTTTAATGATAAAGCAGATTTTGAATTAAAAACTCAAACTTTAAGAGTTAGCATCTGGAAATGAAGCATGTGAACCAAAACTGTTAAATAATGGGGGTTTTATGCATAGTATGCATACCAAGTGTAGAAACACATACAAAGACAATCATTCCATATCAATAGTCTCAAAAATCTGAATAAAACATCTTTTTTAAAGATTTTGACATAAGGCTCCTGTAGGGGGTGTGTCAGCACTTTCATTGAATTTTATTAATTTCATCCTCTTTAGTTGTGATCGGGTCAAATATCCCTTTTCCCCAAGCAAGTAAAATTATAAATTGGCTTATCAAAAATATTGTGAAAAGACAGCTAAGTTGTTGAAATTAATCAGAGGATATTGATATTTTGTGACTTGCATTTTCAACAGTTACCGCAACAATTTCATGTGACGCAAAAGTACTGCACATCTGTAAATTTTTATGAATATACCTGATGACAACTGCTAGACGTGTGCTAACTTTCATTGTGATATTTTAGAGGAAGCCCTATTTTTAGCCTTTTAGGAATGGTGCGTTTTTAATGTAGCTGAGTTTAGATTGCCATGGGCGACAGTTGATTCTCTGTTGTTGACGCAAGGAATGGAATTGGCCTCGGGAATGCCCGCAGCACATGGGCCTCGCAATCAGGGTTGCATAAAAATCGGATTTAAATTTTAAAAATCACAAAATCGGATTTATTTGATTTTCAGATTTTTTAAATTTAAATCAAGCAGTTATATTTTTTGAAATATGATGTCTTTTGAAGAAATTGAAGTCATAATAAATGATAAACTGTCCTTTATTTGGTCTTCTGTTATGGGAAAAATTTCTTTCCCTCCCCAAAAGTCATGCAATCAAGTTGAAATTTGAAGTTGTAGATAGTTAATATTTTTTAGAGGCGATGCATCAGCCAATCGCCGATATAGTCTTAGTGATTCTATATATAGCCACTCGCCTCTGTATAGATGGCCACAGGCCTCCCGACAGGAGGCTTTTCCTAAGATTCAAGAATCGGCGTGTGAATCTACGTCAGCAGAACGGGGCTAGCGTCGTGCATAAAATGCGGACCAAATCTGCGGAACGGCGGGACGTGGGATTTCGTAATAAAACGCGGATGTGCTGGTGCGGGACGGGACGCTTTTTGCGGGATCGGCGTAAAAAACATGCAGATGTGGTCTAATTTGCTGAAAAAGCTGAATTTGCTTTAAAAATTGCCTCTATTTTTTTTTGAAAAAATTTTCTTGTTACTTTTCCCAGCTGCAACAAATTCCCTCGAAATATGAATTAAATGTCAATTCAAGTGTGGAATTTTGCCCACTTTTTGGGACTACTATTGCTAGGAATGACCAATGAAATAGGAAAAGTTTTACTTGGCTTCCAAAAGATATGGTGATTTTCAATAAATCACGATTTAAATCAAATGATTTACATCAAATGACTTAGATCAAGCAACCCTGCTCGCAATTCACAACACTTCCTCTCCAGACTTCACTTGCATAAATGAGCATCACAGTTCATCAAGTTTTAAAGTGAGGTGCAGTTCAGATAGTTTCTTCCATTCTAGACCATCGTCCAGTTTCTATTTTTCTGCATGTGGGATCCGAGACGAATGCGAGTGACGCTTATCCTTGCATATTCTGGGATGTCATCCGAATAATACATGGGATGGTGATCAAAACTTGGAATGCACTCTCTGTATGTTTTGCGTCTTGATGAAGGAGAGTTTTGAACTGAGTTATGTAATATTTGCAGTTCTTGAAGCAAGGATGACTGTCTAGAGTAAAGAGTGAAGCGAGTTCAGGAAACCATCCATCATCACCAAAACATTGGAAGTGCTTGTGATATGCAATGTACATAAAATGTGAACAATGTACAACTTGTTGGACTGCCTTGTACCCTTGTTTGACACCAAAGAAGACTTGAAAAGACTCACTGCCGAGAATGTTGTGTGTTGAAATAAGACTGCGACCCAATGCATTCAAAAATTTTGATCCACATCCTTTAGTTGCCGAAATTCTCAGCAATATATGCAGAGCAGGAATCACAGACAACTTTACAGCTCACACCAGAAGAGCAGCTGCTAATTATAGGCACTGCACAGCGCAGTTTCTATTGAGGACATTTTGAAAAAGGCTTGATGGTCCTCTAGGTGCACCTTTGCCTAATTCTCCCTAGAAGCGCACAGCCAAACCAGATATGGCAGACACCTTGCTACAACAAATATAGTTCATTACCACTTTGTAGAAGGACCAATCATTGCTTCAAATTGTGTGGAGAGGAAGCTTTTTGAGTTGCAAGTTGCATGCGCCGCAGCAAATCCCGTTCTAGCGTCAATGATAGAGTATCCCCCAATTACACTAACGCCAGGAAGTGTAATGGAGATTCTGTAAGTTGTGACAAGAATTTGATGCGCGTACCCTGCCCTTCCCTATCATGCTATGCAATAAATCTGTTGTTACTAACGCTTGAGGATTGATAGATCCATGCATCGGAGCTGTCGGAAGCGTTGTGTATCGCACTCCGCATGCTTGGCGAGAAATCCCACATAAAATTCTCATTCCTTGCATCAACTTACAGAATCCCCATTACACTGTAATGGTTGAAGTCTTGAAACCGCGTCGTGGTTACCCGATCTCTAGTTATAGTTAATAATTTAAAACATATTTGTTGCATTTAAATTCTCTGCTGTAGCACTCAAAATGTATATCATTTAATCTTTTGAACCATGTTGAATGATGCTTGAACTACTTGATTGTGTGTTGATTTCTTCTTTATTTGAATAGGCGGAACACTGGTTGAAAGAGCAAGCATTGAAAGAAGGATGGTCCAAAGCTCAGAAACTGCAAGATCGGCCCATGTCACAAGGCTTAGTGGGAGTCACGCTCAATAATAATGTTGCGGCCTTGGTTGAGGTATGTGCTTGACAGTTCATTCGATTTCGTACTCGTGTGGGAATCGCATCTACCACGGTATTTGGAGCTTCGTCTCGGTGGAAATGAGTTTCTGGCAGTACAGATGGCATGTGGAGTTTTTCGGGGGCCCAGGTTATTGTCTTACATCAATGTCTTCATTGTGTAAGACGACATGGGTCGGGGGGTTCTAAGTGTACAGTCGATGATCCTCTGCGAGATTTTGGCTAAGTTATTCCTGGGAAGACAAACGCAGAGACAGCAGTGCCCAGTTTGGAAAGGTCTGCAGATAGTCCTCTGACATTGGAGTTTCCTATCTCCAAGACATTCTGGCTCAGGTCCAATATAGGGAGTTCCAGTGAGACTGTTTATTCAATAAAATCATTGTGTCACAATGGGGGCTGTCATGGCATTACATGGGACTGCTGCCCCCACACCCCCACTGACTGGCTGAAATAGTTGTTATGATGACATCCATCCTCAACTGAACAGTACCAATATTGTTACTCTCTGGAACTATTTGGTTCTTTTACTGGACTTGAACCGACATTCTTGCTTGTGCGACGCTGAGATTTACTGGGTGGTTTGTCTGGAGAATAGTTTTTGCTTGAAGGTTTTACTTTGAGTTCAGACTTTTAGTTTAGACTTGTGTGACTAATAGAGACAACAACACGCAAATTATAGGAAGTTATAGGAGAATACCACCACAGGGAAATGGTGGGAAAAATACAGGGTCTTAAGCAATGATACCAAGAAAGGTTGTAATAAGGGCTTTTAAGCGTCAATTACCTCTATAAGCAATGCTGACAGGCATCTGTATGTGTATACAGGCCGTGATAGTGGAACTCTTCAATTTCCAGCTCTCCGACATCCCGAGGCACATTAAAACTTTTGCCGGGAACATGCCCTCATTTTGTACTATTGCTGAGTCCATGGAGCTGGCTTTCAGAGCTCCAGGACACTACGGATTTGCATCGCCAAGTCTTTTGGACCTCGGAAAACCCAGCCCCATTGACGTCCAGGCTGATGTTTCCGGAAACAGTTGTATTCTGCTCGGCGTCGCGGGAGAGCAGTAAAAAGGAGAGATCCACTATCACAGCCTGTATGGATATCTGTATATATATAAATGGATGTATGTTTGACTGAATTGAGCATCCTTCCATTCCTCAGTCTCAGAGGTGAAGTTCACTTATCTTTTTTCAGGTCAATTGTGAAACTGATTTTGTTGCACGAAATCCCAAATTCCAGACGCTGGTTTCTGCTTCAGCCCTGACTTGCCTCAGATACGCGGAGAACAACCAAGGGAACAAGGTGGGTGGTGCTGACTCCTGCTCTGGTGGGAAATAAGTAGCTAAAATGTCTGCTTTGTTCTGTGTTTGATTATCTATTTTTCTGGACCTCTCTCAGATTTTTAGCAGAGCGATGAGTATCGCTCTGCTTCTTGGAATCAGTCTTGACAAAATGGAGCTGGGCCTTTTTCACATGATTTGTCATGAATGGCCAACACACCTCTTTTTCCAAAATCACAAAATTCCTTGTTTGTAGAACCCCTGAAGAAAATTTGAGGCAATCCTCAAGTACTTTCAAGTTCTCTAGCTTCCAAAAGTGCTCTTGATAAGGTGTAATTTGGTAGAGTTTTCGTTTTTAATTTTCTTGGAAACTGACTTGAATGGGCCATATATGGGCACTCAGAAACATGATTGACCAATCAGAGAAGTGGAAATTACTACGACGTTCATTTCGCGTTCTGATTGGTCGATTAGGAAATATATGGTGACCACGAGTTTCTGTCAAGAAAATGACTGATGTGAAATTCTGACAGAGGAGCGCTTGAAAGGCCGACATGTTTTGGAGGATTTCTCGGCCCACAGAGCAGCTAAAAGTCTGATTTCTCTTGCAAAATACCTCATACATCATTGCTAAGACGATTGCCATACTATCAGTCTTTCTAACTGCCAAAAACAATACGAAACGAGCCATTTCGTGCACGTTATCCACATTGCAAAATTTTGACAACTGTCCAAAACAAAGTTCACAGACGATTGCCTATTCCACCACAAAATACGTTTACCCCGGGGGGGTTACTCACTAAGAGAGGGTGTATATAGAGGCGCCGCTGGGTGGTATTGGTTTTTTGGCCTTTTTGGATTAAAATGGTTTTGGTTTTTTGAAAATTGTGATTAATTTGGTTCTGGTTTTTGCAACCCCAACATGTTTGGTGTCGTTGGAATCGGCTTGATTTTTCAATCTCTCATCAAAAACTTAATGATCTAATATTCAATCCATTTGAGTTTAACGATGATTCAGTTAATTATATGATGTACGATTTAGACCCCGATTTGCATTTTTATAATGCACCTATTGTTGCTTCAAATATAAATTGTAATTACTATAATGAAAATATGTTCAATAGGAAATGTGGAGATCTTTCCTTGTCAATAAATTGTCTTTCTCTAATTCATATCAATATTAGAAGCGCAGTTAAAAACCTAAGTAAATTTGATGACTTCATGGATAATATTAAAATTAATTTTGGTATTATCGGTTTAACAGAGACTTGGTTTAATGCAAGCTCTGTTGATAGATATTGTATAGCTGGTTATCAAATAGAGAGCATGTACAGATTAACTGGTAGAGGTGGTGGAGTTTCTCTTTTAATTAAAGATGGAGTTAATTACAAAATCAGAAATGATCTATGTATCAATAATGATGATGCTCAATTACTTTGCATCGAAATTTCTAAAGATGTATTTGGTATACAAAAAGATATCTTAATATTTGTTGTATACAAACCTCCAAACACTGATATAGAAATATTTAATAATACAATTAACAATATCCTGTCTCAATTGTATAATGATAGGAAAACTATTTATATAATGGGTGACTTTAATATTAATTTACTAAACGAAAAGTCCCATACTTTGACTTCAGAATTTTTAAACATTATGTTTTCTCATTCTCTATTTCCCTTGATATCTAAACCAACTAGGGTTACCAGTTCTAGTGCCTCATTAATTGATAATATTTATACCAATGATATTGATTTTAGTAAATACTTTAATGGAATCTTATTGTGTGATGTATCTGACCACTTTCCTGTATTTTCAATCAAACTTGATCAGGAAATTGCTACACAAACTAAGTTTGTTAAATGTAGAAAAGTAACCACAAAAAATATGGAGAAATTCAAATTAGAATCAAACTCTATTGACTGGAATGAAATATATAATTATGACAATCCTCAAGAAGCTTTTTCTAAATTTTACGTAAGTTTTTCAAATTGTTACAACAATTGTTTCCCTGTTAATAACTCAATGTCAATCTACAAAAATAGGAAAACTTGGTTAACACCAGCTCTAAAATGTTCTATTAAACATAAAAATGAATTGTATATTAAGTCGATCAAAAACCCTTCAATTCAAAATTCTGCTACTTATAAAGAATACAAATGTCATCTTAATAGACTACTAAGAATATCTGAACGCAATCACTATCAACAACTTCTAAATGAAAATAAGAATAATCTTAAAAAGTCATGGAAAATCATCAAGGAAGTAATAAATAAGAAGCAAAATAATAAAATTTCTGATGAATTTAAAATAGGTCATTCAATTGTTAAAGATCCTGAGATTATTTCTAATAGCTTCAACAGATTCTTTACTAACATAGGAAAAAATCTTGCTGATAAAATCCCAGAAAGTAATGTTGACCCTTTATGTTATTTACAGCCTGCTAATCCATTTTCAATTGCTATTGATCCTGTCACTGAATGTGAAGTAATCAATATTATAAAAAAATTAAAGAATTCTTCTTCAGGCCCTGATGGCTTTGATTCCAGAGTCTTGAAATTTGCCTATACTAGTTTTTTACAACCTTTAGTCCATGTACTAAATTTGTCACTTCTTAATGGGTTTTTTCCAAATGAACTTAAACTTGCTCAAATTACACCAATTCACAAATGTGGTGAAAATAATTTAATTAATAATTATAGACCTGTCTCGCTGTTATCAATCTTTTCGAAAATTCTGGAAAATTTAATGTATAATAGACTAATGGGATTTATAAATAAACATGATATTTTGCATAAGTTTCAATTTGGATTTAGGAAAAACTATGGCACTTCCTTAGCTTTAATCAGTTTAGTTGATCAATTATGTCAAGCATTTAATGAGAAAAAAATAACTCTTGGCGTATTTATTGATTTAACTAAAGCATTCGATACGGTCGATCACAGAATTTTACTGCAAAAGTTGTATTGCTATGGTATACGTGGAATAGCTCATGAATGGTTTTCTAGTTATCTACACGAAAGAAAACAATTTGTATATTACAATGATACAAAATCAGAAGAAAATGTAATATCATGTGGTGTTCCTCAGGGATCTATTTTAGGCCCTTTGCTTTTCTTGTTATATGTTAATGATTTACCTAATGTAACTGATTTATTTGTCTTAATGTTCGCAGATGATACGAACTTGTTCCTTTCTGGGAAAGATGAAAATGAACTTTTGGAAAAAATGAACATTGAACTATGCAAATTAAGTAAATGGTTGATTGTGAATAAGTTGACTTTGAATGTTACCAAAACTCATTATATGTTTGTATCAGGTCGTAAATCAGTTAATATAACTGGTAATTTACAGATTGATGGTTATGAAGTTTCTCGTGTTTTTAGCTCAAAATTTCTTGGTGTTATAATTGATCATAAGTTAAATTGGCAAGAACATGTAAATTATATTAAATCTAAATTGTCAAAATCTATTGGAATAATTTGTAAAGCAAAAAAATACTTAAATCATAATACATTACTTACTTTATACTATAGTTTTTTCCACCCTTATCTTAATTATGGTATTGAAATATGGGGAAATACTTATGCTAATTATATTAATTCGCTATTAGTTTTGCAAAAACGGGTGGTTCGTATAATTAAAGGTGTTAGTCGAAGAACACCCTCGAATAGTATATTTAATGAACTTAAAATTTTACAATTACCTAAATTGTATAAAGTTTCAATTATGATGTTTATGTATAAGTTTGTAAAAGGTGAATTACCAAGAATATTTTCAGATATGTTTAATTATCAAGCTGATTTTCATAATTATAGAACAAGAAATATGAATAACTTTCGATTGCCATTTTGCAGATTAGAAATTGTTAAAATGCATGTTAGATTTAAAGGTGCAGAAATTTGGAATTCTGTTGTAAACGTCATTGATTTAAATTGTAGTAAATTTACATTTAAAAAGAAAATAACTATTATTTTTAGGAATTTGTAATCTCTATCTAGAATATCCTTTGTAATTCTGTAATTCTTAACTATTATTAAGGTTATAGTCATTACCACTTTTGTAAATGCTAGTACTTATCAATGTTTTTAATTTATCAGTATTATTATTGATTTTTATTTCCTATAGATATTCATTCATTGTTACTTAAAGATTAAGAAATTATATTGTGAAATTGCTAGGGAACAAATACACATTCATTGTGTCAGTTCCTATTTTCTATTGGTATTTTAATTGTGCTATTTGTTATGTTGAAGTGTAATTGTATTTTGTTTGCCAATAAAATTCTATTCTATTCTATTCTTGAAAAGACGATTACAATGGTATACAAATCATAAAGATTAAATTGGTTTGGATATTTTTGCAAAAAGATTAAAATGGTTTGTGGTTTTGGCGTTGGTTTCCGGATTAAAATGGTTCTGGTTTTCAAAATCACCGTGGCGCATCCCTACACAAAAGTACGCGAAGTACCCCCCCCCCCGGGACGTTTACATACCCAAAATATCCTTTTGAAACTTTCCTTTAAATCTTTATTATGCCACTTTAATCCAAAATGGTAGGGTTGGACCAACACAAAGGAAATACTGAGACCGAACAGATGTCAAAACAAGCATGCTACTTGCTAGGCCATCTTTGCTCCTTCCTCAATCGTTGTAGCTCCGCCTCCTTCATGTGACCTAATTCTGACCAATGACAAGCCCATGTTTTCTAAGTAGGTCAACACTGCAGAGGACGACACTATTACTGACTGGTGGCACTCCTTCAGTATATTTGGTTTGTTTCATTCAGTGCCCAGAGACTTGACAATGTTGCAGACTTGGTTTTGGCTACTGCTGGTCTAAAGATATAAATCGGGAGCTTCAACTTCTGAGATGCTCAAACCGTGTGATTTTTCCATCATCATTGACATTTATCACTCAAACAGCAATAATATGAAGGATTTATTATTTATGGTAATTTTGTTTACTAAGATAGAGTTGGATAAACAGGTAATTTTAAATAGATATTTTTTTTATTTTTCCCACATCACAAGTACAAGTAATTTATTAATTTAAACTGGGTGATGATATGATTTTGGAGTGATGCCCAGAGAAACTTGAGAAGTTTTTTGGCCACGTCAGTTGACACAGTGGCGGATCCAGATACGATAGTCTAGGGGGGGCCCGGACGTGTTTCGGCATTCGCGGGCCCTTTGTTATCGTAATTTTTCTTCAAACTGCTAATATTAATCCCCCCCCCCTGTATCCACCACTGTGAGATGAGATGAAATGATAAGGGCATGGATTGATGAAAGGATGATACAAAGAGTAAAATACAATTCATTAAGACAATGAGACAATAGATTAAATGAAAATATGAAGAAAATGCTCCTTCATTTCTGAGTGTGACAAGCCTTGAAAATGAAAGTGTTTAACACTCTAAAAGAGAGTGTGAATGTCTGATATACACAGAATTCTTATATTACATAATATTATTATGTGGATTAAGTAATTTTAAACATGGCCAACCAGGATTTTGACATATATATATACTAGTAATGCCCATTGAGGCACATGTTTAGGGGGATGAAGACCCCCCCCTCCAACAAACGATAATGGCAGATGCAGATGTGGAATCTGTCTGGTACGCCTAATGTGAGCAATGTACACATTGATGAAACAGGCGGATTGGTTTTGGCCTAATTGTTGACCTCTTAGCTGTCGTAGTGAACCTTGGCAGGGTTGAAGAGTATTGAAATATTACTTATAGACATAGCCATTGAGGGGAATTTTTAGGGGGAATGGAGCGCCCCCCCCCCCCTCCCGACCCCCCATTATATGTGAAAATGAAGAGGTAGATTGCCAGTGATGGCAGTGGAAATATGGACAGGGAAATGATGAAAATCTTTAAAATGACGGTAAGATGACAAAGATACGATGAGTAGAAGTGGGTCAGCCAGTGTGCAGGCATGGAAAGCAGGTGACACTGGAGTGTGTAGATGGTTTTGGCGGGAAGAGAGACTGTGGCGCCAGCCTCTGGCGTGAGCAGTCAGTGAACTACAATGGAGATTCATGCGCCCCTGGTGGAGAAAAACAGTAGAGGCAGGAAACGTAAATAAGGGAGCTGTTTCACTGTTATTTGCTGTTATCAGAAGGACAGGATAGATCAATAAGGATAGGTGGATAGTTTAGGTGAGTATCATCGCTAGGGGAGGAGTTTTTAGCTGTTGCAGGTGTGAGCATGTCACCCATGATTTTTGCATCTTATACCCGGCAGGGATAAATAGGACATGGTAAATGTTTGGTTTGGTCACAAATTCCACCAAAGTCCCTAAGATACAGAATACAATTTTGTCCGTATAGTAAATCCACTATCACATGAAATCATCATTGACAGTGATTGAGAACAGTATGGAAGCATAATAGGGCCACAGTTATGAATCTAAAAATCAAAATTTTGACTTTGAAACTCAAAATGTTGACTTTCGAACTCGAATTTTTGACTATGAAACTCAAAATTTTGACTCTTTAAACTCAAGTTTTGACTTGTAAATTCAGAATTTTGCTCAATTAAAGCAATCGTGTCATTCAAAATTGAGGGGGGCATAGTCATTCAGCCTTGAACCTTTGTCCCCGAGAGTAAACATTTATTGATAAGCAACATATGGACCATTCTCCCTTTGCCCTACCACTACATGTCGTTCAACTTTGAACCAGTTTTGGTCTCGGCATAGAAGAGGGAATAAGGGCCCACTGACCTTGATATTTACACTTATAAAGACCTATAGATCATTTGCACTGATGATATTTCCGTGGCTATCAGGAGTGCAGCTTCAAGGCCCGAAGACCATAAGCGATCAGTTGGGGGGGGGGGGCAAAAACCGAGCAGGTTACGGCCCAATCCAGCCAGAAAGCTACAAAGTGTCCCATTTTTTAACAGTGTCACTTTGACAGTTGATGGCTAAGATATGTAGCGATTATTCATGACTGAGATGCTACTGGGTGGATTCCTTCACTGCTGAGTGGTATCTTGATGCCGCAGAGTTAGTTTCTTGGGTTGGTGGGATGACTTCTTCATACTGTGACATGTGTTCAACAGTTCAGTCATCCTGCTGTGCAAAGATTCCACAGTGCAAAAAAGGATAATCCTGCAATACCTCCCTACAATTTGCACAATGGACCACCATGATAGTGGAGGACTGGGGATCCTATAAAAACATAATTTGTACCAAGCAACAGCTATAGATGGCCCACTTGTTCTAGTTTTATGATTTAATCAGGACAATTATTATCAAGAATGATGCTTTAGATTGTAACCCTTTCATTCGAATGACTACTAAGATGACTGGAAAATGCAGCATATTATTCCCAAATATTTTTCATTTTATCTGTGTGTGAAAGTTTCGGTCGATCTATAATACTCTAATGCCAAGCTCTGCTTTGAATCCTCGGATTCTTGTCAATATTGGTATTTGTAGACTGCATTTATTCCTGAGTTATGAATCTTGATATGCGTATAGATAACCACACGCCGGTTACCTAGTTGAACGTAAATCAAGTTATAGACCTATCTCGATATTTCTGTGATTGTGAAATGTGAATTTAAGTGAATGATATTACTCCCAAACTTTGGCTCTTTTTATTGTTTTTTCCAATCTGCATTCTCCACATTTGACGTTGATGTTATTAATTTTCAGTTTACGCTAGCTAAGAGTGACCTGGACCAGATGAAGGGACCTGATGACAAAACATTAGGGGACTTGTTGGCTCTGTCCGTGGGAGATCTGGGAGAGAACATGGCTATCAGGAGGGCTATAGTCGTGAGAGCAGCAGAAGGAAACTTATTAGGCACCTACGTCCATTCCACAGGTGAGAATTTTTGAATACCTGGAAAAGTCATGTTGGCTCAACTCTACAGATTATTCATCATGTTACTTAATAATAGTATCATGTTCAGTGCTCTGGTTGTATACGCATTTGAAGTTATTTAAAACTAAGAAATAGTATTTTGGAAAAACTTGTTTTCTAGATAATTTGGATTGTAATAATTTATTGATACTGTTGAGCCAATCCCAAGATCAGGCGCAGTTTCACATTTTCTGAGTATAAACCGGCGTAAAATCTTTAATAAGAGGGTCAGGATCACAATTCTTTCACTGAATGAAAGATATCTTTTGTCGTAAAATATGTTTAAGGTCCTAGGTCTTTAATGTAGACTAATTCCTCCAGAGCAGCTTGCTGCTATGGAGGATTGTACAGCTACGCTACCAGTTCTGTCAGCCTTCATTTCCTGTGTTCGTTAAACATGACATATAGTGATTTACTCAAAACAACTCTTATTTTCTCATCCACCTCTGCACACATGGCATCCTAAAGGGCCAGACTGATGTGGCAGATAGATTATGGCTAGATCTGTCTGTAGCAACCGTAGATAGATGCATACAGTGCCGAGAATAGGCAGAAATCACTAAATCTGATGCATTTGACTGCTATCTGGCCCACCTGTCTGTAGCTTAGGGGGGACCAGTCCATTGATGCGTAGAGTCAGGGCCTACATAAGCTCTTGATAGAGCAGCTGGTTGCCATTGGATTGAAGCGATGTGATTGGTTGATGTCGTCTGGCTGGTTCCCGCCGTCTTTGCTGCTGTGAACAAGTAGTGTTTGGGCTTCCCGCTAGGGGGACACTCTCCGTAGCCATTTAACGTGCAAAATGCGTACCAGCGCTAGTGGATTTGTATGCTGTGCTAGGATGGTGTTTGGCTTGCCATGGTTGTCCTGAGTTGTGATTACAACAATAAAATCATATAAAGGATATTTGTGTGTAACCAAATTAGTGTTGTAGTGATCGAAGAAAATATCGCCGATGATAATCGCCACTGTCAACATCGATTTTTTATTTTAAAGCTCTTGAAGAGATCTATTTAACACAGCAAGAATTATATGTGTATGGCTTGTGTTATAGTGCAATAATTGTCAAGATTGAGGTTATTTCTCAGTAGAAAAATAATTGATTTAGGATCGATTATCGAATCAGAAGGGTCATCCGATAATCGATGTTGAAAATCTGACCGATTCCCATCACTAAACCAAATACAGTTAATGAATTATGATTATATCATTATTGTCATAAATGTAGCTTTATTGAGATCGGTAGAAACTGGGGGGTCGGCCCTTGTCGCCTCGGGGGGTCGTCTCGGGGGGTCGTCTCGGGGGTCACCTCGGGGGGTCGCCTCGGGGGGTCGCCTCGAGGGGTTGCCTCGGGGGGTCGCCTGGGGGGGTATTACTCTACATAACTCATTATTAACACGACTTGTCAAGCCCTACAAACTTTCATCTCTCCCAATTCAACATAAGTATCAATCAAAACACTTTTGTGCCGAGAATAGTCAGAAATCGGGCATTTTCAATGCATTTTGAAATCCCCACTTCGCCATGTTGAACAAAAACAATCAAAATTTCACTGGCCCTAACGATCTGCATTTCAGCCAAACAACACCATTACAAACCCCAAATATCCTCTGAATCTTTGCTTTTCATCTTTATTTTATAAAATATAATCCAACATTGCTTGATAAAGACATTAAAAAGCCGCACTGTGGCAGAATTCATGACAACTTCCAGCAGTGCAGGCTGCCATGCCATCTTGTCCTTCTTGCTCAGTTCACTAGGACTGCCTCTTCTGTCTCTATTGGCCAATCAGAGCGCTCTATTGGGGAGTCCCATGACGTCATATCGCAATGCTACAATGTGATTGGTTGGATCCTTCTGGTGTGCTAAATATAGCCACCATGTGCTTGGCACCCTGGATTAGCATGGGCAACCTTCTGCGTGCAGGTGTGCAGTGTTGTGTTGTATTCACTATTGTGAGATAAATTATCTCACAATATTCTGGCCATAAGGTCCAATTCACCTTATGTCACTTCCCCATGGACCATGGAATATATCTGTGAAGCTGAATTTATGTAAGTACAGCCAGTGAGGTGGTCACTTCATTGCTCAGTTTTGTGACTTCTGACAGCTGACAAACTGACCTGACAAATGGTTCATATTTATATTTATACAATTATGCACACTACACAGTTCTATATCATACAGAAAAACCACTAGGAATACATGAGTGAGAGAATATTGGTTGAGCCCAAGAAATACATGATTTGCTGCCATTGGCTGACCCTGGCGTTTTCAGGTATAATGCCTTTCAGGTTGTACTCAGCAACTGCAATTGTCTTCTAGCAGGAGCATGTAGCCAATGCAGTTGCTTTTTGTCTTGCCCTACGCTATCTTGCTCTTTTAACCTCTCTAAGACACAATTTCATTCGGGGATGTCCAGCATCATGTCCAGGATCTTTCCGTTGCCCTAACACAACATTGGACTAGGGGGGGCGGGGCCAACCCAACTATCCAGCTCTGGAGGTGCACATTCCATGTGCTTTTCTAGTATCAAACTGCAATTGAAATATTGTACAAAAATCAGGATCTCTGGGATGTCCCATGTAACGCAAAACCTGACTTTGCAATGTTTAAAAGCAATTAATTCAAGTATTACTAGTAGCAGAGCTATGAAACTACCTGTGATGCTTCATATACATATTAGAAGTAATATCTACGAAAATAGTGTCATTTTCTCTGCCAGGAAAGTTGCAGTCAGTGTTTTTCTGAAGCTGCGCAACCTGTCCCGGTTTTCCAGAATTAGCAACTGCATGTATTTACAGGTCAGTAAAAAAATTAAAGGAGAAATATTATTTTATTTCACTGCATATCTTGTTGGTCCCAGCTCTTCACAATATTACTGAACAAAAATAAACTTGCTAGCATGTATATTCAGTTTGTAATGGTCAAATTTAAAATGGGACATGAAATGTTCCACGCTAAATTTTAAGAGTAACTTTGCTGAAGTCGGAGATTCAAAGTATTGTTTGGCCAACTTGGAATTTCTGTAAGCAGTTTATCTTCTGGATTCCAGTGGTTCCATGTATTGGTAACATTTGTGCCAAATTTCAAGGCTGTAGCGAAAGATCAAGTTTAATTTTTATGAAAATCAAAAATGGGACATGAAATGTTCCACACTGAAATTTTGGAGTAATTTAGCAAAATTTGGAGATTCAAAGTAGTGTTTTGACAATTTATAAATTTTGGCAGCACTTCATCTTCTGGATTCCTGTGGTCCCATGCATTGGTAACATTTTTGTCAAATTTCAAGGCTGTAGTGAATAATCAAGTTGCATTTTTGCTCAAATGAAAATTGGGACACAAAATGTCTGTATTCGACTTTTACCTCTTTCATGTTATCACAAAGAAAACCACTGAAACGACAGTTGTGGATGACTATGGGTCTGAGTTCCCCCCTCAAATAGACGTGCTTACAGGTTATTTTTACTTGAGAGAAAACTTACTTGATATGACATTTTACCTAGAAAAGAAAAAGATAGCAATTGTTGAAACTGCAGCAGTGCGATACATTTGCGGTGAACTGCCTGAAGTCAGGAAACGTGACGGTCGAAATTCCAAACAAATTTACAAACTGACTGTTGATATGCAGAAAAATTTATGGGTAACATTTAGGATGGATAAGAAATGTGTATTGAACTATATGTGAATGATATAAGTTGTATGAAAATTTTGAATAAAAATGTTTCTTTTACTGTCGTTTTTGTACTTTATCTTTGATTTTTCACAATTTTGAATAGCCAATCATATAGCTGATGTTCCTAGCTTCACATTGATCTTACCCACGTGAAAATCTGATGAATAGCAAGGACACCAAGGCCAAAAATGTAAAATGGAGTTAGTGAACATGTCTGAAGCTCTATGTTACGCTGTGCATGCACCTGATCTTGGGCTTGATCCTGATGATATTCATATTCCATGATTGAGGATCTGATTCATGTTTTTAGTTTGACGTTTATTTCTACGACTTGTATATTTCAGGTCAAAAGGAGGTCAGCAACGATAAGTGCATTATGGGTAAATACGGTGCAATTGTCGTATTTCAGCAATCAGAAGTTTCGGAAGGAGTGCTGCCCTCTGGTGAATTGGGAAAACAACTCTGTCAACATATTGTCGGTATGAATCCTGGAACTCTGGGTTTGGAAGATCTCATTGCCTTGGAAACAAAGGAAGAAACACAAGAAGAACAACAAGGTGAAGAAGAAGGACAGAAGAAGAAGAAAAGGAAGCAAAAGAGAAAGAAAAAGAAGGAAGAAGATGAAGAAAACAGATTGCTATTCCAAGAATTTTTACTTGATCCTGATTTGAAAGTAAAGGACTTTTTAACGCAAAATAACGCCAAATTAGAAGACTTTGCTCGCTTGGAATGCGGTGAAGAATTACCGGACTCTTGAATTAATTTTGAAGCTAGGAACATTTTACAGGGTATAAAATAAGCATGCAACGATCCCAAAATGTGCAGTGATCAATCTGAAATGTGCAGTGATCAATCTGAATTTGTGCAGTGATCAAATTCACCCTTTTTGTGCTAAATCATAGTGAACTGTAAAATCCCCACAATATACTTTGTATTTCAACCAATTTGATATTTTTGTCTGCCTGATGATGGTCAATTGCATGGTTATCTTTTGGAAATTTGTAATGCTTGATATCACAATGCCAGCCCTGAAGAACACATATTGATCATCCATATTAATGGCGATAGTTCGCGCGAGACAATATGCGCAGTGATCAAATTTTCTTATTTTATACCCTGACATTTTAGACTAATTCTATTTATTGACTGATATAACTGGACATATTCTACACATATAATTTGTATTGATAAGAAGCATTTAAATTTTCACTGCATGATATTTTAATTACTTGGGTTACGCATATATATTCATTTACCTGTGTAATAATTATGTGTAACTGTGAAGAAAATTTCAAGAAATGAATGAAAGTTGGGAAAACTAAATGGCTGAGAGCCTTGTGTATAAATTAATTTTCATTTATGGGTTGCATTGATCTTTCCAAACTGAGCATATATTAACTTTTCTTTGTGTAGATTTTTGTGTTGAAGTTGGGAGAGACCGTCATGTAGACTGATTGACGGTCTGCCATGTTTTGATCATGTGACACGTCATAAAGACTGGTCTAAAGGTTAAGACACTTGCCTGTATGTCGTTTGCTTGTCAAGGTCTTGAGTGTAATTCCTTTTTGAAAAAGAGTCGACGGGATAGGAGATGCTGGTCCAATGGTTAGCAGCCGAGGCTGTCTTGTGACGTTTTTAGTTTGTCTGTTTTGTCCTGATTAAGGTTTGTAACCTTAGTATTTCACTTCCAGTTATGAAATTTGGTATAGGTGTTCGTCTGCACTCCTGGGCAAAAAAAAATGGACCACCCTAGAATTCGACTTCATTTCGTTGGGCTTTGATTTTTACAGGATATACACATCGAAAAACCTTCATTTCCTGTCAGTTAATCAACAGAAGCATTGTCTCAGTATTAAATTTTTGCACTGCAAAATGTACATATTTTCCCATTCCGTTTCACTGCCTTCCAAAGCTCCTAAGTGTTACTAGGTTTGTACCATCTTCGATTAACATCAGTAGGCCTATGAAATTAGTTGAAATCTGGACTTTGTCAAACATGGTGGTGGAGGGATAACGGTGTGTTGAGCCCTTTTAAAGCACTCTTCTGAGGTATCAAAAATCATCTAAGCTTTTAAGTATGTAAAAACAATGCGTCAGGGCCTTCTGCCGACCATTTGGAAGCTTTTTCTTGTAGAAAATTTACAAAATATGCTGTTCCAATATGACCGGCTAATGCCCATGTAGTGAAGGTGATATATTAGTATCTGCTGTGCTACAATGCATTGACTATGTTCTGGCTGAGACAAAATACAGATATCAATCAAATTGTGAACTTTTTTGGTCAAACTGATGGTGATCTAAGATGACACAAATTTGGTAACACAAATGTGTTTTGAAAATCATTGAAACAGCAATGGGAAAATATGCACATTTTGCAGCGCACAAAGTCGTCAAGCAATGCTGCCAAAAAACTGTTCTGCTTAAAAGTCATGAGTAAAAGCAATTTAATACTAAGACAATGCTTCTGTTGATCAACTGACGGGAAATAAAGGTTTTTCGATGTGTATATCCTGTAAAAATCAAAGCCTAACGAAATGAAGTTGAATTCTAAGGTGGTCCATTTTTTTTGCCCAGGAGTGTATGGGTGTGGATCACGTATGTGTAGAGAAATCCAGGATGGCTGGCAAAATGGCCACCATGCTTGAGCTGTCCAATGTGACCTTAATATTTCACTTAAGACTTGGCACAGTTGTTGGCCTGTGGGTAGGATCAGGAACATGTATTTTTTTCACATGAGAACGAATGACAAACTTTTTTATCACAATTTTAACATTACTGTACCCTAGCTACAGGTGGAAACAAACTTTTTTATCATGTGTTGATGGTAGTTGGTCGATATGGTTCTGTTGCAGTTTGGTTCTGAATGTGAACTTCTAATTTGTAGTAGTCAGAAGCGCTTAAATTCAACATTAGGCTTATGGTCTCCTGAGGTGGTACATTGGAACCTCACTCCTGAACTCGGTCATTTGCAGATCTGTGGTGTAAAGCCAGTGTCCCTTGTACATGACTACATGTAGGGGGAACGGGGACACAGTGAATCAACAAAGTTTAATTTAACCATACATCTCGATGAGTTACAATTTCAGTTCCGTAATGAATGGCTTCAATGAAAGGTACAGATGTCCACTACACATGCACACTGTTAAAACAAAAATGCTGCTTTAGATCTTCAAGATATTGGGTGAAAAGGGTCATGTGATTTTATTGGCGGGGCACAGTGAATCATTGCCATTTTGTTTTCAAAAATTAAATACTTAATATATGTTTACAGTGACAGTATGACGACGCAACGTGCCTAAGCATATTTCCTGTGAAGTGCTGCCTTGTAGGACAAAAAAATTACATTAAGAAGTTCAGCTCTCAATTCGTAGTCCCTGGTGCATAACCAAATTTTGGCTCAAAATAACACTTCACCTTATGTACTAACAAAACAATACATGCTTCATGAATGTCTTTACATATACATTTGGGTGTCCATCAAAGTAATCCTACAAATCTGACATTTCAGAAATGCAGCTTACCAGCATCCTGAGCAATCCACTGATTCACTGTGGCAAGCGATTCACCTTGTCCCCATTCCCCCATACTTTGTGCTCTTGTGCAATAATAAAAGTCCTTGGTGTGGACCAGTGACAAAATTCAGCGATGTGCAATTAAATTCTATCCAATTGGGCATTAGCATTGTGTTCTAAGCTATGTGGATTTGGTGCAAAAGGGGAAATTTGTTTGTGTGAGAATTGAGCAAAGAAGTATTAATTGCTGCCTTCAGTGCCCGCTGTCCATTGGATCCGCATTTTACCTACTCCAAACAAATTTTCGGACAGTCCAATCTTAGCATTCTCAATCCTTAACCATAGGATGAGGGCTCAATTACAAAATAACCATGGATAGTTATGGAGCGACATGTTTAATTGGTCAGTCCTGCCAGTGACACAATTACACCTTATATTGCTTTTTATTGATTTCTTCTTCAAATTTATTAAAATCTTAAATACGGAACAATTATGTTGACATTGTTTTATTTTTTCAGTTATAGCATCGACAACAAAGACGCTTGAAAATAATAAGCAAGTACGATTACCTTGCTTATGTTACGATTGATAACATAGAGGCATACAAAACAAACCAGACATGATTGCATCATGGTAAAAATAAGGCAGGCTAAAGGTTTTCATTAACCTCCATAAAGTTACTGTACATTTCATAAATTTTGAAAATTTATGATAAAATAAGAATATGCAGGTGTGGCCATCGTTGATATTGCACCAATGCAAATTTGCAATACATATATATATATATATATATTTAAGTAAATAACAAATAAACATCAATTTAAAGAAGTTTTCTAACTGAACCCAATCCAAAGGAGTACCCCAGGAAACTTAGATGAGTAATGTTCCGAGTCGTACAACCAGTATGGCAGTAAAAATATATATTCAAATACATACAATAGTTGACAATTTATATATAATTTTGTGCAGTATATGTAATGAAACATAATTATACACTGCCAGACAGTGCTAGCCCTTGAATATGCAAGAATCTACTATAATTATTATAACCCTCGTAATTTTTGGTGGGCCTATTTTTAGAAAAGAAAGCTTAATTATGTAGGCCTATACTTGTTCCGGTTCACCACAGTATATAGACATGTATGTAACCCTACTTAAACCTTTCAGATGACTGGTTGGCTATTTAGCAAGAGAGAAGGCCGCTGACTGTAGCACTAAATTGATGGCTCAGCTGGCTATCAGCAGCGGCTCCCATGTCTATACACCACAGGTTACAACGGAAATGACCATAAAGCATGAATGCCACATGACAACAATTAACTCCATCAAACAATACTTCAGATTGCCAACAAGCAGCTAGCAATACATGTACATACTGTACAAATAAAATGACATATTACATTAGCAATGATCACAGCAATAAAAGCACAGGAGGTCAATTAGAATTTGTGCTAATCTTGATTTACAACTTACACTCAGAGAAAGCATTAACTCAAGTCAAAAGTCATAAAGTGAAGGGAATTATCCAGCAAAAGACCATGAGACTTGTATACTCTGTGAACATATATATATCCATTGCATATAATATAGATCTCCCAGCACAAAAGGGAGTACATTTGAAGCGCTCGAATTATTTAATTTACCAAGTATAGGCATTTTTGTAGTACAATCGGGAATACATCTTGTAATTTAAATAATTTGAGCGCTTAAAATATCATTTTTTTTGCTCTGGGCTACCAGCGTAATATCCTTTGCACAAATCTCACAATTAGTCAATAATATTTTGAGTCCCCAATACTGCTCAGTCATAATTTTACAAACATGAAAGAATACATTTTTTCTTGATACTTCTAAAAGTCATGTTGCAAACAAATGACACAATTTGTAAAATAAAACACCACTACATATCCACTGTCCATGTAGTTTCTTGTTCAGAAAAAGAAGCAGTCCACATATGACATATCTCTTGATATCTCTTCATACATGTATCAATATACTTTTCTCATACATTTACTTAGACCCCGAAGCCGTTTAATTTCACCAAAACAGATGGCTTAGCGGTTGCTTGAATGGCTAAGCCGGCTAGCTGTTTTTGATAATGGCTGCTTATGGCTCAAAGATGATGCAGCTTGAAATGGCTCGAGGTGGCTTAGTCAACATAAGATAGGTATAATTCGATACTGCAAGCCATCAATACTGCACAAAGTACAATAAATTTAACTTCATGAAATTGAGCCATCTCCATACATTTATGACAGTACTACCTGGGGCAACCCCAGCGGTTCTTCGTGTAGCCCCCCCCCCCCCGCCACACCAGCTTCTACACTATGGATGAAATTTTTTTTGAATCAAGGCTGTTTGGCAATGCATACCTACCAAGATGGTCTACTAGGGTTTTCGTCACATAAAGCTCATAGATTTGATTCACTTGCTACTTTTAGAATTTTCAACAAATCTTATTATTGTATACAACAATCTATTTAGGGGGTGGGGGTAGTCTTTATATTTGGGGGAGATTTTCTATATATTCTTGTAAATATGTTTGTAGCAGACAGCTGTAGAGGCCAGCCACTGTGTTATCACATCTTCATTATATCCATCCTATACAAGCTTCCACTGGAGTCACGCATCACACAGATCTGCATATAGAGGTCCTGTGGACCTGGGTGCAGTATCCTACTACACTATACTATACTATAATTCGGTCAATGGGGCTTTCTGTCCAAATTTTTCAAATTTTTGCCTGAATGCAATATCATTTATTTTAAAAGGTTGCCATATGTTGTTTTTTTAGGGGGGGAAGTAGCCCCCCTGGTTTCTATTCCTATATGTGCAATTGTGCATGTATCTTGTTGTTGTAAAGCACAGATCATTGTTAACTGCTGACAGTCTGCACTTCTGTAATAGAGACTTATTACCCACCCAAATATCACAAAAGCAACAGTTGCTGCAATGCAAACTTTTAACTTCAAAAGATTGTTCAAAATTCACAAAACTTCATTTGCAAAATGCAGGACAGTGCTTCAGTAATAGTTCATGCAATTTTCAGACCAAATGTACTCTTCTGCTAATGCCTGAGCCTGGTGAGCCAGATGCCAAAGTCAACTTCATCAAAAAGTTGTCAGTGACATTTTATCCGCCAGTTTGGACTAGCTTTCTCCCATGTTCATAATATTTATACCATTGGAGTCGTCTTTTCAAGACGATTCCGTTGGTACCAAACATGCCAAGGTGACGTAAAAATAAACGGCTTACAAAATAAATGACTGCTTATGGCTTGAAATAGCTGTAAATGTTTCCAATTGGCTCAGCCAAAAGATTAAAGTGGCTGGCGTGGCGGCTGCTGGCGGCGGCTTCAGGGTCTACATTTACTGGTGCAGGTTCCGAGGAATCGCTACTTTGGCAAGGTCGGCACATTGTCGGACCATCCGGAGATATTTGGTTATCATCTTTTCCTAAATTGTCAGGTTCTATAGTCGTCGTGTTCACTTTGCGTTTCAGTAATGCACCTCCGGCATAACCTGTAAAATATATAACAAATGATTAAGTTGAAAAATATATATGTATGTTTATAAATGATTAAAGATGTACGTAACTAAGAACTGGTTTGCATTTTAGGAAACTTTCAATACTTGTATACCCCATCATAGTATGCCATCTTGCTGTGTGCGAGCTTCACAATTTGGAAAATAAAACTCTAACATGGTAACAGTTATCAACTCACCTGCAATTCCACCCCCCGCAGCAGCTAAACCTCCTAACTTCAACCCTGCCACCAAACCGACAGGGCCACCCACGGCGCCACCTAGTAGCGCTCCACAAACCGGGTACATGGTCGCTTTTAGCAGTGCTGCCTAGAAGTGGAAAAAAAATCTGGAGAAAGAATATGTGGCACACACAAACACAAATAGAATGCAAGCAGAGAGTGTTTTAGTCAATTTGATATATCGAACAACAGATGACATCAGTGTTGGAGTTGAGGACAGGACAACTGAGACCGAGGCATGAGCATACTGTGACCGAGGCATTGACCCTCCGCCCTCCGAGACCGGGACCGAGACCGAGGCATCAGCTATCGAAACCGAAGCCGGCTGAACATAAATTATGGTTAAAACTGCAAAACTATTTTAGAGTGGTATTTCATCGACGTTAAGCCATAATATCGCATATATTACGGCTATAACAGTGCAATTAAAGGTTTCACTCAATGACTCCAGTAAAAAGACTGAACTGACAACAATTATATTTTTAAGGGATGGGGACGTGGAATTCGCCTCACCGGGAATAAATTAATTTTTTTAATGCTTCAAAAATTATGCTCTCTGGATATAATTATACACTACCCTCCAAAAGTTTGAATACACCTGGATAAGTGAGGTTTCTTTTAAAAATACGTGATTTTGAATGGAATTTTTGCTTAATATTTACATCAAACATTAAAAGAAGTCACATTGAAGTCAGAAATTGTCCTTATTTTGTCATTTTAGGTCATTTTGGTTGAAATTTATGGCCTTTCTCGATATTCCAAATGTTGGTATTTTATAAAAAATTGTCACAGCCCAGTTATCTCCTAGATTTATGAAATTTAATCATATTAAAGTGTTTCCAGAGTTGTAACATGATCGTAACAGTTATTTTAAACCCCAAAAACACAGTTTAAAAATTGGACATTGACCACTCAAAAATAAAAAAATTATATAATTTCGGATCACCATGAAGTATAATCATAGAGTGTATCTTCTCCAGAGAAAATTATTTTATTTGAGCTGTTTCAGCATTTTTTTTACCCAAAAATAGCCAAAATCAGAATTTTTGTCCGAATTTCAAAGGCCATTTTCTGGTCTAAAACTACTTATAAAATCATCAGAAACCAGTGGAAATGTGTAAAAAATTATTAAATGTCATAAATATGGAAGATAACAATGCTTCTACAGCTTTTTATAAAAAATGAAAAAATGGGATATCGAGAAATTTATATTTATACCAAAATGATCTAAAACCATGAAAAACTTTTGGAGGGTAGTGTAGTATAACAGATTCGGAGCTGTTTGGTTCCAATTTATTAGGCAGTGGTATATTGAAGTTTTTCGAAGAAATTTACATGTAACAATGTTCAATGTTAAAGCACCTCAATAAATTAGTGAAGCAAAATAAAAAATATTTAATACTTTTGTATATTCATAACTTCATTTTGTACTGAAAAAAATGGCTCAGCTTTAATTATAACATGCCACTACGCCTAGAATAGATATATAGTCTTCAAAGCAGAAAAGAATTCTATCACACTGGTTCTAATATATAGGATAATATCATATGTCAAGCCGAAATACTCGCTGCTCATTGGCCGACAGCCGTGCAATATTCTACGATATTGCACGCATGTTATTGCACGCTCCTTTTAAGATGTAAGAGATTGGACGGACCTGAGAGGAGGCACCATATTTTGGTGACGCTGCAGCCACAAGCAGACAAAGATTTTGTGTTTTGGTTTTAATAAAAAAATGCATTGCACGTCAACGGAGGCAGATAGGAAGATGGGGATGATGGCAAAAGATGCGAAAATTTAAAGGCTAGGTGGATATAAACTTTTTTTGTTGCTTTTGTTATTTTTGACATCAGGATAAAGCATAATGTGGCCGAAGAACGGCATTTTTCACGATTTTACAGCGATTTTTTGGTGTTTGGAGGACTAAAGTCTGCTACAAAGTTTCAGAAAAAAATTATTAACAAAACCCATCATCAAGTATATAATTTTTCGATTCCAAAAATGTGAAAAAAAATTTTTTCCAATAAATAGTTATTGATTTATGACGAGATACATTTTAAATATGTGAGTCAAAAGAAACACAAACAAAGGTTAGACATCAGAATTACTGCCATTTTTTTGCCTTTACCACAAAAAAACATATGATATAACAGTTATTAATATTGATAATATTGATTATTGATAATAAATAAAAGAATGGTTCTTTTATTCTTTTATTTATTATCAACATTTTTGTCGCTTTTCCCTTATTTTAGAGCATCCCAGATATCCGATTCTCACACCCTAATTCTGCCAGATACCGGATATCCTGCAAATTCCAATATCTGGCCGGATATCCATGCATCCCTAGTCCACCAGAAAATTTCAAAATGTTGCAGAAAAAAAATGATGAGGACTGCAATTTACCTTTCTCAGATGTTCCTTGCCACCCTTCACATTTTCCGATGCTTTTTCTACATTGTCTTCTATCGTATTTACAGCTTCACCCTGGGTCTGGAATGAAACGATTAATTCATTCATCACTTCTTGCCATTTCTACAGTCCTTTTAACTTAAGTTTATATGATTTACAACCAAAACTAGATGAAGGCAAATTAAAATTAGCAAGACTAGCAGGCCGTGGCATATTTAGGGAGGTGCCTTTGGGCCATTGCCTCCCTATGTGAAGGAAAAGTAACATGGGAAAGATAGCAAAAGGGCCTCGACAGGTTAGCAGCATTGAGTGGCCTAAATGTCATGAGTGATTTCCGGCATTGATTGAAAATGTGTTATACTTGTCAAGAAAATTCAGAGAGAATTAGTCATATGTGTAATTAATGAAATAATTATGACCTACTGAGAAGTGAAATTAAAAGGCAAGAAATGGAAGAAGAAGAAGAACAAAGGCAATCAGCAGGTAGCTTACACTTGATTGCCAGAGTAGACTGCCATCATTGATGGTAATCATTGATGGTCATCATTGATAGGGAATGTATGTTTATCAATAGAAAATTAACATAGAAACAGTCATATTATCACCCATTGAGAAATGGGAATGACAGTTATGAAAAACAAATGAGTTGCTTTGTTAAAAACTTACCAAAAGTGTAGATATTTCCCTAAACAAAACTTTAATAGCATTGCAATGTACTTTAGTGTCTTTAAGGACAATAAATAGCTTGATTGAAAAAGTTCTGTGCAACAGCATGATGACACCAGCCATATTGGCCCCAAGATGCAACACTGTCAATCTCCATCTAGTGGATACACAATGAACTATTGGCAAAATGCATGGAGATTTGTGCATTTGCAAGTGAAATACAGCAATTTAATACAGATCTAAGTATAATAATTGTTTGAGAATGTGGCATGTCGTTTTATAAAGGTTTAGTTCACTTGACTGACAGGGAGGCAATGTGGAAATACGACAGTTGCAGTTGCTACTTGAGCTCATGTGATGATGAGTCAGCAGACAACAAGTGTGTACGTACAAACATTTAGTGTGGTAACAGGATCCTGACAACTTGTAGTGTCTCTAGAGACTAGCCTCCTGCTAGTCTAATTATGCACAGGTTTGTAAAGTCATTCTCAATTTAGTTTGCAACATGTCTAATTAATATTCAAGGTATTGTCTATAATTATACTGGTCTGCCTTGGGGGAAAATTATAAGCATTAGAAATGAATGTTAGACTTGTCAATAGGACCAACTTAAACTTGATACATTGATGCTGGATAAGTTATGCCATAGCTACATTTTAACATTCATGGTGTTTATTTTACTTACATGAACTAGTTGAGAAAAAGTCTGAATTAGACCGTTTAATTCTTCTAAATTCTGAAATAAAAGGACAAAAATCAAAGTATGTGAGAGAAACATTAAAAATCAAAATCTGAATATATTGTTGCATGCATGCACAAACAATAAGAGAAGTTAAAAACCAATTTTAAATATCATAAATGTGAAACAGAATTGTCGAACAGGGTGAAGGTTATAAAGCTAAATAATCTTTAATAGCAATAATGTGTTTCTTATATATAGTGTCCATTACAGGTAACTTCTGTTCATCATAATGAAAAGTAATGATACTAATCAACTTATGACATCATCACAATTTCACAATAAATCTGGACACAGCCGAAGTGGGGACTTCAAACTCATGTGCACAGGTGTAGAAGTTCTAATCACAGTATTACAGGGAGCAAAGTGCCCGATAAGCAAAATGCTTCTCTGGAACCCGTAAGCAATATGCTTAATAAACATACATACATACATATTTAAGTGTCATTTCTCTGCACGCTCACCGTGACTAAATCATCTAAGGACTCTTGAGTAGCTGCATCTTGTCCTTCTGAGATTAACAACTGATCTTGTTGGAGAGGATCTAACGCTTCGGAAGAATCTGTAAAGAAAACTTGATATTTAATACAATTCTGGCAGTGGAGTCCCTGAGCTCTTTCTGCTTCCCAGTCTGGGTTGACAATCAAAGCACTGGCTTAAATTTCACAAATGACAGTTGTTCCCTCGATTGAACCAGTAGCGTGTCCTCAATCTTATGATGTATGTATAATATTTTGATAATACAGCCGGTAAATATGACAATTTGAGCTTTTTGTGAAGCAATAATCCCTGAAAAACATAAAATTATGGTCTAGAGATAAGTTACATTAATAATGATAACTTAACTCCCATGCTGCCATGCCCTGTACTTGCAGGCATTTTCTGGAACAACCTTGGAAGTTAAAAAATAAAAAATCTGAATTTTGTGTTCTCTTAGGTCTTAGGTTAGTTGAAACAAACAGAACTGTTGTTTCTTGGCTGCTAAATGATGCAAATAGCTTGGATTACTAAAAATATAATTTTTTACATGTTCCAATCGAGGATACCAAGTTTGTTATCTGAGAATTTGAATTTTTTTTTTTGGAAATGGTCCATACAGATCAAGCCTATGTCCACAACACAGTAGCACAATATATTTCAACTCAATCTTCATCTTTCTGACCAGTTTTTAGGGTCACACCCTCTCCACATTGAGCACCTGAAGTTTAACTATTAAAGGTGGTCCGATCCAGGGGACTTTCCCCTATTGTCATTCACCTGTGAGTCTATCTGTGGAGCTCAATTGGTCTTCCCCAAAAGGACTGGGATTATTTTCTGAACTTTTGTGCGAGTGACTTCTGAGAAATGCAGTGACGGCCTGGACAGCTTCTGTTTGGACGTCGTTCACCTCCTTTTCAAACGCACCCAGGTCGCTTTCTATCACCTGCAACTCAAAATTATAATTTATTTTTACAATTTTTAGTACACCGAGAAAAGTGAGCATCATAATAACTCACTTTTTTTTTAAAGCTCCTCAAGACCTTCAGGCAGAATGTGTTTTCCCAAAGCAGAAGAATATCTTAAAATGCCAAATATGGACTTTTTTCTGTGCATTATAAAATAAACTTGTGATTATTGATATCTATAAATAATATTTTAAAATAGTCTTTCATTAAAAAAATTATTCAGCTATTTTTCTGGATAGCGCTGGCATCATCAAAAACATCCATTATAGATGATGTCACAATATCCATTGTTCTAAATACATTGTTCTATTTAATAAAATTCCTACAATGGTGATGATGTCTTAGAGCTGATAGCAAGCAAAACAGCAGATTTTTTTCCATGCGTAACCACTATAAATCTGGGGGTCATTTAGTGCATTCAGAGAATAATCAAGACAAGCGTAAATGGCCCCACACTCAACTAATTTTAGGCCTACATACTACAGTGTCTTCCCCCCCCCCCCCCCAACAACACAAGACTGCAAAAATCAGAAAAACTCTTGGTCAGATCCTGACCTAACAAAAATATGTCCCCCTTAAATTAAACTTGAATATATCTCAAATATTCCATCTCTGATTTTCATGAAAGTTGGCTGAATTATATTATAGGCCTGCATATCTACCCTAAATGCTTTTGTAGCTTAGTGGTATTGTTCCTGGCTGAATCAGCCGCCTGCGAGTGAGCCTACCAATGTTTTCAAAAAGCTGTACCTTTACAAATGGATATGACCCACTTCACCAAGCGGGGGAGCCACCAGCCGGGGCATACTTAGAACTTCAAGTGACTGGAGAAAATTTGTCTCAGTTTTATTAAATGGACAACTGAGGACTTCTTTTATAGCATTTTCGCAGCTTAGGTTCCTTGGATGACATAAGAAATAATTTCAGTGGACTTTTGAAAATTCAGGTTTTGCTGGCTCAGACAAAAATGAAGCCATCAAGCTACAAATAAACAGACACAATGTTATGCACCAGTCATTTGTAACCCCGACCCCCCCACCCCCGGGGATGGTGGGGGTTCAGTGGGGCACTTCCCCGGGTTTACCTGGGGATATCCAAGCCTAAAATGCCCCCACCCCTCGGGGATTTCCGAGAATTTCCGAAATAAGTGTTCCCCCAGGGTTGGGGGTGGGGAACTTTTAGAAGGGCCTAACTGAGAGCTTGCCTGCCTTTGTATTTGGTACCATTATTTAGCTTAAGACTTCCTTGATCCTCTCAGAAAGTATCAGCATGATACTAACAAGTAAAATGGGTTTTTCATGGCCCTATAGATGGGGTAAAAAACCCGTTTTTTTCTCAATTTTGTCTCGGAAATGTGTGAATTTTAGTAGAATATTGTCCTGTTTCAATAATCTTTTGCTGGCCTATGGTATTGATCTGACTTCAGTTTCTTCAGTGGCGGATCCAGACAGGGTCATCTGGGGGAGGGGGCCCGAGCGTGTTTCGGCATTCTCAGGTCCGCGTCGCACTGATTTTCTTAAAAATACTATTTTTAATTTCAGTGGTCTTGGGGGGGGGGGCCCGTGCCCCCTAGGCCCTCCCCTGTATCCGCCACTGTTCTTGGTCATTCAGTTAGGAGTAAGATTAACCTATTCTGTGCTCGAATATGGGGTTTTTTAATTGAAAGTTAAACACCAAAGCACCAGTATATTTAATTAATGTAACGTTTTTAGAACACAGCTGTCCGACTCAAAGATACCCTGTTTTTTTTTTTGGGAGAAATTTAGTCACTAATTTAGTTCTAGTGCTGTGCCAATTGTCAATTTTCTGTTAGATTGAGTAGAATGTTTCATTTGCGTTCTGGTTGACAATCAATAACTCACAGGCCAAGCAAGATATCACATTTTTTAAATGTACAGAATTTAAGTGTCCGACTCAATGAACCTTTCCCTATGTAGCATATATTGGTCTAGTTGTGCCTTTTGATGGCAGCAACATAGATACCATGGGGCATGGGAGGTAAAAGGAATGTGAACTAGAACATGTAGAACAGCATCACTTTGTGACAGTTAAAGAAAAATTTGCTGCATTCCTTTCTTGATTGTTTAATGTCCGTTGCGGTAATGATGCATAATAAAACTACTTGCTCAAATTAGGGGTTTTAATTGGACATAAAATCTCTTTCGCATGTGTGATTTTCTTCAGCAGACAACCTTGCTATCAAGCTGCTCAAGCAGTTGTATTGTGTCATGTACTGATGACATCACTTGTCCTCGAGCAATTTAATAACCCTTATAACTCAATGGGATATGGTCATTACATTAACACATCTCAATAAATTGTTAAAAGTTGCATTCTATCTATAGATATATCAATCTACCTATCAATCTACCTATCTGTCTATCTATGTGTCTATGTGTCTATCTGTCTATCTTTAGTAATTGGCTGAAGCATAAATCTCAGGTTGTGGTGCACCCCACTTTGTCTCCGGGCGGAAGGGCCAAAGGGAAGAAGAAGAAGATGCTTCTCAGAAATCGTCTGCTGAGTAACTAGGAATTTGGGGGATTAAAGTTAACTATTTAGAGCAGTGAGACATAAGGTTAAAGCCAGGGCATCTAGTGCAACAGTGTAAACACTGGGCATCATAATGGCATCATAACTTTGGGTTATTCTTGCATCTGTGAAATGCTTTTCGATCCACACCAACTTTGATACGACAATCCCATTGATGACGACAAAGGGCCCGAGGCCCTGCTCTCGGACACAAAAATGAATGGTGCCAAAAATAGTACTATGTTGCGGTAATGACAAAAAAAGTCAGCGACAGACTTTGCGGCTAATTTTCTTAAAATTCACTGGGGAGCAAAAGATTAAATCAAGCCCACAATTTAAAGGACATTGTTCTGGTTACATTGATATTAAAATTATAGCATATTCAGACAATTTCCAGATTCAAAATGAACACTTAAAATTTTTGCTTTGGTCCAGCTTGCGACCACTAACTTTGAAAAAAGTGATAAAAGAAACATTAATTATTGATTTAAGGACATTTGAAACTGAGGGACAATATAGGACAATTTCTGTAGAATGACCCAAATACTCTGTTGTTGATGGAGAAACTTTGAACAATCAGGTTTTATCAATGCTTGTTGGGCTTCATACATGGTCACGAACAGTTGCGAATAACCATCCTGATAAACACACTCACTTGTGCATGAGAAATTAGCATTTTGATGTGAAAGTCATGTCTGATCTCATCACGCTCATTGGGACGCTGAAAACAGGGCACATTGGGTCGCACTTTAAATATTACACCAATTCCATCTTGACGGAGTCACCCCCAGAGCACAAAATGGTGAATATCTATGGACCAAGTGCAGAGTAAAACAAGTTCAGAAGGAAAATGAATATAACTCTGTGTTAACCTCATTACATATAAGATGTATATTAATTTACACAATCTATCTTGGAGTAATATTTTGGATTTGCATAGCCTCAACATTTCGCGTGACGGAGTCACCTTTATTTTACCCTAAGTCTCGCAAGACATGCTTTCTCCTCCATTTGCTGGCCCAGCTTGGCTGGCAGAGTGTAAACTCCTAAAGAATACAAATATTTAGACTGTTCTCTATTGTTAATAATAATAATAAAGTCCCAAAGTGTCTAATATATTTTCGTCACGGCTCCTCAAAAAAAGTGACTGAGTCACAGGATGATATGACGGCATCACATTCAGCAATTTTGTGAGTTTAAATTGGTAATATACATATATAGGGCCTCAAAACTGAAAATTTTTCAAAAATTCTTGAAAAATTGTAAATTTGAAAAGTAATAACATCTGATGGATTAAATATCCCTCCCTAGTGCAGATACAGTGTTTCAACTATAAGTAGACCTCCAAAAAAAAACATTTTTCTCAATTTTTAACATTTTCCAGCAATTACAACCCAAAAAACCACAATTTCCATCAATATCTTAAAGATAACAATCTTACCAGCATGAAAGTCTAAAAATGAATAAAAGTAAAAAATGACCAAACCTATCAATATTAAAAACTATTTTATTTCAAGTAAATATATTGAAAATTGTGTTCGCTAGGTCACTTTTATAAAGAAAGGTGATATTCCTCAAATTTTCCACTTTTTCGTGGAATTCTTATTTACAGTCGACGGAATGACCTGAGCCAGCACACAGTAGGTATACAAGCCACAGTGAATTGAGGCATAGTGGATTACAGTGCTTTGCGAACAAATTCATAGCAAAGCAATGGGTGTTACTTGCAGTGATGACCGCACCCAGGATAGTTAATACAAGAATCCGAGGATTCAAACCCTGGGTTCTGTTGGGAATTAGCAATTAAGCATAAGATCCATGGATACAAGATCAAAGCAGCACTGCACTGCGGAATGCAATTAGCTTTGACACCTGTCAGATTGACTTCAAGTGCTCTTTCTCAATGGCAATTTGGTAAACTGAGGGTGAAGAAAGGCTTTAGAACTTGCAGAATTGCAATTTGCATTGTTAGACTGCTTCTGAGAATAGATGCACTGCAAAAAGCAATTGCCAAATGCATTATTGGCCTTCCTTGAAACGCATGGAAGATCGTCGTGTGGGCGACATTATAATGCAAGGTCAGCTTGAAAACAGCCCCTCAAGACTCAAATGATCCATGACACAAACAAACTATTAAAAAAAAAATAGAAAAAAAAAATTTTTTTTTTTAATAAAAAAAAAAAAAAAAAAATCAGAACAAACTATCCCGAATTCCACAACGCATTTTAGTTCAGTTCTATATGAACACAAAATGGCCCACTTGACCACATCCACACCTGTATTAAGGCCGGGAAAACTTTTTTCCAAAAATCTCTCAGACTGGTTTTTTAGATAAAATTACCCTGGGGGAACCCAGGGTAATAAAATGTTTTGAACTGTTTGAAGTTATTCTTAACTTTATGGAGTTTCAGACTTAATCACTCTCAGTTTTTTGTTACTAGATCACCTTAGTTTGAAATGTTTTATATTTGCTTGATAACATCTTAATTCAACATTTGACAAGAACAGGGCTGAGCAGGCTTAATTAAGTAATAGCTCCTCAGAAATTGCATTCCATCACCAAAAAAAACGGCTTGTAGTAGCTGTTTTTTTGTTCAAAATCACAATAATCTGTGTATATACATACTTCTGTGTATACTCAAGTAACAATTGAAGTGAGATTTGGAATGCCCCAGATATTAAGGAACAGATTAAGGATGCTTAGCTGTTAGCTGCTATTAGTGTCAGTGTTGATATCTAGATATTTTTGAAAACTTACAACATTGATATCAACAGTAAGGGAAATTATCACCAGCTGATGACAATCAATGTCCTCAGCCCCACATGACAATCACCCTAGCACTGTCATCACCCTCCCATGACACTCTCACTGTGTCATGGCATAGCCATGACTTTGGCAGTGCTCAAAATCATCTTTGACTGACTATTTAAAAAGAACTACTGCAACTATCACTTCCAAACTTGGTATTAAGTTGTATCACAGTGTCAACTAACTCCATGAATTTTGGCAGACCTATCCATTACATAATGAGGAAAAGAACCCGAAGGCTCCAGAGAAATTAGGAAATTGTCATCAGCTGCTGATGACTAATTGCAGTATTTCGTGAAATTGGATAGAATTAAGTCCCGCAACTGACATGCTGCTGTGTGGTGAGGATGGCTGCAAAGACATCAGACTTTCTTCTGAGACCCAACTGATCAACCCCACACACTCAATCATCCTGTCAGGGCCAGGAATTGGCTGGAATTGCAATTGTCCTCATATGCTGGTAATTTCCCTGACTGATCAAATGAATGCCTCGTTGCCCCAGGGTATAAGGGTGGGGGAGTGTGGGGGGGTCGGGGTTAAAAATGACTAGTGCATTAAGGGGAGGTATGGGTGGGAAGGGCACTTTTCTGCAATTTTAAGTTTAATGGACCAAGTTTGGTATCAAAAGATAGGTTTTTGTTAAATTAGATGATTTCAGGCCATTTTGCATTTTTATGATGAATGGTTGCAATGGTAACCATGCAGTTTAAAAGTTGAAAAAAGGCTGATTTTTATTGCTCACAGGATGTGAAATTTCTGAAGTTACAGACTTGGTAGAAAAATCTCTTTTTCATCGTGTCAGAAATTAGGGTAAAGTAAACAAAAGTGTCAAATAATTTTGTAACAAAAAAAAATATCTGCAGTCATGTAACTAGAATGGAGTGCATGAGATGCACACATATATCACTGCTAGCATTGCTATACATAGTCCCCATGTCCGCGGGGGTAAGTCCCCATGTCCGCGGGGGTAAGTCCCCATGTCCGAGGGGGTAAGTACCCATGTCCGAGGGGGTAAGTCCCCATGTCCGAGGGGGTAAGTACCCATGTCCGAGGGGGTAAGTCCCCATGTCCGCGGGGGTAAGTCCCCATGTCGAGGGGGGAAGTCCCCATGTCCGAGGGGGTAAGTCCCCATGGCCGCGGGGAAGTCCCCATGTCCGAGGGGGTGTCCCCATGTCCGAGGGGGTAAGTCCCCATGTCCGAGGGGGTAAGTCCCCATGTCCGCGGGGGTAAATCCCCATGTCCGCGGGGGTAAGTCCCTATGTCCACGGGGGTAAGTCCCCATGTCCGCGGGGGTAAGTCCCCATGTCCGAGGGGGTAAGTCCCCATGTCCAAAGGTGTAAGTCCCCATGTCCTCGGGGGTAAGTCCCCATGTCCGCGGGGGTAAGTCACCATGTCCTCGGGGGTAAGTCCCCATGTCCGCGGGGGTAAATCCCCATGTCCGAGGGGGTAATTCACCATATCGCGGGGGTAAGTCCCCATGTCCGCGGGGGTAAGTTCCCATGTCCGTGAGGGTGAGTCCCCATGTCCGCGGGGGTAAATCCCCATGTCCGAGGGGGTAAGTCCCCATGTCCGCGGGGGTAAGTCCCTATGTCCGCGGGGGTAAGTCCCCATGTCCGCGGGGGTAAGTCCCCATGTCCGAGGGGGTAAGTCCCCATGTCCGAGGGGGTAAGTCCCCATGTCCGCGGGGGTAAGTCCCTATGTCCGCGGGGGTAAGTCCCCATGTCCGCGGGGGTAAGTCCCCATGTCCGAGGGGGTAAGTCCCCATGTCCGAAGGTGTAAGTCCCCATGTCCGAGGGGGTAAGTCCCCATGTCCGCGGGGGTAAGTCACCATGTCCTCGGGGGTAAGTCCCCATGTCCGCGGGGGTAAATCCCCATGTCCGAGGGGGTAATTCACCATATCGCGGGGGTAAGTCCCCATGTCCGCGGGGGTAAGTTCCCATGTCCGTGAGGGTGAGTCCCCATGTCCGCGGGGGTGAGTCCCCATGTCCGCGGGGGTGAGTCCCCATGTCCGCGGGGGTAAGTCCCCATGTCCGAGGGGGTAAGTCCCCATGTCCGCGGGGGTAAGTCCCCATGTCCGAGGGGGTAAGTCACCATGTCCGCGGGGGTAAGTCCCCATGTCCGCGGGGGTAAGTCCCCATGTCCGCGGGGGTAAGTCCCCATGTCCGAGGGGGTAAGTCCCCATGTCCGCGGGGGTAAGTCCCCATGTCCGCGGGGGTAAGTCCCCATGTCCGCGGGGGTAAGTCCCCATGTCCGCAGGGGTAAGTCCCCATGTCCGAGGGGGTAAGTCCCCATGTCCGAGGGGGTAAGTCCCCATGTCCGCGGGGGTAAGTCCCCATGGCCGCGGAGGTAAGTCCCCATGTCCGAGGGGGTAAGTCCCCATGTCCGAGGGGGTAAGTCCCCATGTCCGCGGGCGTAAGTCCCCATGTCCGCGGGGGTAAGTCCCCATGTCCGCAGGGGTAAGTCCCCATGTCCGCGGGGGTAAGTCCCCATATCCGCGAGGGTAAGTCCCCATGTCTGAGGGGGTAAGTCCCCATGTCCGAGGGGGTAAGTCCCCAAGTCCGAGGGGGTAAGTCCCCATGTCCGTGGGGGTAAGTCCAAGGGGGTAAGTCCCCATGTCCAAGGGGGTAAGTCCCCATGTCCAAGGGGGTAAGTCCCCATGTCCAAGGGGGTAAGTCCCCATGTCCAAGGGGGTAAGTCCCCATGTCCAAGGGGGTAAGTCCCCATGTCCGCGGGGGCCCCATGTCCCCGGGGGTATCTATCTACGTATCTATCTATGTATCTTTGTATCTACACTGTATGTATCTATTCCTTAGTAGATATTAAATGGTCACCCCCTTATCCTATCTATCTATCTATGTATCTATCTATCTATGTATCTATGTATCTATCATCATTGCTTAGTAGATATTAAATGGTGGCCTCCTTGGTTCATTCATGCATGTACTTTTGTTATCTTACCTTAGCATTCAATTTATTATTGCTCTGAACGGAAGACACACAGTGCACTGGAGTACCCCATGTCACAATCGAAAACGCCCGAAGACACCAGGTGCACTCGAACCAGTAGAGTAACACAAGCGAAAACGCCCTTAAACACCCTAGCGGAAATCGCCGTAAATACTCGCTTTTAGCGGCCCCTGGCGGATTTTGCCCGAACCACTTGGGAAAACGTCTGAGCGATATGAGAGGCGGAAGTGAGACGCGGCCTTTTCCCCGTCACTGGAGGCCGGGTAAAAAGAACATCACTGGGTGCACTCGAATCACCGCCCGCCGGTCGACCGGTTTATGACGGGCGGTCCTCGTTTGCGCCGGATGTTATGCGCGCACATCAATCCGGGGTATCCTGTTTAGCACGGCCGATTTTGCTCGGTGTATGGCGGTCTACTGATTCAACACGAGGCAAAGCAAACTTCCGGGTTTTGGCACACGCGAAGAGCCGCCAGTTTGCTGTTGTTGCTTGTTGTTCCAATGTTGGGATCACTGAAAAAGTCAAAATAACACAAACACAGCAAACAACAACAAACACATGCTTTAGGGCCATCCGAAATCGTGTTTCAATTGTTTATTTATATTTGTTACGACGGCTGCCATGTATAAACAAACAACTCAGTCTGGTACATTGACCGGGCTATCAACTGTGCTCGATTGACCGGTCAACCGACCACGTGGTCGGGCTACACCGGTCGGTGTAAACCGGGCGACACAAACGAGCGCACCCAACGCTCCTAGCAGTGATAATTCTTTAATTTTTCCAAGGATTCCGATAATGTATCCCACAAGTTGCTTTGATGAATGGCTGTCAAGATTTTTCACATCAAACGTTGCAGAAAATGGCAAAAATGTGACATAAACGTCATTTCAGGCAATTGACCACTGTATTAAATATCGGTGGCTATTACTCCAAATCTAATGAAGACACAGATATGAAATTTTGCCAAGATTTAGTTATTATTGTTATGCTTCACCAAGATAAATTTCATGTTGCCATGGCAAATGCTATTTTGTGTGGACTTCTTTGAAATGACACAAAGCCACTATTTACTTGCTAAAATTTGTTGATGATTTTGTATTTGACATGGTTTAAGTGATGATAGAGACATATTTCGATATAATTGAAGTTGGGACTGGCTGCCTGAGTTGGTGTAGTCAAAGATATGGCATAAACTGAATATGTGAAGCTTTACATATTTTTGGGGAATTTCCAACCCATACCTCCCCTTAATATGCTGGCTTACAAATTGGTCAACTCTTATAAAAATCAGAAGAGAGACCTTTGAGATATTCAAGTTTTCGTAAAGGGGGACTTATTTTTGTTAAACTATTTAGGCCTAGTTGACACACCCACCTGTGACCTTGTCTGTTCGAGCTGCTTCACATTTGACTTCAATTGTTGAACTGTGCGTGTTGCGTAAATCTGTTCCTTATGAAGACTAACGTAATCTTTGGAAGACTCATACTGCAAAGATAAACATCATCATTAAGCAAGGCAAAATATGGCAAATTAGTATCGGAATGAAATGTGTCACAGTTTCCTTTTTCAATAGCAGTAACTCTGTTTCTGTCAGCATTCAAACTAAGGATTATTAAGCTGAATACAAACCTTTTCAATATTAATTTGGTGCCTCTTCAAGCGTTCCAAGTCAATGTGCAGAACTTTGATGAATTTTTTCAAGGATGGCTCAACTCTTCGCAATGAATACTTGTGACTAGATGTGGATCCATTTTTCGGATTGGGATCACAAGCTTGTTCGAAGTCCATACTGGTACCTGAAATGAATTTAGTAAAACAGTCATTACACTATGTACAGTTACATAGATTATACAATGTTATACACAGAGAATGAAATTATTAAACTCTCAGGAATGACACAGACTCACAGAATGGAAATAAAAAACCTCTCATTGGGGGTGACCATTAGATATTTAGAGCTTAAAGTTGCTCTGAATGATAAAATTGTTTGCCAAATATTGGTGGCATTACATGCATTATGATATATATATATATATGAACTTGGGATAAAAAAACCAAAGTTCTGACTTATTTATTACAGTATTTCTTTGACTACATAAATTATTTAATTATTTAATATTATTTTTCTTGATAGTTTCTCCCTCCTCCAGCACACCCATTATTCATGACGTCACAATGACCATTGTTCAAAATATATAGCTAATATGATAATGCCGCAGCATAGAAGACGGGACTTGTAAATACTCCATTGGTTGACAATATTCATAGGTAAATGCCAAGCATTGTTTTTTTGCTAATTTTTTTTTTTTCTCTTTTAATTTTTTTTTTTTCGAAATTTTTCAGTACATTTAAATGTCTTCCTGCAATTCTGCAATAAATTCTGCAGTTTGGAAGGAAATTGCAGAATTCTGCTATTCTGCAATAAATTCTGCAGTTTTGGAGTGAAACTGCACTCAGGGAAAGTAACCTCAGGCACATCTGTAGAAGCAGCAACATTATCATAATGAAGTAAAGTCAGTTGAATATATAATTTTTCAAAGAGGCCAGCTTCACTGATTGGTTGCCACAGAATCATGGTCTCCCTCCTTGGCCCCCTCCTCCTTCCCTGAACCCCCCCCCCCCCCAAAGACCACTTTCCTTCCACTCCTCCACTCCCAAGGTAGCAGAACTGCTGCACATGAATTTTAAAAGTTTGTAATTTACCTACTTTCCTGAGTGAATTAATGCTGTCCAATACTTTTAGAATATTTTATTTTCCTGCCTGAGTGAGGTTCAAGTATCTCTCATTTATATAACTTAGATTTGCATGAGGATATTTTCAGACTGTTGTTGCCAATTTAAAATAAATTGTGTCATGACCTGAAAAGACTGACCCCATGATGACATGGTCAAGAGTTCATTCATCTGAGCAGGACAAACTAAGATTATCTAGGGGTTGCTGGACCTTCTTTAGGCTCAAACATGTCATAAGTAAATTGTAAAACATACCTTTATTCATATCTTATTTAGTAATTCCACGTAAATAAGCACAATCCACATATGTAAGACTTCAGAAGTTGTATACTACTGTCAAGTGGACTGGAAGTGGGTCACAGACAGTGGGTCACAGGCAGGCATGCACAACAACTCCTTGGAGAACACTCTGGTGAGCATCTCTGGTATTAACCCCCCCCCCACCCCCTCTCCCTCCTCATCCCTATATATGGTCAGGTACGGCCAGTAAGTTTGAATTTGGAACCAATCAGGGTAGATTGCTGCATTTTTTTTGCAGAACTGCAGAATTCTAAAGCTTCCGACAGAACTGCTGCAGCTAGTGCATAAAACCTCCCAGGCTGCATATCTCCTACAGAATTACAGATTTTGCTGCAGAAACTTTTCAGAAATGCTGTAGTGACAGAGGACTACCAAAACCCCAACCCCCCTGCCCGACTCGACCCCCCCCCCCCGAAACGCTATCCCAAAACCGACATTCCCTTGGTAGTGGCAAGACCCAAGTCAATGAGGTCTAAACTTTGCAGAATTCTGTAGCTTCCTGCATATTTTTTTTAAAAACAGAATTCTGCACTTTTTTTTTAAACTGCAGAATTCTGCAATTTTTTTTTAAACTGCAGAATTCTGCAGTGTTTTTCTGCAGAACTGCAGAGCTGCAGAAAGAAATTATATACTCCTCAAATTTTTGGATAATTTTTTTTTTTTTCGAAAAGTTTTTTTTTAGAAAGGCCTAGTTTTTTTTCGGGAATTTTTTTTTTCGAAAATTTTTTTTTTTGGAACAATTTTTTTTATCAAACAGAAGAAGAAAAAGAAGGTAGTCATGCGTGAAGAGAAGCAAGTGCCAGGATCATATTATGGGACGTCTGAATCACTTTTTTTGATTGAACCATCTGGAGCACTCCATTCGCCTGATAGCCATAAGGGACGAGACACCTCGCTTCGCTTGGTGAGCCAGTGGCTCTGTCCCGTCCACAAGTTAACTTATTCTAACAATAGTGATGACGTCACAAAGTTGACAACACTGACAGAGCTCTGTCAATTATTTCCGTTCGTACCCGAAATAAATCTAGGGGTCATTGGGGGCATATTTTATGACATTAGACCCACAAAAAAATGGGGGGGCGCCCTATCATCAGAAGGCCCATTAGTCAGAAGGCCCTTAGTCAGACTCAGAAATCCTGCTTAGTGCTAGTCAGAAGGCCTGCTAGTCAGAAAACCTGCTAGTCAGAAAACCCACAAGTCAGAAAATAAATGATATATTTGCTTGTTTTTTTTTACTCTTTATTGTCTGACTAGTTGGCCTTCTGACTAGTGGGCCTTCTGACTAGCGGGCCTTCTGACTAGCGTGCCTTCTAACTCCACAGCCTTCTGACTAGAAGGTGGTCACCCAAAAAAATTGCCATACAGGAAAGGAAATTCACATACCATGCAGGACAGCAGGGTACATAAGGTAATAACAAAATTATAACAAAATTAGAAAACCTTTTGGTCCAATCTTGACCTATCATTTAGGCTAACTTTAAGGCATACAAGGGGTGGCGGGCAGGGGGCTTATATTATCTTACTATAGTACCTTCACAGACGGTCACTTGGTTTTGCCAGTGGGTGCCAATTTTGCCTTGTTATTAGTTCAATGAGAGGCAAAACCTGTGGTCATTTTGGTCAATATATGTTACTCACAGTTTTTTTGGCGTGAACAACTGTGTGCAACCTTGCAGACCGCAGACAAAGGGGATAACAGGAATACAAGTCAAGTCGTAGACACGCCAAGTCGTAGACACACCAAGTCGTAGACATATTTCAGAACTATCCCCCAAGTCGTAGACACAACATTTTCACTTAGAAAAGTTATTACTCACTCGTAGACACACAATAAGATTAACTAACCAAGTCGTAGACACTGCATCATCCAACCCGTAGACAACAATTTTTTACAATCTACCAACTCGTAGATAACAAAATTCAAAGTTATGATAAACTTTAAGATAACATTGGAAGCAGATTTTGGCTAAAAGACATGGTGCATACCAATCAGGTAGGGGCCCAATAGTGCTACTTTTCTTTTATTCAAGTGAACTCTCTTAATTAATGGCAATTCTAGGACACCCCAATCTGTCAATTGCCATTGACTGCAGATTGCCTTTTCAATAAAGGCAAAGTTCTTCTTTCATTTAGATTGCAATTTACCCTAGCCAGTCAATTGAATGTACCCAGAGAAGTGATTGAAAGCTGATTGATTGAATCTGTTATTAATATTTACAATTTTTCTAGGGCTATCTAATATGAAATTTATAATCTGTCTACGAGTTGGTAAGCAGAAAAATTACTATGTCTACGACTTGGTTATATTGTTCTGACCAAAAAGTTTGTGTCTACGACATGGTGATCCCTGAAAATTTGTTGTCTACCAGTTGGTAGTCCCGTGTGTCTACCAGTTGGCTGTCTACGTTGGTTGTCTAGCAGTTGGTGTGTCTACGAGTTGGCGTGTCTACGAAATGACTTGATACCGGATAACAGGTGTGAAACACAAACTAAATGTCCTACTTGTGATATAGGTCACACCAAATCCCAAGGCCAAGAAACTTGAAATGTGTGCCTTTGCTGCTTTGTAACTGACACCTTTTCATGCATTTTGAATCAGTCTGGGGAGACATTCCAGATTTTGATGAATTTTCATGGACAAATCAAGCTGACGGTGCCAGTGAAAGGTACTCCATAATCACAAGTTTGGTCTTAAACATGTTAAGATCTGAACACATCCTATCACTTCTACTTATCTTTATGTACCACTTTATGATACGAAGTCTTACTTTGTGTTAATCCAGGTTATCCAGTCATTTCCTGAGACAAAAACAACAAAACTGCGATGTAAACAACAACAATTCCTGCAGAAATACGAAGCGTTGCAACTCGTGAGTACTACTCGTCACACACAACTTTTACCTTTTTCAGGTGTTGTATTATCGCTCAAACAAAAGTTTGACATTCGTCACTTTCGTGATTTTTATTGGGAAATATGACATTTTTGCTCATGTAGAAGCACAAAGAGGTGTGAACAAGATTCACAAAGTGCATTCCACTTGGGGATATCTGAAACAAGGAGCGCCATGGCTGTGAGACTGATCTGTGGATCGGTTTTGGTCAGATCAAGTTTGACACTTCGGCCGTGCCTTGCTTCCAAATCAAATGTATTCATTCATTCTTCGTTGACTCCGAGCAGGTAATGTACTGTAGAAGCTACATCGGAATACAAGTCAAGTCGTAGATACGCCAAGTCGTAGACACACCAAGTCGTAGACACAGTTAATTATTACTTAAGAGCTATCCTCAGAGTCGCAGACACTGTATTTTCACTTAGAAAAGTCATGACCCTGGGGGGGGGGGTACTCTAATTGTTTTCTGATACGTATGCTAGGCTGGAAGTTCGGCAATCAGACCCGGTGCTAGGCGGTCGGTCGTCGCGAAATGACCCCGACTCTAGGATTTTTTTGTCGTCGCAATGGTATTTGACTGTTTTTCCCAGGTATTAACCCGTAATTTCACCGAAAAATAACATCGGATTCGATAAAAGTTCCTATTTAAATTTAGGGGCCAACTCTAGGAATTATGTCAGATTTTTAGACCCAACTCTAGGAATTTTTCAGTTGAAAAAGGGGGCCTACTGAGCCGAGCATAGATGTACACTTGAACATAGTAAGTACCCCCCAGGGCATGACCCACTCGTAGACAAACAATAAAATTAACCAACCAAGTCGTAGACACCACATCATCCAACCCGTAGACAACATTATTTGAGTTGATTGAGTTGATAGTAAACTTCAGACAGTACGCTTTAAAGTTGCATTTGAATTGTAATTAAGTCAATTAGCTCCTGATTGCAGTTAGCATTTGGGTGACAGCTTTGAGGTCTTTTGCCTTTGTAGTTGAACATTTTTTACATGTTGTCAATTGGTTATTTATTTATTAACAAAATTAAGGAATATCTTGTCAATTGGTTATTTATTTTTTTATCAACACAATTTATGAAAATAGTGTCTACGAGTTTGTAAGCAGCAAAAATACTGTGTCTACGACTTGGTAGTATTATAATGACAAAAAAGTCTGTGTCTACGACTTGGGCATCACTGTAAATTTGTACATCGTTGTGAAGTTTTAGTTGAATAGGAAGACAGCCATTCCACCTTGATCGTTTCAAAAAATTGGAATGTTCATCTTTTCTATTATTGCCAATGTCAATGATTACCAGACATTGCGGTTCATATGATAATGATATGTAATTTGGTAGTTTATAAACTTTATAGGATGTTTCACCGCTGAGTCTTTTCACCGCCGACAACACAACGCAATGAAACGTGTATAGAGGCAGTTGGAGGGCATGAAAATAAAACATGTTTAATTTGAATGCATGAGGGCTGCGTTTTGTTCCTGTATGCAATGTTATGCTAACCAGTTTGCAAACCAATATCATGGTATGCAGTCCAATCCAGGGTTCGAAATTAGCGGGAGTCCGTGAGTCCGAGACTCCTTTATTTGTCCACGGACTCCCTACAGATGAGAAGTAAGGAGTCCGTGGGACTCCTTAATTATGAATGCAGCCAAATTCACAGAAGTTTGGAGCTTTGCATAATAGCAATTGACAGCCCTATGCAGTCCACTGAGTCATCTAGTCTCACCCAATTATCCAATCCAATTAACACCCATTCAATTGGGATCAACTTATAGGATAGGGGTACATATATGTCATCAATTGAATTGCAATCATCACATTTCAGTAAGCATCAGAGGTGTGAATGGCTGATTGGACTTCTTTGGTCACTTCAAGCTTGACATTGTAAAAACAACTAGAAGGCACATGGAATTTGCAAGTCCATGTAATATTAGGGGAATATCATAGACATAAAATGATTTCATAGTATGGGTTGACCTATAAATACAAATTCATCACCAAACTATTTATTACCAATTACCAAAATTTCTGAAAACAGTTAAAGACTGCTGTATTTGTCCATGGACTCCTTTAGCTGAGATGTAAGGAGTCTGTGTGACTCCCAAGATCACTGCCCAAGATTCTACAGCCAATTAATTCATGGCAATTGCCTCTGAATGCAGCGCATTCAGTTCCAGTCACCCAAGTATCCAATCCAATTAAGATCAATTAACCAATTCAAAAGGGTGTGATAGTTTTTAGGATTGTTCTGGAAATGTCAAATTTGTATTGGAATGTCATGTTTAATGTGCCATCCTGAAGTGCAATTATTTTTTATACCTTCTAATATGCTGAAATTCTTCATAACTGAGCTGTCAACTGTACCATGCAAGAAGCCTATAGCCACCCACATACGACATATGTAGATTGATGGCAGATTGTCTTCTCTGGAGAATTGTAAACCATTTCATATTTCTTCCAATATCAGCAATGATTGGATAGTGTAGACTTCTGATCTCACTAATTCTTTACTATCTTTGGTCTTACCTAATAGTTATTTTCATTGCGTTACTAAATAGACTGATGTTTTAGGAAAACAAAGATAAAGAAATCTTTAATATAATATCAAATTTTTAGAAAATCCGCCAATCCAAATACTAAAATATTTGGACTCCCACGTCTTCAGACGGACTCCCAAAATTTGAAACCTAGGAGTCCGACTGACTCCTATCAAATTCATGCTAATTTCGAACCCTGCAATCGCAAACATATGTGGTTCCTATGCATCCATAAGTATGAATATGTGTCTATATGCATTGATATGCTGGTAAACGGGGGGTTTAAGCCTAGTTTGTTGAGTTTTAGGTGATGTAAGAGACAATTATGCAGAACAACAGATTTCATATGCAGTCATATGTACCACTATTTATGGGTATGCAGACCATTTGCAGTGTTATTGCAGGCCTATGCCAAGCCAATGCAGAGCTATGCATTCTTCTGCAACAGCTATGCATCACATCAATTATTTTAGCAAATGGAACTACCATTTTGTTGTGTCTGATTTCACATGTTATAATGTAGCTAAAATATGTGAAGTAACAAGGAAAGATAACTAAATGCACAATATGATTATCAGAATAACGAAGGACAACAATATTCACTAAAACAATCAACTAAATGATCATTTCCAATTATTTTAATAACCAAATAGTGAAATGGGAGTGGCGGTGAAATGTCCCACCACTACCGACAGTGAAACGTCCCAGCGGTGAAACGTCCTGGTACCATTGGCATTTGGTGACATCGAAAATTTGTGTCATTGATGTAAAAATACAGAACACTTCGGGAGTGCTTGTAAGATTTCGAACTTCCTCTTTTGTAATTATTGAAAATGATAAAGGTTGACAATTTCTTAGAGTTCTAAGTATACCCATTACCCAAGGGTAACTAAGTAATAAACTAATAACTAATGTTATTTCGAGACTGAATTTGCAAGAAATAATTATTAGTGATATTGATGCCTGATCGACAAGCCGTTCTGCAGCACTGTGACGTATGTGTCACTGTGTATTGTTTTATAATTTATACACTGGTCGGCCTAGTAGGCCCCATTTAAGCATGTAACTCCCAAACGGAGCCTCCATTTGGGACTTCAATTCAGGGAGTTATGGGAATTATGGGAGTTAGAGGCACTTACCAGGAGTTGTGGGAGTTATCAGGAGTTAGCTGTAGTTATGGGAGTGGACATGTGTTACCGGGAGTTGTGGGAGTTAGCAGGATGTACTGGGAGTTATCAGGAGTTACCAGGAGATACTGGGAGTTATAGGACTTGGCAGGAGTTGCCAGAAGTTATGGGATTTACTCTGAGTTACCAGGAGTTCCCAGGAGTTAGTGGGAGTTAAGGGAGTTAGTGGGAGTAAGTGAGATTTACGGCAGTTAGTGGGAGTAACAGGAGTTAGCTGGAGTTAGCGGGACGTACCGGGAGTTGCAGGACATCAATGAGTTCTGGGAGTTACATGCTTAAATGGGGCCTCCTACAGTGCACTTTGTCTCACAACAGGCGAATTGTAGAAATACACATACTCAGAGGCAGATAAGCTTTTTTCCAATTTATGTGTCACATTTTTGTGATGTTTTGGTGCCATTTTCGAAGACAGCAGCCCATTCTTAAAAATGGAACAAAGTGTAGTGGAGTTGAGCAAGGCTGCAAACTGGTGAAATGCATTAATTGGGAATTAAGTCAGTGGTATTTGCATCTTTAGGTCACTACAAGTGCTGCCAATCACTGGGGATCAGGTCCCCAGTCGTCTGAAATATGCTGAACTGCAAGAGATGTATACAGGCATTTGTAGACTTTATTAAATACCTTCAGTGAAATGTTGTAGCCTGCTCCCAGACCCTTAGCCTCACAGTCACAAATGCAAACTGGCAGGCTGCGGTACTGTGGACTGAACAGTCAATAAACATACCTACTCTGTCATGTCTAATGATGAACTAACTTGATTAAAGTTTAAAAAGATGTCTTAGCTTGTTGGTGTTATAGGCCTATCTGCATACGGGTATTGTTACATACCAGTCTTTTCAAAGTAATTTGTTAGCTGTGTATCCTATTTTTGAGCACTGCAGCACCATGCGCTCCCAGTTAGCATGGTTAGTTCCCTGTTTGCATATATATAATTAAGCCAAACATATTGTTATCCTGAAATGATGATAAAAATGTTGTGTGATTGAATTGATATTCATTGATTCATTTCAGGTGGCAAGCCATCTGCGGCACTTCAGCAGCATTTCACACAAAAGCGTCTCACCTGCTCCCATCTCCTAACTATCCATGCCTACAGCAACAAAGGTGAGCATTCAGTACCTGCACCTTGTTTTAATTTTTAATGTTTATTTACTTCATGGGTGAAAATCTTGATCATGTTGATTGGTCTTAAAAAAATAGTGACTTCTTGAGTTTAATTTACACAACTGAAAAGTTGTATCAACTATCTTTAGACTTCCCTGTTCTGGCCACCAACATGATATTGCCAAGAAATACTGACTATGCTATTGGATAGATATATAATAAGTGTAAAGAATATACAATGCAACTGCTATAAATGTCATGAAGAGTGTAGTTAAAATTAGTGTTAGTGATAAACAGGTGCGTTAAAAAAGTGTTTTTCCAATGAACGATGAGCGGTGGGACAATGATCGACTCTAGTCGATCGTCGGTTGGTTTGTCAAACCAACTACCTAAGTGCTTGGAAAGAAAATTTGAAGTTGAATATAATCGGTTCAAGTGAGCTGAAAAAAAGTTGGTGTTTTTCTTTTGAAAATATTTCGGCCTGATCCTTCTGGAATGTCATTTGTAAACAAGTTTCACTTTTAGCACCTCTTGACTAGCCAATGCCAATTCTTGATACTATATTAACTTAGAAAAGAAAAAATTATTATAATCTGGACTGTTTTTTGTCTGATTATGAACAAACGATCGATTGCTTTCCCAAATCCGATTAATTGGTTTGCAAAATTGAACCAACTTCCACCACTATCTTCAATTTTCTATTCAGATGGCTGAGCAAACCACCGACAGTAAAACCCCCAGGAAAAATAGGGATGAGTCTTCTCCGGCCTTACATGAAGATCATGGAGAGGATGGAAAAGTGGATGGAGAAAAAATACCCCAAAGCTCACAACATTTACATGCTCTTCAAAGTTGGTCAGTGAATTTGATTTGACAAGTAATATTCCTTCAGCTGTGACTGATGAACAGTATTACCTGTCAAGCCCTGGTTGCTGTGTAATACCGATTTGTTTGTCGTAAACGCTTTATAATACAAAAGTTGCCTATATTTTGCAAACTTTTACTTAGGACCTGTCGCTTATATTTTTTGCTACATTTAATCAGGATTTATAAAAATTTTTATTGATTGCTGACAGTCCATATAATTTAATGCCCCCATTTCCCATGATAGTTAAAGCATTGAAGTTGTAGACATCCACTTGCCCTCAGTGCAAATCCAAGATGTTATTGTTGAATGTTGACTTTCATTCTTTGCCAGGCATCAGGGATTTCTTTGTGGATGTGAAGACATTTTACACGGTTGCTATTGGTTTGAGGAATGACAGGCCACTGCGAGATTTCTCTCATGTGGAGTTGAATGTCTATGGACAGGTAATTTTAGATTAAACACATTTCTTGAAGTATTGGACTTAAAAAGCAGACACAGTGCCCTCGACTGGCAATAATGTTGTAGGTAATGTGAGCTGTTATTGGTCTGTGACAAGTTTTCAAAACATTTTACAAAAAATACGGACAGTAATTGTCGGGGTACTGCTTAATACAGGAGCTGAAAGCAACGCTGCTTATCCTTTGCTTATTTTGTCAAACACTATATAGTCCGATCATAGGTGTAGGATTTCAAAACAATTGGGGGGGGGAGGGCTGCTCAAAATATTGTGCCCACTTTGCCCTGAAAATCTAAATTCAAAATAATTCTTGGCCGAAACTCTACAAAAAATAAGTTTTCAAAAATTTTTTTGCGGGGGGGGGCATGGGGAGGGCAGCCCCCTGCCTCCAACACCTATGCATGAGTCCAATGCGCACAATGAAAACATTCTTTGCAGCACTTGTATTTATGACCACAAGTCGGCTTTAGTATAGGAATGACTGTATCATTGCTCTGACGTTACAGCTTGTAAGTGTCTCTGTGGTTTTTGCAGCTAAGTGTTCTTACGTTTTCTTGATTTGCAGTTACCATGGGATATGTTGCGAGTGGCTCCAGTGCTCATCATATCTGCTCTTCCTTTCATGAATTATGTTATTTTTCCTATTGCGTAAGTATGTTTTATCATTTATTTGAGAAAAAGTTGGAACATTTTGAAAGTAGTCTCGCAATACTTTTTTTGGGTGATTTATCACGTATTCCGGCTCATTATTACAATTCACATGCTTTGTAATTTGAACTCTTGAATTGCATGAGATGATGAACAGTTTAAAGGTTCTATTGCAAAGTATGATACTTAACCCTTACTGGACTGCTCAGTCCAAAAGAAACAATTGTGCCTTGTGACGTCATCAGGGACAACAGCAGATTTCAGGGACACAAATAGCCCTTCAGGCAGTAAGCTGGGGATGCACATAAATGTCCCTTCAGTCCAGTAAGGGTTTTAAAGGACAAGTCTGCATAGAAGCCTCAGTGATTGACAATGACATTTTATATGTTTGTGCAAATCTAGCTTTTTGGGGGAGATGGGGGCGTATCTGGACAACAGTTACCTTGAGCTAGATGCCATAAAAATGTTAATTCCAATATTCGAAATCTATCCAAATATGGCGTCCATGTACCCTGTGTCCCAATGTGCCCCATCACTCCTAACTATTTGCCCTATTTCTTTCATTTTTTCTAGATATTTTTTCCCGAGGCAGTTGCTATGTCGGCATTTTTGGACTCCTCAGCAACGCTTGGACTTCGGGCACTACTACTTATCTCATCGTGTTCAACATTACCCAAAGATTCTGCATTATTTGGAGAAGCATACCAAAGATATCAAGGATAATTCTGCTAAAGAAAATTTCAGGAATCTCCTGACAAAGGCAAGTAATTCGAGGCAACTGTTGCATCTGGCCGAAGAGAAGCATTGCCTTTGAAATAGCGAGTGATTCAATTCAATTGGCAAATATCAGGGAAATTCAAGGTCAGAGAAGAGTCAGGGGAATTGTAATTTTGTGTAGATGGGTTCGTTTACAAAGTAAAGTGATGAAGAAACTGATGATTGAGGGCTGTAGATGTTTTCATATGTACTATGTGCAAGACATCTGATGTACTCAAATGTTGAAATCAATTTGAAAATTTAAATAGGTGCAATTTGAAACCTTAAATTGGTGTCAAAGAGGACTTTCAATGCATGCAACATTGATTTAAATATGAAAAGTGAGAGACTTTCGGTATTAATTGCTATGCTAATGTACTATTAGTAAATGGGTCATTTTGGACCTTGCAATTTATTTTTTTTAAATACATAATTATAATAATATATATAATACGTTGTAGCAAACAAGTCACAACATCGATCTTTTCTTTAATTTTTTTCCCTTAGGTCCGGAAAGGTCAGGTGTTGAGTGCTCAGGAAATAGTTTCTTGTAAGCCTCATTTTGAGAAAGGACCATTCAGCCTGGACAGCCTGGGAACAATACACAAGTTGCACATGGTAACAAGAAATTCCGCTAAATAATTAAGAGTATTTGCTATAAGAAATACTGAATGTAATATGTTGCATGCATTGCTGCAGAAAAAAATCCTTCCTCATACGATCTTCCATTTTCCTCAGATTTTTTCAAAATGTTTAAAAAATGTATCAATGTTTTTTCTTAGTTATTCAAAGCATGTACATATAGAGAGTCAATTTTTTTTTCAAAACTACTGGCACCTATGTTTCATTATATAATGGATATTTAAATTACAAGTCTCTTGTCAAGAGTCATGTGTATATCTTTGAAAATTTTATTTCAGTGGCACATTTCCAAAAGCTTGAATTTATCAACTATCCAGTCTAAACTAGCGTCAGACATTTTGCTGCTGCACTACATTGACATGGCAATTGAGAAGGCCGGAGTTTCTTCATTGACCATGGAGCAGTTACAACAGGTGAAGGAGAGGATTTGGTTATGATTTGCAATTATTTTGATTGATTTCAGGTTCAGTATTGTTTTCAACACTGAGATGTTATGCATGTTTCTAAAACCATGCAAATCACAATTCAACATGTACATTCCTGACTCGTAAATTCAGGCACGAAAGATTTTCAAGAATTTAGAAGTTTTTAAAGATTTGTTGCAAAATAAGTCCCATTCCCTCTGAACACATATACCTGCGTTTGAACACATAGGCAAACGTAGTGTATATGCAGGTGATTATGCATACCTATGCAAGGTATGCAATGCAAAGCAATAAAAGGAATAAAAGGCAATGCAATGCAATGAAACGTGCGTGAATGCCTTTCCATTTCATAATAATTAAACATGTTAAATTTGAATGCGACAGGGCTGCGTTATGCTCCTATTTGCAAGGCTTTGCAAGTCAGTTTGCATTCCTATGTCACGAAATCCAGTCTTATGTGGACTTATGTAATGGGTTTACATCCATATGCATTCATATGCATCAATATGTAATATTATGTAAATGGCACTGCCATGAAATTCGCGCAGCACTGTCATAGAAGTACTGCATTATCTTCAACATTCCATGCAGAAGGCCAACATATCTTTTTGAAGGACTGGGCAAATGGGCAGATAGATAAGATTAGAATGATAAGATCAGATCTATAGATAAGATTAGATAGATACATACATACATACATACATACATACATACATACATACATACATACATACATACATACATACATACATACATACATACATACATACATGTATACATACATACATACATAATTAGATAATTAGATAAATAGACAGATTGCACTAAATTGTTGATGTTACATAACTGAGATCAATAAAACCATAGCTATTCAGAGGTGACTGTTTACTACTAGACTGTTACATAATTTGTTGATAGTTAATGAAGATTATGTAACCTTAAGTGTTGTTATGATTTCTTACTTGGTGATCTATTTAAGTCATTGTATTGACTTTTAATTTTCATTCACTTCTTGCAATCAGGTGGTATGGAAATAATCATTTCCTATGTTGATACACATGTTGATTTAAATCCCTGAAATATGTAATTGGAGGTTCTTATAGGCCAAGACTAAAATTTTAAATCTATTTTGGAATTTATTTAACATATTTTAATTATTTACCAAACTAAACTCTGACTAAACTACTAGCTCCGCTTTTATGGCAACTACAGGCACTTCCTGTTCAGGCAGTCACTGTAGACAGGAGCACCAAACAGTATGAGCTGCCCTTGTGCTAAGTGAGCTTTGCTCATGGCTGCCTTTGGCAGCCATGAGCTGCACTCATATTAATACGCAAGTAAACTGGATTTGCAATTTGTTGAATTTTAGGTGAGGTAAGAGACAGTTTTGCTGAACAAAAGACTACATATGTAACAATAACAAAAGACTACATATGTAACAATATTATGTAGGTGTATGCAGTCCTCTTGTGGAGGTATTGCAGGTCTATGCACACCTGTAGCAGAAATATGCCCAACAGAAACACATACCCTAATGCACATGAACACATTTTCAGATTTTTACCATTATGCAATAAAATGAGACTAAATGCATCCAGTGGGAAAGGCCGAAAGGGCCTTTATGAAACTTAATTTGGAGTGTTGTTTATTGGCTTGCATGAACCATTACAATTACTCAATGTACAACTATGGAGTGTTTCTTTTTTCAGACATGTTTCGCCAGAGGCATGGAGGCCAAAGACGTTTCGAGATCTGATCTAGAAAAGTATCTCAAAGACTGGGTCCATGTTAGCAGTAATGTCAATGGTATGTAACACACTATGACTTACATTGTTTATTTATGCATTCCAGAATTGATACATTGCATTCCATAGAAGATGTATACTTGTTACTTTAATGTGAGAAATTATCAATTTTGCTAAAGAACTTCTATTCATAATATCATCTTAATTTTGATAATTTGCAGATTTGATAGGATGCTCTATAGGGCTAATTTCACTTGTAAGTTTCACGTATTGCAATGATAAAGTAGAAATTCTCTGTAATTTTCTCGTATTCCATTGATAAAATAGAAATTCTTTGTAATTGAAAGAACTCTGATATTCAAGTGTTTCAATTCTGAGGACCTAACTCTGTCTGCTTCAGCTAGTGCTGTGTCATCAATATTCTGCGTCCATTTTGTTATATTATTTCAAAATGCTTTTGAATCCTCCTTCGTTTTCATTTCAGAAAACAGCCTATCTTTACTCCTTCATTGCCCGGTGTTTTTAGCGTACAACCATTCTGCTGTCAGGTCGCATTTCTCCAAGGACAAGAGACTGCCTCCATAGTCAATTGCTTATTATCATATGGTAATTTATTTATTCCATTTATCATAAGGTAAAATACCGTAAAACGGGGTAAAGTTGGCAATCCGGGGTAAAGTTGGCAAGCTATTTTGACCCACTTAATGGCAGAAATGCCAACTTTTCTGGACTGACACAAATGGCAACTTTGCCAAAGATACCTGTGTAAATGAGAAAAATTGACATTTCTGCCATTAAGTGGGTCAAAATAGCTTGCCAACTTTACCCCGGATTGCCAACTTTACCCCGTTTTACGGTAATCATTATATGTTAACTTTTTAACTTCTAGTGATTTTGAAAATATTGCCGTGTAAAAAATGTACTTATTGACGCATAATAATAATTTATGATGAATTTTAAATTATTTTAAGAAATTAGGGAATTTTTTAGTAGATTTTAAATTAAATTTCCTATTGGGCATTATGTTTGCTTAAACTTACAAAGTTAATAGCATCGATATAACCCAGGGCATAGTGTAGGACAGAGAATGTTGGACATTTTTGCTTGAAGAGTTTACTTCATTCCAGTCGTCCTCAATTTTTATGAGGATAAATATTTATGTAGTCAAATTATAAATAATATAGTGTCAAAGGTGCAGACATTTTCTATTTACCAGTCTTGTGATAACTTAAGTAATCTGTAGAAAATAATGCAGCAATCAGGATGTAATATATAGTTTTGGAAATATATAGTTCTCTTAATTTAGTTTGGTACATCTTAGGCTGTCCTGTTAAATGCAGTACACTCAGTATACTACAATGGTGCTTGTTGGTTCATAATAGTTGTTTAGCAGGCATGGATGAATAGGATAAAATGTTACAGCCTGTAAACTTGATATGCAAACAGAGTGGAATATTGCACTCTAAAAATGGCACTGTCTGAATCATCATACCTACTGATGATTTTTAATGATCATACCCGCCGGGCCAATACTTTCAATGTTAATTCATTTGAGGACTCCCACTTGTTGGTGACAGGTAAACGGAAGGATTATGCATCTAATTTTTACTCTAAAATCAGTTTTGACTTATCAAATGGCGTTCTCTTGATCATGACTTATCAAACAGGCTCTACAGTGGGTTGCAAAAGTATACACCCCCCGTGGAGTTGTCTTCAATTTTCTGTCATATCTTCCTTCAAAATGCAGCATCAATCCCATACTTCTGCATGCTCATACTAACCTCTCTTGTAACCTATATTCACCATAAAATGCTGGGTGGTAAGTCATGGAAGAGTAGAAAAAATGAAACTAGCAAAAATTAGTGTTGCGAAAGTATACACCCTTGTAAGTTGGTGATGTTTTTTTCAGTGATGATAATCTTGTTTTGACCTGAAAAAGTAAAATTATGATATAAATAGTTGATCTCTGATTGGCCTTTAACATTTTGGATTGTTTCACCCAATTTCTGTAACTTCTGCATTCGACTATGGATGGACAATATCACAAAATCAACCTGCGCTAAATAAAAATTGCAAAAAATTCAATCTATATATTAATATGGGACCTGGGATACATGACGTCACAGCGCCGTTTTCCTTAATATCTGCTTTATATTTTACTTCTAATCATTCCCAAGTACCCCTATGTACTGGGCCGAATTGAATGGTAAGTTGATTGAGAGGGGAATTAGTTAGTTGTGAAGGTGGGGACTACCACAGAGTAAGAGGGAGGCCTAACTAGTATGTGACATTAACTGTAAAATGGAAATTGTCTCCAGAATTTTTGTGTATGAATCATTGAAAAGCATAAGTTGTATTGGTCCTATATTGTCGGGAAAAAGAAAATAATGTCTGTGTAATATAACAAAAGTTTAGCACTATGAAATGTATCTTCAAAGAAATACTTAGAAAAAATGAAGATCGATGTGGCAGGGATGAGAGCTCTTAATTGCACTTTACGACCAGACCCAAGATCGGACACTTCAATGGCAATCTAAATAAACCTCAATTAGTCAATCAAAGTACTTGAAATTGTTTTGCTGACAGCTTAATAGCAATCAGCAAAACGCATTTCTCACTGAATTCACCAATAGTGAAAGAAGCTCCATACATAGGCCCCACATGTTGAAGGAGAGCAGACAGCTTTTTGGCCTGAGAAAAAATGGCGGCCAAAAGCCGGAGCGCTCGATAGAAAACCCATCATTGAAGGATTGTAAAAGTTAGAGGGATTATCGGGGATGATTTGGTATTTATTGATAGAGAAAACGTTAATGCATGCAGAGGCCTAATAGATGGATAGATAGATAGATAGATAGATAGATAGATAGATAGATAGATAGATAGATAGATAGATAGATTGATAGATTGATAGATTGATAGATTGATAAATAGATTGATAAATAGATTGATAAATAGATAGATATAATTCACGGAAAAGGGATTGGAGTGAGTAAATTTATGTGTGCAAAGGTGACATCTTTATCACAGGTAAATGCAGGTATGAAAATAAAATAGATATCTAATGATGTTAATAAGCTGCATTGGAGAATTTTAGAGGTTGAATGGGAAAACAAGAATATTTTGAGCCCTAATTTACACGGCATCCCCCACAGCAGTATCAGAATGAACTGACATGTATACCTGACAAAAGGTGTTGGAATACTCTATCCTTGGGAAGCCCCCAAAAAGCAAAAAAAAAACTTGACAGGCACGGACACACCCTGATACAACCTAGAAAAAGTTTCGGTTCAGTATCTGCAACAGAAGTTGAAAATACATATGGTCACAGGAACCTGCTGCGATGCTTAGTTTTTGCCCTGTCGCATTTAATGCCTTTTGTCTAAAATTATGTGTTTCGAATAAAGCAATTATCCATGTATGGTTCTATCAGCTATGAATATATAGTAGGTGTGATTTGACAATGCTCAATCAAGTTTAAGTGATGTTTTTACTTATCTCCCAATTTGTGATAATAAAATATGAAAATTATCAAAAAATTTGATCATACTCATTTTTAGGTGGCCACAGAGGCCACCTCTTCTAAATGATGGAAATTTGGGTGTCACAAGGTCAATTTTCGCAATAATGATTGATTTAAACGGCCTTTTCTGGCATTCAATCGATCACTTTAGTCAGCAGCTTCTCCAGTCTCATTGCATAGGAGCTAAACTTGCCTGGTTTTCTGGAAAGAACCATTTTATTTTCTCCATTGGACACAGTGCTCCTCCGTCGTGTCCATGTTTTCGCTCTCGATATTGTAGTAGTAGTAGTATGGTTCTCCCTAGCCCCCGGTAGGTGGAGTGAGGGAAGATTCTGAAGATGGCAGAAGCAGTTACAGTGTGCTAATTGCAATTCTGGAGCTTCTTTAAAAGCTTTGTTTCACCATCAGGTTCCCTAATTGCAAGAGGAAGAGCACTTGGGTCAAACTGGCAGGTGTCAAAGCTGATTGCACTTTGCATCACAACCTTGATGTCTATTGATCTAATGATTATAGTTACATGACATAACAGCTGCTTGGGGTGAATTTCCTTAGGAAGTTCTACTTATAATGTACCTTTTGAACATAGATTGGAGTACTTCTGGTTCAAATTAAGTATCCAACTATTAGTGACCTCCCTGGACTGAATGATCCACAGGATTGGCTTATTCACAGTTGTTCACACCTTTTCAACCAATCCTGCCACTTATTCAGTTGGGGGAGGTCACGACTTGTTGGATTCCTAACTTGAGCCAAATCTGTAAATTATGATGTAAGCACATCTTGGAGCTGTAAAATAAATGTCATTTAGCCTATGATTTAGGTTAATTTTTTAATTTCAACTGTCATAATGGAGCTTGATTTATAAGGAATATATATTTTATCAATTCCTGCAAACAGCAACAGATGATCATTGGAAATTTGCTGTTGATCTGTAGCAAAAAAAATCTGTATTTAGACTTATACTCGATAGTACATATATACCTGACATGGATGGATGGGTGATCAGGGCTTTACACCTTGAACCTATGCACTTGGTAGACGAATTAGGACAGCAGGACGACAGCAATGAGGCAATGATGATTGAAACTGCTGTCCAACATATATGCCAGGTGACCTGGTCGGAATGGGAATTGAACCCAGGACCCAGTGTCAGACTGACCCTCCCCCGAAATCTCTAGAAAAAAGTCTCCTTAAAAATGCCATGCCCTTGATGGAAAGTAGACTTATTTAACCAGAAATATTTTACATCAGCGACCAGTCATTTGTTTAAATTTGGCTGCAAGCCACTCTAAGCCGATAGCCAGCTGATTGGTTGAGCAGCCAGCCTCAGCTGATTCCACAGTGGCTTAGCCGGTAGCCAGCTGATATTTTGGTCAGCCAGCTGCCTTTTCCCACAATAGCTGGTGCAAAGGTCTAGGCACTTCTTGTTTAGTCTAGGTACTCTGCTATGTCAATACTTATCATACAGGCCAGGCAAGGCCAAGAATGGGGTGAAGTGTGAAAGGCAGTCATATTTTATTGCACTTTATTGTGCTCAGCCACACATAGGCCTTCAAGTAGGCCTAGCTTTCATCTCAGGTAGTAGGCCCATATAGAGCCCGGAACCGCCGTGAAATTTAGCCGCCGCCGCCACGAAAACCTTTAGTCAAAGTTAGCTGCTTCTTGTCAACTTCGCCGCCGAAAAATCAGGCAATCGCCGCCGCCGAAATAGCATGATAATTGTCAATCCAAGTTGTATAGTTCCCATTCAACACAGGCCTAGAGGGTCTAATTGGTGTTAGTACTACCCCATTGTATCAGTGCCTGATTGCCACTGAACTGAAAGTGCCTGATTGACATTGAAGTGTCAATGTCTGATAAATTGGCATTGAAGTGTCAACTGGTCCAGAATTGCAATTAGGTCTTTCAGCAAACACAACAGACAACAGTGTAATTGTAGTCATGCACATAATGCAGTGCTGTTGGCTTATCATTCTTGAAAAAATTAACTTTCTTGAAAAAAAGTGACTAATCAGTAGTGTATACATTTATATTTAGGGCCTACTTGATGGGATACTTATAAATCATACTGGTACAGTAACAAAAACAAAATTGTACATTTTAATTGGAATATGGATATATGTGGATTAATTTCATTAAAGACCTTCCCTAATAGGCCTATGACAACATCTGTATGCACGTGTAACTTACATTCCTGTTATTCTCTGTAGTTACTGTAGACAAATGTTGAAAAAAAAGTTGACAATTCATCAGCAGCTTATAGCAATCAGGGGTAATTGACTTCAAAGTCAATCAGTCCAATTGAGAAAGTCACCAATTCAACTATGATGTCCTTATTGTAATGAAACATTCTAGCTGTGGCTTCAAACATCCTTACAATCACATAGAAATTAAATAGTTTTACAAATCATAAGTTACAGTAAAAGGGAACGAAAATTATTTACATTCAGCTGTTTGTGAACATCAATGACATCACTGCAGGCCCTATTCGTCACATTGAAATGAACTGTTAGTTTGTAATTGGGTAACTTGTGACCTTAGTTATGATTGATTCATTCAGTGACTTCTCATCATGCTGGTGCCAGTTCCAACTATTCATGAGCTATAAATACCCTCACCAAGACAACATTTCATTATTTATTTCATTATTTGATTGATACATTTTAGTCGAAAATGATCAGCTAAGTCACATAAGTTAGTCGAAAATGGTCAGCTAAGTTGAAGTCACAAAACTTGGCTAAGTTGAATAAGTTAGTCAGGTTTCGTTCAAGTTAGTCACCAAGACATGACTGACTTGGCTCCGGGCTCTAGGCCCATACATTTGATATTTCATATGATGTGATCTATCTACAATTGAATTCAATGGATAAACTAAAAGATCACTCTTGTATTAATTTAGAAAACTCTTTTTTGTGTATTTTATTAATCAATTTAAATTCAAATCTAGGGGAGTGTTAGGCCATTCTCTCGGTGTGTTGGACATGTGGCTTTAACTATTTGACAAATTTGCCAATGAAAATTCTATTCTATTCTATTTATTTTGTTGTTCAGCATTGTATTGTAGCAACTGATGTCTTCATTTGTTTGGTCTGAGAAATTCCAGTTTAGTATCCAACTATTAGTGACCTGACTGGACTGAATGAGCCGCAGGATTGGCTTATTCACAGTTGTTCACACCTTTTCGACCAATCCTGCCATTTATTCAGTCGGGGGAGATCACTGCTTATGGGATTCTTAACTGGAGTCCAATTGGAATAAATAGGTATAGCAAGCCAATTATGCTTATAAAGGTACAGAGCTCTTGCAGAAAATGGCCTATAACTCGATGCAAATGGTTAATTTACAGGGTTCAAATCCAGCCCTTGCCGGGTCACCAGGGCCTATGTTGGGCGGCTGTTTCAATCATCATTTGCCTCATTGCCATGTCCTCCTCCTGTCATAATTAGCCTACCAAATGCACTTAGTGCATAAATAGATTATATACCATAACACGAGGTGACTCTGAACAGTTTTCTTCTCGATTTTCTTACCTTTAAAAATGATAAGATCAACAAAGTATTTCACAGGATAAAATGTTTCCAATGGCATGTAGTTAAACTGTGCATCAGAATTTTGAGATATACATTATGTATATATATCTATAAATGCCAATTTCGGTGGATAAGTGGGCTTTTCAAACTCACCCACAGATCCAGAGTGAATTCCAGTGAAAGAAAACCATCTATTCCCAGAAAGAAAAAAAGAATTTTATATGTAGGTGCCTATTTATGTATTTTTAGGGCTTCAGTGTCTTTCCGTGAAAAAATTGTCACTACTTTTTAGGTGGATCTGAATGACATCACTCCCCTGAATTTTGCCATTTATATGGCCACAAATGCAAAAAACTCTGGAAGCAACTCAAATACATCTAGATATAGGAGCTGTTGACATCATAATCTGATTTGGTCACATTGTCATTTATGAAGTAAAAATACTAGTGCCAATTGGACTCTTCAATGTAGATGCACTGTAGTTATCATTATGCATGAAAAATATACATGCAAATTCAGTTTGTAACTCCTCATGATATTTTCACATATTTTTTTAATCCTAATGTCACTCGTTGCTTTACACACTCGGTGTCACAAACCTTTCATTGGCCAGTGTTTTCATGTTCAACCACTGAGGGTAAAGAAATTCTTGTATTCTTGAATTCTAATGCAGATTATCAGCTTGCTCAAGCTGGGCATGGCCACCTTTGAATCCCCGGATTCTTGTTTAGTTCTATCAAAGATATCAAACTGGAAAGTTTCCTGGGTTCTATCAGGGCAAGTATACGTCTGTCCAGCTCATTCCCTTGATATTCACCACATAGAGTGCCCAACAACTAATTTTCTTTGATCACCACAAAGAGTGATCTTCCTTCCTTCTCAACTAACCTCTTTGGTCACCACATAGAGTGTCCAATAACTAACTCTCTTGATCACCACATAGAGTGATCTCCTCACCTCAACTAACCTCATTTGTCACCACATAGAGTGATCTCCTTTCTCACCTCAACTAACTTCATTGGTCACCACATAGAGTGTCCAATAACTAATTCTCTTAATCACCACATAGAGTGATCTCCTTCTCACCTCAACTAACCTCTTTGGTCACCACATATAGTGTCCATTAACTTTTTCTCTTGATCACCACATAGAGTGATCTCCTTCTCACCTCAACTTACCTCATTGGTCACCACTTAGAGTGTCTAATAACTAATTTTCTTTGATCACCACATAGAGTGGTCCTCCTTCTCACCTGAAAGAAATTAAGCTCATTGTTTCACCCATAGACCACTCAATAACAGATTCTCCTTGATCACAACAAAGCGTCATATCTCTGTCAGCCTCAACTGCCCTCATTGGTCACCACTCAGAGTATCCAAAAACCAAGTATCCTCAATCACCACATAGAGTAATTTCAAGAATAACCCTATTGTGCTAGCAAAATACTACACTGTGTACTACAATCTCATTTACTTACTGAACAATGTCCAAACCTGAAAAGCTATATTCCGATGTCTTGCGCATCGGTTTAGATGGCCACCAGAGCGGATTTGATCCAATGAATCACTTAGATAAACCAGAAGAACGATGTAACCATAGAAAAAAAGCTACCAGGCATACTGCCAATAACATTCTAAAAGCTTGTGTATGGAATGCACAAAGTCTGAGACAAAAGACGGAATTAGTGAAGAATTTCAGAGATGAATTTGATCTTGACTTGTTTCTTTTCACAGAAACATGGCTAAAAGCAGATGACATTGTGGAAATAGGCAACTTAGAAAGGAATAGGGAATACTTTTATATTGGCACACCCCGTGAAGGCAGACCTGGGGGTGGTGTTGGTTGCATTTCAAGGTCAGGCCTAAAAGCAACAAAAATTAATACTGTGAAAACCAAAACTTTTGAACACATAGAAATTCAATTTAATTTGAATGGCAAAACAATCACAATTCTTCTAGTGTACCGACCTGAACCCTCAAGCAAGAACAAATACAAGTTATCAGAGTTTTTTGAAGAATTTACACAATTCTTAGCACAATATCAAACATATCACAATGAGGTTGTGATAACTGGAGATTTTAATTTCCACATGAACAAACCTGACGATGCTAGAGTCATGCAGTTCAATAGCATCTTAGATATGTATGATCTTGAACAACATGTGGCTACACCTACACACAAAGAAGGGAACGTACTAGATCTTGTCATAACTCGTAAGAATTCAACTCTGAGAAACTGTGAGGTCAATGACTTGCTCTCTGACCATAACTGCGTCCTTTTCAATATGGCAATTAGCAAAGGAAAAAGTGCAAAAAAGACAATAGCTTTCAGAAAAATGCGCAATATTGATATAACTGATTTTAAGAAAGACATTAACAAATGCTTGTCACAAAAGGTTGAACAGGAAAACTCATCTGAACGCTTATCAAAACTGGTCTCGATATACAATTCATCAAAAGATGTTCTTGACAAACATGCACCAGTGGTTGCAAAGCAAGTAACACTGCGCAAACCGACTCCATTTACCAATGCCAATATAAAAAATCTAAAAACAGCAAAAAGGAAAGCAGAACGAACCTGGAGGCGAACAGGTCTTGAAAAAGATTGGGAAGATTTCCAGTTGAAACGAAATGCTTTAAATGACTTGCTCAATCAGCTAAAATCTGATGATTTAAGAGCCAAGATTGAGAGCACTAAGGGAAATTCTAAGGCCATGTTCAAGGTGCTTAATTCCAGCCTCAACAGGAAACAAGAACTGCCTCTGCCTAATCATACAAACAGCAAAGACATGGCAAATGACTTCAATACATTCTTTGATGACAAAATTAAGAAAATAAGGTCGCAAATGGACTCTGGTAACAATAACACTGCAACTACTGAAAGATTTATAGGCTTCAAATTATTTCAGTTCAAAACCCTATCGAAAACAACAATTAAGAAGCTGATCAAAGGCATGCCGGTTAAACACTGTCAACTGGACCCAATTCCAACATGGTTACTGCTTGAGTGCATAGATGAGTTTCTGCCATTAGTAACTGATATTGTTAACGCATCTCTAGCTCTCGGGGAAATGCCCCTTGAATTGAAACATGCACTTGTGAAGCCATTATTAAAGAAGGGAGGACTTGACCTTATTAAGAAGAACTACCGTCCAGTATCAAACTTGTCTTTCCTTGGCAAAATAATTGAAAGTGCAGTGATCAAACAATACATGAACCACCTCGTTCAGAACCAGCTTGATGATGAAAAACAGTCTGCATACAAGCAATTTCATAGCACAGAAACTCTCCTAACAAAAGTCCACAATGACATTATGTTGAACATGAGCAAAGGTGAAATAACAATGCTTGTACTGTTGGATCTCTCAGCTGCGTTTGATACAATTGATCATGATATTCTACTAACGAGACTAGAAAACAGATATGGGGTGTGCAATTCGGCTCTCAACTGGTTTAAGTCCTACATTTCAGAAAGATCACAATCTGTCGTGATAAATGACCAAACATCAGACAGGCTTCCACTCAAATATGGTGTCCCTCAAGGTTCAAAACTTGGTCCAATATTATTCAATTCATACATAGCTCCAGTAAGTGAAGTCGCTTCTCAAAATCAAACTGAGGATCAGAAGTATGCTGATGACGAGCAACTAATTTTATCATTTAAACCAACTTTCACTGGTCAAGAAAATGCAATTAAGAAAATGGAAAAATGCATTACTGAAATACGAAAATTTCTCCATGAGAATAAACTGTGTAACAATGGCGAAAAAACCGAAATCCTCTTGATTGGCACACAACAGCAACTAAAAAAACTCAAAGTTTCATCAATTAGTATTGAAAATGTCTCAATCAAAACAGCAGAGCATGTTAGGAATTTGGGTGTAACCATGGACAAAAATATGACAATGGAGAAGCAAGTCAACAAAATGTGCCGAAATGCCTATTTTAATCTGCGAAACATTTCTAAACTCCAAAAGTCCCTGAACAAAGATGTAGTCAAAACTGCCGTAAATGCTCTGGTCACACCTCACTTAGACTATGGAAATGGCCTTTTGTTTGGCGTATCTCAGCATTTAGTGAACAAGCTTCAGGTGGCCCAAAACTCAGCAGTTCGTCTCATAGAGAGATTGAAACAACAAGACAGCGTCGGATCATATAGAAAGCAACTTCACTGGTTGCCTATTGCTGCTAGAATACAATTTAAGCTAATGACTACAACCTGGAAGGCATTGAACAACCAAGCACCACTGTACATTCAGACACTTGTCAAGCTTAAGCCCAATCAAGACCATAACCTGAGGAGCAACAATAAACTCTTGTTAATCGAACCAGCTACTAACAGCCAGAACAAATTTGAAGATCGAGCTTTTTCTTTCGCAGCGCCAAAACTCTGGAACAAGTTACCAGAAAGTGTTCGGGCATCAAAGACTCTGGACTGCTTCAAGAAAAACCTAAAAACTCACTTGTTTAAAATGTTCTACAAATAAGCCCATCTGCCACAAGCGCTTCTGAGCAGTTTACTGGAAGAGGCGCTATATAAATAACTATTATTATTATTATTATATTATTATTTTCTCATTTATCTGAGAAGCTGCTTCCAAATTTGCATGACAGGCAAAAAAGGCACCTGGAATACATATTTTGGACCAGTCTACATCAGAAGGAACTTTCTAAGTTGCAGCTGGGTGGCCAAGTGGATTAAGTGCCCGCCTGCTCTGCTGAAGGTCTTTCCCTGCATGGGTTCGATCCCCGGGTGGGGAACCCAAAATTTTCAGTTGACCTTCATGAGCAAAATCCCAGCTGGATGTCTTTCGGATGAGACATTAAATTGGCGGCCCCTTGTATCAGTGTCTATGCTTGGCAAGTGAAAGATCCCTCACATGGGGTAAATGTGCAACATGTTGAGGACTCCCACTCTCTCTCTCATCTCATCAATCAAACCTTGTGAGTGCCCAGAACTGGGCTTAGAGAGCTGCACTTACCATATATATCTATATATCTATATATCTATATATCTATATATCTATCTATCTATCTATCTAAAAACAATACTTAAACAGCACTAACTGCTTAAAAAATATAGATAATCATTCACATAATGCTCCTTTGGACTTATGGAAGCTGGAAACTTTTTATAGCTGCACACAATCTCACTACATGAAGGGGGTGTATACTTTCGCAATACTAATTTTCACTGAATTAATTTTTTCTACTCGTCCATGACTTACCACACACAATTTTATGGTGGATATAGGTTGCAAGTGAGGTCAGTATGAGTATGTAGAAGTATTTGATTGATGATGCAACCCACTGTATGTTTCCCAGGTTGAATGTAAAGAAGATAATGTATAACTTCATCTGCTATTATGACTCACAGCTAGAGTGCCAAAATCTGTGTGAAGCAAGACTGATTTTTTGCATATCAAGTTTACATGCTGTAATTTACTAATTAACAGGTGATTTCCCAGCTGACAATGCACGTGAACTTCACGTGATAAACATGGGGGAAACTGGTGAACATGACATAACTGAGAGTTATCACGTGTTTTTGTTCACGTGAGAAAAACTCCCATATTTTCACGGGATAACCACGTGATTAATGTCACCAGATTAACGCTTGACCATCTTCACCACGTAACTGAGAGTTATCACGTGTTTTTATTCATTTGAAAAAACTCCCCAACTAGACCCCGAAGTCAGTCAGAGTTAAAACTCTGACTTGCTTTACAAGAGCTTCTACTGACAAGTCAGCTAAGTTGTTGAACCCTGACTTCACTTTACTTCAATAAACTTCAGCTGACTTTGTGCAATATCCCAAGGCGCGTCTGTTAAATATTTTTCAACAGTACTTTTAACTTCGGAAATTTCAAAATTTTCGGACACAGATTATTGTGTAATACACAAATGTGTCAGTTTATAGGGAGTTTTTATGTTTTACAGACTTTACAAAAATACTATTATATAATAGTTAGAAATACTTGTGCTCTTTATGCCCTTTTGAATGGTATCAAAACTATTTCTGTGAGATGAAAATTGGCTAAGTTATGCAACTATGGCTTGACTTTAGCTGACTCAAGTCTGACTTGACCAGACTGAACATTAACTTGCTGCTTGGGAACCTAACTATGACTTCACTAGTAGACTTTATAGAGTCGACTTCGGAGTCTATCCCCAAAATTTTCACGGGATAACCACATGATGAATGTCACCAGATTAACGCTTGACCATCTTCATGACATAACTGAGAGTTATCACGTGTTTTTCTTCACGTGGTTAACTGGTGAAGATTGCCCCCAAAAAATATAGATGGAGCCACCCGTACTAGAAACACAGCTGTGCACGGAGTTCCGCACTAAGTTTACTTTAACTGAGTTTAAAATAATTAAACAAATGATTATGATTCCTAAATCTGGATTAATACACAGTATATGGTGGAATGATGCTTATTGGCTCAAAAAGGAGCACATATTGGATATTATCACTTAAGACTAGTCATCCAAAATGTGAATCAAGTATGACTACAATCCTTGCTTCTGGTAACCAATAAGAAGACTGAAAAGAGCCTCACTGCATCACACTGGTTGTGACAAATTTTCAGCAAGTTCTTGTGGCTTTTACTTCAGCCCCACAGCTATTGAAAGCCCAAGATAATGCTTGAAACAGTCTGAGTTGACTGGCTTGATGAGGAGCTAAGTTAACCGATGGGAGATTTTGCCTCTTTTCAAATAATTCTAACTGGTGAAGATTGCCCCCCAGAAAATCATGTGGTTAACTGGTGAAGATATTCACCAGAAAATCATGTGGTTAACTGGTGAAGATTGCCCCCAGAAAATCACGCGGTTAACTGGTGAAGATTGCCCCCAGAAAATCACGTGGTTAACTGGTGAAGATATTCAACAGAAAATCACGTGGTTAACTGGTGAAGATTGCTCCCAGAAAATCACGTGGTTAACTGGTGACAAAATCACGTGGTTAGCATTTGCAATAACCTATCAGTTTTCCACGTGATAACTGAGGGGCAATTTCACGTGATAACTCTCAGTTAACCACCAGTTTTTGTCAGCTGGGTTTGCGGTGCCAAGTATTTATTTTATTTCATAATTCACACAATGCTACTGATTAGTGATTACTGAAAAAACAGATGTAATGAATAGAGCGTCTTGTCATATTCTTCAATTTCCAAGCAATTGCTTTAAAAATGGTTATTTTCAATTGTTTTGCGGCAGGCTCTGCCTGAAAGATAAAGGCATGATTATGCAAATGTAACTTTTTACTGTTTTGAGATATAATGTCTCCTTTAATAGGAAATGTGGTTACCTCAGCAGCAGATGGTGTTCATCTGAATCAAGGCAATTAGTTCATCACAAACCTCCATTAACTGTGCTTTGCTGAATCAACTGCCCTCCCCTCCTTTTGGACATTTTTAAAACCAACATTGGGTAGGCTCCCCTGTTTCATATGCTGCTACATTTTATTACATAAGCATACTTTTGTGATATATATATATGATAAGAAGGCTATTGTCACTATTCCTTCATAACTCGATGTGATTTGTTTTTCCGTCATATCAATTAATGCATCACATTTTAATGGAGGTGTGTACACATCTCCATTTATGCAGTCACAGTGACAAATGGACCGTTTTGGCCGGAAATTTGAAATTTGAGCATTTTCGGAATGTCTTTTGGGCCCTGTCTTGGCTATTTTGTTTGGAGATGTTTGGCTCAAGAGATATGTATAACTTGATTATGGAGCATGCATCTGGCATAGGAATGAATACCAGGCATGTTGTAATTAGGACCTGACTTCCTTTTACATCATGCTTGGATCCACTGGGGGCGGCTGCAACACCTAGTTCTGGCCACTCAGGGAAAGTCTTTTTCAGGGGATATGAAGTAAGACACTACACCACCTCCATTTTGAACCCCTGGGTTCTTGTTAGTTTGTTACTGTTTAATTGTTTAAAGTCCACATCCATCATGAAAGTTTGACTGTTTTTTGTTTGATGCTACCAAGCTGTGAATTGGTACAATGTAATTACATGCAAAAATTAAAATTGAATGAACTAATCAAGTATGCCATTGGGTTTTGTTTCCAACCAGTGACTAAAAAGTAAGTTTCTCATTCATTGCAATTTATATCAGACTTTCTACTCCTCGTATAATATTCTGGAGGCCCAATGGTCAGGGCACTTATACAAGTTGCCTTGGTCGCGGCTCAAATGGAAACGTACTGAACATGCTTGGCAGACTGTTGATGACACTCCGAGCCGAAATATCTGCCAACAGTTTTACGCTGCACCCATCATATCGGCCCCCTCACAATGACTCTGGACACAGCAACCCCCGGTCACATGCACAGCAACTTCGGTGTTTTAACAGTGGTGAGGCGTCCCACACAGTTGACACGTGCGGACTTCCTCGTCCTCTCAGATGCCACGGCTGTGGTGGCTCCGGCCACAAGAGGAAGTTCTGTCGCAACACTGCACAGTAGGAGACTGGCCAAGACAGTACGGCCGTACCCAGAACTGTTGTGAATTTAAAAAATAAACTGATGTTTTTAATGTTCATGATGACTTACACACTTTTAATCGATATGGTGCTTTGAATGAATGTTGCGATGCTTGTGATATGTCTCGTGATGAAAATGTAAATAGTAACTTTGTAGATACCTTTGTAGAAGTAGATTATCTCATTGATGTTCCTCATGTTGCTGATGGTCTCAGTTGTAGAAATGTTTTAGTGACAAACTGTGTAGCAGCAAACCAAGAAAACACAATCCACTAGTGAAAATGAAGGTGATCTCTGATAATCTTACTAATTCAACAAATAGGCATCACAACGTAATTGAAAATAGTTTAATTTCAAATGCAATAGGGTCATTCCATGCCAAATCACCCAGAATCAGAAACTTGCCCCAGGTCACCATCTCAGAAAAAATTCAAAAAAATCTCAGATGTAGTGCTACCTGAGATAGGCACTTGACCAAAATTTGAAGTCTGTCCTGTCAAAACTCATGGAGATATGCCCATTTGAAATTTTGGGTGATTTTTTAACTTTTCGGGAAATGCATCTTCGCCTGAGTTTGAAGCAGTGTATAGAGTCACATTTTGCAACTACAGGTCCAACATTTTGGTTATTAGGACAATTGCACCCATATTTTCAGTTTCTGGTGTCAGATTTGAAATATCTCTATTACAAAATTGGTGTCAGAGCTCCAAAAATGGCCGAGAACTCAAATTTTCAAAACGGATGGCTATTTGAAAGCTCAGCCACAGGAAACTGAATCAGCAATTAGTGCTGAAACTGGTTTTGCAGTTTCACCTGATGTCCTTTAACTGATCCAAACTCTTAAAACCTGTAAATTCACATATACCAATGCACACCACACAATCAACCAAGCCATATTTTATAATTTTCGTCAAAAATACCTTTATTTGATACACTAGAATCACATGTTGACAGTTGTTGGGAACATTCAAACTTTTTTTACAGTCTTATATACCTCTTAAGATATTATGAAGAAAAATTCAGGTTTACTATCCAATGGGTTCTATTTTAAAAACTGAATATACTGTATAATGGTTTTTATTGCAAAACATGTGAAATGTATTTTCACCTGATTTTGAAGCAGTGTGTACAGTCACATTTTGCAACTACAGGTCTTATATTTTGGTTATAAGGACAATTGCACCCATATTTTCAGTTTCTGGTGTCAGATTTGATATATCCCTATTACACAATTGGTGGCAGAGCTCCAAAAATGGCTGAGAACTCAAATTATCAAAACGGATGGCCATTTGAAAGCTGTGCCAAAGGAAACTGACTAAACAACAAATGCTGAAACTGGATTTGGAGTTACGCCTGATATGCTTTAACTGATAAAAACTCTTAAAACCTGTAAATTCACATATACATATATATACACTGTACCAATAATGCACAGCACATAATCAGACAATCCAGATTTTTACACTTCTCCCCTACACGTAAATTACCATTTTGTGTGCTTTGCATTGGTGGACCTATGTGTGAATTGACAGGTTTTGATCAGTTAAAGGACATCAGGTGAAACTGCAAATCCAGTTTTAGCACTTATCGCTAAGTGAGCTTCCTGTGGCTTAGCCAGAACTGACTGCAGGCCAGTTTCTTGGAGTTACCTGTGGCTGAGCTTTCAAATAGCCATCCGTTTTGAAAATTTGAGTTCTCGGCCATTTTTGGAGCTCTGACACCAATTTTGTAATAGAGATATTTCAAATCTGACACCAGAAACTGAAAATATGGGGGCAATTATCATAATAACCAGAATATAAGACCTGTAGTTGCAAAATGTGACTCCACACACTGCTTCAAAATCTGGCGAAAATGCATTACACACATTTTGCAATAAAACCACTGTACATTGGTTTCAGTTAAAAAAAAAAACCCCCATTAGAAAGTAAAACTGAATTTTTCTTCATATTATCTTTTGAAGTGTATTAGACTTGTCGGAAAAGTTTTAATGTTCCCAACAACTATCAACCTGTGATTCTAGTGTATCAAATAAGGGTATTTTTCGCGAAAATCGTAAAACCTAGTTGTTCTCACTGTGTACATAAGACTTAGTATATATATATATGAATTTTCAGGTTTTATGAGTTTGGATCAGTTAAAGGACATCAGGTGAAGCTGCTAAGCCAGTTTCAACACTTATTGCTAAGTGAGTTTCCAGTTGCAGAGCTTTCAAATAGACATCCATGATTCCATTTTGAAAATTTGATTTCTCGGCCATTTTTGGGGCTCTGCCACCAATTGTGTAATAGAGATATATCAAATCTGACACCAGAAACTGAAAATATGGGTGCAATTGTCCTGATAAAAAAATTATAAGACCTGCAGTCGCAAAATGTGACTGTACACACTGCTTCAAAATCAGGTGAAAATACATTTCGCACGTTTTGCAATAAAAACCATTATACAGTATATTCAGTTTTTAAAATAGAACCCATTGGATAGTAAACCTGAATTTTTCTTCATAATATCTTAAGAGGTATATAAGACTGTAAAAAAAGTTTGAATGTTCCCAACAACTGTCAACATGTGATTCTAGTGTATCGAATAAAGGTATTTTTGACGAAAATTATAAAACATGGCTTGGGTGATTGTGTGGTGTGCATTGGTATATGTGAATTTACAGGTTTTAAGAGTTTGGGTCAGTTAAAGGACATCAGGTGAAACTGCAAAACCAGTTTCAGCACTAATTGCTGATTCAGTTTCCTGTGGCTGAGCTTTCAAATAGCCATCCGTTTTGAAAATTTGAGTTCTCGGCCATTTTTGGAGCTCTGACACCAATTTTGTAATAGAGATATTTCAAATCTGACACCAGAAACTGAAAATATGGGTGCAATTGTCCTAATAACCAAAATTTTGGACCTGTAGTTGCAAAATGTGACTCTATACACTGCTTCAAACTCAGGCGAAGATGCATTTCCCGAAAAGTTAAAAAATCACCCTAAATTTCAAATGGGCATATCTCCATGAGTTTTGACAGGACAGACTTCAAATTTTGGTCAAGTGCCTATCTCAGGTGATACTACATCTGAGAATTTTTTGAATTTTTTCTGAGACAGTGACCTGGGGACCCCTGGGTGATTTGGCATGGAATGACCCAATAGAAAACCCTAATGAGGACCTTTCAAAATTTGCTAGATTAAATGCCAAGAAAATTATTTTTTCACATTTAAGTTTTAACAGTCTGTCTAACAAGTTTTGGAGATACACCAAATTTTATGTAAAGGATTATGTGACATTTTATTTTTATCTGAAACAAAACTAGATAACTCTTTTCCAAATGCGCAATTTCATGCCGATCAGTACTCCATTCATCAGCTTGATAGAAATATCCACGGTGGTGGTCTAATTGTGAAAGAACCCATCCCGCACAGATACAGGCCAGATATTGCTGTAAATGATAATGGTATCGAAACTGTTGCAATCCAAATTAAAACCTTCAAATAAGAATATGCTTTTCCTACATATCTATAAACCTCCAAATATAGCTGTAAAGTTTTTAGCGGATGCATTAGAAACCATGCTAAATAAATGCCTTTCAGAGTGTGAAACTATTTACACCATAGGAGATTTAAATGTTAACTTTTCCAAACAACCTAACCAACTATCCGAAACTTGTGATATGTTTTAAGAGTCAAAACAATCCAACTCTCATAGATATTATGAGGTTATACCATGGGTAGGTGCAGTACATCCCCGGTATACTCCCCGAGACTCCAGTATATTCCCGAGACCCGAAGGGTCGAGGGAATATACTGGGGTCGAGGGAATATACTGGGGTCGAGGGGAGTATACCAGGGATGTACTGCACCTACCCATGGTATAACCTTTTTATCCCATGTCTAGGCACATTTTTTAGATATAAAGTTAAACGGCCATGGAACTAAATAAAAAAAAGGTCGATTCAAATCTATGATTTTACGATTGTACTGGATGGATGGATGGATGGATGATTGGGGCTTAACGTCCTGTATTTATGCACTTGGTAGGCTAATTAGGACAGGAGGAGGACACGGCAATGAGGTGAAGGATGATTGAAACAGCCGTCCAACATAGGCCCAGGTGACCCGACAAGAGCTGGATTCGAACCCAGGACCCAGCGATTGGCAGTCCAGCACGCTACCACTAGACCAACCCTCCTCCCTTTACGATTGTACTGAAAATTCTTGTTTCAGTTATGATTTTCTTGTGGCAAGAGTTTCTGAGATATCGCTTTGAAATTTTGGTTCTGACTCTGACTTTTGCTTCAGGGCCTAGTGACACAGCCAGCCACGTCTTCGAATGTGCTTCTGACTTCTGCTGTAAACCAACACTTTGCTGTAAAGTGGCTGTCACACCTTGACGATCTGAGGAATGTCTGGTTACTTACAAGCAACGTTTTTCAAAAGCATTTTTGGGGCTGCTTCACCCCTGCAGGACGTGTATAAAACGAGTTGAAAACGTGTGTAAGACGTTTTGAATAATATCCATTTGCACAAAGGTCTGTTTTTGGACTCACCAGGAGCTTTCGCCCATCTCCCATGGGCTTCTTCAGCTGTCTGAGCTGGCTCAGGTGGTCATATTCAATTTCAACTTCCACAGGTCAGGATTAAGCTTACATAGTCGGGTGTATAGGACGAGTTGAAAACTTGTATGAAATGAGTAGAAAGCATGTATAGAACATGTACAAAACTTACACCAAACTTATGCACCCTCGTCAGCAGGAAACAGTGCTTCTTTGCAAATAAATTAGGTCAAAATTGGACGTGTGAAAAACGACTGACAAACGCGGAGAACTGATCAAAAACGTGAAAGACAAATGAAAAAGACCAGGGAACGATGACAACTCTATAACGACCCCGTAACTTAGTAAACTTACCAATTCCTTATGTATAACTTACTGAGCTATATTACTAGAGTAGCTCATGGTAGTGGTGTATGCAATCATATGTCCAGAGCTAAACTCTTCAGAATTCCATTATTTATAGGTCTAGGTATGAAATTAGGTTGGTGTCACATTTCTCATAGGGGCCGAACTTTCCAAAATGGCCGCCCCCATTTTTACGTTGTTTTGACATTTTTTCTCTAGAAAAACGGGCCGTATCTCAAGAACCGTTGGAGATAGGAGGTTGTGTGACCACTCAAAATTTGCAGCATGGCAATGTTATAGGGAGTAGTTAATACATCTTTATATCAAAATATCAATAGTTTTTAAGAAAATTGCAAAAAACTGATTTTATTAATTTTTCGTAATCAAAAATGTCAGTAAAAGCTGAAAAATTAATTGTTTTCATAACAAACACTGCTACACCACCAGTACAATACAAAGATAAGTCATTATTAATTCTATATACATACATTGGCCACCTGTGATTTATTGTTAGGCCTAAAAATAACCTTAAAGGTCAGGTAAAATTAGAATAAGACATCTTTTCCGTGAATATATCTAATATTTGAACCTCACAGACCATTTTGGTTATCTATTTGGATGTTTACACTTATCCTTGTTACAGAATGCTACAAATTTGATGTGTTTTTTTTATCTGCATGGTGGGGGAAGGTCATCGGGCCAGCATGATACCGGCAGTATCACTGGTCTTTGACCAAACAGTGTTTCCTAATTAACCCTTTTGCAGTGGATATGTATGTGTTAGTGCCTAGAGGACAGGCAGGTTTGTGCCATATCTGGCCCTGTGAATGTGCCCTATTTATATATGCTCTTCCATTGATGTTTAACAGCATACATTCATCATGTACTTATGTTTATTGATGATACAATAAAGTAATATCTTATCTTATCTTATCTTATACACACAGTTTAAAATCAAGCTCAACCTTTGATTTTTGATACTGCTCTCATTGGTACTAATCCAGTGCAATGCTGATAGACAATCATGTTGTGAAACGGGCTTCAATTAGTTTTAGTGGTTTCACCTTATACTGATGTCTTGATCAAACTCATTGACCACTCAAGCAAATCCTGTAAACTACAGAAGTTTTATGTGAAGCTGGAGGTTACCCAAAAAAAAGAAAACTCTTCACTTTACATTCTGGTTGATCAACTGGACAGCGACCTGGTGTCTTACATGTACCTCCTAGCAATTTATGCACTAAGCAGTTGTGACATGACCAGCAAAGTGGGGCCAAAGCTATCAGGCTTGAATGCAATCTTTCCTTACCCCAGGGCTTTGCGGATGGTGAGCTACTTCCTGCACTGGTCACCAAAGAAGAAATGTTTCTTTTGTAGGCCATAAAGAAAACAGTCTGCATCACACTTGATGAGTACAGGTCAGAGCAGTACCACTACTTGAAGGCAGAGCTCCAATTTCAACCATTTGGTATGCTGCTCAACTTCAAGAAGAGCATAACAGTACATGCCCAAGGCACTTTCAAGCAGGACTCCCCTAGTTTGTTTTTCCGTGTATCTGTTTATAAACATCACTATCTATCTAAATATCTGTCTATCTAGGGGAAGGATTTGTCTAGTGGTAGTGTGCTAGACTTCCAACCACGGGGTTTAATCAAGCAACTCTTGCTGAATCCAATCTGACCTAGCCCAATCTAACCTAGCCCAACCTAACATAGTCCAACCTAGCCAAATCCAATCCCATCCAAGCCAATTCTGCCAGTCCAATCCAATCCCATTGAATCAAATCCCAACCAATCTAATTGCATCCAGTTAAATTTAATTTAATCACAATCAGTCTCATCCATTCCATTGGCATTCCAATCTAGTCCAGTCCAATCCAAGTGAATCCAATCTGATCAAGTCCAGTCGAATCCACTCAGGGAAATAGACTCAGGCCAGACTGTAAAGAATAACATATTTTCATAATCCATGGGAAATTTTGAAATCAAAACATTTTGATTGGATGGCCAGTCATCAGTCACTTTTGAGACATTCCCACGGGAGGAGTTATCTCTGAACAAAAGAACCTATTTGCTTAGGGGAGACAATTGGGCAGTCACAGACTCTCAAAGACCAGCCTCTTCTGATTTCTAATTACCATACTCACCAACTAACTTGCATCTGATTGGTCTAGGGCAGGGCCATTCTCAACAAATGTGATAAGGTCTTTTTTTGATAAGGTGATCGAATCCAAAGTAATCCAATCAATCCAGTTTTATTTTATCCCATCTAAGCCAATCTAATCTAACTCAATATAACTCAATCTAAGCTACATGTAATCCACTTCAATCGAATCTAATTCAGTTTAGTATAACTAGAGCTAATCTAAGCCAATCTAATCTAAGCAATTTCAATCTAATCCAATCCTATCCAGTCCAGTCAAATGTAGTAATATTCAATCTGCACAATCCAATCTGATCCAATCCCTTCCAACCTATTGAATCCAATCCAAGCTAGTCTCATGCAACCCAAACTAATCCAATTTATTCTATGCAATCCAGTCCAGGTTTATCTTAGCGATGCGATCCAATCTAATCGAAGTCAATGTATCCACTTGTGTGTCTATACTTAGCAATTTACATTGGGGGTTCCCTGGTTGGGGAATCTCATGGTTGAGGGATCTTTGTGGCATCATTTATTGGTAAGCCTTTCAGGCAGAAACGATTTCTCAAATAAGAAGCATAATTCCTGGATGGAAATATACCAAAATGTGATAGAATATATGTGTGCAGATTTAATTACTCTTTTTGCATCCCACAAATAAAGAGGTCATATCTGCAGTGCAAGATATGACAGTAAGCTACCAGTCCTCCCACCACTAACCCAGATCCACTGCAATAGGCCTATGGTTCATGAAGAAAAACTGTTTGGTCTAAGACCAGTGATACAGCCAGTATCATGCAGACCCGATGACCTGCCCCCACCATGCAAATGCCCCACACTATGGTGCAGAGCCAAATCCTGCACATGCAAACAAAAGAAACATTAAATTCGTTGAATTTTATACTGCAAAAAAGATAAATTAAAACACCGTATAACTGGATTTGTCTGCTAGCTTTGAATGTTAGATATATTCATAGAAAAACATGTGTTATTCCATTTTTACTGTAATTTTAAGGTTATTTTGATGCCTAATAATAAATTAGAGATGTCCAATGTATGTCTATAGAATTCACAATGACTTATCTTTGTATTGTGCTGGTGCTGAGTCAATGTTTGTCATGAAAGCAGTTACTTTATCAGCTTTTACGGACATTATTAATTATGAAAAATTAATAAAATCAGTATTTTGCAATTTTCTTAAAAACTATTGATATTTTGATATAAAGATGTATTAACTACTCCCTATAACATTGCCATGCTGCAAATTTTGAGTGGTCACACAACCTCCTATCTCCAACGGTTCTTGAGATACGGCCCGTTTATTTGGAGAAAAAATGTTAAAACAACGTAAAAATGGTGGCGGCCATTTTGGAAAGTTCGGCCCCTATGAGAAATGTGACACCAACCTAATTTCATACCTAGACCTATAAATAATGGAATTCTGAAGAGTTTAGCTCTGGACATATGATTGCGTACACCACTACCATGAGCTACTAGAGTACACATGGTGGTGTACGTCCAAAATTTTTGAACATGCTTTTAAAAAACATTTCAGCACCTTAATTGGACGTATGACGTGTTTCAGGGAATATCAACATGTTTACGTGTTTATAACTTATCCACTTATTCAACTTACACAAAACGTACAGCAATGTGTTAAGGACGTTACACACATGCAATCTAAAACGGCTAGGTGTGACAGGGCCTTAAGTCATAAGAGGTGATATATTCTTAGTCCAGTGGCTGGAAGGACCTTATTTGACCTATTACGGATCCTTTAATTGTTCAGCTAAGAAATACTAAAACAAAATTTAGAAGTAAAGAATGTTAAATATTTATTCAACAGGACAGTTTGCCGTCATCAGATCATAGATGATTTGCCAGCAAATAACAAGTTTAATACAGAAAGTACATTTAACAGTCAAATGTTTCATTCTTTGCGTATACATTCAGTACCAAACACAACCATTTGATTTGGAAATAGTTGGATATCAAAAATTTAATAATTTAACAAAAATTCATTTCAACAAACAATAGCATATAGCGAAATTTGTAAAATCAGCTAATTAACCCAGCGCTGCCAGAAAACCCGGAAACAGCATTGATTTTACAAAAATATTCATCATGTTCATTAATTAAATAACAAATAATTCATAACAATTATATTGTTCAACTAAAATATAAGAAACATCATGAAAAACAACTAGTTCCTTAGGATGAGTAATGCTACATTCTCACGGCGGCTCCCGGAGAACTATTTAAATCGGCGTCGATGCCGTCGAAGTATTTCCTGGTAATTTGGATGAATTTGGGTGATCCGCCGTCGACTTTTCACATCCCCCCAGGGGAAGTTTTTGTTCCCCTCAGCAGTTCCTAGAAATGGAAAAACTGCGCCGTGGATGTCAAAAAAGATTCAACAGGTACAAACTTTTTTTTCATGACGGCGGAACAGAGCCCAAAATTTTCTTGATTTTTGGATTGTCCGGCGTGGATTTTTTCAGTGAGAACGCCTCAAAAACATCTCCGGCGGGATATTAGGACATCCCCTGCCCCTGAGGGGACCTCTCCTGCCCCCGCGGGGACCTCTCCTGCCCCCGCGGGGACCTTTCCTGCCCCTGGGGGGACATTTGAAGCCTCGCCGGCAGTATTTGACATCCCGCCGCGGTGAAATAGGTTCACTGAGGGGCAGTTATAGGTTCCCTGAGGGGTACTTTTTATATCTCGGGGCGATATAAAAGTATCCCTCAGGAGGAGGAAATTCCTTTCCCCCGGCGAACTTTTGGGGACGGCGTACAACTTTTCTTCCCCGCAGTGAACAAAAATAACCCCGCCGTGATATGCTTTTAATTAATTATGTAATGGTTTTATAAACATTGTATGTCGCCGGGATAGTCATTTTTTTCCTAGAATTCAACTCAAGCTACCCCTCAGTGGCAAAAAAGTTCTCCGTAACGTGCCGTGAGACTGGGGCATAAGAAACATTCACATGACTGTGTGTCAGTGCATGACAAAAAAAAACGGTAGCACACATGGATATCAACAGATTCTTTCAACTGAGTTTGTTACTTCCCAAAAAGAAGTTCAAACAAGCGTAAGATGTCAGACCGAAAATTGCATACAGCATAATTTTGACAAATAGTACTATCTTCTCACCTTGTAAAATTGCATACCAGGTATTCTCTTTTATTAAATTGGGTTGTGATTCCACAAAATGTAGAAAGTAGAATCATGAGGACTCTATAATTTCTTACTTCAACTACAGCACATGCTAAATGCTGGCAGCACATGCTGCAGTGCCCAGCACGTGCTGTTGGATTTCAGCACGTGCTGGCAGCATTCAGCAGGTGCTGACGGAATTCAGCACATGCTGGCGGATTTCAGCATGTGCTGATGGATTTCAGCACGTGCTGTTGGATTTCAGCACGTGCTGTTGGATTTCAGCACGTGCTGGTGGATTTCAGCACGTGCTGATGGAATTCAGCACGTGCTGGTGGATTTCAGCACGTGCTGGTGGATTTCAGCACGTGCTGATGGAATTCAGCACGTGCTGTTGGATTTCAGGACGTGCTGATGGAATTCAGCATGTGCAGGTGGATTTCAGCACGTGCTGGCAGCATTCAGCACGTGCTGGTGGATTTCAGCACGTGCTGCCAGCATTCAGCACGTGCTGGTGGATTTCAGCACGTGCTGCCAGCATTCAGCACGTGCTGCCAGCATTCAGCATGTGCTGGTAGCATTCAGCATGTGCTGGTAGCATTCAGCATGTGCTGGTAGCATAATGATATCGCACATGCAGGTAGCATATATATAGCATAAACTGGTACATGCTGTTATTGCCCTCTGTGACTTTCACTTAGATTTATGAAATTTGATATAGGGATTCACTAAGGGGTTCACCTCAGAAATTTTTGGAAAAATCCAAGATGGCTGCCAAAATGTCCATCATATTTTGAATTGCCCACGGTGACTTCAGTATTTCACTTGTATTCATGAAATTTGGTATAGGCATTCAGGTAGCGGTTCCCCTCAGGAAAAATCCAAGATGGCTGCCAAAATGGCCGCCATATTTGTATTGCCCACTGTGACTTTTTTATTTCGCTTAGATTTATGAAATTGGTATAGAGATTCACTAAGGGGTTCCCTTCAGAAATGTTTTGAAAAATCCAAGATGGCTGTCAAAATGTCCACCATACTTTGAATTGCTCATGGTGACTTTAGTATTCACTTTTATCCTCAGTCCAGTGTGAATCCTTGATTCTGATTGGCTGAGAGCCGCGGTGTATGACACCGTACACCCTGTCTGTTGTCACCAGACAGGGTGTATGAGATAAACAATGACGTCACAATTGCAACCATAGGATTGTTATGACGTCATCCTTGTAGCAACAATAGTCATGACGTCACAATGCCATTGTTTGAGCCATTATGACATCATCAAGGTGACAGCTCTGGTGATGACGTCACAATGCTGTTGCTTTGTTACTGAAAGACATTTCAGACTCAGTTTGCAAGATAATCTATGGGCATCAATAAAACAAGAAGTCTGAGGATAAAACCGTTACACCCAGCTCGTTTTTCGAGGGTACGGGAATATACACCACTCAGGCCTCCATACACCACTCAGCCTTCGGCTTCGTGGTGTATGGAGTCCTTTGTGGTGTATATTCCCGTACCCTCGAAACGAGCAGGGTGTAACTGATAGTATTCATGAAACTTGGTATATTCACTTAGCGGTACCCCTCAGAAATTTAAGGAAAAATCCAAGATGGCTGTCAAAATTATAATTTTTTGGCTTGTTATATTGATAATTGGATATTTTACAAGGCCTGAGGGGGTGACCTGAAGGGGGTAATCGCAAATTTTTTGTTGCTAGATATATTACTAGGCTGGTGGTCACCTCAGAGGGTATAGCCTTCTCAATATTTGGCTTATAGTTACGAAATTTGGGATTGGGAACATGTTGAGAATTCCAAGATGGCAACCATTTCAGCAGCCATCTTTCTTCATTCCTGAACTGCCAAATGTGACCTTAATATTTTGCTTAAGAGTTATGAAATTTGGTACATGTCCTGGCCTGTGGGTATTGATTGGGAACATGTCAAGAAATCCAAGACGGCTACAAAAATGGCCCCTACAAAATGGCTCAATTCTTGAACTGCCCACTGTGACCTTAATATTTCCCTATGCTAACCAGGCATTGAATCCTTTGATTCTTGTTAAGCTTTGTTTTGCTTCAATGAGATCTAACAAAAACCTGTTTACAAATATCCTCACAAGAAATGATTGTTTCAGGACTGCCTAGAAATTATTTAATTCACAAAAACTAGGCAATTACTAGGATCCTAAATTCATCTCTTTTCCTGTATTTGAAAGTTGTATGTAAAAATTGTACGTACAGTGTAAAAATTTCCCTAACTTCAATCCTGTATCATTTATTTTTTCAGACCAGTGACCAATGGATCAAATTACTGCTGTTCACATGAAAGAAGGCATCTTTGCCTATCATGTGATCTATAACACGGGCAAAAATTCCATAAAGGGGCTGAAATCACAGGCATCAAAATTGTTCACAACAGTTCTGCACTGGACCACTACCAGTGGTACAGATACACCAATGTGGGAAAGTCCCCTGAATCACCACCCTGCAGTAATGTTATGCCAATGGGTTGCAGGGTGGCTGATTCAAGGGAATTGCCCAGACTTTCCCACCTTCCTTGTACTGTTTAAGGAGGCCAGTATCATGCAGGCCATAGAGGCTAGAACTGTGTTGGAAAATTATTGAAATGCCTGTGGCTGAGATATGACCTAAAATGTATGTGCATATTAAAATGATATTGGTCCAAAACTGAAATTTTACTAACTCGCGGCACTGGGCCACCTTTACCCTTACCAAAGAAATTATTTTCTTTAAAAAAACTTCTCCCGCCCCCCAGATCCTCTCATAACAAAAAAATCAGAAATAATAACAACAAGCAGCAATTAACAATTTAATTTTAATACTTTTAAGTGCAGATAAATCATGTATCTGATAACTAACAACTACTTACCAGCCAAACATGGCCTAACATTTATGTATGTTCGAATACAAAAATAACATAAAACACATTATTTAACCGAACAGAAACTGTTAAAATCTTAAAGATTGTTTACAAATTACAACCTGAGATTAAGAAACTGGATATTTGACAACAGAATTAGTAACAATGATAAGCATGATAAGGCACAGGGGAACTAACCATTGTCCCTCCTCTCACTTTTAAACTCTTTGATGAAGTAGAAAGCCTAAACTTAAAAAGCTACACAAATGAAAAGGCAGAATTTGTTAGCAGTACTTTGGTATGCAAGATTTTCTTTAGTTGGACGGTTTCGAAGACAACAATAGATCAACCGATCAAGTCCTCATAAATCTGATAAATGAATTTCTTAAAATTTACATTCACTGTCATGTCGAAGTCTCGATACTAAAAAAAGAGGCTATAGACCAAAAAGGCCTAAGAAAATCTCATTTAAAAAAAAGAGCAAGTAATTCTAGGTTTCATTCATTCATAATCAGTCAATTTAATTTATATTTTTAATAAATATATATATATATATATATATATTTTATGATCATTTACACAGCCGCATGGTCTGAAGTCATTCAGACACACAGTCAGTCAAATTGGTTAACATGAATTATAACTTTTTTATAAACAACCAAGCATTGATACTATTTGATGGGTATATGAAGAATGCTAACAAAATTTAGAGCAGGCATCAATCATTTGTTTCAGTGTGGCTTTTATCAGACTACTATAACTGCAAATGCAAAGTTTCGTCCACACAACACATATTACCAGATAGTAATTATGATATCAGTAAAATAGTATATTTTGCTTCACCCATTGTACCTTCTCTTTAAGATATTAATTTTGCTGATTTTGAAGGACTTGCAATCAAATAACATATTGTTAATCCTATAAATATGTATAATTTCTATTTTTAATTTTCACTTTTTTACAAAACATAGAAAAATGATATTTTTAATACAGCAATTGGACATTTTTTTTTTTCAGAATAAAACATTACATATTAAGTTTTATTAACACATGACTAGACTTATTAACTTTATTTGTAAGTTTGAAATTCATTTGACCGTCTTCAATTTCTTCAGCGGGGGTATACAGAGTCAACCAACAGCCACATTTCTTGGATCCTCCATTCATCCTCCTGGTACCTGAAGTGGATAAATTTGTTATATTCATTATTCAGGGGCCTAGATTCAATTGCCGAAAATCTGATGCCAAATCTAGGACCCTGTTCACACTTATTGATAGAATCCTGGAAAAGCAATTTTCTTTTCATCTGATAACATAGAGGCCAAGACATTGACAGGGTTTTTTAGCAGCGGCCCTTTTGACCTATAGATTTATGCAAATAAAAACACTGATACTTCTCATGAAAGTTTGGCTAGTTGTAAATTAAAATTTACGAAATGAGGTCAATCCATTATTTCAGTTGCAGTTAGTGAAGCCTGATTTGCTACAACAAGAAAAACATTAATTTCATGAATGAAGTTTCTGCTAATTCGACTTATCATTATTTTAAAAAAAATTCATTAAAAAAAAATTCAGATTCCATAGCCAACATCTGTGAATTTTTGTAACAAAGTAATTAAGATACATGGGTTTAGACCATATAATTATATTAACAAGCGTTTGAAAAGAATTCTCTGACATAACAAAAATTTGAGCAGTCTTCAATTCAATGACAATTCGGCTCACTGGGATTTTTGGCACTTGGAAGAAATCTAAAAATTAAATTCCTTCGAGCATTACATTTTTATAGCAAAATAAATCTGTCATCCGTAAAGTTTAGGCTTATTTGGTGGAGCATTACAGCACATGAATGAAATCGCACAACAATCACATTAGCCCACCTAGCTGATTCATCCTAGATTTGACTCCTCAAGAAGCTTCAAGATACATTGCAGAAAGTTTTCTGTGGACAGACTCCAAACACGGTTGACAAATGACGGTAGACAAATGACAGTGGCCTGTTACAAGTCTTCGAAGTCCTGACAAAATTCTTCTTCAATACACTGAAAATATACAAGGATGTATCTCATTTCCTAAATGTCAACAAAAATAAATTAGGTTACAAATTACATTTGTCACTTCCCCCAGATACTCAATTATTCAAGTACAATACCTAGTTATTACTGTAGCACAAACTTTATCATCGATTTGAACATAGATGCTTTTTCCGAAGCCTGCGTTCAGTATTTTGCTTACTTACTTCAATACTTAATTACTATTAATGTTACGTAATACATAGTGAGCACTGGAAATTTAATTCAAACCTGTAATCTGGAACATCCAACACGTAAATCGGGCAGTCTCCTGTGCTTCATCTAATCCATAAGTTTCCACGGCACTGGCAATTCCTGAGCTCAGGGCCTGAAATCTAGAACATGAAAAGTGTAAGAGCCATGAACTTTGTCATAATTTTTTTGGAGTCACACTTACATCTGTATTTGTTCATTTGTGTACGAGGTTTAATGCAACACAACTGAGGCCTAGTCCAAGTACAATTGTAAACAGAGAAATAAACTGATTAATAAAATAAAAATAAATTATATTTTACCAGGACAGCTGACGGGACCAGAATCACAGGATTCACAGCAGTTGGTGTACAGTCGCTCTCACATGAGTTTAATGCTTGACTTTGCCCACTGGTCCTGCTCCCACAGGAGGCCTTTTCCATTAATATACTAAAAATGGATAGCACATTGTCACTAATTAACATAGTTCAGAATCATCAAGACGAAAGGCAGGGCCGTAGGCTGACCTGAATCCTTGGGGAGGCGTATTGGGCAGAGACGTGTCCAGAGCTATGCGCACCCTGGAAAACCCTGGGAAATTTGAGTTTTTACATGGCCAAATTCTAGGGGGCCGGCCCCCCTGAAGGCAACGACTTTGCATTTATTTTTAAGTGGTTGTTGGACATAAATAAAGCATATATATTATTATAACAAACTATATATATATTGAAGAGTGTCAATCACAACTGATTAGGGAGCGACCATTAGTATTCCATGGCTTGGAGTTCTCCTCCGCGAGGAGTAATTGCAATAATTATTTATTTCAAGCGTGCAAAGTCTCCGAACATTCATTCCTAAATCAAGCAACATATTGTTCAGAAATGAGAAATACCTCTACCAGAAATAATATTAAGAATATTAAGAAGGTTCAAAAAGAATTTATCACTTCACCAAAACTGAGCAAGAAAAAACTATTTTTTTAATTAAAAAAAAACTCCAAGCCACCCTCCCCTCCCTGGATATTAAATGTCAAACCAGTATTTAAATGCCTCATTATAGGCCCCATGCCCAGTAGATTTTATTATTTTTTTAAATCCAGATATTTTTAGTAGGGCTTACAATATGATTTCATCAGGCCATCACAATTATTTCCATTAATCACAATGCCATGGGTAGGGGAAGCTTGGGAGAGTTGGGCCGCAGGGAGGGTTGGGCCACCCTGATTTTTGAGGAAGCTAAAAAAATTTTGAGAAAGCTGCAGCCACCAAAATTTCATAAAAATAAAAATCTTTCAATGGATGTAACATTTCTGGCTAATTTGCTAGTCACGATCTTTAGAGAGAAGAAAATTCAAATTTGGATGAAAAACGGAAAAGCTGAGCCATGTTACGAGTTTTTAATTGTCTGTCAGACATCAAAGACTGAGAAAATTTTCTATGGCATGCTTGGTAGGCTTGACTATTCAGTTGTTATTGACATATTTTGGAAAATTATCAGACAACCGGTTTTGTCATAATTGGGATTTAGAGAAAAATGGTCGAATGGGAGAGAGTTGGGACAGTGCCAATACTCTCCCCACATGTGTTGCATTTACCCAGATTTATTTCTATTAAGACAGAAGGACTTGTCTGGAGCAATTTTCAACAGAGATTGAATATTTTTAGGCCTTAATAATTATTCATGGTCTAATGAAATTAGATATCAGGAAATCTAGATGGGGAGAGTTGGGCCATCAGGCCGAGGCTTAAGTCTGACAGCAAACTAGAGTTGCAAGGGGCCTCAATTCAGGATTAATGACTTCTATGACCACCACACTACAGGTTAAAAATATTATTGCCTCAAGTACAGTTTTACCGAACCTGATATATTGCAATGGCCCAAGTCTCCCCCCTGATTGGCCCAAGTCTCCCACTTGATGGGGAGAGTTGGGCCAAATTTTTTCCAATTTTCATAGGGCTGTAGCTATATGTTCTTGGGAAAATATCAATGCAAACCTAAAGATATTTTTCTGAAATATTTCAAGATACAATACATTAGGCATGTTTATACAATCATTAGGGGATCGGTCAACCCGCCAGGGGAGAACTCGCCAGGCCCACTACTCGCCAGATGACTTCCCGCCAGTCCCCAAGCCCGCCAGATTACCTATTAATTAGGCCTATAGCTACAGCCCCTGTTTGATGTTTTCTAGTCATTTAACAAAGTCCTAAGTTAAAACATGTTGTTTGTGGCATTTCTTGATGGTATATTTCCGTAAAAACGAGTCATATAGGCCCTACAATTTGTAGGCCTATATTAACAGTGTGTATACATCTTTCAAAAACACTTAGATCAATTTCTAAAGGTTCAACTTTAATTTAGTTGAAACAATTTAGGTTCAATTTTAATTTAGTCAATTTACTATCTATATCTATCTATCTATCCGAAAACAAAACAGTTATAAACTCCTCAGCAAATTACCCTGTAAAATATATTATAACATTTAGGCCCATGTATCTATCTTCCTGAACCGTGAAATTCCAAATTACTGGAAACTAATTTTAAAGACGATTTTGCATAATTTCTCTTAATGAATTAAATGCATTAAACCTCATTTCAAATTTTTTAATTTTTGATAGGCGACATGTATGCAGTCTAAAGTATTGTAGACGTATTGTTCTGGAAAGGTGTTAAAGTTGAATTGCATTGTATAGACACTGTCGTTTGTTTAATTGAACAATCAATTACATAATTACAGAAAACGTGTCAAGTAAATTGCAGGCCTACAGATAGACTTCGTAGGTTTAGCAATTAAGAAATTGTGTGGAAAAAATAATAAAAATTTAATAAATATATAGATCAATATTTAAACTTTTATATGACAAGGTTCATTATTAACATTAAAAGTTTCATATTAATGAATGTGTATGAAATCAGAAACGGTTAATGGACTTAAACACTAAATTTGTACATTTATCAAGTCAAGTCAACTGAGTCAAGTCAAGTAAATTTTATTTAAAAAGTCGGTATTTTACAGAAACAGTGCTGCCTGCTTAAAAGCAGGTAGCATTTATTTCATATATAGATAGGCCTATAGATCTAGGCCCATCGGAACTTGAAATTCCATTTATGATAGTTTTTTACCTTTATATATAGATCTATCTATAGCTAGGCCTATAGTTTCGCAGTATACTAGTAGCTAGTTTGACTACAAGAATCCGCGGATTCAAAAACGACCTAGCGCAATGAAATTGAAGGTGCCATTGCTTAAACCACTGAGCAACTGATATTGGAAGAAAGGAGAAATAGTTGATTGGAAGATGCTAGACTATTAGTACAGAATCAATGCAGTTTGAACAGATTTCTAAAAAAAGGAAAGATGGCTGCCAAAATGGCCGCCATCGTGGATTTCTCGACATGTCCCCGATCCATGCCCATAGTACCATACCTGTACCAAATTTCATTACTCTAAGTTGAAAACTAACGTCACAAATGGATTTTTACACACATGTTGACATGGACACATGGACTGTGATGGACATGGTTTACATGAGTCCCCTTTCACCACCCACCCCCCTAAAAGCCTTTTTTTAACAGGATTAGGCTGTCTGCAACACTTTAATTTCTAAAAAGTACAGACTGAAGAGCCAATGGGAGTCAAGATATCGTCCTAGACCATTGATGTTGGTATGCAAATTGTAGGTATTTTTTAGAGCTTTCCAACCATGGCAGGTAAAATGTTGTATGAACCGCGAATTGGCGAAAATGGTCGAAAACAAAAAAGACATTGAAACTTTCAACCAAAATTGACGTAGGTAAGAATTGTCCTATCACAATTTTGATAACAGATTTGGATTCCCCAGCCCAAAACGCACCTTTTAGGCACTAGTGCTTTTTAAATTTGCATAAAAATTAAAAATTGACACGTCCTACAGTAGTATGCTTAAAAATTTACTAGTCCTTCAGCAAATCTCCTGGCCCGCAGAACGCGAACTATTATTCACATTTTGTTTCCAGTACATTAGCAACAAAAAATCACCTGATTGTCACATTGAAATTGAAAAGAAGATTCTGGTAATTTGAAAACAATCTAGAGGATTCTTTGTTTTTATTACTAGATAATGAAATTTCCAATGCTTGTCAGCTATTTCAAAAGGTTTAAACTCAGTTGAGCTGTCCTGAGCAGCATCCATGCTACTCAATGAAGTGCTGAGGCTGAACAGCCTGAGCTGTATTTTCAGACCTCATGTATATAGGCTGAGCTGAAAAACTATCCATTTCCAATTTATTTGAACAACCATTTATAAATTTATCTATTATTTGATTTCAAACAATGTGCAATAAACATGTTCAAATTGAATAAAGAATAATTTGATCAACATCCAAAGAAATCCACAAAAAATAAAACATCCACGAGGTGGCAGGTGCTCCACTAGCTGTAATGCTGGACTTCATTAATTAGTACTGAGGCCTGAGCCCACCATTGGCTCTCACTATAACTCTTGTTGTCCTGCACATGATTCTGGGAAAATGGTTCCACTCCAGTGGTTCCAAAAGTCAACATCCAGTGTTTTGGGAAGGGCAGGGCAACATTTACATTAACTTGGGAGAGTTCTTTCATTTCATGCTATCAATACCAGCTTCCCAAAACTAGTGTGGCTTAATGTTCCCTAATAACCTCTCAACACAAAGCAGACCTCATGAAATTTGTATGTTTTTAGGTAAGTTGCCTCCACTCACAAGATTGTGGAATCCTACCCTCCCCCCCCCCACCCAAAATGGTAGAGTCCATGTGGTTACAAGTTGGTGTCACATGACCTACACCCAGTTCCCTCATTGGTCAGCCTGCTACTACTACTAGGTAAACAGCAAACATGGCAAACATTTGAAGAGGCAAACATTTAGAAGTTCCACAGAAATAACTATGAAACTAATGAAATAACAACATACACAGATGTCATTGCTATGCCAGAACTTCATTTGTATCACATATAAATGGTCAAATGAAAAATTTACACAGTTTGTTGGTCATTTGCCAAGTTTCAGGCCAATCTCATAATTAGTCAAAAGCAGACAACCCACTTTCAATCCCCTTTTCCCTTATCACTTCCCGACCGCCTTTGCCCTCCTCTAATAAACGCCGATAGGTCGTTTAAAAATGTGAATGCACAAGGCAAGACAGAGGTTTTAATTTCTTGTGCAGAACCTTAAATTGAATTTAATTATTTTAAAATTACGTCGTTCTGCTTCTATCTAGACCTGTATTTTTTCTTTGAGAAATAAAACTTGAAAACTTGATAATGACAGCACCCGTGTTTTTTGTCACATTTTAATTTCAAACTCGATTTTGAACCACTTCTAATTGTCTCATTGACCCAATTCTTTGACACAAAGATGATCATGTAATATACCATGCATATAACATAGTTAACACAATGATTAAGCTCTGTATAGCCTAATATATGTATAAACTGGCGAGTTTGTGGCCTGGCGGGTTTTCACCTGGCGAGTTTGTGCCCTGGTCAGGGCCGTATTAGCATATTTCTGGGCCCGGGGCAAACTGCTTCTAATGGGCCCCCTCGCGCCCCAAAAACTCTCTAAATTCTGAAATGTATATTCTCGCGCCAGTTAACCGACGCACTTTCTTTATTGTCGCAACTCATTTCAGCTCCATCACGGGCCCCCCTGAGGTCATGGGCCCGGGGCAACTGCCCCGTTTGCCCATAGGTTAATACGGCCCTGGCCCTGGTGAGTTGTCATCTGGCGAGTTTTCGCCTGGCGGGTCGACCCATGACCAATCATTACTGTTAGCAGGAGGTGCAAGAATGTAAAAAGTGGCCCAACTCTCCCAAGCTTCCCCTACATATATTCTAGACTTTGACAATGAATCATTATTAGAACAACTTTTTATTGTTCCAATCCACATATTAAGTGGTGCTTACCTGTCATTACAGGCATAATCCTGAATTGAGCCCCGCAGGGGCTTATTCCAGGACTAGTGTATAAAGCGACTGTTAATTGAATGTCTTTCATTTCGGAATGTTCCATATTCTTTCAATACACGTCATACAGCTCATTCCATTTCCAACAAAGCATGCATTTTGCTCCAAAAAATCTGTATATAGTAGTCCTGAAATAAGCCCCTCCCAATGGCAAATTAGCATTGGAAATGGCCAAAAAGGGGCCTATTCCAGGACTACTATAAAGGGAATTTTACTTTCAAAATGGACTTTAAACACGAAAAAAAAGTTGGCTCAGAATATATTCTTCCAAGAATGTTCATTTTATGAAATGCAGCTCATTCCGTTATTAGAGGCACCTTATATTTGGAGAAGAAGTACCTTTTGCTAGCCCTCTCTCTCTATATAGTAGTCCTGAAATAAGCCCCTCCCAATGGCAAATTAGCACTGGATATGGCCAAAAAGGGGCCTATTCCAGGACTACTATAAAGGGAATTTTACTTTCAAAATGGACTTTAAACACGAAAAAAAAGTTGGCTCAGAATATATTCTTCCAAGAATGTTCATTTTATGAAATGCAGCTCATTCCGTTATTAGAGGCACCTTATATTTGGAGAAGAAGTACCTTTTGCTAGCCCTCTCTCTCTATATAGTAGTCCTGAAATAATCCCCGCTCAATGGCAAATTAGCATTGGAAATGGTCAAAACGGGGCCTATTTCAGGACTACTATATAGGAGCGTCCCATACTATATTGGCCAGTTCCAATAATTTTTTTTAAATTTTACTTATAATTTCAATCTTAACTTGTTTTGGGGGGAAACTCCCCCCTAGTGTCTTAAAGAGGGCGATATATTTGATGGGGTGAGAGTTAAAAATGGGGTATAGATTTTTTGGGGGTACGTAACTCAAGGTTAGTGACGTCACAGATATTGCATTGTGACATCATCAGTATGACCTCATAGGGTACTATGACATCATCAGTATGACATCATAGGGTACTATGAAATCATCAAAATGACATCATGAGGTACTATGACATCATCAGAATGACATCATAGGGCTTTATGACATCACTTGTACTTTCATTTTAATAACGGAATGAGCTGCATCAGTTAATTAATAAAGAATTTAGACCAAAATGAATATTTTTGCATTCGTGAAACCTCTCTACAAATAGGCCCCACCCAATGGCAAATTAGCATTGGAAATGTACAAAACGGGGCCTATTTCAGGACTATATATATATACTCCTGAAATAAGCCCCAGTTCCAATAATTTTTTTAAATTTTACTTATAATTTCAATCTTAACTTGTTTTGGGGGGAAACTCCCCCTAGTGTCTTAAAGAGGGCGATATATTTGATGGGGTGAGAGTTAAAAATGGGGTATAGATTATGACACCATTAATAACCGGCTGTTTCAGGTGACGGGGCCAGTCTCTGGTGACGGGGCCAGTCTCTGGTGATGGGGCCAGTCTCTGGTGACGGGGCCAGTCTCTGGTGACGGGGCCAGTCTCTGGTGACGGGGCCAGTTTCTGGTGACTGGGCCTGTTTCCGGTGATAGGGCCCTTATCTATGGTGACGGGGCCCACACCTATGGTGACAGGGCCCATACCTATGGTGACTGGCCCATACTTATGTTGATAGGGCATACCTATGGTGACGGGGCCCATATCTTTGGTGACGGGGCCCATATCTTTGGTGACGGGGCCCATATCTATTATCGTTATATTTGTAGTTTTAATGTTTTTAACTCTTGATGATTCATTGCTTACTATATTTTTTGTAATTTATGTTTCATTGGCTATTATGTTTTTTTTTGTAACTTTTATTATTATGACAATTATGTACTTTCATGTTAATGAGGTAATAAAACATCTTATATCTTAATCTTATATAGTAGCAGTTCTCAGATATCTTTGTTAATGACGGAATGAGCTGCATCAGGTACTAACAATGTGAGCCAGAATGAATCTTGTTCCATAATTAAAAGCCTCTACATATAGCCACCTCCCCTCCTCATCATATGCAAGTTGACACTGTCACTTGGCTAAAATAAATGAAATCTTAACATCAGTTAAAAAATAAAAGCACCATTGTGTGTATATATTACTTACAAGAGGCTCAAAAGAATTAATGATGACAAGTTCACTAATTGCACTTCAACATCAGACTGACGCTTCACTTCCAATTAGCCCTTGACACTTCAATACCAATTAGTTACTTAGGCATTGACACTTCAAATATCAATGATTGATCAATACTGTCCAAATCCAATCAGGCACTGAGACAATGAAGTCTAGACACACCCATAGGCCTAATATCAATTAAAGAACTCAGCTGTAATAGTACATAAGCAATCATACATTTTCGGCGGCGGCGCTTGTATGTAATCCTGGAATAGGCCCCGTTTGGCCATTTCACAATGCTAAAGCTCCATTGAGCGGGGCTTATTTCGGGACTACTATATATACTCCTGAAATAGGCCCCGCTCAATGGACAAATAGCATTGGCCTATCATTGGAGAGGGGCTTATTTAGGGAGTATTATAGTCATGAAATAAGCCCCGCCGGGGCTTAATTCAGGATTATGCCCCTATCTGTCCTATTCCCTGCTGTTACCAGGTTGGCCTGTCAGTCCTTGTAATCGTTTTTACAACATGGAAACTCAATCCACCACTCGTTTTTGATCACAACACAGTGATGCAGCACTGCAAAGCTGCCTGCCATGCCTGTTGCATCTTGACAGGAAGTGACTGATACCCAGTTCAACATGGATGAGTCACGTGGGAATTAGCAGTCCACTTGTATGTCTTTGGTCTGCCTCTCCACCATTGTTTACTAATACCACATGTTGACTGCAGTGCCATCTGGTATCAACAAGTATGTTGCAGTGCCATCTATTTCAGCACCTGCAACTAACAGCACATAGCTGCAGTGCCATCTATTTTCAGCACCTGCAACTAACAGCACATAGCATGTGCTGATTTTCATTTCAGCATGTGCTGAAATCTCAGCACATAGCATGTGCTGATTTTCATTTCAGCATGTGCTGAAATTTCAACACATGCTGGTTGCTGCAGCACATGCTGCAGAGCAAAAACGTGCTATGTGCTATTTTTCAAGAAATTATATACTACTGAGAATCATGCATTCAAACAATTCAAATAGTTTTCTCACATTTCAGTTTCACTTTTCTTAACAACCATAGCTGACCACAAACACGAATGGGTGATGGAAATTGTAGCAACTATTTGCTGCCTTTGTACCAAGTACAGTAACAAGTTCTATAAACAACAGACTTCATGGAACAATAATTTAGTTACAACAAACACTGCATGTACACATGTACACTGCAAAAGTAGGTTGCTTGCCATTGGATCAGTGTTATGCAAATCTGCTTGTGGGTGCAAGGATTCTTAGGCGATCAGAAGAAAATATATCATAATAGGAAGTGGGTTTGTGTACGTATTCTCTTTATGAATGCAACTCAATTTCCTTGGTTGCTTATTCAATAACAATGGCAATGGGTTTGGCTTTGAAAAATACAGACGGGTCAAAAAACAAGTGAAGTAGTGCACACAACATTCTATTCAATAACAATGGAGTTTGGCTTACCCATTTTGACAAACCCCTATTTTTGATAGCAACCTTGGAAATTTAACGCTATTTGTGACCTGCTCCACCAAAATTGGTTCAAAGTCGGCCTCCTATCATGTTCAATTGTGAAAATGGCTTTGTGCTACTGGAATTGGCTTTTAAAATGATGTTTCATATGTCTTGATCTCCCTCCAATCCAAAGATATGGCACCTCAAACATTGATGACACAGAACATTGAACTCTTGAGAAAATGGCATTTGAATTCCCGCCATAGCGATAAAAGAACTAAGTAAATCAAGAAATACACCTAATTTAGATAATTTAAAATCGGTTTTTGGTTAAAATGGTCTTACATATTCAAAGAAAAGGGCTTTTGCTGAACCATGGTACCAGCAGCTAAAAACATCAAAATGTGACCTTTTGACACATCTTGTTGATTTCTGGAAAATGGTTAATGCCCACTTTGAACTAATTTTGGTGGAGCAGGTCACATTTGATATACCTCTCATAATCCTCTTCACACTAATATAGGGCAATTTCTACATGATCAAGTTGCCTCTAAATAGCCCACACCAGTGCTGATGGCGCATAAAACACAAACTCACTCACTCACTACATGATCAAACAAGAATCGAAGCACCCAGAGGCTGTTAAGTGTTACACCAATGCAATGGCAAGCAGCATACCGTTCCCAATTAAACTTTTGACTGGCAGCTACATGTAGAGTACTTTGTGGTATCAAATCAACCAGTAACAATGCCAACTGGTAACCAACCAACTGGTAACCAAAACCCTTACCAACTGGTAACCATCCTTTTTTTTGTGGGTTACAAAGTCGTAACCATATATTTAAATTAATTTCATGACCATAACCAAATTCGTGCCGACCACTAAGTCGTAACCAAAGTCTTGGACAATCACATCAGATGTCCCAAACAAGCTGCTCAAGTACATTTATTTAATTTTTCCAACTGAATAAGTGGTAGGATTGGTTGAAAAGGTGTGAACAACTGTTAATAAGCCAATCCTGTGGCTCATTCAGTCCAGGGCGGTTACTTATAGTTGGATACTTAACTTGAGCCGAAATATCCATCTATATATATTAAATAAATACATAATGTGTCAAATATATAATTTAAATCAAAATTTGCAGAATTACCATGATAAAATAGCTGAAATACTTGTGATTATGAGTTGATTACGAGTTTGTAAACAATATTCTTTTTTAGGTTACTAGTAGGCCACAGCCAGTTGATACTAAATGTCATGGTTAGTACTTGGGGTTGGAAAAATCAAAAGTAGTTACAAGTTGGTTTGGTTACCACTTGGCATGGTTACATACTTTATACATCACCTTTAATCATTACTTTTAAATTTTGCTGAGTTTCTTACCAACTACTTAGAACAACAACTACATATTAAAACAATAATATTCTCATGTTCTCTGTGCCACTGCACTATGGGATGGATGAATTAATTTTCAGTTTGAACCCATTGCACAGTTAGGCCACACATAATTGATTCTTAGCTTCGCGGACCCACCAACACAATAATTTCCTGCCGATGGAAAAAAAAAAAAAGGAAAAAAAAAAGGAAATTTCACCTCTTTTTTTTGTCCTACCGACCGACCCCAGAAAAAGTTCCTTGAAAGGATCCAAGAAGCTAAAGATCAATTATGTGTGGCCTTAATATGCTGAGGCCATGCAACATGTCAGTTCAGCTAACAATCTGCCTGCTCTATTCATTCCGCATCACTGAGTATCAATGAGGTCATAAGTTGCTCAATCACACGTTGACAGCTTATTTCAATGAGTTTGATAGGGCTTGTTGTGATGTCATTGATGGCCACCAACAGCTTTTCTGTAAGCACTCGTCTTTCATCTACTGTAACACCACAATACAGAGTATATATATATTTTTTTGGTTTTGTTTAAAAAATAATACATTTGCAGAGATGGGACGATTCAGATAACCCATAGCAGGTTTATGTAAAATTAAATAATAATCATTGAAATAACCAAATGCAAATAGAAAATCCATGGCACATGTTGTAAAATTGTTCAACATTTTCAACAAATTAGACACATTTCATACTTAGTATTGGGTACATGTTAAACAAATAGACAATAGAAATACACAATTGTAAGGAATTGTGATGTTAAAGATACAGAATGATAGATAGAATTAAATAAATAAAGCAGCTAAGCTAAAACATTTTTCATGATTATGGAAACAATCAAACAAAACTCATCACAAAAACAACAAGAATCCGCAGATTCAAAACCGACCTAGCGCAATGAAATTGAAGGTGCCATTGCTTAAACCACTGAGCAACTGATATTGGAAGATAGGAGAAATAGTTGATTGGAAGATGCTAGACTATTAGTATAGAAGCAATGCAGTTTGAACAGATTTCTAAAAAAAAGGAAAGATGGCTGTCAAAATGGCCGCCATCTTTGATTTCTCAACACGTTACTCATCCATACCCACAGGCCAATACCTGTACCAAATTTCATAACTGTAAGTGAAATATTAAGGTCACAATGGTCAGTTCAAGAATGAAGAAAGATGGCTGCCAAAATGGCTGCCACAAAGTGGCTGCCATCTTGGATTTCTTAACATGTTCCCGTTTGATACCCACAGTAGGGTGTTTCAGCTGCCCCCAATATTTTCTGATCCTGCTTGACCTTGGTCTGGTATTGCAGTTTATATAGTAAAAGTCACATGTAAAATTTTGGCCCATTCTATAAATACTTACCTTTACCAGAATTCACTTGAAGTTTATAATGTAATTCCCCATTGGCGAACTTGCAAATCCTGAAGATATTGCAAAAATCAATGAAGGAATAGATATTTTTTCCTCAATCCATAGTTTCTGAGTAAGTTTTGGGAGGGCAATTCAAATCTGGAATCAGCTATTTTGTAGCAGGTCTTCCTAATGAGCAAGGAAGTGTTGAATTACCTGTACCAAATTTCATAACTCTTAAGTGAAATATTGAGGTCACAATGGCCAGTTCAAGAAATGAAGAAAGATGGCTGCCAAAATGGCGGCCATCTTCTCAACATGTCCCTGATCCATACCCACAGGCCCATACCTGTAACAAATTTTATAACTCTAAGCGAAATATTGAGGTCACTATGAGCCAGAGTCTGCGAAAAGTGCTTTTGTCATGCAGGACATTCGGGCAGGTAGATCTTGAATTTTACCTGCCCGAATGAATTCCTGTCTGCCCGGATAAAATCCTGAAATTCCAATTTTATTAATTTCACCTGGTATTCCTGTGTTTAATTTAAATTTTAAAGTAACTCCAAACTTCTCCCAATAAAAGAAGAGCCTTTTAAGTCATAATTGCTGCCAAGCAATTTAAGTCTTAAACCTGTATTTATAGGTCTACAAAATATCAAAATTTTTGTATTGAATATAATTATATTTCTATAATTTAGCATTTGTCCCAGGCTGTCTCTATTTGTGATTTGCACGAATCACTTTGCATTACCAGAGAAAACATACAGACTTGACAATTGTAGCCTTGCAGGGCCTCAGATCCTGTACATGGTAGGCTACATACCAAATGCTGCTGAACATTGCTAATTGCAATTTGCTGACCTATTGACTACTGTTGTGTTTAATTGCAATCCATTTGACACCTCTGACTACCAATTTGAGTCACTGATGTTTTCAATTGCACTGGTAATTTCAAAGGCCAGTACTAATTGCATTGGTTGCTGAATTAGCTTATTGACTCTTCAGCAAGCCCATCGGACATTTGGGCAGGTAACCACTCTATTTTTGCCGGTCACACGCTATTTTTGCCGGTTTTGACCGGCAAACCGGCACTTTTCGCGGACTCTGCTATGAGCAGTTCAATAAATGAAAAAAGATAGCTGCCAACATGGCCACCACAAAATGGCAGCCATCTTGGATTTCTCGACATGTTCCCAATCCATACCCAGAGTCCCATACCTGTACCAAATTTCATAACTGTAGGTGAGATATTAAGGTCACAATGGGCAGTTCAAGAACGAAGAAAGATGGCTGCCAAAATGGCTGCCACAAATGGCAGCCATCTTGGATTTCTCGACATGTTCCCAATCCAGACCCAGAGTACTATACCTGTACCAAATTTCATAACTGTAGGTGAAATATTATTGTCACAATGGGCAGTTCAAGAATGAAGAAGGATGGCTGCCAAAATGGCCACCACAAAATGGCCGCCATCTTGGATTTATCGACATGTTCCCAATCCATACCCAGAGTACTATACCTGTACCAAATTTCATAACTGTAGATGAAATATAAAGGTCACAATGGGCAGTTCAAGAATGAAGAAAGATTGCTGCAAAAATGGCCGCTGCAAAAATGGCCGCCACAAAATGGCCGCCATCTCGGATTTCTTGACATGTTCCCAATCCATGCCAAGAGTACCATACCTGTACCAAATTTCATAACTGTAAGTGAAATATTATGGTCACAATGGGCAGTTCAAGAATGAAGAAAGATGGCTGCCAAAATGGCCACCACAAAATGGCCGCCATCTTGGATTTCTCAACATGTTCCCAATCCATACCCAGAGTGCCATACTTGTGCAAAATTTCATAACGATAAGTGAAATATTATTGTCACAATGGGCAGTTCAAGAATGAAGAAAGATGGCTTCCAAAATGGCCACCACAAAAATGGCCGCCATCTTGGATTTATCGACATGTTCCCAATCCATACCCAGAGTCCCATACTTGTACCAAATTTCATAACTGTAAGTGAAATATTATTGTCACAATGGCCAGTTCAAGAATGAAGAAGGATGGCTGCCAAAATGACCACCACAAAATGGCCACCATCTTAGATTTCCCGACATGTTCCCAATCCATACCCACACTCCCACAGTACCATACCTGTACCAAATTTCATAACTGTAGGTGAAATATTAAGGTCACAATGGGCAGTTCAAGAATGAAGAAAGATGGCTGCCAAAATGACCAACACAAAATGGCCGCCATCTTGGATTTATCGACATGTTCCCAATCCATACCCAGAGTACCACACCTGTACCAAATTTCATAACTGTAAGTGAAATATTAAGGTCACAATGGGCAGTTCAAGAATGAAGAAAGATGGCTGCCAAAATGGCCACCACAAAATGGCCGCCATCTTGGATTTCTCGACATGTTCCCAATCCATACCCACAGGCCCATACCTGTACCAAATTTTATAACTATAAGTGAAAATTAAGGTCACAATGGGCAGTTCAAGAATGAAGAAAGATGGCTGCCAAAATGGTCGCCACAAAACGGCAGCCATCTTGGGTTTCTCGACATGTTCCCAATCCATACCCAGAGTCCCATACCTGTATCAAATTTCATAACTGTATGTGAAATATTAAGGTCACAATGGGGAAAAACTGGTTTACATCTGGTTTGTGGTTACTGGTTTGTGGTTACTGGTTTGTGGTTACTGTTTATGGTTTCACCTGATCCATTTACAGCTCCTGTATTAACCGGCCTCCGCTGTTAGGCCGGTTAAAAAGCCATGTTCATTTATAATCAGTTTTAAAACAATTATGGACACAGGAAAAAAAATCTACTTTCCAGCCTACTGAGCGTAACAACATACACAGAGAGCACCATAAATGACAAGACCCCTTCAGACATAATCCAATTTGATAGATGTGTCATTAATAATGCCAATAACAATGCATATAATTCTACAAATTGTTATAATTGTGCTTTGGTAATTTAGACAGAGTGTATTCTTTTTTAAAAACAAATACTTCTGACATTAGTGGCAACCATTGAAGTCAAATGGCTGAGCAGATAACTGTCACAATGTGTCATCTGGGGAAATGAAACTCCATTCGAATTTGGGTAAGAGTATGCAATGCATATTCATCTATGTTGCTCGCTGTATTGTCTAGCTTTCTTAGTTTTGATCATAATATGAAAATGTCATTATTGGTCAGAATCGGACAGAAACTTTTCAGAAGACACTTATGAGCTATAAGAATATCTATACATGAAATATCACACAAGAATATTGGCATCTGAACATTAACCCCTAAAACATTGGTACATCAACAATGGCATCGTCAACTTAGCATTGTGCAAGTTGTAAATTCATAGTCAATTTCCATTTCAAAAATCTTCAACAAACAGTTCAAAAGTTAAAGAATTATTTCGGTATTTAATCATACAGTGCAGCCTCCTTATATCGCGACTCTCTATATCGCAAACCTCCCTTATTCGCGATGCCCCTATGTCCTCCAATTACAAGGCAGGCACTTGAAAGGGCTTGGATTGCTTCATCACGTTGTGTCGCGCTTGACTGCCTCACAACACACAGCAGAGCAGCAGCAGTTGAGCCAACAGAAGTTAATCTGCTGCATTGTTTGTGTAATAAAGGAATTTGCAATGGCAGTTGAGTAAGCTGGATTACAATTAGCAAGTTTACCCCCTTGGTAATCATACAAAGAACTCTATATTCAGGTGTGAACCAATGTGGTCGATTGCTATTAGCAAAAATTTGCCCATTATTGGCATGATGAAGCCATTTTATTTCAGATCCATATCTAGAGCATACATGGCCATACAAACATGTTTGTAAAAAACCTAAGGTCACTCTTGGGAAAGCATTACTGCAGCTGTTGGCCTACATTAAAACATGTAGTCATAGGCCTAATGATTAGATCATTTATGTGATGTATTAGGACTAATGATTAAAGTGTGATCCTCAAGTTCAATTGACATCTTTAGCAAATCTATCAGGAAAGTACCCATATTCTCAATTGCCATTAACCCAATTCACCTCAAAACCCCTGTAACTAGAAGCTAAGACTAATTACTTTTAAACCCTGTTATCAAAAGACAATTATATCTTGCAATCTAAACACTTGATTCATACCAATTAGCCTACATGTGTGTCATTTGATGCTGCCAGACACTAATCATGCTATTCAGCAGTTTAGCAATGACGGCCGGCCGTCATGGTTGAACGCACACGGCCGTCATGCACGCTAGGAGGCGCTGCAGTCTACCGCGAAATAGAGAGGACCTCTGATATATCGCGGTCAGCTAAGTGTGTCTCCCGAGGACCGCGAAATAGAGAGGTTGCACTGTACAACCAATATCATTGAATATATAGATCAGATAACACAAGATAAGATCACCGCTCTCTTTGGAGGAGCAGGTATTCCTGGAACGTGTACGGAATAGGGAGTCTGCAGACGACATCAGGGAGGAACACGGGACCTAGACATGTGCGTATGGCGTACCTACACAACTGCTTGAGTGTCCGGGGAGAGCTACAATAAGGAAGGAGCATCTCACAGAGTTTATTATCAGAGGAAAACGGTTCGATTAATTGACCACCTTCCCCTCGGAGGTCGAACTGTCCGATTGCCTTAAGAAGGAGCTCCAAGCAGGCATCGTTCTTCTCAGTGTTCAGGCCAGACGCATGGAAGAATGCCACTCTCATCATGGGAGTCTGACCGCACAAATTCACCGTGTCAACTGTAGCGTTGTATTCCAATAGAATCTTCATGGCCTCCAAGTTTCCCCGCAGACAAGCCCAAATCAACGGGGTGTCCTCGTTATAGTTAAGAGCGTTCACTTCGGACCCATTCTCCAGCAAATAGCGAACACACCTTGACTTGTTCTTGAAGGAGGCCCAGTGCAATGCTGTGTCCATGTTGCTATCTCTGATGTCCACCTCTGCTCCATGGTGCAACAAGTATTCCACACAGGCAATCTCCTTTTCCGCGGCATAGTGGAGAGCCGCCCGTCCATAGCCGTCCAGGGCATTCACCTGCAAACAGAATTATGAAGCATCCTTACATTCTATGCTAAATTATATTAATCGACAGTTTCAAATGGCATAGATCTGATATATTTCTATTATCTATTGATCAAATAACAAAGAGAGAATAGACTCAAGTGACAATTTTCATTGTTTGATTTTTCCCAGATATATATACGTACGGCTAAATACAACACCACTAAATGTCTCTCTCCAGTCTCTTTCTTCGTTAAAGCTACCCTGAATGATAGGTCAGGCTTTCACCCAGTGCGCGCAAAAGACGTCGGACAATCGGCTTTGCCGATTGTTTTTACGAATGTCCGACCTGTCTCTGGCTCTGGTCAGACAAAAAATCCGACAGGAGACTGCTATAGGTATTACAAGCAATCAACTGGTCAATTAGCAAGCCAGTCATAGTGCAGGTGTCAATTTGGGTTTGTATCAAGTGAGTCCATTAGTGTAGTGCCAATCAGAGTGAATTGCAATTCTGATATCTTGCATCCTTCTAAGGACCTTCTTTGACACCTTTTGCATGAATTGCTATTTAAGCCCAGACAGACGGAAGTGTTGAAAATGACCAATCAAGTTTTGTAATTACAATCGACTAAGTAGATCTATTTTTCCTTATTAACTGATTTTAGCTGAAGTTATGAATTCTTATGAATTCTTAACTTAAGGCTTTGTCATGATCAAACCCAATACTTTCAATGTTCATTTAATTGAAATAGACGTATCCCACTTGTTGGTGACAGCCAAATGAAAGGATTTTGCATCTGATTTTCACTCTAAAATTTGTTATGAGAAGTCAAATGGCTTACTCTTGATCATGACTAATCAAACAGCCTCTATGTTTCCCATGTTGAAAGTAGAGAAGATGACACTTCATCAGCTATCATGAGTCACAAAGTGCCATTTTCACAGTGCCACAGTCCATTTTAATTCTTTATCCAAGTGTTTCACTGTAAGTCTTCAAGAGATCAACAACTATGGGTCAACAAGATTATGTGCATTATCAATTCAGAAGTAATATATTTCCTCAAATATGGGGACTGGAGATAAAAGATATAATAAATTAATGTTTTTCATGTTGGGTCACATTTAAGGACTCTCCATCAGTGCATACCGCCACCAGCCGTTTTGAAAAAATCAGCTAAAATGAATGGCAATATGAGAAAAGGGACCTCAAAAATACAACAAGCATCCTCGGATACAATGGCTGGTTAATCCTATGGGAAAGTAGAAGGTGTGATTTGCAGCATGGGAGAGCGTCTGAGGCAAAAAATATGAGTGTAGGAACAGTGGAACTGGAGCTTGAGGTATAGTACGGTGATGTCTGCGCGAACTAGATTCTCTTGACGTGAGGGTATAGCAATGAAGTATAGGTGCAACTTGCTGCAGTGAGCATTGCACAAGTGTTCGAGTAGAAGGTGACAGCAGACACTAGTGTCTAACAGAGTCCTTGCCCATATAGAGTTATGGGCCAACAAATTCATAATGTGGAATACTTGTACCAAATTTCATAACTCTAAAATAAGCGGAATATTAAGGTCACAAAAGGACAGTTCAAGAATGACGAAAGATGGCTGCCAAAATGGCCTACATCTTGAATTTATTGTCATGTTCCCAATCAGTACCTACAGGGGTAGACATGACTACTATATATAAAGTTCGGAAAGGTCAAAGGGGAACCAGGGTACTATATATAGTAGTGACATGAACCAAATTTTATAACTCTTAAGTGAAATATTAAGGTCACATTTGGCTGTCCAGGAATGAAGAAAGATGGCTGCTAAAATGCCCGCTATCTCAGTTGTCTCGACAGGTAGGCTACTCAATAAAATGTTTTTTTTACTAGTTACAGCAGGTGCACACCTAACTGGTCATTCTTCTGCCTTCATCCCCTAGCATATAACTAGCAAAAAAAAATTTTTTCGAGAGGAAACCCCCCCAGATGACCCCCCCAGGACTTGTAAAATCTAAAATTTTAAAATTACCTCCTTCCGAGGTGACCCCCAGCCTAGAAATATAACTAGCGGAAATAAAAATTTCTGCAAGTACCCCCCCCAGATGTGGCCCCCCGGGCCTTGTATAGAATATAAAATTTAATATCTCGGTGACCCAAGCCTATCTATCAGAAATTAAAAAAAAAAATTTATGCGAGTACCCCCCCTGAGGTGACCCCCTCGGGACTTGAAAAATCCATAATTTTTAAATTTAAATTTTCTCCCTCCGAGGTAAATATAAGTAGCAAAAATAAAAAATTTCTGCAAGCTCCCCCCGGATGTGACCTCCCCCCCGGGCCTTGTATAGAATATAAAATTAAAAACTCCCCCGAGGCGACCCAAGCCTAGCAATATATAACACTAGCAAAAACAAAATTTCTGCAAGCACCCCCCTGGATGTGACCCCCCCGGGCCTTGTATAGAATATCAAATTAATACTTCCCCCGAGGTGACCCCAGCCTAGCAATATAACTAGCAGAAAAAAATTTTTCTTTTTTTTGCGAGTACCCCCCTGAGGTGACCCCCTCGGGACTTGTAAAATCTAAAATTTTAAAATTACCTCCCTCCGAGGTGACCCCTAGAAATATAACTAGCAAAAAAAATATTTTCTGCAAGTACCCCCCTGGAAATGTCCTCCCCCTCCTCGGGCCTTACATAGAATATAAAATTTAATACCTCCCCCGAGGTGACCCAAGCCTGGCATTATAACTAGCAGAAAAAACTTTTTTTTTGCTAGTACCCCCCGAGATGACCTCCCTCAGAGGTGACCCCTAGCCTAGAATAACTAACAAAAAAAATAATTTACCCCCGGCAATGTCCTCCCCCCCCTCGGACCTAGCATAGAATATAAAATTTAATAACGCCCCGAGGTGACCCAAGCCTGGCAATATAACTAGCCGAAAAAAACTAATTTTTTTTTTGCGAGTACCCCCCCTGAGGTGACACCCCTTGGGATTTGTGAAATTTAAAATTTTAAAATTACCTCCCTCAGAGGTGACCCCTAGCCTAGAATAACTAGCAAAAAAAATAATTCCTGCAAGTACCCCCCGGCAATGTCCTCCCCCCTCGAGCCTAGCATAGAATATATAAAATTTAATACAAGGTGACCCCAGCCTGACAATATAACTAGCAGAAATTTTTTTTTTTTTTGCGAGTACCCCCCCTGAGGTGACCCCCTCTGGACTTGTAAAATCTAAAATTTTAAACTTACCTCCCTCCGAGATGACCCCCAGCCTAGAAATATAACTAGCAAAAATAAAAATTTCTGCAAGTACCCCCCCGGCTATGACCCCCCCCCCCCCGCGCCTTGTATAGAATATAAAATTTAATACCTCTCCAGGTGACCCAAGCCTAGCAATATGCCTAGCAGAAAAAAACAATTTAATTTCTGCAAGTACCCCCCTGGATGTGTCCTCCCCCCTCCCAGGCCTTGCATACTACATGTCTCCCTATTGGCTGAAATAACCCATCCCACTAAGTCCCTCATTCTCATTGGCTCTAAATGGCCACACCCCCAAAAATTAAAAATTTTCAAGCAATGCCACAGTTTCAACCGAACAACTGTCAACCCATTACACCTTGCCTAATGCTGTCAAATTAGCCAACTTAGATTGCTTCTAACCAGCAATTACCACAAACACAAACTCAACGCATGATGGCCAAAAATGCATACCTGTCATTATGCGCCACACCTCCAAATATCGACCACACCCCCAAAACCCATTATTAAAAAGGCTGGAGAATTCTCCAGCCAAAAATCATTTAACAGCAAAAACCAGGTGGATATTGATTTGTCTGACCAAAATGAAAATTGTCTGACCAGAGCTCCAAACCTGTCAGACAAAATGTCTGACCATAGACAATTTGCTTTCGCGTGCACTGCTTTCACCTATATGTTTTCTAATTTTCACATGATCTTGTGTATCGTGATCGTACTGACTGGTGTGTTAAGTTTTTTTCTGTGGGATTTTTTCTGACTGAAATGATACTTAAGGTGGCTCGATACTCGTGAACTTTCTAAGATAGGATTTCTTTAAAATAGTTTAAAATGATCCAAAATATAGTTTATAGCAAGGATATGTAAACAAAAGTGGTCGCTACCAGCCTTTCTTTCAAAATATTTGAGGTTATGTAAAAGAAAGTCAGTCCACGCAAACCTGAAAAACTCAATTATTTTCTTAATTTTTTTACTGTGAAGTTTTCCCTGCCATTCAGTGGCCATTCATCCTATATTATTAAATGAAGCATGGAATTAAAGAGGAAAGGTTGATGGAAAAGCTGACCCAAATTCCATAGAAATATATTTAGTTTAAAGAACTTTTCTAGGGGTTCGGAACAAAAGTTTCAATTTTGAAAATTAAATATTTTTTATGAACCATAGGGCAAAGAAAAAAAGACGAGATAGAATTCTTTATTTCTTTGTCATTTGCTTCGAGATAAAGTGAGGAACAATATTATGATACAGACATATGGCCGAACGGGCCTGGATATTACTACAAAAATTTATTTATGTCACAGAGTCATTTTTGAGAAATTAGACATGCTTGCCGAAAATCGCCTGCAGAAATTTTCTACTGAGAGTAGAGAACCGAAAGTCTGCCAGATTATAGTATTCGTCATAGCGCATCTAAGGCTCCAAACGAGAAGTCTGTAACCACAATAGAAGTGGCGCAAATGGCAAACGAAGCGGCCGTCGCCCGAAATTTTCAGAATCAAAAAAAGATGAAAAAGAAGTGTCAGCAGAGCCCTGCTGCTGTGGTGACGTTACGAATAGATAGGGCCTGCCTGGCTGCGCGGAAATGTGTGCAGTTGACGCAATTTCATGAGTAGCGAGCCACCTTAACATGTACTAAATGATCCCTGGATTTATTTCGGGTACGCACGGAAAAAAATCAACAATCATGCTTGCTGTCAACTTTGTGATGTCATCAGCACTGTAAGAATTTGACAACTTGTAGCTATATGTTTCAAACAATCGGAATTGTGACATCACCAACAATGGATGTGCTGGAGGAGCGGGAAACTATCAAGAAAAATATGATAAAATAACTAAATAATTTATTCAATCAAAGAAATACTTCCACAAATGAGGCAAAAATATTACTGATAACAAGTTTATATAACAGTGCATAGAAATCCACCAATATTTCACTGATGGTTTTATCATTCAGGGCAACTTTAACTCTTGCACCCACCTCAGCTCCTCTCTCCACCAACAGCTGCATACACTCCTCGTCGCGGACCATGCATGCCGTCTGCAGGGGCAAAAGCATCCCATGGCAACGGTTGATCTCTGCGCCAGCGTCCAATAAGCTTTCTATGTCATCCCCGGCCAAATTCCAACTGCTTATAGCTCGGATCAACCGTTCTGATAAATCATACTGCCTCTGTGCAGACGACATGATGTACCACATTCTCCTCCCCGCCTGAGTGAAAAAAGAGATCATAAAATAAGTATTGATTAACAGGGTACTCACAGTGACAGTGACAACTGACAGTGACAACTGACAGTGACAGTAACACTCAGACACTGACTCAGTGCGAGTGGTGTACTGTCAACTAGGCGACAAACCAACTAGGCGACACCTGTCAGTACCAACTAGGTGACAAGAAATTTGGAAATGTCATACCAGTGCAAACTACAGTCTTGACTCATCCACTATCATGTGAACAGGCTTGAAATGGTAGGGGCGCCACAGTCAGTCGTCGAGATGTCATAGCCACGCACAAGTATGTGGTTACGTCACTAATGAAAATGTACGGAAATCAGAAATTGTCATCCAAAATTGCGTATCCCCATCAAAATATGTGTCACCCGGATGTAGGTATGCTGCCATCCATGTCGTTGCGTCACCACTTTGTCCAATTTTAAATGTGCCTGTTTAGTTGACGTGAATTTAACATTGTCTTACAAAATCTTGCTCTGTATGTTTATTTTTTTGTCATTTTCCCATTATCCTTTAGTATGACGTTGGGGAACAATTGTAGCATGGTTGGTAGTGGTATTGTGTCACCTAGTTGTCACCTAGTTGGTAGTGCTGTAGCCTAGTTGCCGGGCCTAGTTGTCTGTCGCCTAGTTAAACTGGCAATTATAGTGAGTGTGAGCGTGACACTGAGTGGCAGAAGTTACCTCAGTATCCAGCAGAAAATTGAGTCACAGTGAAGCTGACAGTACATTAAGCATGTTAAGGCCTTGTTGATGCATTCAATTACTGCACACTATTCAAAATTCAAGCGATTATGCAGCTTATTACCTTCCTTGACACTTCATCGGCTTTCTTTTCTGGCCACTTCTTGTTTTGGTTTTTATCACATTAACTCCGCACTTAAAATTAAACTACAAATTACAATAAATAAATTAAAACAACCACTCTGGCTCACCCTTGATCTTTTCACTAATCATATATGTTTCAAAATCAAAAACTTTCAGAAGAGTCATAAATTCTAATCGCTTTTGGAGGCTTTCGTTAATTATTTTCTGCGGAGCAACATAGTCTGGGTGACAGCAAACCCGTGGCAGCAAATCCTTGAGTGAGAGCAGCTGAGAGCTGGTGAGCAGTTCAGATGGAGCTCCTATAGGCCCGGGGGGGGTACTTACTATGAAAATTATAAAGAGACGCCGCTGGATGGGCCCCTAACTGCTTTTTTTTGCCTCTTTGGATTAAAATGGTTTTTGACAATTCAGATTAATTCGGTTCCAGTTTTTCTAACCCCTACACATGCTACATGTGTGGTATCGTTAGAATCGGCTTGAAAAGAGGATTAAAATGGTTTAAAAGCATGAAAATGAAATTAGAATCGTTGCCAAATTTTTTTATGAAGGATTAAAATGGTTTGTGGTTTTGGGGGTTTCCCGATTAGAATGGCTCTGGTTTTCAAAAGTGCCGTGGCCAATCCGTATGTAAAAGTCGGTGAAGTACTCCCCCCCCCGGGCTATAGGCCAGGAATATGTTTGGATCATTGACTAGAGGAATTTATTTCAGAAGGCCTCCAATAGCACGTAGGCCAAGCTAAGTTTGGAAAAACAAAACACAAACATTGATGTGCAGTGTTATGATGGTTTCTTATAGTGATGCAGACCGGACCGCCTTGGACCAGTCTACTAGCTCCGCGAACCGCCGTCCAGCCCTGGACCACCAAAGTACTGGACCACCTACACAAAAACGGTCCAGTGCCAGACTAGACCAGTCCGGTGCTGGTCCAGACCGGTCCAGTGATTTTTCATCTCATGAAAGGTATCGCAATTTTGTCATTTCTAACAATGAAATAATCATGTAACCTGTTTAAGCCCTCAATTATATAATTTTCAAATACCGATGGACCTGTCCAGTAACAAAATTGGATCACCTCACCCAGAACCAGACCAGGACTGAACCATTTTTGTAAATACTGGACCACCCTCTTTTGAAAAGGTGGTCCGGTCTGCATCATGCATTGATCACTAGAAACTCTCTCACAGCCAAAAACAGAATATGTTTCACTTTTTTGTAGCTGATATGATAATAGGGCCCAATGTGTAATGTCATAATGCTTCATATTGCCTCTTTGAGAACTTTTCAGTGACAAATTCAGTGGCAACTAATTAAGGGGTCTCAAATAAGATTAATCTTTATTGTGTCATCCTACTGTCTCATTTCTATGTACAGTGAATAAAATCAAATCAAATCAAGCATGAGATGATGAGAGGTGGCATTGTGTGGCACAACATGCACATTTCAACATACGCCAAAATTGAGGAGTCACTTGATCTATTTGGGGGTCACAAGCTCCCATATATACGTACCCCTTTTTTGCTGCTGTTGAGATGTGTCTGAAAGGGTACCCGAATATTTCAAGGAAGGGGCCAAAGGGTGCTAAATCCCTGCCCCCCCTCCCCCCACCAATCATTAGGTTATCGGTATGGCCCTGAAAGTCAGAAAACAAGGAGTGGAGATTAGAGTGCTCGGGTTAAGTGGTGATTGCAGTAGGTAGGGAATGTGTAAGAAGCTTATGTGGCGATATGATTAGATGGAGATGATAGAAGGTGTAGATAGTCTATTAGAGATGGTGGAGATAAATGTAGGTGGCAGTGCATTTTTTAACATAGTAACTGGGAGACCAAATGGTCTCCCAGTGGACAGATTTAGTCTCCCGGTTATTGCCAAATTGGCATCACAGGGAGACCATTTTTTTCAGAGACTCTCATCAAATTCTCATTGTTCTTGAGCGCTTTTCAAATCAAGGCTTCTGCATCCCACATCAAAAATATTCTCACTGTCTCTACATACAATAATATTCTGCTTATGTCATCTTCCTGATGTTTTCGTGGGAATCAGTGCACCTCCTAAATTAGCAGCCTGCTTATTACAGATTTCGTATAGGTGTGCCATGTTCTTTTCAACTGCCACAGTGCTCTTGTGATGTCAGTATCAGCATAATGATTTCACAGTTGGTATATTTCGCAGTTTCATGTGTGTCACTTGGAACCCATACTGATCACACCATTACAAATCCACAATAAGCTGTTAGATTGTTGCTCAACATTGATTATTCAGTTTGATGTTTTGAATAAATCCAAATGTTACAATATCCAGCTATGTATGATGCATGGATTTTGTGTATAACTGCTATCAGTTTTAGCACTTTTACAAAAAAAACAAATTCATTCACTCTCACATTCTTTTTTTACCCCGCTGGCTGTGTAATAGCCTACGGGGTACTGCAGTCCTCCACATGACCGGTAGCTGGGGATTTCGTCAATCATAACTCACTTTGTGTTGCTCATATTTACTTCAAACTTTGCCTGTTATCTTATTTTGTCATACAGACGGGAATGACAAGTTTCCAGGCATTTCTAGCAATTAGATATGCGTAATTCCATATGTTAGTTCAACAAATTTCAGGAAATTTTTCAGCTTGACCCCCTTAGATTCGTCTCAAACATTTCTCATACTAGCCTTTAGTAGTGTGATAGATGTGTGAATAGTTTCAGCTCAATATCTTGAACAGTTTAGTTTAGAAACATTTTCAAAACAGACTGTTTTTATGGCTTTTTTGCCTTATGAAAGTCGGTTTTCAAATGTTAATATTTGGGAAAGATACAACCTTGATTGTTTCCAGACATGATATCTGGGGTCCATGAGTTGGCTTTGAATACCTTTAAGGGGTATCTCTCATCTTGATTTATCTCTGCAGGCATTCCAAAAGGCTCTTCCATTTGGCATAAATTATTGATGCAACTTTTTCAATTAGCTAAAACTCCAAAACTGCACTATCAACAATCTTTTTATCTTGAATTTTTAATCTACTGTAGTAGTAAACGTGGTATGGTAAGGACTGGTCATATGAATTAATAGTTCTGGTAAGAAAGTTCATCAAATTTGGAAAAAAATGCTATTTCACTGATTATCAAGGTAAAAGGCCAAAATATGATGCCATTTACCAATTTGAAACCAATGCTCATTTCAAGTGTTTATTAATGCTCATTTTTCTTTGCTTCACATAGAGTAAGCGGGGTTTGCGTGCTTGCACGGTATTTTTGGTCTGAGAGGTTATCATGTGCTGCTTTGTCTTTGCAAAAATAATATTTTTTGCTTGGGGGCATCCTTATCACTGATTTCCAATAATGTTTATTTGATGATCGAATTCTTAGCCTCCTTGTCTGGCCTTTTCCCAAATTTTTGGGGAGTAACTACCCCCCCCATCTCTCGTCCTCTAGTATGCCCATGCAACACCGCCACATTCACTTCCAAAAGATCTCCCCATCATCCCCATTCCAGTCATCAATTCTGAACAGTTTCTTTGGTGCAGATCTCACTTAAAAGGCTGAAAAGCCACAAGGTGCTGCCCTCAAGGAGAAATTTCACAACAGGACCACCATGAATGTCCATGATGGATCAAGCAAGTGGCTCAAACATATCAGTTTCACCTGCTCCAACTGAATCAAACAACCATACCAATGAATGCAGATTAATCAATTGTTATTCACACTTAGACAGCCCATAAGCCCGACTTGTTGGTAGCAGTTGGAATCAACACTCAAGCTTGGAGTACCAATAGTGATGTCAGTATTGCCATACTGACATCATCTGAGCATATATTCACATGGAACATGGCACACTTATACGAGATCTGTAATAACAGTTCAGATCCCTTTGGAAAGCAAATCATTATCATGTCAGGTCTGCTGCAGAATAAACACTCGTCCTTCGGACTTGTGTTGTATTCTTACGCGACCTGACATTCATCTCGAGGTTCATTGCTGTGAACCTCACTCCCATTAAGTTTTATCATAGTATGCAGGTATTGCATTGTGTTTAAATAAATCTATTTCAAATTTATTTTAAAAAATTGCAAAAAAATCGTAAAGATCCTCCTCCTGATCAGAATACTTTCCTGCTGCTTGGTAAGCCTTCATTTGTAGCACTCTTGTACACAGTAGCGTGTCTGTTAAGGCCTTCACTGGGTAAGTAAAGGATTCCTCTTTTGTTTAAAATCACTTTTCTTGGTCAGGATCTGCCTTACAGGGTCCCACTTCCTGCATCCGAGCCCTTAACCAAAAGTGTGACAACCTGCCCCAAGAGTGTGACAACCTTCCCCAAAAATGTGACAACCTGCCCCAAGTGTTGAATTTTAAAAAATGCCCAACAGGACATCAAGATTTCGAATGATATAGATATATATTCACCAGATATGTTTAAGTCACTCCCCTTTTGCCATAGAATGGCAGTGCTCCTGCACGCTTTTAATAGAAATAGTAGCATGTTTAAGTTTTACACACTGTGACAACCTGCCCCTGTGACAACCAGCCCCGGACTCCCCTCCAAGCAGGTTTCATGCGAATAAGTTATATACAAAATGAGTTGTCTCCTAAAATGTAAAAATGGCATGTGTCAAATATTAAATTTTGTCTTTGAGAGACCATTTGTTACTTTTTAGGCTGTGGTCAATAAGCATGTAAAGATGTGTCCACTGTTTGTGCCAATTTTGTAGCTGGAGTCATCTGAAGGTAAAGCAAAAATATTTAATTCAATAACTATACTTGGTTTCGGAATTTTTGGCTTGAATATGCTGTCAAAAAAACACGTCCTCTCCAGCTGATGGAAAAAAACACTCAAGGTTTTGAAGGAAAAATTAACAATTTGTGCTTTCTTTACTCAGTTGTGTGCAGGGGTGCCGGAAGGAAACGAGGGAAACTTGAAAAAGTTTGCCTAAATTAACTGTAAATTAAGGCCAAATAATGTATTTTTCTTTGAGATCAAAAGGGCAATATCGGCGGTCCGATGAAAAAGGGCTAATCATATTTGCCACAATTTCGAGTGACAAAGTTTAAATAGAGAGTCACTAATAATTTGAATATATACTTACTAATTAGTACCTAAAATTAGTAAAATATAGGCCTAATAATGTTTTTTTCTTTAAAATCTAAAGAGCAGCCTTACCCCCCCCCCCCTGACCCCCACGGCCAAGGGCAGGAGGGGCAATTGCGCCCCCCTGCCCCCCTGTTCCGGCACTCCTGTGCAACTTCATAAATGTGACAAATACAAGTTTTAAAAACATTACCCTCAGTCCAGTGTTCATCCTCGATTCTGATTGGCCGCGATGTATGAGACCGTAAACCATGTCTGTTGTCACCAGACAGGGTGTATTCATGAGATAAACAATTACAACCATAGGATTGTTATGAAGTCATCCATGTAGCAACAATGAGACCGTACACCCCTTCTGTGCTCATCAGACAGGGTGTACAGGAAAAACAATGATGTCATAATGGTTGCTAGGGCCTTGTGACATCACTTCAGAAGCATCTTTATCAGATCAGCAGTGACGAGGTAGGCCTGAGTACTGCATTACGATTTATCTTCTTGTGCACTCAATAATCATCCGATCGACAAAATTCAAGTTGCAGCAGGTAGCTTAACCTTGTGGCTAAACAATTGACAGGTATTCCTGTGTCTGGGATTCAGTCCCATTCTGGCAGTGCACTATCACAGATGAAGGGTCTGCTTGCGATTTTCTCAACACTGGCCAGAATAAAATTGCTTGGGAACGATTTAGCATAAAAGAGAGATGACTGAGGATAAAACAGTTACACCCTGCTTGTTTTTGGAAGGTACGGGAATATATTATACATCACTCAGGCCTCCATACACCACTCAGCCTTCGGCTTCGTGGTGTGTGGAGTCCTTCATGGTGTAAATTCCCGTACCCTCCAAACAAGCAGGGTGTAACTGATAATACACCACTCAGGTCACCAGTCCTTCATGGTGTATATTCCCGCACCCTAGGAACGAGCAGGGTGTAATATCCAGGCAATGTATCTATAGATTTTCTTAGAAATTAAAATCCTCAATGTCAAAAAATATCCTCGAGATCCAGCACATCAGCATTTTTGCTCTGATTCAATTCTTTTAGTGGATTCGTCAAGGAAAATGCCATGACTGTTCAAAATAATTGATTCTGGATCTCGGCTCTATGAATGGGGAGTCTAGGATGACGACCAAATTGCAGAGAGAAGGGGTGTGTGAGGTCGTGGTTGAGGTCGAGGCATTCTAACATGACACAGCGTTCCCAAGCTGGTCCTACGAATCAGACACCCAATTGTTAATCTTAGCTAAAATAGATTTGAGTGTTCTGTTGAATCTTTCAACCTTTGCCGTTGGCCTGGGGGTTGTAAAAAGTGATCGTTCTGTGCTCGACCCCAATGACCGACAAGTACTCCCTCATGGCCCATGCATTTAGTTCAAGGCCGTTATCTGATATGATGCAATTTGGGATGCCAAAACGAGTGAAGTACTCCTGTCACAGCCTTGCCACACAGCCTCATTCGTTTTGCTGGGCAGGGGATAGCAGTCAGCAAAACCACTTGCACGGTCAGTCAAGACAAGTATGTTAAGTGTTGCCCTGTGGCCACTTCATGATTGGCCGCACTAGGTCCATTGAGACCAATTGTCCCAGTCCCTTCGCAAGGGGCATTTCGCAGAGTGCAGTGTGCACCTTCCTCTTATGATGCACTGTGCACTCAGGGCAGTGGGGGTAAAAAGTCTTTCACTTGCTTCCTCATGGTGGGCCACACATATGCTTCTTGCGTTTTTGTGTCCGAGAGCAGGGCCTCGGGCCCTTTGTCGTCATCAATGGGATTGTCATATCAAAGTTGGTGTGGAACGAAAAGCATTTCACAGATGCAAGAACAACCCAAAGTTATGATGCCATTATGATGCCCAGTGTTTACACTGTTGCACTAGATGCCCTGGCTTTAATCTTATGTCTCACTGCTCTAAATAGTGAACTTTAATCCCTCAAATTCCTCCTTGCTCAGCAGACGATTTCTGAGAAGCATCTTCTTCTTCTTCCCTTTGGCCCTTCCGCCCTGAGACAAAGTGGGGTGCACCGCAACCTGAGATTTATACTTCAGCCAATTACTAAAGATAGACAGATAGACAGATAGACACATAGATAGACAGATAGATAGATTGATAGGTAGATTGATAGATCTATAGATAGAATGCAACTTTTAACAATTAACAGAGATGTGTTAATGTAATGATCATATCCCATTGAGTTATAAGGGTTATTAAATTGCTCGAGGACACGGTGCATGCATTGCATGCTATTTTTTGCAGTGTCTTTAGGTGGGACATATGGCCCACTTCTGCATGAGCCCATTTTGTAATCTGCTGCCGAAAGGGCTCTGGCACAAGACGAGGATAACCTGGAGCATGCTCATGTGGTCGTCTTACCGAGTACAAGATTCCACTCACCACTTCGTACAGGCTGTCCTCGTCGACTGCCTCCAGCCACTGAGGCATGGCCTGATGCGCCAGCTTGAGCTGCTCCAGGTCCAGGGCATCATGAATGAAGGGCAGCTGCAAGTTGGCCTCTTCGATGATGGGACTGACCTCATCAGGATGCCAATCAAGGTCATCGTACGTGGCTATCACTTCTAGCTCAATTCTGGAGAGCATGTCCGTTCGCACATTGGATCTTGGTGTCATTCAATTCCTTCGTAAATAGGTAACAGAGCAGTTTATGGTCAGTGTATACGTCTTAGGTACTTTCGTAAGTACGGACAGAAGGTCGTGAGCGCCGTGATGAGCCCATAAGCCTCACGCTTGATTGCCGCCAACTTCGGCTGCATGCCAGACAGCAATTTGGATAGATAGGGGATTGGCCCCTCCATGCCCGTGCCTTCTTCCTTCTTCATAAGTACGGCACCAATCGCGACGTCGCTCGCATCGGTATCGACGATAAAGCGCTTGTCCGACCTCGGATGGGTCATGACCCTCTCGCTGACAAGCAGATCTTTCAATTCTGTGAAGCTGTCATGCATCTCAGGCGTCCATGAGCATTCTTCTTACTGAGTAGTACAACTGGCTCTGATAATCTCGCATAGTCAGGCATGCAGGTCCTGTAGTATCCGGTCATCCAAAGGAATCGTCGGATACTGCGTATCGTGGAGGGCGGAGGCATGTCCTTGATGGCCCTGACCTTATATGGGTCTGCCCTGTGTCCTCGAGCGCCGACAACATAACCCAGTAGCTTTGCTTCTTGCTGGCTGAAGACTCATTTCTTAGGGTTCAATATTAAGTTGTACTGGCGCATACAATCGAACACATCGTACATGTGTCCTCTCGTCTGGGCGAAAGACCATGAGGTCATCAACGTAACACATTACGGAGACGCCTATGAGGCCCTTTAGGACCTTCTCTATGGCCGTCTGGAAGATGGCCATTGCGTTGCAGAGGCCCATCGGCATCGTCCGGAACTGAAATAGGCCTCGATAGCAGGTGAAGGTCATCTTTTCCCTGTCCCTGGGGTCCAAGGGCAATTGATGAAACCCACTTTTCAAGTCGAAAGTCAAGAAGACCTTGGCCCCTTGCAAGGAATCGAGCACATCCTGGATTATTGGCACTTGGTAAATGTCGCTAACAATTACACTATTCACTTTCGTATAGTCAATGCACACCCTCGGCAAGTCTGTGCTGTCCTTTTTCTGGAAAAGTACGACAGGGCTAGCCTAAGGAGAACAAGAGGGCTTTATAATCTTTTGCGCTTGCATCTCATCTAATTTAATGCTCAAAGCATGCCGCTTCATGAAAGGCACCCTGTAAGGTCCGCGTCTGACTGGAGGACCAGTGGCGTGTATCCTAACTGCTATTTCTGGGTGTCTGCCCAGCTGCTGCCCTTTTTGGCAGAATACGTCTTGATTTCTATCTACCCAATCCATAATTGAATCTCCCTCTCCATTCACCACACACATCTGGTCCTTTGTTGCCATAACAGGTACTATTGGCAATGCCTGGCCCTTCCACAGCAATACTCCTCTAGGGTAGTCTAACACAATGCCATCACGCTTCATGACATCCCTGCCCAATATCAGCTGATGAGGCAGCTCATCTACAATTACTACATAAATAACACCAAATAGATTTAACATCACCCGCGTCTTGCCCCAGACCTTTCGTTCATGACCTTTGACCCCAGTCAACCCAGCTGTTTTCTTGAAAATGGGCTTTCGTTTCAGCCTGGCACAGATTTCAAGAAAATCAGTTCGTCTCATAGCACGTTTGCTGGCACCACTATCTGCCAAACTTCGTAGATTAAGTCCCTGTGCTCGTAAATCTACGAAGGCCTGAGTGGCTACGACAAATTTCTCAGTGCTCCAAACGCCCTGAGCAGGGGCGATGAGAGCATAGTCCCTGGGAGTAGGACTGGTTCAATCTCCTGTTGGTTGGCTCCCTTTGCTGCGGGCACTCTGCTCTGTAGTGCCCTGGTCTGTTGCAATTGCAGCAGATGGGCTGGCCATCTTTGATGCGGTCTCAAGAGGAGGGCCTTCTGCGAGGAGGTAGTCCCTGGCTGCACCTCAGTGCACCTGTGCTGGCTTGGGGGTGGCGGCTGCCTGCTGCCCAAGGAAGGCCCCTGTCTGTGTGGCCCCCGGTCTATAGCCATAATCCTGGTGAACTCTCTGGAGAGTCCACTTATCAGCCTTTCCATCTCATCCAGCCTGGTGTCCCTCTCGGGAGGCCCTCTCTGCTGCGCCGCTGGGATGTCCATTGGCTCTTCTTGCTTCTCAGGTGGAGCCGAACCATTCATGGCCCTGTAAACCGTGTAAGAATCCCATTCAAATTTCTGGACAGCTTGAATGGCCTCCAGATAATCTTTCGGACCTTTTTCTTGGACCAGGTGCAATACCAACTTCTCGTCCTTCAAGCCCCTCATGTACCAACGGAGCATCATCCTCTGCTGGTCTGCATTTCTTTCCTCTGAGGGATAGGCCAAATTGGCGGCCTGAGCAAATCTGTGCCCATAAGCATTGGTGGTCTCACATGGCTGTCTAACCACCTTCTCTAGCTCATCTCTTGGGCGTTCAGCCTCATGGGGGGAAAGAAACATATTCTGCAGATGAGCCCCTCATCTTGACCCACTTGGCTGTGGTACGGTCTGCCAAACCTGCCAAAAACTTCTCAAACTCCAACCTCAAAGGTCCCTCAGCTGATAGAGCCGCCACATATATTACTGTTCTTGTGGCATAGGGCATCGTTACCTCCACGTCCCTGAACCATTCCCTTAATTTCTGCGTGGAGGCCCCATCGCACTTATCTATGCGTTTGGCTTGGGCCTCAGACTTGGTCCTCGCCGTGGTCTCGACTGGGCAGTGATGTCACTGGTTTACAACTGGGTCAAGGCCTAAAACTGGTCATTTGACTATCAAGTTTTAAAATTACAAGAGTGCGCAGCACCTGTCAGTTGCCTGACAAGAAAATCACAGGACTCATGCAATTGAGAGTACCAATGAACAGTAGAGTACTGGGCAGTGCTGACGTCTTTGGTAATCTTAAAACTTGATAAAGAATTCTGACCTGTTGCCTCGAGGGCTGTCTTTCAGCTAATGATCTGATGGACTTTCATTTGGAAACTGGTACAATCAAATGTTGTCAAACAAGAATTTGTTGTGTAAATAGTAAATAGTAAATAGTTTATTTGATATAGCCCTGTCTTTGAAGAAATAAATCGTCAGATGCGCTTCACAGATACAATAATATAAAATCTGAGTAAAATCGAAAGTAAAAATAAGATTTACAAAATGTATAAATATGTATATATATATCACAAAATAGAAGGTAAAGTTAAAACTGAGTATATAAATGTGTCTTTAAAAGTTTTTTTAAAATGTCCTCATTCTCTGCCAGTTTGATGTTATTTGAGAGTGCATTCCACTACTGAGGTCCGATCACACTAAAGGTATAAGCTAGATAACACCCTTGCTTGCGATGATATGCAATTAATCTTGGCAACCTCAATAAATTGCACATCATCACGAACGAGGGCGTCATCTATTAGGCCTACCTGACCGCAAGATACATTGTTTAGTGAAGTTGCAACAAAACGATTAATTCCCCCCCGGTCAGACAGACAAAATTAACCGTTTGAGACCTCTGAAAGCAATGGAATGGATTGTTGAGTGCTTCATTGTAGCCTGTTAGTTGTTTCAATGAGTTTCTTTGTAGAAAACCATATATAAACAATTATTAAATAACGCCTTAAAAATGCTGTTAAAGGATTTAAAAACTTCAGCGTTTTATAGTACTTGTTGGCAGGGTGAATGAAATTGAGCCCTGCAATGGGAGGATGGGCTGAGCCCTGCCATGAAAGTTTAGAAGTATTGGAAATCATGCGGCTTCCTCTCTTGACTCCACCTTTTTTGGAACAGTGACTCTTGAGGATTGGCTCCAGAACAATTAACCTTACAACAATGATTCCAGTGCCCTGCCAATATAATCCTTCTCCAATTTACACATTCAATGATCACATATTCATGAAATTCACATGCCCGAATTTGGCAATAATGCATTTCAGAAGTTCTATAAAATAAGAATCCAAAGACATTTGGATATCACCAAAAGAAGATTGCAATTTATTTCAATTATCCTGACAATAATATTTACAAATTTACCAATTAACTTAATACTGACATCAGCATTCAGCCATATTTACAGTGGATAAAATTTATAGTCAGCAAAAATGTGATTTCTGAATTTATATATTGTGATATAGTCAGTTGCAAAGATTAAACCAGGAACCCATGCTTTGCCAACTCAGAGATAAATTCAAAAAAACTTCACCATTTAAATGTAGACAAAAATGACTTGAGAGAAGTTATTTCATTCACAGGGTCAATAATTTATTTCAAATTAGTTCTGCAGTGCACAATGTATTGTTACTACAACATCTACAGTTTTGCTGGGACGCCGCCCGGTGGCTTCATGTACTTCAATATGGCAGGATGGACCTGTAATTATAAACAACAATTATATTTTTACCAGAACCCAAAGGTTGCAAATGTCATGCTTTGCAGTCTACACTTGTAGGGCTACTTGTTGTAGGGCAATTTGTAAAGTCTGATTTACAGATTTGACACTTTGCCTTGTAGCTCAGCCCCTGCTGCACTTGGAGGAGCATTTGTTGATGGCCTGTCTGATACCCCTATTACCTGGCCTCATCCCCGTTTAACAATGAAATAGCTGAGGCGTGACAGTAGAGCTACAAAAGCTGCTAACGTCTCAAATCTGTAAATAGGGACTTTACATAATTGCCCTGCAGACAATACTCTATAAGGCTGGACATAATTGATCTTTATAGCTTCTCGGATCCTCTTGAGGCACTTTTTCTTGGGTCAATTGGAACAGAAAAGAAGAGGTTATAAACACAATTTTTCATAATGTCAATTTAGTAAAAGTTTGGGTAAGCTCAATTTTCTTAAAAAAGAAAAAAACAACCCTTAAAACATTTTAAAACCTTCCCTCTAAGCTCAAACCAACACAATCCCACTAAAGACATCATCAATTTCTACATATATATAAATATTTTGGAAGAAATTTGCTAAATAAATTGGTATCATTAATTAATATTTTTCCACAAACTATTCACCAATTATTAATTTCATTTCACTGATGTTGTTGTTGAGTGTAAGACCTATTGGCGTAGAGTGGATGGATTGAATTTAAGAAAATTTCAATGGGCATGGGATCACTTTGCTAATTCAAATAATATTTAAATACCAACCTCATTTTTGTTCAATGGCGATTCCTGGGCAAACTTAATCATATTCTCATAAGCATTGCCGTCGTAACTTCCTATGGCGCTCCCCAAGAAGTGATCTGAGATATCAAAGGCGTCCACCAGGGTGACTGCATCCGGGCGAATTTCTTTCAATAAGTCATGGAACTTCTGCTGACAGATTTGCAGCAATGCTGGGGTCAGGTAGCCATCCTGGAAATATATTCATAATCACGTAGACACAAGTGACACTGATAGATACTGTAATGTAACGGCTTGAAAAAATTGTTGAAACTACAGCGGACCGTCCTTTTTATTGGTTGATCCTAATTGTTAGTTTATAGTGGTCTTGGCCTTCTACTGAATAAATCAAGTTTTTTTTTATGTATCTGCGAAGCAAATTATCATTACATAAAGATACTCCAGCCAAAGGAGGGTAATGGAGGGAGGACATCTGTAAGACACATAATTTATTGTTTCCAAAATCAGCCCAAGGGGTCCACCAGATGATCTTTGGAGGGGGCTATGGTTTCCCACTTGACACTGAAAAAAAATTTTTATTCAGCACATGGAAATAAATAAAAAAGTTTGTTTCCACATGTAGCTAGGGTACCATAATGTTAAAACTCTGATGAAAAAGTTTGTCGCGCCTGGGTATGCGAAAAAAATTGTTGGTCGACATGCTGCCAATGAAAAAAAAAGTTCGCCCGGGGTAAAGTCCCCCAACTATCATCTGGTCGGCCCCTAATTCGGGACTTGTTATCATTATACCTGAAGGAAATCCCCTGACTCCTCAATGATGTCCCTCAAGCCGTACAACTGAGCCAGGCGAGTCAGCACTCGGACTACAGCTGCATCTGATATTTGTCCGATCTTGTCAACAAAAGCCTTCATGACAAATTGCTGACTGTGCACCTGTAAAATAGAATTTAATGACTAGCATCATATTACAACCTGTCGACAGTAAAATTTTCTTCTCTATGTGGATAATGATAACTTGTTTAGAGTATCTTCCAAACACAATCACAAACATTCTCAATCATGAAAACAGGATAGGAGAATTCTTTCAATAATTGTCTACAACGACTCCTGAATTGATGAAACTTCGACATTTATGAGAATTGTGACCGCATCTGAATGGACAAAATATGCAGGTCATGCGAAAAACCCTGGTTCCTGTATATGTTGCTTTGTGAATAAAAATTTCACAACTCAATCTTAAGGATCTCCAGGACAGCTTCTTCACAGTCCTCGTCATATTTACTTGGAATTCAAGTCCTTTTCTGTGCTGTTGAAGTGTGATGTCAGAGATGGCTATATATATTCTCTAGCATTGCAATATATGTAAAATAACTTCAAGCTGTGATGTCATCTTAAACTGGGTCAGATTCCCCTGCTTCTAGCCAATGTGCATCCTTCAAAGCGGAACATCACATTTTCAATACAGCGTCAGAGTAAGCATTTTATCTGGGTTAGCCCCTGCATCCACATCATCACAGTATAAACATTGATATATTGGAGGAAGCATTACATTTGTTGTCCCAATGATCTATCATTGGCAATCACCAGTCTAATCTGAATAAATGGCAGCTTCATGAGCATTCACCGTAGACAACTGTTATAATCCCCAAAGAGTTGTTTGATTATAGGTTATTTAATTAGCACGCAATTCTAAGGTTTTTGCCACCAAATATACAGCATTTTTTGCTTGGTTCAAAAACAACATCTAATGTCATACATCTGATCACAGGCAGTGTTCACATGCTTTGCCCTTATTCTGTTATATTATACCAAGGTGTATTGCTCAAGCTCCCCCTATGGGAAAATGACAGTCGTCGTGAGCGGTCATATTTGCGGAAGTTGCCATAAATAGTATTCTTGGGATATCCCATGGCCACCAGGCCTGTTTTGTGGTGGCTGGGAAACAGGCTATAGTATGCTCACCAAAGGGCAGACTGAGGTTCAAATTTAATCAAGAGATGGCTCTGTGGTCTCCTAAATTCTGATTGGCTGTCAAAGGGAATTCCCCTGTGATGTATGCTGATATGGGTGCACACATAGGTAAAATTGGCCAAACAAGGTTTAATGCGAGTCTAAATGCAGTGTAGTGGGTGAAAATCATCTCTAAGTGTAGCTGAGAGACTATTATCTCACAGAACCAACCAGAATGTTGTGAAAGGCTGCTCCTTGAGCAATTTTAATCAATTTTCTATATTTGCACTCCACCAGGCGGCACTTGAGCCATACACCTTCCTCTCTATCTCTAGAACTGCTAAGCCATTGTGATCATTCCGCCTGTGATCTGATTTAGCAAACGAAGCAAGTATACTAGTTTAGCATTGATTTCTCACAGCAAAGTGTGAATTAATGACCAGAATTGTGTGGTAATTAAATCACCTGTAATCTGCAAACTTGCAGACTTCAAAACTCTATGCTTCTATGGACCTTGCAATGAACAAAAGGCTTTATTATGTGATACATAGTTGTTCTGGCAGCCTATTGGCTAACAAGCTGTGATGTGGAACTTGCACAACTTTTTCCAGACCCAATTTTCAAACTGTGATGCTCAGTTTTTGAGGATCCACATTGGCTAGAAGCTGGGAAATCTGACCCAGTTTAAAATTACATCACAGCTTGTTGCTGCAATGTTAGAGAATAGAGTCATCTCTGACATCACACTTGTACAGCAAGGAAAGAACTTCAGATTCCACATAAATATGACGAGGACTGCACGACGTGTGGGAAGCACAAACCTCAGCAGCCCTCATAAGAAGAACATGCGACTGGTTCCAAGCATCATGACGGTCCATCCCCCTGCTCATCAGTATGTCCACATGGTCCACTGCTTGGAACACCATTCTGAATTAATAATTATAGATACATGTCTCATTGTTGACAATGACTAGGAAGTCAGATTTGTTTATTTATTTGATTATCAATGGCACTAAACCAAGAAATCCTACAGTAAATAATTTTGGTTGGGGACAAAAAGAATATTACACCGTCACAGCATTCTAAGTAAATTAGGCCTGTTAAAGGCACGGGATACAACAAGAGACATCATTACCTCAATATTATAAGTAAAAAAAACTAACCTTCTGGCACGGTGCCTGAACGCCAACACCAGAGATTGAAGTCGAACGTTCTGATCAAGAGTAGACTCCGATTTATCTTTTGCTAGGTAGGCCAAAGAGTCTGGCAGCATTTGGTTCTTTCGGGCCAGTTGTACATTCTTCATCAGGTATCTTAAAGGAAACACAACAAATAATCAAAAAAAACTTGCTGGACAATGCTGGTGGGACAGAAGATAGGGAAGTTCCCTTAAATGCTATATTTTATAGATGGCATCAGTGACAAAGTAAGTGGTTCTCCTTCAATAATGTGCAGCATATGAGTTCAAAGACAACAATCGCCGACCATAAATATATTGCCATGTCAATGCTAAATTCATTAATTTACCTGGTTATATATATGCTGTAATCATTACCAGTTAACTGACATAATGAGCAGAACGCAGTAACATCACATACCTTGCACACTGCAGTAACATCACATTGTTCTCTCCCTCGTAAGTACATGCTGGGGTAGCATTGACATAAATCTTAGGAATTCCGCTATAATGTGCGTAGCCGTGTCCCCCACAACATAGACGACAAACTTCTATGCCTTTGGTGCATCGACTGCTTGAGAATGCCTTTAAGCCACTTGAGAGACCATGTAACTGTAAAAATGAAAAAATGATGAAACGACATGAAGAAATAATTCATATATTTGGCAAAGTGGTTTTCAAGGTGCTTGGTCCTATTCTATAAGCTTGGGTTATTGTGCATGAATGCTTGTGTTCTAGAAACACATAAACTTTCATCCAACAATGAAATATCACGAAGATGCAAGTTCATTATATGCCACTCCACGTGCTGTTGGTACATTGATGTTGATCGTGGTGCTTGGTGCTGTTACCCGGATTCTCCACCATATCGCATTACATTACTGTTGACCAAAATTAGACTGTGGACCCATCCCATAGATGAAGGGCTGTTATACTGCTGCTCTTGGTGCACAGTATTTGGTGATTTGAATCAATCTAGGACTATGCAACTCCTTGGGCCAGATTGTTTGCTTTCCTAAATTCCATGACTGCCCATCACCTTATCATAACTTCTATTTATAAAGATGACAATAGTGTACTTTTCCCTTTTAATGTTGAAAACAGTGTAGGCCTACTTTTCCTTTTTAAATACTGGTGCTTTTTTTTAGCATATATACAAAATGTTTAAGTCAACCTGAGTGGGCTGAACACCCATCAAGTGGTTGTTTTATGATTTTTTTGTTGTTTTTTTCAGCCCAATACTTCAGCTCAAATTTCTTTACCTCAGGCAGAGCTTCCACATTGCCGTCCATTATTTGGGCATTGACAGAGAAGTATAAGTCCTTCATCGCCATACCAGCAAAAGTAAATGCATAAGACGTTGCCAGTTGAGTGAATAGTCGATATTGTTGCGACTGATACTCGAGCACTGCAGGCTCTCCCTGCCTGAAACACAATCGATCGGATACTATTAGACGACCATGTTACATTGTTACACTGATAACAAAAATTTACAACATTAGGTATGCCTTCGTTGTGAGATGTTGGGGTTTACACCACCATCATTACAGGTTCAATAAATTATCTGGAAATTCACATAGTTGTACCTTACAGATGTTTTTTAATAAGTTGTATTCTACTTACCCAGGTTTCAGTTCAGACTGCTGTCTCACACAGCTGTACCTGATGGCAATTGTACAAGCCTCGCCAAGGTTTTTCGCAACACCACTAACGATAACTGATCGAACATACACCATCGTCCCATATGCAAGTTTTTCGTGTTTTGCTTTGATGTATGTTCCATCGGATGTTACCTGTTCAAAAGTCAGTAAAAATTGAGTTCATGCTCACAAATAAAGTACATTTTTGAAGACCAACATACTTATCTTGGAGCTTAGCATTTAAAGAACATGTATACCAAATGTGGAGGTTTGTTGAAATGGAACAATGAAACGGACACATGGCCAGATTCACGAAACAACCACTACCCTACCCTTGAGTTCTTCATCAGCAGATTCGTTCTTGGTACTCGCACATGGTCCATTCGCAAGAAACCATTGTCAATCATTGTGTAGCCAAATTTGGGACCAATGTCACCAAGGGTTATTCCTAAAAAATAAAGTCAATATCGTACATCAGGCCCCTGAAGCTTTCTGTTAATCAGGGGACCCATTCTGTACAGAATTGATCAAGTGTAAATATTTGGATTGAGACGTAATTCTTGGAGCTCTTACCAGGCAGAGGCTTGTGTGTTTCAATGTCCCGCAGCTGTACCATGAACGGATGTGGTCCTTGGTTTTGTCCATTGATGTACATAATGGCCATTACGACAGCATGGTCTGAGGTCTTGCCCACTGAAACAAAAATTGCAAATTGCTAACTCAACATTTTTCAGTTTTATTCGTCATGTTAGACATCTAAATATAGTTACTCACACGATCCAGGCCACCATTTGGTGGAAGTGGGGGTTGGACTGTTAATGACAAATTCATCTTTTCTGGAATCATATGTTGCTGTTGTCTCCAATCCTCTGATGAATGTTCCTGCAATCAAATATCACTGTGGTGACACCTGCCATATTGGTTTGAAATAACACATTAATGATGGTAATTAAGAGGGCTACTATGTAAATATATATTACTAGAATTTACCCATGACAACGATGTGACCTGTAAATACAGAAATTCAAAAAGACGTAGTGGTTAGAGTCTTTAACTTATATTCATCTATTATAGCTCAGGACTCCACTGTAAAAAGGTTTTTAACTGAATTGGGTTACCCTGATTAAATAAAAGTGATTTTGACTTCAAGTGTCATTTGGGTCCCAAAATACTTATGTTATACGAAGTAAAAACCATGAAGACTATATTTCCAACAAAATAAATCAACAATTTCTAGTCAGACATAATATTATTGTGTTTACGATATATGAGATATTTCAATTTGTCATATCTTGGGAGACTATTAGAGACTAGAAATTCCCATTATGACAGGGATGATTGGATGGGATTTATATTGTGAATTTACACACTTAGAACAGGAGGAGAAGGAATGATTGAGGTGTGATTAAAGGCTTGTCCAACATTATGATAAGCTACTTATCGAAGTAGTGACTGAAAACAGTCTGCTCTAGAAGCAGCTGAACATAGTGATCGAGGCTGCAGACTGACGAAATTCAAGTCGAATTGGGTATCAAATTGGAATATAGGGCACTAGAACAGCTGCCTTTCAGGTCCGCGCTGCTGCCTGTCAGGTCCGCGCTCAACAGAACACAGCAGGAATTAGTTGGGCTGCATCAGAAATTCATGTGAGCTAGGACTTGAAATAGAGCACCACCAGTGAAATGATGTAGCTGCTCGCTTCCGCTCGCAACAGAAGCAGGCTACTGTAACCTGATCAAAGTAAGGAAATCAAACAGTGGACAGTGATACAGCAGTTTTCGAGCAGGCTTGGTCAGTTCACTGAAAATACCACTAAGACTGGAAGTGTGCTAATGCCCACCCTGACATCTGGGTAGACCCATAAACTATTCTACTGACCTTAAAAGTTGACCATTTGGTCCCTAAAAACAAAGAAATCTCGCCAAGGTCAACCAGTTGCAGTATCTTGACTGATATTTTAATGTGATTTTAATAGTTAGTCAATTGCTTGATAGCCTTAGTCTAGGCCATTGAAGTTTATGACCTGTAGGGTCTTCTCAGTGAACTGACCAAGCCTGCTCAAAAACTGCTGTAAGCAGGGCAGTACTTCGTCAACTGAGCTAAGCCATATCAAGGCAATAACTGCAACTTGTCTGCAAGAAGTGGGACTGTATAGAAAGCACAGACAGGATAGCGGCCCTTGCATGTGGTGTGAGAATGCAGAGAAATTCACGATACAGTAGGTTACGAGAATAAGTAGGGCAGAAAAAAAGCGCAATGGAAAGGAATTTATTGTACAGAAAGGAAGATACCATGGCCCAATTCTGTCTGAGCGTAAGTTCCAATAATTTCATTATTTTGAGCTTTCTTCAGCCATCTTGCTTTCTGTTCTTCCGTTCCTTGGCCAATAATTGTCGGGATGAACATGGCCGACTGGAGTGAAGCTGGCATATTCTCATTTGGGAAGATTATGCTGAAAAAAATAGTTTGCATAGGTAAAAAAATAAGTTAAATATATAAATGAAGAGTTATTAAATTGGACATTCTATAGTTCTTTTCCCATGAATGAAGTTAGACTCAGACTGTTACTTACTTCCTGAGCCAAACCAATTCCATGTTGTCCACCAAGCCATGTTCCTTGACTATTTTATTCATCAGTTGGGTTTTACGGAGCCCCTCTTCATACATTTCATCCCGGGAAAGAAAGTGATAGTTTGCACCCTTCAATTCAGGATGATCTAGACCCAGTTTTTCTGAAGAAAAAAAAAAGAAATTAATGATATGGTCTTGCTCTAGCCAGGGGGTTCTCTGCCCTCATTGTTGCTATAAAGTTAAAGCCTATTATGATCAGTGGTCGAAATAGGGGGGGGTCAAGGGGGTTTTGACCCCCAAAATGCTCTTGGGACCCCTCAAATACATTTTTCAGAAGGACCCAGAGGGGGTCTTCTAAAAACTCCCGCAAATACTGAATCTGTCAGAGGAATAAGCATGAAGCCCCAGTAACGCCTTATCAGCTTACAACAACCTCTTGTGATTTATATTCCCCAGCATTAGGGTTATGGAAACTAATTTTCTGAGATAAAGCATGCCTTTAAAATTCATTTTTAGAGCATCCGAAGCCATTCGGGTTCGGGTGGCCCATTGACGGCCCGCTGACTCCGGTTACAAGGGCTTATATCCTTTGGGCCTTGCAACTGAAAACCCCCAAAATTACCTGGCCTATATTGACCACTGATTATGATTCTGTAACTGATGAACTGGTCAACATCCGAGGGCATATATATACAGCTATTTGGCTACATTTCTAAGCTGCAATTATACGTTTAAAACCACAGAAAAATGACAAATGATATCATTTTGGCTTTTTCCCTATGTGGTAAGAAAATGCTTTAAAATGTACAAGATGTGTCCACCATTACGAAGATTAGGTAAATCTCAAGTTGCTAGATCAGTTGCTCCCCAGTGCCTGGGACACTGTCCAGATAATCATTCCTGATAGTGACAGATAGTGTAAATATATATATGTCCTAGATATTACACTTCTAGTTTCATCGCATGTTCTTCTATTTTCATAGGTCATCTATACATGTCCTGATTATCTTGTTTAATGCATTACTTCCCAAAGGACATTAATCAGCTGCTGTGTCCCTTGTTTCCTTCATAATACCAATCCATAATTTTAAACCTACTGACTGTATAAGGTGTACAGTAGTGACAGCCATATATGTTTTGATTATACAATCACAATTGCATATTAAGCATAAGAGAAATATATATGGATCTAAATTGACAAGCTGGAGCATGAAGACCTTTGTTCCATGACCCCTGAGTAACAAGCCCCCTGATTGGCCAACAACCCACCTGCATAATGTGATGTTCACCTGTGTGCGGTGGTGTATGACAGGCAGGTCAACAACACTTATCAGTGAATATCACATGTGCCAAAAAAAAAAAAACGCCTCATTAAGAAATACCCCTGGAAGAAATTATTAATTTCAAAACTGGCCAAAAAGAATTTATTTCATCAAAACTGAGCAAAGAATTATTCATGAAAAAAACAACTCAATTTAATGGTCTCCCCTCTACATGCCTACTCGACTGTGTGTTTTTAATACCCTCAACTCGGAACAAAATCAGGACCCATGTCAGGTCAGATGTCACTTCAGTGGGTCCATAAGACAGAAATACACAAAAGAAAACACTGGAAGGCAGGAAGCACGTGAACAGGTTATTTTTAGTTGGCATGTTGTTTTGTGGCAATAATATGATGTGACACCTGCCTGGAGATTTTGGAAAGGATCTGTTCATGTTTTACTTCGAATTTTTTAAATCTATCCGGTTGGTCATTTGATGGTGCCTTAAATTCCTAGTCATATGAGTCAATTTATTTAGTATAAGTAATTAAATGTCTAACTTCATCAAACTGTAAAGTTAAATTACCAACTGGAGGTAAATGACTATTTTTTGTAATCAGTCAAATGACCAAGTTAAAGCTCAAGTTCAAATATTTATTTATTGTCGGCTTGACATATACAACTAGAGTTTGTGTCGCAAGCGGAACACATGCGAGTTCACCATGCTTATGTTGTTTTGCTTTGATGTGTTGATTCTTGGGAAAATGGTGTCGAATTTGGGGCCTAGATTTCCATACATGATCGGAGAAATATAACAGACTATAAACTTAGCAGTGGTATGACCAGGGGGGGCAGTGCCCGTTCCCCCCGAACTTCAGATACTGATGGTTGCAAAAAGTGGAAAAATGGAATAAACAACTTAATGAAGTAAAGAAGAAAGTACAAGCGGCTTACAACACAATTATGGCTATAGCAGGAAGCCCAGACCTTAAAGGTATTAAGATGAGAATGGTGTGGCAGGTGGTAAAGGCCTGCATAATACCAATTGCCACATATGCATGGGAAGCAGTAACCACTACGAAGAAGGAACGCGAAAACCTAAAAAGGACCATTGACAGCGTCATAAAAAGAGTAATCTGCACACCCTGATTCTTTTCGAGTTTCGGAGCGGCTACGCGATCGTGTGGAAACATTAGACTTTTTGGGGTCGGTGCTCATATTGAGAACTAGTGATGATGAGGTGAGAAATGATGAAAGATATATGTTATGTGGGGAAGGTGATGGGGGTAAGTGGGGGTAAGTGAGGTAATTTAGGTAAAGGAAGTGAGTAGGTAAGAAGAGAGAAGTTAAGAGTGAAAAAGGTGGTGGGGGTAAATGGGGTAATTGGGGGTAAGTGGGGTTAAGTGGGGTAATTGAGGTAATTTAGGTAAAGGAAGTGAGTAGGTAAGAAGAGAGAAGTTTAGAGTGAAAAAGGTGGTGGGGGTAAATGGGGGTAAATGGGGGTAAGTGGGGGTAATTGAGGTAATTTAGGTAAGGGAAGTGTGTAGGTAAGAAAAAAGAAGTTTAGAGTGAAAAAGGTGGTGGGGGTAAATGGGGGTAAGTGGGGGTAAGTGGGGGTAATTGAGGTAGTTTAAGTAGAGGAAGTGAGTAGAGAAGAAAAAAGGAGTTTTGGGTGGAAAAAGTGGTGGGGGTAAATGGGGGTAAGTGGGGCTAAGTCAGGGTAAGTGGAGTGATTTAAGTGTTGGAGGTGTAGAGGGAGAAAGAGTTGGATTTGGGTGGAAAAAGTGGTGGGGGTAAGTGGGGGTAAGTGAGGGTAAAATGAGGGTAAATGAGAAATTTAAGTATGGGATGTAAGGGAGAGAGGTTGAGAGAGTAAAGGTGGTGGGGGTAAATGGGGGTAAGTGGGGGTAAGTGAGGGTGAATGAAGTAATTTAAGTACAGGGAGAAAAGTGAAAAAGTGAAGTTTTGGGTGAAAGTGAAGGTGGGGGTAGGAGGGGGTAAAGTAGAGATGGGTGGGGTTATGTATAGGAAGGGAGGGGTAAGTGAGGGGAAAGGGGTGATGAGAGAGAAGTGGAAGTGAGGGATTTATACGAAAAAGGGAGTTGTGATGTAGATGGTGAAAATGCTATACACTGTTTACAAAATAGAGTTTGGTTCTAGATGGTGAAAACCATATATATACAATGTTTACGTTTGGGTCCTAGATGGTGAAAATGGCATACAATGTTTACAAATGAAGATGTGATGCTGGATGGTGAAAATGAGATACAATGTTTACAAAAAGCTAGATTATGAAAATGGGATACACTGTTTATATTGACAGCCAATGGGCTGACAGTATGAGAAGGAAGTGAAAAATTGAAGTATATAGTAATTCTAGGAAGAAAGGGAAGAACTGGGGAAGAGAGGAAGGATAGAGGGATGTTATGAGGGGATAGATGAGGTCGTGAGAGGAATAGGTTGATGAGTAAAGGGGAATTAGAAATTGAGAGATCTGATTGGTTGTTGGAATGTAGGCCTATACTACACTAAGTGTAGCGGTGAAACAACGTTGTGAAACGGACGTTTTATAGAAGTTATTATGGATTGTTTTGAAAAATAAAACACCAGCTTGTAGAGAATTAAATTGCGAAGACAATGAGCCTACTTAGAGATTTCTACGACGATTACAAGTGGTTTAAAAGTTGAAGAGAAGTTGAGAGTGAAAAATCTGAAATTTTGATAAAAGAAGGAAGTGATTTGCGGTAAAAAGAAGCTATCGTACGAGCGAAAATAAGGGGTTTTAATGAATAGTCGGACAGGAAATGATGGTTTTGTTTCTTCATGGAGGTTCTAAACTGCGTTGTGTGAAAATTTGGTGAAAATCTGATGATTCTAAGCGGCTGAAATGAGCCTATAAAGATTCACACCTGCATCAACACTGTGCATATTTTTTAATTTTTTTTTCAACGAATTCTCGGCAATGAATAAAGATATCTCCATAAAAAAACGAAATCATATGGTTCAAGGATTTGGGATTCTAAAGAGCCTAAAATAATTTTAGCCCCATTAGAAGTGTCCAAAAAACGATCGCAACTGTTTCGGCCAATCAGAGGGCAGTAAAACAATAACAACAGTATTTCTATTTCCTGTTTTGCCGTGATTTTGTTGAAACTAAAAACTTAAATTGTAATTAAACAAGACACCAAAGACACAAATGTGAGCAAGGCGCCTCAAGTTAGCCAATTCTTCATTAATTTCATGAAAAAGAAACTTTAAAAAGTGCTCCCTTGTCTCTCACAAACGATCCAAAATTTCTGACTACCCTTATTTAACCCTGTTTGCTCACAAATGCGAGTGAACTCGCAAATAAACATTAGCTGTAAGTAGCTATTCCCCCACATAAAATTAAAACCAACAAGTATATACTGATAATAACAGACAGTGGAGGCAGTCATTTACATTGGGAGCATTTACAGCTCACTCTTAAAGTCTTTAATTTGTATTTTAGATCTTCAATGTTTTTGCTGGATTTTATAGCTGGAGGCAGGGTGTTCCACAGTTTTGGGCCGTAGGCCCTCAATGAGTGTTTACCGGTTTGCTGGTTCTCACCCGCTCCTCCTCCAGTATCAGGCCTTTCCGAGATTGTTTTTAGTATGAAAAATGTCACTCATATAGGCTGGGGTGGTAAAAACAAATTAAGTGTAATTTGTGCTTTGCAGCTTTACTGACCTGATTTGGTGAACGGCCTGAACCTGCGATGCAAGAGCCATTCGTCACCTTCAGATTTAGTTTAGTAGGAACTTGTAACTTAAGTTTATCATTCCAATATCAGAATATTTTCAATGGGTGTTGTGATCACTCCTTAGCGCGTAATAAGTGAATATGAGAGGAAAAAGTTTCAGTTTTCAATTTTCTTCACGAAACATCGGCGACGATTTCCATCATTTTCCGCCATCTCGATGGCCTCTGATAAGCTCTTGAAGAGATCTAATTGATGCAGGTAGGCCTACTACATAAAATCAGGCTCGCGCAAATCTCTGGCTGTGCCAATCACATAATATTATTATATTAAATTTAGGTTCACAGCTGAGTAGTTACAGCCGGTCAATTCCACAGTGACTTTTGGGACAATTGATCCATTGAAGATTGTGTAATTTGTGTTGCTGGGTATTGTCATTCTTAGTGCCTTAAAAAACCCAGTCAATTACTGCTTCTGGTATGAGGCAAAATATACTGTGACTCAAGGGACATTTTGGAACCAAGCAGGGGAACTAGCTCAGTCAGTAAGAGCGTTGGCTCCGCTGGATGGGCTCTGCCTGCATGGGTTCGAGCCTCAGCAAGGGCAGCTTGCAGCATCCAAGAGCTCTATGTACTATAAATAGCTCCTGACTAAGGTCCATCCCATAGGACCTACCAAAAAACGGAGGGGGTTGTATTCAGTGTTCTATACTGAGGCAACTGAAAGACCCTGCACATCCCTGAACTAATAGGGTATGGGGCAGACTCTCAGCCTTGTCATTCATCAATACATACGGCGTTCATCCCACTCCTATCATAAGCCCTGGGCTTCCTTGTGAGTGTAACCAAAAGTTAAGTTAAGTAAACTAAGTAAACCACCAAGTTTGAGTGTATTTGCTAAACTTGAAATAGCTATGTTCAAAACCGCATCTTTTTTGGAGGTGCTCTTACTTGCGTTATAGCTGCTTGTGGATAATGTGTCCAAACAATTTCAAAATTAACTTTCAACTTGTTCGTGTGATGTCACTGGCTTGATAGCTGATGAAGTGTCATCTTCTCTATTTTCAACATGGGAAACATAGAGGCTGTTTGATTAGTCATGATCAAGAGAAAGCCATTTGACTTCTCATAACGGATTTTAGAGTGAAAATCAGATGCATAATCCTTTACCAGAGGCTAGGGACAGACCCTGTGTAGACAACTTTAACATGGTCTTCCAAGGCAAATCATTGAAACTTAAACTTTTTAGAGCAACTGTATATATTGTAACAGCAATTGCAAATGGCGGCTAAAGATCAATATTGCAACCATATTCAATTTCTACTGAAGGGATGGCTGCACAATGCAGGTGCTTTTTTCCTTGATTTATATGGCAAAACAACCTAATGCTAACCAATTAGTTAAACTACCCATGTGTATGCCAAATCGTTACTGAAAATTTAGAAAATTGCACTGAATTGTTAGCTGGTGCAGTAAGAGTGCTTTGTGAAAATACGAACTGATCATTTCATTCAAAGAGTTATATGTTTCATTGATTTTAGTCTGTAACAGACAGCTTGTCTACTGGCTGATAATCACTTACAGCTTTAGCAATTGCTCCGAAGAAATTACTTTTTTCATGAATGTGGACCTATGATGTCATAGCTAATAATTCCACTGCCCAGCATTATGCAGATTGGTTCAAACTATGATGTCATTTCTCCAACCATGTAACACATCACAGCTTATGAGCCAGTAGACTAGACATAGCGCCTTACCTATGAGGTAATTGCTGTACTAGCTATGGCATCATAGATCATGATCCAGTGGCATGAGACATAATTTGCGTAATTCTCAGGGCATTTTGGACTTAGTCACAAAATGCTTATGATGGAGATCAAAGATGGAGAGTCATCTTTCATCACTTCATGAAGTATCAGGCAAAAGCAGCTATTTGTTAGTTTATCCTTGTTCCGCAAGATTATCAAGACATAGGAGAACGAGGGACAAGATGGCCTATTAATTTGATGGTGCCAAATACACAGTTAACACATTGTAGAGTAGGCCCCATTTAAGCATGTAACTCCCAAACGGAGCCTCCATTTGGGACTTCAGGGAGTTACGGGAGTTACGGGAGTTGACAGGAGTTACCAGGAGTTGTGGGAGTTAGTGGGAGTTACCAGGAGTTAGGGGAGTTAGCAGGAGTTAGTGGGAGTTAGCGGGAGTTAGTGGGAGTTACAGGAGTTAGCGGGAGTTACCAGGAGTTACGGGAGTTAGCAGGAGTTAGTGGGAGTTATAGGAGTTATAGGAGTTAGTTGGAGTTATGGGAGTTAGCGGGAGTTAGTGGGAGTTACGGGAGTTAGCAGGACTTAGTGGAAGTTAGCGGGAGTTAGCAGGAGTTAGTGGGAGTCAACGGGAGTTGCGGGACGTCCAGGAGTTCCGGGAGTTACATGCTTAAATGGGGCCTCTCAGATGGCACTGCACCGACGGATAAAGTTTTTTCTCTGCGGATTCGGGGTCCTTAGACCCTCCATAAAACATACATGGCGAGTAACGAGAGCATATCCTTTAGCATTTGAGAAAATGGCCGAATTCAAAATGGCCGCCAAAACAGGCATCGGTCAGCCCAAATTTCTTAATTTTGGACCGAGAAAGTTGTGCAATACCTCTATTTCAGATAAAAATGGCATGATGAACTCATTTTTCAGGGTTTTGAATTGGTAAAACCATCCTATCTAATGTTTTATTGAAAAAATGTCAATTTAGATGATAAAAAAGCGCCGTTCACCACCGCTCAAAATGATGATGTCACAGAGACAATGTAAAGGTACCATGTCGAAGGCCGTTCTTTAGGGAACATTCTCATGCCATTTCCGTTCCAATATGATTGGTTGTGACCTAGTTTTCAAGAAAATTGCGCAAAGAGACATTTTATGCATTCTCTCGGTTAAAAATACTCAAATGTTCTTCATTTTGGCATGAGAGACAGTCCTACTAGTCTTCTTGAGTAATCTGGAGAGATATTTCACCATTGACTCAAAACCAGGGAGGCTAGGGTTACAGATTACACCTCAAAAAGTCTCATAATGGGCGTTTTTTTTTTAAATGAGGGGCTAATAATGAAACGCGGAGTGGACGAAGCCAAGGATATGAGACAACTTTTGATACCTTTCTCAGGCTTGTAAATACGTTTTCCTAGATGCTACGACAATTTCTAAAAAACCGAAAAGTGGAGGTTTTTCCCCTTTTTCTCCTGGAATAAAGGACCAATTTCAGATTTTGTATTTTTCCCATGTAGGTCTCTTGGTCGCCATTCCTAGACTGTAATTTATTTTTCACTGCTATACCTCCTTGTAGGTTATTTAGAAGTGCCAAATGAAACCCTAATTCGCTTGGACTTGGAAAAAAAAAACGAAATAAATTATATTCTTACATATTGCCTCAACTGTGTTTCACCCCCCCCACTGTTCACTCTCACTCTCACTCTCACTCTCACTCCTGACTGTCTCACTTTCTGTAGGGTGGTGAAAAGCTGGAAAATGAGTTCCTCATGCCAATTTTATCTGAAATAGAGGTATTGCACAACTTTCTAAGTCCAAAATTAAGAAAGTTAGGCTGACCGATGCCCGTTTTGGCGGCCATTTTGAATTCTTTGTGTTCCAATGGGAGAGATAGAAAAAAAAAATTTTTTTTTCCTTTTTAGGTCCAGTTTAACGATATATGACAAAAATGTTTTTCCCTGCAGGCCCCATTTAAGCATGTAACTCCAAAACGGAGCCTCCATTTGGGACTTCAGGGAGTTACGGGAGTTACGGGAGTTGAGAGGAGTTACCAGGAGTTGTGGGAGTTAGTGGGAGTTACCAGGAGTTAGGGGACTTACCAGGAGTTAGTGGGAGTTAGCGGGAGTTAGTGGGAGTTACGGGAGTTAGCGGGAGTTACCAGGAGTTACGGGAGTTAGCAGGAGTTAGTGGGAGTTATAGGAGTTATAGGAGTTAGCAGGAGTTAGTTGGAGTTATGGGAGTTAGCGGGAGTTAGTGGGAGTTACGGGAGTTAGCAGGACTTAGTGGGAGTTAGCGGGAGTTAGCAGGAGTTAGTGGGAGTCAACGGGAGTTGCGGGACGTCCAGGAGTTCCGGGAGTTACATGCTTAAATGGGGCCTTAGAGTGGTACATATATTAGGGCCAAAGACGACCATAAGGTTTCATCCCCATTCCCCAACCATCTACATCTATACTAGTCATCTAGATATACATCAATCCTTAAATTGATGAGGTTGGAGAGAGAACTGGAGTCCGCAACATGTGTTACATTTACAAAACGTGAGGGACCTTTTGCTTGGCCGCAGACTGATAGAAGGAGTGACTAATTTAACAACTTAGTAGAGGAGCCAACTCCCAAAAAGTGCTTTTTTCAGGAGTGAGTCCAACCCGAGAGGTGAACAGACAATCTGCACACCGTCGGAACCGGAAAATTCTCTATTTTCAGAAAATGTCTGTTGCAATGAAATCTCTACGTTCAATTTTTTGCAAATTGGTTTCCATGGCAACCAAGTCTGGTAAAAAAGCATTCAATATATAAAATGTTAAACTGTCAATACAGCAAGGTTTGCAATACTTTTGACTTGATTTAAAAAGTGAATTACGTTCAACATCAAAAATCCTTTAAAATGGTCATGAGATATTGGTTATTCCATATAAGGTCATATGCAAATTAGGCACCATTTATGGAAAATTGTGTTATTTTGTGGACCATTTAGTTTATTTATGTGATGCTTGCTGACCTAAATATGTTGTTCAGCTCAACTTAAGATGTCATATCATAGTCCCGAGAATGGGGATTTCTAAAAATCTAAAATCATAGAGCTGGTAACCATGGCAACCAGAATGCAGGCATTTGAACGGCCCTCATTCAAAAATATTTAGAATCTCAGTGCTATTTGTGCTTGTCCGCATGGCCTTATCTTGACCTTACGTATAACTCATCTGAATGACATCCAGCTGTTATCCCAAGGGGCACATGACGTAAACCCAGACGTTGCTAATTGGTGGAGGGCTGGTTGGTTGGTCATGTAGTCGATGTAGAGATTATATGTTGCCACAACGTGAACACGACGTTGGGTTTTTTTTTACATCGTCGCAAGCTGAATGACATCCAGCTGTTATCCCAAGGGGCACATGACGTAAACCCAGACGTTGCTAATTGGTGGAGGGCTGGTTGGTTGGTCATGTAGTCGATGTAGAGATTATATGTTGCCACAACGTGAACACGACGTTGGGTTTTTTTTTACATCGTCGCAAGCTGACGTTGAACCATCGGCATTGCCTCACAATGTTTTAAAAACGTTGCCCTAAAGGCGCGTGCTAACGTCATATTATCTTTGATGTTGCTTCACAACGTTGTGACTACATAATTCTACCATACAATTCTATGTTAGTATTGTGCCGGTTCCCGTAATTTTGGTTCGGTTTCGGTTTTTCCACTACAACCGAAACCGAACCGAAGTTCAATCTAACAACCGAGTGTTTCGATTATCGTATAATATCCAATTTTATTAGAGAAAACTGCAAAATAATCAGCAAAATGTTTTGTTCATTCTCCTAGACGTGCGCCATGTTACTGCATTGAATTTCCGGACCGAAAAACGATTTTGCGGACCGGGTGCTGAACCGTGGATTGCAAAATCGCGTCATGCACATTGAGGACCAGGTTCATTGGTTTTTGGGTCAGAAAAAACCAAAAACCGAACCGACCAAAAATTATCACAACCGCCCAACACTATTCTACGTCATTTGATGAACAGGGTGACGTTGTTGCAAAGTTGCTACAACATAGATGTGCCCGTAGGGATGTTGCTCATGAAGTCCAACAGAAAATTTTTTGGATTCACCCCCCTATATGTGTATAATTAATTATAATTATATGTTCAAAGTTGAAACCAAACGATTTCTTAAATTGATTTCACCTGCATGCAGCTTATGTATTCAGCATCATTTTACTGTGTCCCATTATAATAATGATGGTGGAGGTAAATGAAAGTCAATAGCTCACATTATTCACAGGCAGATTACTCAAAGAGTCCCAGTAAATGCATTTCAATAATTACTGTAGCAATTTCCATAAGCATTTTTTCCAAGGATTAAACAAACTATGGCTTTTGTGTTGGCTTCAAAGTTATGCATCGATTGAACTCAAAAGTCACAAATAGACATATTATCACTACTGACTATGTTGCTTCTTTTGTATACTGCATAGGCCGATGTGTGTAAAATTGGAAATAGATGTTTTTGTTTGAAAGTTTTCTGAGAAAGTATTACCGCTTTTTTACTACAGAGAGAAGCTAAGAACAGCTGAAGACTGCATTACAATATGAATTTTAAAAATATAATTTGGATTACATGTTTGTTCATAAAATTCATGAGAGGTAAGTCTCAATTAAACTTCTGTAAATTTATGTTTGTCGACATGATATTGTTCTGGGGCCTTTATGGCTTAGGTAAGATCGTTTAATATCAGCGAGTCAGTACATGAGTCACATCACTCACCATGAGGTCACATCACTCACCATGAGGTCACACACGTTTCCTGAACCACAGAATGAAAGTCCAGGAAAGAAGAAGAAAGTGAGCAAACACCACATTTTCTTCTCACAGATCACAACACACACTTGTGTGTCATTGCAGAATGATTAAATCGGAATATTTACCCAGATAATTTTAATAAATCTTATTTCAGCTAGAAGGGCTGGCAGATTAGCCAACTGAATTGATTTTACCCTCATATTGTACAGGAATGACTTAGGTGCTCTATTCATGTTAAAATTACACAGCTGGCATTTTGCAGATTATTTTTTGTCAGTCAATCCAGTTTATAATGGTTCAACGTGCCCCGGCCATGCTGGTCCAACCTGCCCCCTCCCAATCTCTTATGAAAATGTGCATGCCTTGCTGACAGGGTTGAATTTGAACTTTGCTTAAGTAGTGATAGTTTCAATTTATGAGACTTGTCTGACCGGATCCTCCATATTTTAAGAAGGGTAACCCAGCCATAGAGACTTGGAAAGAGTCACTTTTATTGCCGAAAATCAGACAACCTGAAATGGAACACTTTTCCGTCAATGCTCATGAAATATTTTGGTCAAAAGGCATACCACTAAAGGTCTCTTCATTGGGGATTTGGATAAATGCGCATGTTTTATAAAAAAAATATTGGCGATGTCTCCCCTAGCCTAATCACTATCCCCCCCCCCTGCAACAGTAATTTCCATGTTAAACATCAGACATTCCCTTCTCTTTAACAGTTGCACATGGCTTGCTCTCCTCCGTCCAGTTCACTCGCATGGAGACCTACGGGTCATTCACAAACACCAGCAAAACATCAGGATTCTCGATGGAAGGATCTCAAGAGGAATGTTTCCTGACATGTGCAACAGACAAGGGATGCGAGGCGGTCTTCTTTCAAGGGAGCACTTGCCATCACATCTCTCATTTCCACAGGGGTACCAATGGTGGCACCAAAGGCTTTGTTTTTGTCATTGGTGAGCATATATTTCAGATATAGGCCTACCTATCTGCTGCCGGAATTCTTTTGTCATGTACAGGCAATGGTGACATAATTTATTTATATATACATAATTATTACATATCTTCGTTACTCTTTTAAAATGAAATAATCAAGGTGTGCATGTCAAGTAGAGCCCTGCGCGGTCACCCGAAAGTGTGACCGCCCCGCCCCGCAATGGACTACACTTGACCGCGACCGCACCGCCCCGACCTGTCGAAAAGCTGACCACCACCGCGACCGCCCCGCATGCTTCAAGCCTGACCGCGACCGCCCCGCACCGCATGCCGTCATGGCAGGCTTGACCGCGACCGCCCCGCTTGACCGCAATATGACCGCAAATGTCCGCAGTTAAATAGATTTTGTGATGTTGGCCCTTATTCAAAGAATGTATGTATTTAATTATATAATAATGCAACTGAATTCCAGTTGATTTATTTGCAAATGTTAAAGCTTTGAAATTAAAAATACTTTAAGATAAAAAATACACCATTCATGGTTACTTTGTCAACCTAAAAAGCATCTTACATAGCACTAAAAAGTAAGATTATCGCATGCATGTAATGTAAGGGTAGCTGTCAATCAATTCATTTAATACGTGTACTGACAAATATATATTTATTCATCTCGAAGTATTGAAAAGCTTCTTATTGAACTTTTGCTGGTAACAATTTTATTTTGCCCTTGTAGGGTAAAAGTGGAATGACACTGTTTAAACAAACACTGGGGTGATAGCAGATATGCATAATCATTTCCACTAAGTTCAGATGTGTGTTTGAACCAACACTTCAGAGTCTTTTACTTAAAAAAAAATCAAGTTTTAGAAATAAATGTTCTTTAGTTTGATTTCATTAATTTGCTTAACTTGATTGTAGATAAAAATAATTTTGAATACAGAAAGGCCATGCAATACAGTGCATGTATAATTACAATTACCTGTTAGGCTGCATTCTAAATTAGGGGAATTCCCATTTAAAGGCCATTTTAAGTGGGGGTGTTCTTGAAATTGCATTGATAAAATATCTGCACAGATAAAATATTTCATGATACACATGTCTATGAAATCATGGTTTAGTGTGATAGTCTTATGTTATTAATAATATTTCAGGTTTTAAAGAAAACACTATATCTTGATTAGTCAAAATGCAGGTGAATTCCTAAAATCTATTTAACTGCGGACATTTGCGGTCATATTGCGGTCAAGCGGGGCGGTCTCGGTCAAGCCTGCCATGACCGCATGCGGTGCGGGGCGGTCGCGGTCAGGCTTGAAGCATGCGGGGCGGTCGCGGAGATGGTCAGCTTTTCGACAGTGCGGGGCGGTGCGGTCGCGGTCAAGTGTAGTCCATTGCGGGGCGGGGCGGTCACACTTTCGGGTGACCGCGCAGGGCTCTACTGTGTATCACAGGTAATTTTAATTCATTGGATGTAGGAAGATACATAAAAAAATAAGCACTTTGCTTCTTTTGAAAGTGATTTATCTTATACAGATGAGCGAGCCTTCAAAACGGCCACCCAGGATGAGGTGAGACTGGTCTGCCCAGTAAGAAAATTAATTCGCAAACTTACTTGGGACGAATGCTCCAGAGAAGCAAGAGCTGATCAACTGGTGAACGCGCTGAGTTACCAGACAGTCTCAGAAGATTGCTCCCTGCAACAATGTGAGAGTGGAGTGATCTTGCCACTGGCGATTATTGACACCAAAACCATGGTTTCCTTCAGGGCTAGCTTTTATCCCAGAGGTAAGATAATTTTGTCATTATTCAAATATTACAGCCTTTAAACTTGATATTCAAAAGATGAGTGTTGCTTCACACAGATTTTGGCACTCTGTGAGTCATCAAAGCCGATGAAGTGTCATCTTTTCTCCATTCACATCGGAATTATATGAGCGCAGCTCATGGCTGCTGAAGGCAGCCATGAGCGAAGCTCACTTAGCACAAGGACAGCTCATTCTGTGTGGTGCTCCTGTCTACAGTGACTGCCTGAACAGGAAGTGCCTGTAGTTGCCATAAAAGTGGAGCTAGTAGTTTAGTCAGAGTTAAGTTTGGTAAATAATTAAAATACCTCAAATATATTCCAAAATAGCTTTAAAATTTCAGTCTTGTCGTATAACAACCTCCAATGACATATTTCAGGGATTTAAATCAACATGTGTATCAGCATTGGAAATAATTTTAAAAAAAGACTGAAAATTAAAAGTGGACACAAAAGTTAATGAATTAAATGGCTCACCAAGTAAGAAATCATAACAACAATTAAGGTTACATAATCTTCATTGACCATCAACAAATTATGTAACAGTCTACTAGTAAACAATCATCTCTAAATAGCTATGGTTTTATTGATCTCAGTTATGTAACATCAACAATTTAACACAATAGATCCAAATTTATAGATCCAAATTTAACACATATTTGAATTACACAATACACAGCTGTCAGTGCAATCTATCTATCTATCTATCTATCTATCTATCTATCTATCTATCTATCTATCTATCTATCTATCTATCTATCTATCAATTCTATCTATCTATTCTATCTATCTATCTATTCTATCAGCCATGAGCGAAGCTCACTTAGCACAAGGACAGCTCATTCTGTGTGGTGCTCCTGTCTACAGTGACTGCCTGAACAGGAAGTGCCTGTAGTTGCCATAAAAGTGAAGCTAGTAGGTTAGTCAGAGTTAAGTTTGGTAAATAATTAAAATACCTCAAATATATTCCAAAATAGCTTTAAAATTTCAGTCTTGTCGTATAACAACCTCCAATGACATATTTCAGGGATTTAAATCAACATGTGTATCAGCATTGGAAATAATTAAAAAAAAAGACTGAAAATTAAAAGTGGACACAAAAGTTAATGAATTAAATGGCTCACCAAGTAAGAAATCATAACAACAATTAAGGTTACATAATCTTCATTGACCATCAACAAATTATGTAACAGTCTACTAGTAAACAATCATCTCTAAATAGCTATGGTTTTATTGATCTCAGTTATGTAACATCAACAATTTAACACAATAGATCCAAATTTATAGATCCAAATTTAACACATATTTGAATTACACAGCTGTCAGTGCAATCTATCTATCTATCTATCTATCTATCTATCTATCTATCTATCTATCTATCTATCTATCTATCTATCTATCTATCTATCTATCTATTCTATCTATCAATTCTATCTATCTATTCTATCTATCTATCTATTCTATCTATCTGCCCATTTGCCCAGTCCTTTAAAAAGATAAATTCGCCCTCTGCATGGAAAGTTGAAGATAATGCAGTAGTTCTATGACAATGCTGCGCGGATTTCATGGCAGTGCCATTTACATATTAGCCTCTAGGCTGTTTGATTAGTCATGATCATATTTGCGAATGATATGCCAAAATGTCTGAAATTTACAAGTAGTAAATTATGTTTGCAGACGATACCACCATATTCCTATCAGGTAAAAATCTGAAATTTCTATTTAGAAAAATGAATGATGATCTGAAAAGGCTTCATAAATGGTTTTCCAAAAATTCTCTTTCCCTGAATATTGACAAGTCGTATCTGGTATTGTTCAAAACAAAGAAGAAACTTGTAAACTACAAAGGTAATATTGAAATGGGAGGGGTTAATGTGAAGCAAGTAAACAGTGTTAAATTTCTTGGTGTGCATCTAGATCAACATTTAAATTGGGATACCCATTGTCAATACCTATTGTCAAAATTAACCATGGGTGCTTATAGTTTATTCATGACAAAGAACATGTTACCAGCATTTTCTAAAAAGATTATTTACATGACCAATGTGGAAAGTCATCTTCTATACGGAATAACTGCCTGGGGTCCGATGATAACTGGAAGTAATTTAAGGAAGCTAATAGTGAAACAAAACCATGCAGTAAGAGCAATATCAAATATTAAGCGTCGGGTTCGAATTCTGCCACACTATAAAAGAGACAGACTTTTGAAACTTGAAGACTTAATTGAAAATGCATTACAAAAATTATCTTATAGATATATTAATGACATATTACCATCAAGAATAGTGAATATTTTTGAATTCAACAGTCACCGCTATAACACTAGAAATAACAATAATCCTAGAAAACCCCATCATAGCCTAGAAATCTACAACAAAATTTTTTTGGCCAGAGCACCTCATTTATGGCAACATATTCCCCAACATATTAAAGATAGGAGAACCATAAAGTCATTTGCTAAATGTATTACGAGCATGAAACTGGAAAATTATTAGTTTTTAACCACATGTGTACTAAGTATTTGTAATAGATGATTGTCCTCGCTATTCCAACTCTGCTGTTCAACTTTGAACCAGATGAGGGACAGTGCAGGGAGCTTTTTACTTTTTTTTACATTAATGTATAGTGTATATAATGATATAATCCCTGCCGGGTATAAGATGCAAAAATCATGGGTGACATGCTCACACCTGCAACAGCTAAAAACTCCTCCCCGAGCAATGCCACTCAGCTAAACTGTCCACCTATCCTTATTGATCTATCCTGTCCTTCTGATAACAGCAAATAACAGTGAAACAGCTTCCTTATTTACGTTTTCTGCCTCTGCTGTTGTTCCCCACCAGGGGCGCATGAATCTCCATCGTAGTTCCGCTATTGCTCACGTTTAGGACTGGCGCCATCGTCTGCCTTCCCGCCAAAAACATCCACCTGCTGCTCATCACTCCTACCTGGCTCAACCACTTCTACTCATCGTATCTTCCTCATCTTAAGCTCTTCTCAAGCCCATTCCATCTGTCAATGTCTCAATGCCCGTACACTTTTACCTGTTTGCCTAATTCTATACATTTCCATCAATCCACATTTCCTTTACACATATCTTTTCCTTTCCTTACGGCCAAGACATTTCCAGTCTCTCTTCATCAATATGCCATAACTCATAGCATTTTATGTCAGAAGGATAGGAAATACAATCAACTTCAATTCTACCACCACTCTTTACTTATATTACAATTATTACTCAAATGTAATTTCAAATGCCCAGCATGCAACACGGGGCCAGATGCCAATGCAGGTAGAGGGGGGGGGGGGGGTTAATTATTCCGCATTATAGTCCTGAACCAAAACATGGGTAACTCTAGTGGTATAATATTCATATACCTACATACAGTAAAGGCCTGGCTTGTCCTGGCTATTTCAACTCTGCTGTTCAACATTGAACCAGATGAGGGATAGTCCGGGATACTTTTGCATTAGTGTGTAAGGTATACAGTAATTTCATTTCATACTATTGTACTATTATCTCTGTTTGTGTAATGTATTAGAAAGTGTATACACATATATAGCTATTTTTGTATATTTATATAATTAGAACAATTACCTCATCTATTGTATTTATTTACATATCATTGTTTATCTTGGGTACATCTAAAAGGGGGAGGGGGTGCACCTACCCTTTGGGTTACAGCAGATTTCTGCTCAGGTGCCCTCCTGTACAACATTTTACTTTAGTTATATATATATTTATGTATGTTCATTGTCGGCCTATATGTATATATAGGACCGACTCTGTGGTGAGCCTGTCACGTTGTAGAAAGGATATTTTTGTCCAGTGCCTCCTGTCAAAACCACATTGCTTACACCCTCTAATACCATTCCAGTCTCTTTTATGTACTGTAACTTAGGTTCCGGTGGCCTGAATTTACATTGTATCAAGAATTGGCAGTAGGGGGTGACCATTTCATATCCAGGGAGGGGGTAGGGCTTGGAATTAGCTCTACACCCATGGATGTAATGTTGCCAATGGGTGTAAAGTTACCAATGGGTGTAATGTTGCCAATGGGTGTAATGTTGCCAAGGGTGTAATGTTGCCAAGGGTGTAATGTTGCCAATGTACACGTTCATGTGTGCCAATGGGTGTAATGTTGCCAGTGGGTGTAATGTTGCCAATTGTGTGATGTTGCCAATTGTGAGATGTTGCCAATTGTGTGATGTTGCCTATGGGTGTAATGTTGCCAATGGTGGTAATGTTGCCAATTGTGTGATGTTTCCAATGGTGTAATGTTGCCAATGGATGTAATGTTGCCAATGGGTGTAATGTTGCCAATGTGTGTGATGTTGCCAATGGGTGTAATGTTGCCAATTGTGTGATGTTGCCTATGGGTGTAATGTTGCCAATTGGTGTAATGTTGCCAATGGGTGTAATGTTGCCGAGGGTGTAATGTTGCTGAGGGTGTAATGTTGCCAACGGGTGTAATGTTGCCAACGGGTGTAATGTTGCCAACGGGTGTTGCCAATGGGTGTAATGTTGCCAATGGGTGTAATGCTGCCAATGGGTGTAATGTTGCCAATGGGTGTAATGTTGCCAATGGGTGTAATGTTGCCAATGGGTGTAATGTTGCCAATGGGTGTAATGTTGCCAATAGGTGTAATGTTGCCAATGGGTGTAATGTTGCTAACGGGTGTAATGTTGCCGAGGGTGTAATGTTGCCATTGGGTGTAATGTTGCCAATTGGTGTGATGTTGCCTATTGGTGTAATGTTGCCAATTGGTGTAATGTTGCCAATGGGTGTAATGTTGCTAACGGGTGTAATGTTTGAGGGTGTAATGTTGCCAATGGGTGTAATGTTGCCAATGGGTGTAATGGTGCCAACGGGTGTAATGTTGCCAATGGTGTAATGTTGCCAATGGTGTAATGTTGCCAATGGGTGTAATGTTGCCAATGGTGCAATGTTGCCAATGGGTGTAATGTTGCCAATTTGTGATTTTGCCAATTTGTGTAATTTTGCCAATGGGTGTAATGTTGCCAATGGGTGTAATGTTGCCATTGGGTGTAATGTTGCTATTGGGTGTAATGTTGCTATTGGGTGTAATGTTGCCAATGGGTGTAATGTTGCCAATGGGTGTAATGCTGCCAATGGGTGTGATGTTGCCAACAGGTGTAATGTTGCCAATGGGTGTAATGTTGCCAACGGGTGTAATGTTGCCAATTGGTGTAATGTTGCCAACGGGTGTAATGTTGCCAATGGTGTAATGTTGCCAATGGGTGTAATGTTGCCAACGGGTGTAATGTTGCCAATGGGTGTAATGTTGCCAACAGGTGTAATGTTACCAATGGTGTAATATTGCCAATGGTGTAATGTTGCCAATGGTGTAATGTTGCCAATGGGTGTAATGTTGCCAATGGGTGTAATGTTTCCAATGGTGTAATGTTGCCATTGGGTGTAATGTTGCCATTGGGTGTAATGTGCCAATGGGTGTAATGTTGCCATTGGGTGTAATGTTGCCTATTGGTGTAATGTTGCCAATGGGTGTAATATTGCCGAGGGTGTTATGTTGCCTATTGGTGTAATGTTGCCTATTGGTGTAATGTTGCCAATGGTGTAATGTTGCCAATGGGAGTAATGTTGCCAATGGGTGTAATGTTGCCAATGTGTGTAATGTTGCCAATGTGTGTAATGTTGCCAATGGGTGTAATGTTGCCAATGTGTTTAACGATGCCAATGGGTGTAATGTTGCCAATGGGTGTAATGTTGCCAATGGGTGTAATGTTGCCAATGGGTGTAATGTTGCCAATGGGTGTAATGTTACCAATGGGTGTAATGTTGCCAGTGGAGGTAATGTTGCCAATGGATGTAATGTTGCCAATGGGTGTAATGTTTACCAAGTGGTTGCACAGTATTTTAATCGATGTCTTGCACTGGCAGCAGAGCTACGTTTGTGCATCTCATGCACTCCGTTCTAGTTTTTTTTTGAGTCAATAATTTCTTGCTCAATTTTGATGAAACAAATTCTTTCTGAACAGTCTGGTCTTCGAATACATAATTCCTGGTGTAAGGGGGTGACCATTTCATATCCAGGGAGGGGGAGGGCTTGGAATTTTTTTTTTAGTAAATAATTTCTTGGTCACTTCTGATGAAACAAATTCTTTCTGAACAGTCTGATCCTGAAATAAATCATTCCTGGTGGGGATACATTTAACAGCCTGGTGTTTCTAAGTTAGGGGCAACAAATTAATAATCAGGGGCACTTGGGGGGGGGGTCTCAGTATGAAATTATTACTTATTTTGTAAATCACTTCAATTATTTGGCCGACATTTCGTCCCTGTTGGACAGCAATCCATGGGCCAGACAATCCCTTAGCATATCCTGCATCTAGTTTTTCATTATATTGTAAGTGCCTACGTTGTGCAAATAAAGTATCCTATCCTATCCTATCCTATCAAGAGAAGGCTATTTGATTTGTCATAACCGATTTTAGAGTATATAACTCAGATCTATGCATAATCCTTTCATTCGCCTGTCACCAAAACAAGTGCGATTAGTCTCCTTAAATGAAATTAACATGAAAGTATTGGGTATGATCATGACAGTGCAAACTAGCAATGTCCTGTTACTATGATGTTATTAAATGTCTCAAAATACAAAATAAATTAATCCTCTTGCCAATCAAACATAGAAGGCTCAATAAATCTGTAAGTATATTGATCAGACAGTTCATTTTTAAATAATTTCACCGCCTAGTCATAAGTCCAAAAGGACTAAACTGCATTTATACATTTGAGACATGTCCTAGTTACCATTTGATCTTTTTTCAACTTTGGACAATACGGAAAAATTCCTTTACCTAAATCATTCCAAACAACAACTAAATAAATGCTGGTCAGGGAAATTTTTAGAATACAATTGATCAGTTAGACAGCGGGAACCTAACTACTAATACTATTCAATATTATAAGTTGGACAAAATAGTAATGTCCTGTTACCATACCAAAATTATCTCACAACTAAACAACCACTGTTGGTCAGGCCATTATCGAAAGCTTTAATAAATTTCCTTCAACTTTTAAATTCAATTGCACAGATCCAAACCAAAAATATTGAAAGTAGCCATGACATGACCGTGTTACTGTACATTTATGCTTTTTTGTTGGACAAGTAACAGGACAATGGTTAAATGTCCTATTACTTTTGACATACATGAGAATACTGTATCCAGTGCCAGGAAAAAATCTGTCAATATTATTGAAGGTTTTTCAGTTATCCAGTGTATGTCCTGTTACATCCTTTGAGCTATTCAACCACAGTTTTTCATTAAATTCCAAAAATCTGGCTACGAGTTTATTTTTAATTTTCAACACTAAGTATTGTGTATTTTCTTAGTTAAAAAATTGGCCATATATTACCTACTATTACTTTATTGGTATGAAAATGGTAACATAGTAACACAAATTTCTTGAGGACACACAGGACAAATGAAAATTCAACTTAGCATTGCCGGCCAATCGGCCCTCTGGCAATATTAAAATTTTACATCAAGGTAAAGGCCCTCCCTGCATTTAATTTTCGCAGAAATATTCAACCCCTTAACGTTTTTTCATCCTAAAAGACATGGTGGAATTTTGAGAAGGGTAACGCATAAAAAAGTAGGACATTTATTTAATGTCTATTCAGAAAAATGTCATAAATTTCTTCCAAACTTTTCAACTTTAAATTTATACCCAACTATATATATATATTTTGGATAGAAATTTACGCGCTAAACATGCCGGATGCGCCACCAGCTTAGTTGGAGGGTGGATGCAGATGGTAACGCGGACAATTTTGAAGTTGTTACCATCCTCAATTGTCTACATTTTCTTTTACACCTTGTGGGAGGTGCTGAGGATTGAGTGCACACTCACAAAATAAATAGGTTCAGGTAATTTGCAATGTTGCAGATGTGTCTTGCAAGCTTCAAACTGACTTTCCTAAGTGAGACCATGCCTCAAAGTTGGAGTTGTTAGATTGTGTGCATTTTTTACTGTCCTTTTTGAATGGCCTCGTAATAATCTGTGATTCGTGCTCAAGCAGAAAGACTTTTTTTTTGTCAAATCTGAGCACCTCCAGAGACCTTGCCATATGATGAATCATGAAGTGCCATTTTCACAGTGAAATAATAGTCCACTCTTTTGGCATATCAAATTTATAGGCTGTAAGCCTGTAACCAGTTGGATCATAGAAGACAGGGAATGATCCATTCCCTAAATTTGGTGTATGTAACCATGGAAGCTCTCATTATTTGGACAAGATGTAGCCATAGATTTCTAGGGATGTAACTATGCATAAGTATGTAACTAACAAAACTATAGGGCACCGGGTGGAAGAACTAGAGCTAACTAGACATCTCACAAAACAAAGAATACTATTTTCAAAACTGAAGTTGAAAAGTAAAGACTAATAAGACCTGACAAGAGAAAGGCTGCTTTGAAGTTAGATTGGGCATGTTCATAATAACAATTCATTGGATATATATACTTTTAAAAATTGCCATGGCACATAGAAGCTGAATAAGGTGGTTGCACTCTGTGGAGTGCCAGGATTGGGGGGGGGGATCAATATATCATATGACAGGCCAACAGCGTTAATGCCTAATCCCGGGTGTTAAGTTTTCCTGCAGAATTCTGCAGTTCTGCAGCTCCCTGCATGATTTCTGAACCTCTGTTACTTCCTGTAGTTTATTGCAATGCATCTTCAAAGTTCAGACCTCTCTGACATGGGGCTTGCCGCTACCAAGGAAACGTGGTTTGGGGGATTGTTGTTTGGGGACTCGGGGTTTTTGGTAGTCCTCTGTCACTGCAGCATTTCTGAAAAGTTTCTGCAGCAAAATCTGTAATTCTGTAGGAGATATGCAGCCTGGGAGGTTTTATGCACTTCTGCAGCTAGCTGCAGAATTCTGCAGTTCTGCAAAAAACTGCAGAATTCTGCAGTTTCAAAAAAATGGCAGAATTCTGCAGTTTCAAAAAAATCTGCAGAATTCTGAAGGACGCACATCTGCAGATCCATGTAAATATTTATAAAAACCGTTGGACATGGGCGGGTCTAAAACTTAGCATACCAAAGGCTGGCATTGCCATGCACGGTCCAGTAATGTGCAGTGCATGCTAATATGTAGTAGAATAATAAAATCTACTTTTATCTTCAGACTACTTGATTTGAAACTTTCACCGCAGACTCCTTAATTGTGACAATTAGTATACTCTAAACCTGATGCAACTTCATTTTTTACTCCAGGAGGAAGGGCCAGAATGATGAAGACTGAAAGGGCAGGTGGAAATGCGACAGCGTGCAGTCAATATGGTAAAACAGCATAATATGTTTATTTCAGTGAAAAGGATAAACTTCTTCACAAATAGTTATTAACATGTTATGGCATGTCATGGCATTGATTTCATTGATCTTATTAAAATCTTGTTATTTTGCATTTAATTCAGATGTGAAGAAGCCAAGCACATTGGATGAATGTGTCGATTCCCTGGTGGTAAATAAGACATTGAATGCAGCAAATTTCAGAGTGGATCCCAGTGGGGTTTGCTCCATAAAATACTGTCCAACAACTTCACTTCGCATCAACTCCAAAGACAACCGTATTTTCCATATTCTCTACCAGATGCCGGAATTTTAGACAGTTCTTTGAAGGCAGAAGGTTGCCCACGACAAGAGGGGGGGGGGCAACCAGCCACCATTGAAAAAGTCTGAATCATCAAAAAGGACGTTTAGGAATTCAAAATTGAATTTCGACCTTATGAAAATATCAAACAATCATCAACCGGTGAAGAACCGGTGCAGTGCAAAAATGTTCTTTGATCGAAACTTAAATAATTTATGAAAATTGACTTGGTGGGGGTAATGTAAATGGTAAGCTTTTAAGAAGAAGAATAGAGAAATGAATTTATGTTAAGAGAGAATTTTTGCCATTTGGCCACTGTGTTACATGGTACATATTATTATGAAGTATTTTGGCAGTGACAGGAAGTCAAGATGTAGGTGAGTATTAAGAGTATTAGTAGAATTTACTGGATACTGAGAAAGGAAATGTGCAGTAAAATGAGCTTTATTTTCTGTACTTGAGTGTGCCCCAGGATTTTTTTTTGCGAGTACCCTCCCCCAAGGTGACCCCCTTGGGCCATGTAAAATAAAAATTTTTAAAAGTACCTCCCCCGAGATGACCCCGAGCCTAGCAATATACCTAGCAAAAAAATTTTTTTTTTGCGTGTCCCCCCTGCCGAGGTGACCCCCTCAGGCCTTGTAAAATATAAAATTTTATAAGTAATCCCCCGAGGTGACCCCCAGCCTAGCAATATAACTAGCAAAAAAAATTATTTTTTTGCGAGCACCCCCTCCCCGCCGAGGTGACCCCCTCGGGCCTTTTAAAGTATATAATTTGATAAGTACTCCCCGAGGTGACCCCAGCCTAGTAATACAACTATCAAAAAAAAGAGTTTTTTTCACGAGTAATCCCCCCCCCCTGAGGTGACCCTCTCCGGCCTTTTAAAATACAGAATTTTAAATGTACCTCCCCTGAGGTGAGGTGACCCCCAGCCTAGCAATATAATTAGCAAAAAATAATTTTTTTTGCGAGTACCCCCCGAGGTGACCCCCTCGAGCCTTGTAAAATATAGAATTTTCAATGTAACTCCCCTAATGTGACCATGAGACAAGCAATATAATTAGCAAAAAAAAAATTTTATTTGCGAGTCCCCCCCCTCCCGAGGTGACGCCCTCGGGCCTTGTAAAATATAGAATTTTCAATGTACCTCCCTCTGAGGTGACCCCCCAGCCTAGAAATATAATTTGCAAAAATAATAATAATTTTTTACGAGAACCCCCCCCCCCCCTGGTCCCCCCCCCGGTAGTGTCCCCCTCCAAGGTAACCCCCTTGGTCCTTGAAAAAATATAGATTTTCAATGTACCTTCTCCTGAGGTGACCTCCATCTAGCAATATAATTAGAACAAAAAAATTTCAGATCGTAGAACATTATTAGACTTGACAAGCATCAATTACAAAAAGAAGAAATAGACACCATTCCCAGTTTCGGAACCAGATAATTTATGAGGGGCCCACTGCCCGGCCCAGATATAAATGCTTGCCATTGCTTTGACATTCCTGGGCCCCCTCATCATACTATATTTAGCTTCAAAATGCCACTTTGCAAATTGGTTGTCTGGGAACGCTATTTATTTTATTTTTATTTTTTGCAAAAGATTATAGTTTCTAAATCACTGATATCAGACAATTACAGCCTGTAAACTTGTTATGCAAAAGAGTAGACTGTTGCACTGTGAAAATGGCACTTGGTGAATACTGATGATTTGTCATGATCATACGAAATATTTTCAATATTTAATTGATTTAAGGAGACTAAGATGTTGCACTTGTTGGTGACAGGCAAGCAAACTCTGAAATCAGTTATGGCAAATCAAATGGCTTTGTCTTGATCAAGGCTAATCAAAAAGCCTTTGTCTCCCATGTTCATGGAGAAGTTGACACTTCATTGGCTCTTATGACCCACCGAGTGCACTCTAAACTTGCTTCAACAATTCCTAAACAATTTTTTTTAGTAAATGTTTAGATTCTACATAAATAACAACTAGAGCTACGTAAAAAACCAATATGTTGTTTAAATATGTAAATAATTTGTCTTGTTTGTAAATAGGTAAAACACATCATGTAGCCAGCTACACATTTTGTCTAGCTTTAAGTACAATATATGTACATGATGTATGTAGCTTGTTAAACTCATTGTTGAATGATTAGGCATATTGTACAGCAATGCTAAACATTTTGTCTTGTTCGTAAAACATTATGTATAGTCAGTTAAATTTGCTGTCAAATGGTTAGACATATTGTGTGGCCGGCTAAACATTAATTATCCCCATGTTATGCTATGGGGGATTGTACTTTTAGTCTCCGTGTCATGGCGTCCATCAAATATCTCAAACACCACACCATGCACAATGCTCATCCTTTCCCAACATTCAAAGACCCCCCTAAACTTGTCAAATCTTACCATAAATCAATAAATATCATAACCATTTCCACATCCCAAATACTTTTTCCTGTGCTTTTGGCCTGCAGCCATGTTATTTTTAAAAGCTAACTCCACCCCCAGTTGTCTCCACATCCTTACATGTATGCACAATTGTGCTCCTGGTGGAAATATTTGGCATAACTAAAATTGGAATTCTGGTGGGTATAGGTACATGTAGATGTGTAGGGCATGGGGGATATGGAGGCAGTATACCTGCTCTTGTTCAGTAATGAGATTAATTTCTAAACTCAGTATGCAATCAGTTAAACACGATGTCTAAGGACAGTGGCTCCTCCCAGTGTATGGGAGCATTGTAGTGCCATCTGCCATAATTATCGCCCATGCTATGCTATGCATAGGGCGATTATGCTTTAGTGCTGAAATCTACTGAAGGGGTGAAATTACCAATGCTGTGGCCTCAACCAGCCCACTCTGGAAGTTCTTATCATATGCATAACACATTGATACCATTGTAGATGTGCACAACGGTTCGTATATACAGTTTAATTCAATATTAGAAAATTTACTATTATCAGTTTTAGAGGCTATCAAGGTCCAGAAAGCCTGCATTGTGGTGGCCATTTTCCCTTCCACAGGGTGAGTTTTAGTACACAGAATGGCCACTGCAAGCAGCTCATCAGATACATTACACAAGAGGGCAGCACCTGCAAGTCCTTTGCCACTTCCCCTTTGCACCACATTCTATTTCTGGGAAACTCAGCAATTCCTGCATCTCAGTAAAGTTCATGCATCTGTCCAACTAATTATACAGGTAGCACGGGCTTATATTGTATCTATTTCATATTATTCTATTCTCTTCCCTCCAATCTACGGGCAACTTACTATATATTATATAAATCTGTTTTATATTTATGTAAATAAAATACTGGTTATAATATACACTCATGTAAACAAAAGATAGACATATAGATATATAGATAGATAGATAGATAGATAGATAGATAGATGCATGGATAGACGGATTGGCAGACAGATAGGATAGATGGATATACAGTAGGATAGGATAGATGGATAGTATAAACGGATAGGATAAACAGACAGGATAGATAGATAGATAGATGGAGGAATGGATTGACAGATGGATTGATGGATATATGGGACAGCTAGACAGGATAGACGGATGGGATAAACAGATAGGATAAACGGATAGGATAAACAGATGGGATAAACAGGTAGGATAAACGGCATAAACGGATAGGATATACGGACGGGATAAACGGATGGGATAAACGAACGGGATAAACGGATAGGATAAACGGATAGGATAAATAGAAACGTAGATAGCTAGATGAATGAATAGATTGACGGATGGATTGAATGATAGATAGACGGATGGATAGACAGATTGACAGACGGATAGGATAGATGGATAGGATAGATGGCTGGGATAAACAGATAGGATAGATGGATAGTATAAACGGATAGGATAAACAGACAGGATAGATAGATATATAGATGGAGGAATGGATTGATGGATGGCTTAATGGATAGATGGGTTGACAGACGGATAGGATAGACGGATAGAATAAACGTATAGGATAAACAGATAGGATAAACAGATAGGATAAACAGGTAGGATAAACGGGATAAACGGATAGGATAAACAGATGGGATAAACGGATGGGATAAACAAATGGGATAAACAAATGGGATAAACGCATAGGATAAATGGATAGGATACATGGATAGGATAAACGGATAGGATAAATGGGATAAATGGGATAACGGATAGGATAAATGGATAGGATTAACGGATAGGATGACGGGTAGGATAAACGGGTAGGATAAACGGATAGAATAATGGATAGGATTAATGGATAGGATAAACGGGATAAACAGGATAACGGGTAGGATAAACCAATAGGATAAACGGATGGGCTAAATGGATAGGATAAACGGATGGGATAAAGGGATAGGATAAACAGATAGGATAAACGGATAGGATAAATGGATAGGATAAACGGAACAAATGGGATAAACGGGATAACGGATAGGATAAATGGATATGTTAACGGATAGGGTCAACAGATAGGGTAATGGATAGGATAAATGGATAGGATAAACGGATAGGATAAACTGATAGGATAAACGGATAGGATAAACAGATAGGATAAACAAATAGGATAAATAGATAAGATAAACAGGATAAATGGGATGAACCAGTGCTTATGGGGTACTGGATAAACGGATAGGATAAACGGATAGGGTAAACAGATAGGATAAATAGATAGGATAAAAGGATAGGATAAACGGGATAAACAGGATAATGGGTAGGATACACGGATAGGATAAACGGATGGGATAAACAGATATGATAAACGGAGAGGATAAATGGATAGGATAAATGGTTAGGATAAAAGAACAGGATAAAAGAACGGGATAAACTGGCTAACGGATAGGATAAACATAGGATAAAACATGCGGGGCATGGGCGATGCTGTGCCATTATATGTGCTTGTTTGTTTACCTGGGGAACAGTGCAGCTGACTTATAAACAAGAAGCTATTATCAATATTCTGATTCGGATGACATACTGGACTCTCAAGGACACCGTGATGTCACAATACCATCGTTTCCTCAGGCAATCAAATCACAGAATTCACTTCAGCCAAAGTTTATTCATTACCTTGTGAACTAGATTGAACTGCAGTGAATATTTGAGAGCAGATGTCATTAAGTGTCAGTTCCAGGAGACATGTAATGAAAATTTTAGATTATTGGTTGTGATTAAGAGCAAGAGGATGTTGTAATTGTTATGGACTCTCAATTTACTCTTAGTGACTGCAGGATTATTTGAATAATCAAAATAACTCTGAAGACTGATTTCAGTCTCTAATGTTCATGAATTCATGAGGTCATATATGCTGCTTGACACATTGGACATTTTTTGAAACAAACTTTTAATTTTGAATATTTGCTGGATTTGATAATATAAAATGTCCACGTAGATATGATGTCTTTTTCATCAAGTTGCCTTAACTTCCTACAGGGTGGTTTTTTAAATTTGACTAACATTTTTGTTGCATCTACCGGTATTGTTCATTGGAAATCTGAATTTTCAGACTCTTGGCTTTAATTAATATTGTGACTATCTGGACTTTGTCTTGCTGATAACATTTAAATTCTTATTGCCTTACCCTAGGTGAATATAATCAATATATATTCAGCTGGTAAAGAAACAAAACATTTAATAAGACATGCAATTTTACAGATTGAAAAGCAACTTTCTACATTAGCAGGTATAGGCCTGCCCCATGGCACCTGTTGTAGTGTTATCAAGGCATGCCTGGTTCTATATTTTTTAGATGTGTATAGAAATGCCCGAAAAACTAATATAGTTCTCCCCCTTGCGAAATTTAAACATTTTCATAGCATTGACTTATACTACTATATGTTTGAGAAGGAAACATTCTGTATAACTGGTTTAGAATATTACTTGTGTATATTATTGTATTTTATTTTGCATTGCACATATACAGTATAAGTTTTTATTATATGACCACTATGCAAGAGCGATGCTGATTGGCCGAAATCAGTCACATGACAACATCATAAAAACTCATATTGCATGGTTCGAGTGCAATCAATATGAGATTTTTTCCAAAAATTTTTTTATATTGCATGGTCGTGCAATATGAGTTTTTAATAAAAAAAAAAAATAAAATAAATTAAAAAATTTTCACATTTTTAGAGATGCTTGCTTGCTTGCAAGCGGCATCTCTATTGTGGGAGGATGGCTCTGAAACTTATGACAACTGCCTTGGTCATGCTGTTTCATCTCTGTCATTAAAACTTTGCATACAGTCTCAATAGAATTTTATCTTGCGTTGATAAACTTTTGGTGTCTTTCTGAGATGGAAAAATTAATAAAGAAAACAAACAGGCTGACTTTCTGCAGGTCAAAGGTCAATCACCAAAAGTAGGTCACAGGCCAGATACCCTCCAGCAGGTCTCACATGCCAGATACCCTCTGCAGGTCTCACATGCCAGATACCCTTGTAAAGGTGACAGGCAAAGGGGGTAGATACTATCATGGGCAGTCTATCTACAAGCATCTCTTAAAGTGCTTGCACGTTATTTTTTTTTTTTACTAAAATTAAAAACTGAGTAAAAAATTAAAAAAAAAATTTTCATTTTTTTTTCATATTGCATGGTCGTGCAATATGAGTTTTTATAAACAAAAAAAAAAATTTTTTTTTTTTTTTTGGCCAAAAAATATAATTTTTTTCCGAATGAAACATGCATAGTGGTCATGCAATAAAACAAATACGGCACTTATTATCGTGTAATGTGAAAAATTTTTTGCACTCGTAAATTCATATTGCACTCATATTATATTTGTATAATATTCCACTAAAATTACGGTAGGCCTATATGTCCTTCAAGTCAGTGCTTACCACTCTCTCCTGGCTTGGTAGATTACATATTATACCTCCAAAAGTGTCTAACTTTGAAACCTTTCAATGTTTACTTTGATCAACATCAATGATTACATCATGTTTAGAAGCTATACAAAATAATTTTGTATATGCTTCTATTTGTTTAAAAAAGGTCATCGCTGTAAACAATTCATTTGTGGAACTTTTGTCTAGAACTTACACATTTGATCATTTAACAACTAGACATTTATAACTATGAAGGCTTACTCCTGACCTTTGGAATTCCATAATTTGTGATGATTTTCATAGCACAAAGGTCTCAGTTTTGACTCACCAGAGCTTTCGTCCATCTCTCATGGACTGCAACCTCCTGTCACATGACTTGACCCTGGGCAGTCATGTGACCAGTTGAGCATTTGTCAGACAGCTGAGGAAGTCCATGAGAGATGGACGGAAGCTCTGGTGAGTCAAAACTGAGACCTTTGTGCTATGAAAATCATCACAAAAATTAACTAGACATTTGTTTGTTTGCAATCTAAACGTCCTGTAGAGTTGATGTAAAGTAAGTTAAACAAATAAATGTTACCAGCTAAACATTTGATTCCTTTTCCTTGTTTAGGTTTCAGACAAAATGTAATTTAAGAAGCTTAACTACATGCATAGCTCATACAAAGCTAAATGCTAAAATCTGCTAAAAAAAGGTCATCCACATTTGTTCCAAATTCGTTTAGAAACTAAACGTTTCAGATTTAGATTGTGCCAAAATCATCCTCCAACAGGTACCCTGCAAAAATGAGGCAGCTGCCAGCCTATTTCAATTCAGTTAAAATACCCCTTGCTTTTAATAGGCGAAAGCATGCCCTGATTTAGCAGGTTCACTGTGCAGGAGGTTGGCCAAAATCTGTATGAACTAACACTCACTTTCTGCATATCAAGTTTACAGGCTGTAACTGTAAGCAGCAAGGGCCCCTCCCAATTTTCATGCATATGTTTTTGCTTCAAGCCAGAAAATGTGAAGAGTGGACTGCTGCACTGTGAAAATGGCACGTCCTGTGTTATCATGCTGATGATTTGTCATGATCATAAACAATACTTTCAATGTTAACTTGATTTAATGGGACTAAACTCGCTTGTTGGTGACAGGCAAACGACAGAATTATGCAACTGATTTTTACTCTAAAATCTGTTATGACGAATGAATTTAATCAAATGGCCTTTTCTCAATCATGATCGACTTATCAAACTGCCTCTATGTTTTCGATGTTGAATGCAGAGAAGATGACACTTCATCAGCTGTCATGAGTCACGAATTGCCATTTTCACAGTGCAACAGTCCTCTCTTTTTGCATATCAAATTCCATGGCTTTAATTGTATCCTAGAGGAAAAAAGAGTATGTTTGCAGCACAGAAAGAGTACAAAATCGGTATATCCCATATATGGTATTGGAGTACATTAGAAGCACAAAAGAAGTACATTGCACAATGACGATTTGCATGGTTGAGAGACTTTTTTACACAGAATTTGCATTTGAAGTACAAATGCAGCACATTTAATTATTTTAATTATGCCCCATTTATAGTATTTATACTCCCGATATGCAAATACATATGCTCCAAAAATACTCCCTTGCAGGGATTATAAACATAGCAAACCTTCAGTGAAAAAAAAAACGTTAAAGGACTCGTACACCATGAAAGTGATGTGAACCAAATTGTTTGTTAGTATATATGCAATAGTGCCCAGTCTTGACCTGAAAGGGTATGCTTAACCATGGAAAGGCCTAACTAGAGTAATTTACACATATTATGGAGCAGTTTCATGCATATACAAGAAATAGGAAGTGAGCTGTTGGTTGGATATGAAAAAATAGATTTATTTGTACTTTTCTAAATATTGCCAAAAGCATTAAAGATACCTATCAATCAGACGATAAGAAGGCTGTGGAGATCAGATCTCTGCCTCTCTGTTAATTGTGTCAGGTCTGGTCAGTTGTCAGGCAAGGTCAGGTCATAGGCATGTCGCAAGGTGCTCAGTGCCCCATGACAGTGGGCAGGCCAGCCACTTCTGCTGTGAGTGAGGAGAGAGGAACATGTGTTCTGCCCTCAACTCTTTCAATTCTTTAAAATACTAATGGCAATATGGAAGTTTTATGTGGAATATGGATTTTGGACTGAAGCTTTATTGGGAATCCACAGTGGAGAAAAGCCATATATTGTGTGAATCCTGAGTGGAGAAAAGCCCTATGTGTGTTGAACCTGTGTTACATGTGCAATGTGAACTGTTCTTAATTTGTGGCGGAGAAAAGCCGTATGAGAAGCAATTATGTGAATCCATAGTGGAGAAAAGCCATATGTGCGAGTTCAGTTATGTGTTCAGTGTGAACTACCCCTTTGATTAATGGAAACTTAATAAATATAGTTAAGCAAAACAGTCTTGTGTTTGTTCCCAGTCATTGACACGTGACAAAGGCACTAAAGCATTAATATAGGTAACTAGAGGACCCCCATGATTCTTGGAATAAAAAGATAGGCCTAAAAATGAGTAGCAGTGTGCAATATTGGGGTTTATCATTGTGATGCTGGAATGCGTTGCCCTCCAGTGTAAATGGATGATTGGAAAGGTGTTGCTGGCCAGGGAGTGGAGGATGAAAAAAACTACTGTAGGTGCAGAAGTCATGGATGTTAAGTTCAGTGAAGGTAAAAATCCATAAATTAAGAGTAAAGAGGAAGTTTGATGTATGACATGGCCTGATCCATGGAGAATTGAGGATTCCTACGCAGAAAGAAAAGCGTAATTTATAATATGGGATAGGATATGTAGAATTAGCCAGTGGATAGGGGAAATTAGAAAGGATTGCAATTGTGTAGTTTTGTGAAGTTGGTTCGTAGTGTCCTGATTTGTAACAAAGAACCTGTTGTGTATTGTTTATTTGATGGGTCCCTCTTGTGAGCCCAGGGAGAACAATGAACTACCACTATTGCAGGCACGTGAATAGAGGTGTGTGGATAGCATTAATGTGTGGATAGGGTGTTAGAGGTGACAGATAGTTCTGTAAAGATAAAAATCTGTGGAGACTTTGAAAAGATGAAGATTGATGTATAGCACGGCCAGATCCATCAAGAATTGGCGATTTGTATACAAAAAGAAAATCTGAGCAAACAACAAAAATATAATATAGGATGTGAATCAAATTTCATCTATGGACGTGCAATATTGGCCAAGTTTTGGCCTGGAAACAAAAAATAGTAATTTTTATATATTTTTTTGTCAATATTTGAAAAGGTAAGGAATATTCATGAACCGCACCCCTTTTAAAAAAGGGACAACTATGTCATATATGTGACAGGTGTAACAAATTTCATCCATGTACATGCAATAGTGGCCAAGTTTTGGCCCATAAATTAAAAAATAATAATTTTTTTAACATTTTCTCAATATTTCAAAAGGTATAAGATATCCATCAATCAGACCATTAAAAGGCACAACTGGACAATATAGGCTACATGTGTATTAAATTTCATCCATGCACATGCAATAGGGACTGAGTCCTGATCCGGAAACAAAAATAATAATTTGTTATATTTTTTCTCAATATTTCAATAAGTATGGAATATCCATCAAGCAGACCATCAAAAGGCACAACTGGACCATAAAGGCTATATGTGTACCAAATTTAATCCATGTACTTGCAATAGGGCCTGAGTCCTGGCCCGGAAACTATCTATTATTGCTACTATTAATAAAACATCTGTATCTGACACAATGGAAATTATGCCAGTAATTCAATGTATATATATATTGTAACTAAAAACCTGGACATCCCGGAGGAAAAAAGAGTGCGTTTGTAGCACAGAAACATTACAAAATCAGTATATCCCATATATATGGTATTGGAACAAAGAAACAACTGAAATTTATACAATCAGAAAAAATGGACCAGAAGAATGGAAAAAAATGCAAGTACCTTGGTACAACACGGGACACAATCACAGACATCAAAAGAAGAAAAAGTCTTGCATACAGTGCCTTCAATACGATCAGGCTGTTTTTAACAAACAAGTCATCTATGTATATGAAACAAAATCCGAATACTAGAAGCTTTTGTCTACCATATTCCTATATAACTCTGAACTTTGCATGGACACTAACGAAAGAACTAGAAAACAAGATCGATGTGCAACAACAAATATTTTTAAGAAAATGTCTAAGCCCCCCGCGTTGCCTACAGCAAGCCTCCGGGTCCCGAGCCTCCTGGCTCAGGTGCGCCGGGGGAGTTCTGGTTGTTGCCCCTCCACGGCACAATCTCTTGCCCATTTTGGGTGCCCTCCACTTGCACCGGCCCCGTTGTGCCCGGTGTGTTGGCGCACCCTCATAGCTCTCTTCATGGCATTCTTGGGAGTTATGGCTACCTGCCTACTGGCTTGGTTGGCTCTTGCCTTGCCCGGTTTCCAGTCCCTGTTAGCGGCACTGAAAAGGGCTTCCCAACTGTCCCTGCCTCCTTCCCAGGCTTTGTAGTGCCCTGGGCTTGGATGCTTCTGGCTGATAGTCTTGATGCCTTTGCACTCCCGCCAGACCACACCATGGGCTCCCTTGGCCTCGCTTGCCAGCAGCAACTGTTTTGTGCTCTGTATTTGGTGTCAATGAACCTTTCTTGCTTGCGGATTCCATTCCCTCCTCCACTTTGTTAATCTGCACAAGTAAGCATTGTCACTCTCTCAGATGAGTACAATAAGTCTGTGGGCCATGAGCGAAGATAGAGTTTCGGTTCTCCCCTATCAGGATAGGACCTATCTCTATGAGCTCATGGCCCACAGAAACTAGTGCCAGCCAGATTAATTATGTTCTCTGCATAGTAGTGACGTGGGAAGCCCACAAGTTACCCTTGTTGATTTGAGTGATGGGCCAGTAAGCAACCTTGTCAATGTTATTAGAGGTTTGTCAGAATCATACCAGAAATTGCCCCAACCCCAGAAATTGCCCCAACCCAGCGGCCAGGGTGGACTGGCCAATGTGGTAGAGTGGCAGCTGCCACAGGCCCATGAACTGAGGGGGGCCCAATCGGGCCCATGTACAATGTCAAAAATTAAAATGCCAAGAAAAAGCAGAGAAGCGAATCTTCACCCTCCGGTTTCCAACTGTGTGATGCAACTAAATTAACTGAACAGGACAAGTAAATAATTACAAAATTATATAGACTGTTATGCTTTGCTTTTTCATATTTGAAAATAACGCCGGTGGTAGCAATGTAGGGGCCCATTAACTTATTTTGCCATGGGCCCGAAATGCCGCCTGTCCACCCCTGCCAGCAGCAGTCACCAGTGATTGATGAGATGGGAGAGCGAGCAGGAATCCTTTACTTGCCCAGCACAGACACTGAATCACGGGGGCCGCCAATCAAGGCGACTCAAGCGTGGTACACCGCACATACTTCTGAGCAGCCTGGTTGCCTACCAAAATAGTGTCAAGACTGCAGCAGGCCCCGAAACAGTTGTGATGTTACCATTTTCTGCTCTCTAACTTTTAACAGCTAGTAATTTGCCATTTAAATGAGATCTAATGCAGTTAGAAGCATAATTATTTTTTTGTTGAAATGCGGTACCATCTATTCTATTTTTTTGACAGTTTCAGCTCTCCAGCTTAATCCACGACAGAAAACAACACAGATTGTCTCAGGTGAACTTGTATGGGAAGCAAACATGTGGTGAGGACGATAACAGCAATTAACAACAGGGGGCGCAAAGAGCGCTGTTGTACTAAAAAAATAACACTAGGTGGCGTGGTCACCCTCTTATCTTCCTTCCTATTTGAAAAGGTAATATAATTAACTATAGTAGAAATACAAAAATATGTTTATACATTATACAAGTATAAGTGAAAAACTTTACTAAACATATATAGTACTAATGAGGTCTCCGCGCGCCGCCATTACCTATAGGGGGCGCTGAACGTCAACTCAGTCCCAGAATGGTGACGTTACCTGGCTTGCAGACAGCAAACAGTGGGAGAGGCAGTGACCTGCCTCACAAAAACGGCTCTCCCGACCTTAATACTCAACCGATTTACAAAATTTAAAAAGCATCACAGAGCCAGGAATATTCCCCAGCTAGCCATGCAAAGAAATCGGCAGTTTGACCAAAAGAGATCACGTAAAAAAAATCGTTTACTTGAATTACTTCAGAAACTTATAGAAAAAGTACATTTCACATTACTAGAGTAAGCTTACTTCTCAATATACAGCATTTAGAGACCAACCAAGTACTTTTTCACTCAATTTTGGGATTACAGTAACAATGGCATGTTTAGAATCTCATGTTTCTCTATCAAATGCAAATAAAACGTATTCAATATGAACCAGAATCTTATGGTATCCAGGTATAGCAGGCATACAGAGATTATACATTGACAAATGTCATGGTACGAAGTCCAATTAAGACCTGAAGTAATCAACTGAATAGAAATAGAAGTTGGCAGTCAGTTTAAGCAGTAAATTTTAAATTGAACCAGGAAGATAATTTAAGTGCTCAAGTTGGGCTAGTAGGTACCACTAAAGCTGGTGGCCCAGGGGTGCCCGAACAGGAGGCAGTTGCCCCTCCTGCCCTTGTCCAAGGGGGGGGGGGGCAGGGGGGCAAGGGTGCCCTTTTAGATCTTAAAGAAAAAAACGTTTTTAAGCCTTATTTCACTAATTTTAGGCACACAATAGGAAATATATATTCAAAATTGTAAGTGACTCTCAATTTAATTTTTGTCACGCGAATTTGGCGTGAATACAATTTGCCCTTTTTCATCTGACCGACCCTGCCGCCCGTGATTCCTTCAACATCTTGCATAACTAAAGAGAAAAAATTACAAAGCTTATTTTATCACAAACACATTCTATATATATACTACAGGGTTATGTAAAGAGTTATCTTGGGCCTATAATAGGCCTATAACATCATGAACTTGATCAACATGGTATGATGGCAGCCACAAGTTTAGGCTGGCTGGAGAGGCCTTGAGGTGGCTGATAGTCCCATCACTGAACTTGGAACCTCCCCCACCCATTCGCAAATTTCTGGATCCGCCCCTGCTTAGGGCGAAACCATTGAATATCCAGGGGGAGCTTAGTTAGAAATTTAAAAAAATTTCTTACTCCATTTTGGTGAAATAAAATTCTTTCTGGTCTGTCTTGAAATAAATAATTTCTGGTGGGTGTTTTCCTTTAGAAATTGTTGCTTGATTTAGGAATGAATATTCAGGGACTTGGCACAGTTTAAATAAAGATAATTTCTGATGAAACACTGAAGAATATCTTGGACTAAGGACTATACAGCTAAAAACAGCAATCAGGTTGCTCCGAATTCACCTGAGAGCACATAGAATCTGTTGACTTCTTTTTGGTGGCCCCATAAGCATAGTACACTGATCTGATCTGAGGATCACTCATGCAAATTATTGAATATAGGCCTATATATTATATATTATATACACTTTTTTATACTTTATCTTTTAGGCCCAGCCTGACCTGATAACATTGTTTGCTTTTCTGGGGTCCTTGAAGTTTCACTTAAAAAATCACTTAAAAATCCCGTTTGATGAATGCAGACACGTACACATTCATGCATGTGCCATACGTGATCTTTTATTTATTAGTCACTTTATATGTTGTTTCTTCATCATTGTAACTTCCAAATAACAGTCCAAAATAAAATCAATCAATCAATCAATCAAAAGGTGAAATATCCTGTGCATCAAGTTCAGGTGTAACAACTGGACTGCAGGGTGCTATATTCATCCAGTATAAGGCAAGGAGGGAAAGTCTGAGAGAGAAAGAAGAGGAGAAGGGGAGGAAGAGACAGAGAAGGAAGAGCAGGAGGGGACTTGACTTGTGGTGTGCTGGTGTACCCCAAATCAGCCAGGGCAGCTCAACCACCATCTCTGTGGAGGGAGCTGCACATTTTTTATATTTTTGGTGCCGCCGTATGATGATGAAGATAGATAGATAGATAGATTTATTTTTCCAAATTTTTCACATTTCAGCAACGTCATACATGTATATAGACAGTAAAGTATAATTTGGGGGGTCACACAAGAGTACAAAAGAATGACTGTGATTGTGTGCCCATGAAATGAGAAGACTGGGCAGGACGGGACTTATTGTATCCAATTTTGGGATTTTGCACAATACTGCAAAGTCATCCGCAGCAACCCTATTAATTCATGGATGCCCAGGGTCTTCAGTTGACCAAACATAGAATACTTGATACAAGCCACTGTCATGCAATGTCCCATGGATTCGGACTAAAGTGAGTTATCAGGGTGAGATTTAAACCCACGTCATTAGGCTATGGGGGAACCTGGAAGCAGGAGGGGAGAAAAGATGACGATGATATGGAGTTGGGGGAGAAGGAACAGGAGGAGGGAAAGTATGAGTGAGAAGGAAGAGGAGGAGGGGAGGAAGAGATAGAAAAGAAAGAGGGAGAAAGTAGTTGAATAGATAGGGTTGAGGGAGAGAAGGAGGATGAGGAGGAGAGAGAGAGGAGGAGAAGGGTGAGTAGGGAACAGATGACGAGAAAGAGCTAGTGTGCGAATGAAGTAGCCCTGGGACCCTTGCGTAGCATGGGTCATGGGTCGTCCCATTTATTTCAACATGTAGAAATATAGAAATAGGTGCCGTAAGTAGGAAATTTTGCACTCTTTCAGGTGGTATGATTTAAATTAACAAACTTTATATATATATTATGAGTTATTACTATTCTCCCAAATCCTGTCTTTCAAATCTCATGATTTTCCAATGGGATGATTCATGACCCCTGTCCCAGGGGTCCAGGGCTACGAATGAAGAGGAGGGACAGATGGAAGAGGAGGGAGCAAATTAAGAAGAGGAGTGATCAAAGAATGAAGGGGATGAAGTGAATGAAGAAAACGACGAGGAGGAGTCAGCAAATGAACAGGGGCATAGATCCTGGGGGCGTAGATTCTGGGGGCGTAGATCCTGGAGGTGTAGATCCTGGGGGCGTAGATCCTGGGGGCGTAGATCCTGGGGGCGTAGATCCTGGGGGCATAGATCCTGGGGGCGTAGATCCTGGGGGCAGGGATTGGGGGATGCATCCCCCTAGGATGAATCTGCGGGGGATGATCATATTATGATTATCCCCCCAAGAATTTCAAATTACTAATACTTGGTGTTGACAATTATCTGTCATATTTAGCAATTTTCCACAATGCCAGTTGCTTGTTGTGTGGAAAAAAAAGTCTCAAAACAAACCTTCGATAATCTGAAATATATTGGCTTTTGGGCCCCAGAGTGGCCCTCAAAATCTACCGCTGCGCGACTTTCTGCCTGTTGGGCCGCGAGCGAAGTTTGCGATCCCTGAAATCAACCCCCCCCCCCTACAAAAATGAAAAATATACGCCCCTGCAAATGAATTAAATAGGATGAGGGAGAGATGGAAGAGGAGGATGGAGTAGGAGGGAGCAAAGGATGATGACGAGGGAACAAATGACGAAGAGGAGGGCAAGGAAGGAGAGGAGGAAGAGGAGGGAGAGTTAGAGGAGGAGAGAGCTAAGAAAATGGAGGAAAGACCGAGGAATAAGATAAGGAACTGGGGGAGGCTTCAGCATGGAGAGAGGAGGAAGAGAGATTACAGGAACATGATAAGGGACCAAATGAAGAGGAAGGAGAGGCTGAAAGAGAGAAGGAAGAGGAGGGAGGGAAAGAAGAGGAGGAAAGGAAAGGATCAGGGAGAGACAGAAGGGAAGAGGGAGGGTGATGAGGGGGGGAGGGAAGAATCCACACCTGTTAGGAGGAGACAAGAGTGATAGAGCAGGCAGAAAGATGGTTACAAGAGTAGTGCAACATGAGAATACACAGTTTCCTAGATTTATTTTTATTCTGTTTATAAAAAAACCTGGCTCGCCCTTACGATGTAAGAAATTCTAATAACTATGCATTCTTTTAGTAAAGCATGTATATATATGTCAGACACTCAGTGCGATTCAGGAAAAAAAAAATTCCCATTATTTAGATCGGAGACATCTAGTATTACTGGCTTGAAGCTGTTCATTAATAGAACTATTTTATCTGATGTTTTGAAAGGATAGTACAAGGATGCCCTCAGATTCGTCAGTAAATTTCAAAAGTACTAAAATGTCAAATTTACGACTATGGGATTTGTCCACAGTGAATGTATAATAAAACCTTTTCTTGCAGTCACCCAGCTATATATTGCATATCCAAGATATTTTACTGCATGGACAACATTGGATTAGCCTTAACAATGTGCAAAGGCAGCTTTCGGGGGTATCATGAATCTAGCTATTTATTTCCAGAGTTTGCTATCCTGTAATATTAATTTCAAAATTAAATTATACTGTAGGCCGAAATACGCCCTCACAGAAATCATTTATTTCAAGACTGCCAGGACATAATTTGTTACACAGATAGATAATAGATAGATAGATAAACTTTATTTCATGAGGGTAAGACCTATTTAGTATAAATACTTATTTGCAATATAGGGTCCTCCCAAATGATAACTAGAATGAGCGCTCGGAGATCATATACCTCTGCCTGCCTTTAAATTAAACGTTTCGGAGAATATACTGGGACACAACTATCAAAATGAAAATTTTGGAACCTCATTACCCTAATAAAGCAACCATGGATTGCTAACTCCATAGGTATTTATTTCAGAAGCCTCCATAGTTGTACTGGGAATTGGCTGGAAAATCCACAATCTATCAATCGGGTACCTTGACCAATCAATTAAAAGTCGACTATTTCATTGCAGGTTTAAATAATTGTTTTTTTCTTTAAAGTTCTCTGAAAAACTTCAAAATAATTTTCTCAGCTTTTTTCGGTCACTTTGGGCTCCCTCGATGTCATGGGCCCTGGGCTAATTCCCCATTTCAAGGGGCCATTTGCCAATGGTTAGGGACCAAAAGTCATAAATTCTAAATGGTCCTTTTTAATAGTGACAGTTTAGCTTGCTTGTAGAAAGTCAGATATGAGGCCTATAGAATTATTAAGTCATATTTTTTTTTAGAATCCTAGAAATATAAATGGCTTGGCCTATGTAGGGCTATATTTATGTAGACTGGTTGCAATAAAGTTTAGATAGTAGGCCCATGGGGAGTAGGCTAGTAGGCCTATTAGAAATCCTGAAAGTGCAGATCAGCCTTATGGTGCTCAAATTTTTTTCTGACATGTATGCTAGGCTGGAAGTTCAACCAGACCCAGTGAGCACCAGGCGGTCGGTCATCGCGAAAATACCCTGACTCTGGGATTTCTTTTTGTCTGCGAAAGAGTATTTGCCTGTTTTTTTTCCAGATATTAACCGTGATTTTCACCAAAAAATAACATCACATTTTCATGAATTCATAATTAAATTCAGGGGCCAACTCTAGGAATTATGCCAGATTTTTTTACCCAACTCTAGGAATTCTTCAGTTGAAAAAGGGGACCTACTGAGCCAAGCAGGTGTACACTTGAACATAGTAAGCAGGTGTACACTTGAACATAGTAAGCCCCTCCAGGAGATCAGCTGTAATGATGCGATCTGGATCATGTGCAACAATTCATTATCAGAATATTAGCCAAGACATTCATAGACCAGCTGTAAGATAAACACAATCAGCCCCTCTCAAAGCTCTGCCCTTGCAGCATGAGCAACATGTGCTGTAATGAGAGCTCAGAGATAACAGAACAATGAATCTGGGCCCACGGCAACACAAATGTTGGCCTGGCACCTTGCTTGGCTGACCAAGTAAGTTGAGTGCTTGTTTATTAATTGAATGTTAGCTTCATATTAATTATTCTGGCTATATCCAACAGAACAACGCCATTTAGAGTGATTTTCAGCTCTGTCAATGCAGCTGCAGCAAAGACGCATGGAACTGTGTCAGCGTGACCTAGTTAAGTAAGACTGAGTTGCGTCACAGCTCCCCCTGGCAGATAAGCTTCGCGGGGACCCCATTGAAAGTTACCTCATGGCATAGAAATGTAAAAAAAAAATTTATTATGAAAACGTCTTATATAACTACGATAATACAAATAACATACACGTTTTTATAAGAAAAAGTAAGATTAGAATAAACCTTACTACAAATAGTAGGAATAGTTGTAAATCTATCCTCTAACCGAATACTAGTACAGTAAAACTGACAGTTTAAAAATAATAATACATGTTTAAGTGTACAGGGGTAGTACAAACAAGGTAAGACAGAGTAATATATATATATATATATATGGAACAATTATGAATATATATTGTAATAACAGATAGCATACGAATGACAACTCAAAATATATGCAGAAAGTCATGTGATCTTGTTAGGAAAATTTAGGACAAGTCCCAATCTCCGGAACGCATCCAGTCAGGTTGATGACTCTGCCGTTTTGACGAACGAGTCGCATTGCTGGGAACAGAAAAATCGACAGGCACAGACAAATCACTCGGTACAGAAACACCACTGGGCACAGACACATCAGGGGGCACTGATAAGGGTTGATCACCGGTTATGATTTGTGGTGGAGGTTGATCGACTGTTACGATTTGAGGTGGGGGATGAGGGGGGACAGGTAAAGCGGGAGGACCCGGGGGAAGCACAGGGTCTGTGGACAGGGGCACAGCGATAGAGTCGAAAATGCCAGAAGTGTCGTCTTCATAGTCAAGGCCACGGATTGGCTCACCAGGGGAGATATCCAAGGTGGTTGGGGATACAGGGTAACATTCACACAGAGGGACATCATAGGACTTTGCACGGAATTGGGATTGGGTGAATTTGCGAAGTGTGCAACGATCATGGGTTCGGCCAATGACAAGGTAACGATCTCTTGATTTTGTCTTGTCCCGATCACTAGCAATGTAAACGAGGTCGCCGATGGTGATATTGGAGGGGGGACGAGAGCTGCGTCCGTGTGCCTTAGCACGGGCACTGGGGCCATGACTCATGGAACGAGCAAGGTGTTGTCCAAGAATAATTTGGCGATCATCAAGTGGCAATTGTTCACCGGAAATTTGGTCACGCTGAGTCCAAATTTCACGAGATGACAACCCACAGTCCCGAATTCTGGCATTCATGTTGGCAGTGGCAAGAGCGAGGGACACAGGTGTTAAGGGACCACCATCAGGGCAGAGCTTCAGACATTCCATGCCAAGCTCCTGAATGCAACGTTCTGCCACTGGGTTCTTGTTAACATTCTTAGCCTGGCCGACGATAACTTGAATACCATGTCGAAGCAGTATGGCATCCTGGGCCAGAGGGGCCAAACCGGGGGCAGGGTCCACACGAACGTGGATGTCATGGTCACCGAGACATCGAAGACTGGCACAGAGTGTGAGAATAGTGTTCCTCAGCGTGTCTCGCTTTTCGTCAGGCACAAATGCGGTCAAAGTAAACGAGGACACAGTTTCACGAAGAACAACGACTAACTGCTTGTTACGTTTCATGACATCCAGGCAGAAGGAGGTGCCTACGCGATCAGGGGGAGGGCATGATGACTGGGCGTGGAGGTGTGTAGGCACATTGCGTAGCGAGGCACAGTGGTGGCAAGAAGAGCACACACTTGCGATGGATTTATCCAAATCCAATGCATAAAAGTAACGGGAGATAAGTTTCTTCATTTGATGGGCACTGGGGTGGTGGAAGCGCAAGTGTACAGCAGTGAGTAGACCACTGAGGACGGCTCGGGGCACAACAATCCGTTCCCGTGCAGGCTGGAATGGTTGTCGGTCGGGAACAACAAGCAACCCATCCGATGCAATGATGATATCTTGCAGATAGCGTCGAACATCTGGGATATTAGTGACCTTCTTGTTGGGTCGAGTACCCTGAGCGAGGTGGGAATGAGCTCTGCGTAAGTCATTGCATTCAAGTTGGGTGGCTTGCCAACTCGTACGGTTGGTGAAAGGCATCCGTACAGTGCCTTCAAGGACATCGGTGACCGATACAGCATGCCTGCGGATAACAGAGTCTTGCAATTCGTCAACAAAACTGCAAACCTGACAGTGACTGTCAAGACACGGAATGGGATTTCTGCTTGTGTAGTCCGAAGGCAGATTGGCAACTCCTGCGATATGCCGAACATGAACATTATAGCGGCTGATGAGAGACAAGAAGGTGGTGACTCTAGCGCTGGTTGAGAATTCACCTCTCATAAGTTTTTCATACGCTTGAACACAAGGTCGGCTGTCAGTTAAAACTTGGGCCTGGTGGTTAGACTGAGTAATGTAAGGGGCAAAATGCTTGACGGCACTGCCAATACAGAGTGCTTCAACCTCACAGGGCAACCAGGTGACTTGGTGGTTACGCAATTTAGCATTAAAGAAGCCAGCCAAATGAAGTTTGTCACTGCGAAGAACATACATGGTAGCTGCGAGCCCACACTGTTTAACAGATGCGTCAGTTACGATCCAGAGATGATCGTCGGGTTGGGGCATTGTGATAGAACGTGCATTAGCAAGATTAGCCTTAGCTTTGGCAAAAGATGACAGCAAGTCATCAGTCCAGTCAATCTTGTCCTTGGAGGCTCTTCCAGCACAGGCAAGGTCCAGTGGGTGTAGCAAGTCAGCATAGCCTGGGAGTACACGGGATAACACTTTGTAAGCGCCAATAAAGGAACGTAAAGTTTGAACAGTACGAGGAGGGTCAACATTTGCAAGGGCAGACAACCTGTGCGAGCTGGCTTGAAGGGTACCACTTGACCAGATCCATCCTAAGACAACAGTAGACTTGGGACATACAATTGTTTTGCCGGCGTTCAATGCGAGGTTATTCTTTTGGAGTGCCGACAAAACTTTGGACCAGTGGTGAAGGAGTTCATCCGGGGTGTCACCTCCCACATACAGATCATCCGCAATTTTGGCAACCCATCCTTCTTGAATAAATTCCCCCAAGACTCGGCTCATAAGCTCTTCTAGACAGGTCTCAGATCCGGGCATTCCCATGGCTGATCGTGTGTAAACGCGTATGCCCTTGAACGGGGTTGACACACCACAAAACTTCATAGAGGAGTGAGCAAGGGGAATTTGGTAGAAGGATTGTTTGAGGTCGGAAACAATAATATACTTCCAATGTGCAATGTCCCTCAATACACTGTCAACATTTGGCATTAGAGATGGTTGAGGTTTACTGTAACGGGCCACATCTCCGAATGACGTTACTAGTCTACTTCCACCATTCGGTTTCTTGACGAGAAATGACAAGTTTAAGTACTCCACTGTACAGTTGACCTGCTCAGGCTTGGCAAAGACACCTAAGGCTTCAAGTTCATCAAATTTATGCTGCAGCTCAATTAGGCCAGCACGGTTGTAGTGGGGTAAGCGACCTTTCCGTTGTGGTGGAAGGGTAGGCCCCATGTTAACGACTGCCTCAATTTTACCACTAGCACCATTGTATTTCTGAATGGCTGGATCAAACACTTTGTCAAAGTCACTGTGGAGGGAGGTAAATTTGTGACGCATATCAGGGGACAAGCAATTATCTGGGTCAACAGAGATTGATGTGGAATGGCAGGGAGGCACAACGGTTCCAAGACTACGGATAGAGGAACGGGGGTGTGGTTCAAGATTGTCAGCAATGTCTCTGCCAGGTTGGCCAGGAGAAGAGTCAACATAATCAATGGGGTGGACTTGGCATAAGTGCTCATTTCGTCGAAGTTTAATGGGGGCAGTTGAATCGTTAACAATACGGATGCGATGGTCGACAGACATGATTTCCTGAGGAGGGGGCCAAGCGGTGTGGGGGTCTTTGGTAAGGTTAACGGTAGCATCCAGTCTGGGTTCCAGAGCCCAGTAGTCATCGGCGCTGATGTCATGCGGGAGCTCAAGCTCCAGGAAATCACCAGGAAGCACAACAGTTTGTTTAGGGGGGGCACGCAGAAGAGTAGTGGCTTGAGCTCGACGGATAGTGGCTTTGGAGCTGGGCTGGGGGCCGTAGTACACTATTTCCGACCCACGGATAACCACTTGTCGTTTGGCGGGGCGGGTTGCAATATCATTGGCAACTAAGAAGGGGTTTCCGGCAAGAATGTCAACGTCAAGCTGCTTCACTACAAGAGCGTCTAATTGGAATTGGAAGCCACCTCTTGTCAGGGTGCAATGCACTTCACCAACTACCTCTAGAGGAGTAACACCATCAGCCTGTCGTGCCATCTGAGAGGCGGGCTTGAGAGGGAGACCGATGAACTGTGTCAGCTGGTGACTCACCATATTGGTTGTGGCTCCGGTGTCCAATGTAACACGTACCGGATGCTGCCCATAAAAACACTGAAGGTATGGGGATTGTATCACATTGACACGGCGTGCAGCAGAGGGGTTGTCAATGAGGGGAGATTCATCTGGGTCCTCGCCATCCTCTTCATCGAAGTCATCGCCGCCTTCCACAAGGCGTGAACGGCCCATCATGAAACGCTTGTCAGAGTTGGGCAGAAACCGGCACTCGCTGAGATGGTGCCCATGAGGCCTATTGGCAGTCTTGCAAAGAATGCAAGATTTGGAGGGGCGGCGGGTGGAAGATTTGGGAAATTGGGACGTGCCAGTACGCATCACTTTACTGTCCTCCTGGCATTGGAGCTCGTCAAGTAGTGAGGACAGTGCCACAGATATTTCCGGCTTGAGAGAAGCCAATGTCTTATTTCTTAATTCAGGACCATACCGTTGTTTGACCAATTGAGGGAGGCCTGGATTAATTGTCTTTAGCCAAAGGAGAACAACAGTGTTCTCTAGAGTGGGGCTTAACTCCTCATCAGCGGCGAGGGCTTCTCCATGGTGTTGCAAACCTGACGCCACTGTGATGAGGTTGTCCTCAAAAAAAGCCATAATCCGCTGGAACAAATCCTCATGGCGTTCGTCATTGTCCAACTTAATATCCGCAAGGTCTAAGAACCTTGAACCGGTACTCTGGTGTCCGAAGTGAGCCCGGATTTTTTGCCAAATATCAGACAGGGATGTAGACTGTTTAACGATGGTGTTCCTGCTGATAACACTACAGTAATTCGCAATTTGACCAAGCATCAATTCCAGTTGAACAACTTTCTGAACTGCAGTCTTTTGCCTTTCCTGTGGGATTGGGGCAGCATCATCCTCGAACCCTCTATTTGGGGTTGCGGCTGATTTCTTCGACCAGGTAAAGTCAGCAGCCAGGAAAGGGGCAAAGTTAACATCCAGGGACAATATGTACAGAAGGTTCTGGCGCCAATTTTCAAGGGATGTCACTGTTTCGTTTTTGGTCAAACACCATTGCTTTGGAGCACGATTGACAGCCATGATGAGTGATAATAGAGAGTCACAAACGTCAACACATGAGTCACAATATTGTCAAATTCAGAACCTTACAGGCTTGAGGGTGAATCTGGAGTAATCTTCTGTTTGTTGAAGATGTCCTGTACGTGGGTAGGTATACAACCGCTGCCACCACGACAGAAAACAACACAGATTGTCTCAGGTGAACTTGTATGGGAAGCAAACATGTGGTGAGGACGATAACAGCAATTAACAACAGGGGGCGCAAAGAGCGCTGTTGTACTAAAAAAATAACACTAGGTGGCGCCACAAGTTTGTTAAATGAATTCTGAGAATTGTGTCTAAAATTACCTTATTTCTTTAAATTGAGATTGGCACGATGGTCTGTAGTAAAGAAAAGACTCAGTTATTTTTTTTTAATTTTCTGAAATTTGTTTGAAAATAACCTGTTTATGATGTATGCCAATTTAATTAAAGAAGATATCTGATCGTTTTCCTAAAATTTGATTATTGCTAAACTTGACGCATGCCAAATCTGTAATTAATGAGTGGACGGCGCACTTTGATGTCTCACAGAATTATGCCCCATTCACACAGGCAAGACTTTGGCAAGAGTATGTTGGCAAGAGCCAGGGACGGACGCAGGGGGGGGGATGGGGGGGATGCATCCCCCCCCACCAGACCAAAATTTATATATTTTTACATGTTAATTTTCTTCGCGCGCAGTTGCGTTATGTCATGAATTATGCGTTCCGCGACGCGATAGCCCGATAGACCCCCCCACCGGAATTTTCTGGATCCCCCCCTGGCAAGAGCAGACTATCAGAAATCATGAATTCACTCCCAGAGCATAGTTTTCACTTTCAAGAGTGAAAAATTCACTCCCATAGTAACACAAGATGCTCCCAGATCATTGCCACACTCGTGGAAAACTCTTGGAAAATTTTGAACAGTTAAAAATTTTCTGAGAGTATGGAATTGATCTGGGAGTGAAATATTTGCTCTGGGAGCATCAACTTTTGCTCTGGGAGTGTCAACGTTCACTCTGGGAGCAAAATTTTCACTCTGGGAGTAAAAAGTTATACTCTGGGAGTTAATTCGTGATTTCTTAATTTTGCTCATGCCAAGGTACTCTTGGGTTACTCTTGGCTGTGTGAAAAAGGGGCTTTAAAGGTAGTAAGTCCACCGATTCTATGTAAAATTTAACTTGTTGTTATAGATCACAACACTAAGATAATAAAATACACTTACCTTGCATAGAAATGTCACTGCAATTCTATATTAACTATGGGACATTCCTGTGGGATTTAGAACAATTGTATGTGAGTGACTGTTCAAGTTCTTGGTCAGCATGGTTCTCCAACAAAATATTTAGTCTACCTAATCTTTCACATTTAAAAGCTATTCATTTAATATTTTTGGAAACAGTGCATCTATAATTATGTGACACATTGATTTAATTGACATGCCTGTGCACCTGCAGGATTTTTATAATTTCAAAGTTACACACTAAACTTGACGTGACAGTGGATATAGATGGTGACACACGGCTCTCCATTGCTCATGATTCTTCCGTTGTGATATGCTAAGAATTCCTTGGCCAAACATTATATGGGTAAGGCCACGAAGTTGAGTCATTTGAGCTGCTAAAAGTGTCCTCTAAGTTCAGAGCTGGCTGGCTGAAATGGATTTTGATAAAAGCTAACTGAATGAATGCAGGACTAAAGCATGCATATTAGACTAAACTGTGTAAAAATTTGAGGTTGATACCACAAAAACTAAAGACACTGGACAACTTTTTTGTCATGGAAACAGGCCAAAAATGACGTTTTTAGGCGTTCGTGGATTGACATGGTCAAAAGAGGACTTTACTGTCTTTAGGAGACCCTCTGTTATGTCATTTTTATTATTTAGAATGATAGAACAGGTCCTGTACTTTCATTTCATACATAGTGAGCGCCTGGGAATCCATTATTTTGATAAGATATAAGTCAATTATTTATCGTAACATTTTCAGCTCTTACCTGTTACGCGCCATTGGACTGCTCTAACTTTTTATTTCATTGTAATACTGAATTGCAAACAGTGTCTATCTGACCACTAAGGTGATGCTTACAAGATGCAATTCAGTTATGACAACAAATAGAAGAAAATATCGCCAATAACTTGATTTTTCATCATGTCCTCATAAAACCATGTTTCACGGCCAGATTTTCTACCCCCTGTCTTTTCATATTTTGAATGGCTTAATCTCTATTTTTACATTACAAAACAGCAGTGCAATGATCAGACATAAATATTGCCAATTTGCAGACTTGAGGATAGAAAATTGAGGCCAGGACATGAAGAAAAAGGGGCAATTGTCCTTTTTTGTCTTGTTACCGAAATGTTACGCGCTTTTTGGGGTAATATGGTAACAGGACAGTTGTTTTATGTCCTGTTTGAATTGTAGTAACAAGGACATGTCCTGTTATGTCCTTGCAAACAAGCAATCATTTTTTTACAATTATGAGAGAGTTTCAGTGGCTCCATGGCTTAAAAAATGTTGAACTGAATCTACCAATCTTTTCTTATCACACTGTAGGTTAATCACCAAGGAAATCATGGGTATTATGGTAAATATTTGGTATAACTGGTCACATAGTCACGTAACAGGACATGTCCTGTTACTGAGTTTGTATCAAAGTGTCACCACTTGCCATTAGAATGGAGAACCACAATCTGAATTTTGTGTATTTAACTGTTGCTCGACGCTGCTGTATCAAAATTCTGCAATCACACATCTGCACTGTCATTATTACGTGCATACAGTCATTCTATTCCTATTTGTCCTGTTACTTGTCCTGTTACTTGTCCAATTACTTGTCCTGTTACCTTGTCATTAAAACAATATTTCTCCAACTTTATGAATTATTGTATGGAGAATGTTTGTGCATGTTCATGGCAAAAGAAAGGCACAAATATTTCTAACCATCTCAGTATCTCAGATAGCATCCACACAGTATCTGGTGCATTGAGTGGTACTCTGAGTTTGCCTGTGTAACGAAGACTTGTCCTGTTACTTATTTGTCCTGTTACGCAATAAAAATGACGGAAGCTGGGTTTACATTCTAGTTTCTAGTCGTTTTTTATGTTTCTAACAAGTTTCTTGTTTGCCAAATACACTCCACATGGGTTCCATACCTGTAAATTCATGATATTTTCTTTATGGCCAACTTTAGCAAACGATCCAGACTAAAAATTAACATACAAGCACTTTTTAATGAGTTGCTGTTAGAACATCTATCCTATCTACACTGTAAGCATAAAACGAGGGGGCAGGGGGCAGCTTCCCCCTAAACATCCGGCAGGCTTGTAAATTAGCATTGAATTTGAGCAAAGATCTGAAAAATCGAGCCTTAGAGACCCAATGATGAACTACCCCCTCCCCCAAATATATATCACCTCTCCCACACCATGTACACATGTGCTGTCCAACTACCTAAATAACTGCCATTCTGCCTGTCTGTCTATGTAGATCTATATCAGAATCTATCTATCTAGGAATCGGTTAGAAAATCAATAATTGATTAATCCGGTACCCTGGCCGATTGATGAACGATTAATTGATTATTTTCCCTCAAGCCTGCAGTTTTTTTTTTTCATTAAATTTCTATAAAAAGAAATAACTTAAAAAGTTTCTTGTCCATTTTGTTTGAAACTGTAATTTCTCAACAGTTTCTGTCGTTCATATATTTATGAATTAATGAATAGCTGACTTAAGTTTTCAAAACAGGATACATCAACTTTACAAATTGGATTCTTTTTTTCTCCTTTCAATTTCATGGGCCTATCATGGCAATATTTACCGGTGCTCACTCAAGTACAAGCTTCCTAATAAGAGTGGGCCAGTTTTTTATTATTCATATTAAGCCCAGGCTTAGGCCTCCACTTTAGAAACGCTTCATCACCCCATAGATGCGAACAAGATCCTCCGGAGTAATTTTAATCCTTATGGTGCAGTAACACATCCTTCAGGGCATGTATATATATGATGTCATTTCTATGAGAAACAGTTCATGCGTGGCTTAAACTTGAAGTTACAGTCCTTGTTATATTTACGTGGAATCTCAAGTTCTTTTCTATGCTGTTGAACTGTGATGTCAGAGATGACTGTATTCTAGCATTGCAATGTATGTAAATTAACTACCAGCTGTGATGTCATTTTAAACTGGGTCAGATTTCCCGGCTTCTAGCCAATGTGGATCCTCCAAAACTGAGCGTCACAGTTTCAACACAGTGTCAGAGTGAAAATTGGGTCTGGGAAAACCAATCCAAGTTCCACATCACGGCTTGTTAGCCAATGGGCTGCCAGAACAATTATATGTCACATAATCCATGTGTTTACGAAAATTTTCGAAGCCTTTTGTTTATCGCAAGGTCTCTTGAAGTTTAAAGTTGTAAAGTCGCAAGTTTGCAGATTAATCAAACAACTCTGTGGGGATATAACAGTTGTCTACTGTGAATGCTCATGAAGCTGCCATTTAGTCAGATTAGACTGGTGATTGCCAATGATGGATCATTGGGATAACAAATGTAATGCTTCCTTCTACATGTCAATGTTTAAACTGTGATGCTTACTTTTACTGTAAGCCCATTGGCTGGCAAGCTGTGATGATGTGGTTGCAGGGGCTATCCCATATGAAATGCTTACTCTGACACTGTGTTGAAACTGTGACGCTGTGTTTTGGAGTATCCGCATTGGCCAGAAGCCGGGAAATCTGACCCAGTTTAAAATGGCATCACAGCTTGTAGTTAATTTACATATATTGCAATGCTAGAATACAGTCATCGCTGACATCACAGTTCAATGGCATAGAAAAGAACTTGAGATCCCACGTAAGTCTAACGAGGACTGTAAAGTGCTTGGACGTTATTTTTTGGCTTTGTTCCACAGGCCATAGACTAGAATCTCTGAAATCAACCAAGTTTACATTTGATGCAATATGTTACAGCCTAATTGGTGATTGATCCTTGCAAAGTTTAATATTCTTACAATTGTACCTGGTATACCCCTCAGTGGCTAATTGCTATTCACACCTTTTGAGGTCCTAGGGTTCCTCTCAAGACTGTCTGGTATCTACTGCATCAAATAAGCAATTGAAATTCACCAATCACTTCTATGGTGTAGGAAGAAATAGAATTTGATGCGTTAATTACATTTAATAGAATTTGATGTGTTACATTTAATAGAATTTGATATGTTAATTACATTTAAAAAATATGAATTTTGCAATTCAGCATATTCTGAAACCCATTGATCCACTCTTTAGTGTGATTCACGTTTGTTTTCCCTATTCTTGAGCAAGAAAGAGTTGTTTTTTTTCGCGTAACAGGACATGTCCCTGTTACGAAATTCTCTGAAATTCAACTTAAACAGTGGTGGCACTGCAGAAAGTATATATATATATCAAAAGTAGAGTGCTAATTAGTTGTAACAGGTGTTATTGATCCAGTTACTTCTTTAAAACGTGTATAGAAGGTAATGCAAACAGAATATTTGTCCTGTTGCGGTCAATTAATTTCATTTAATTGTCAAGAACATCAGTGAGCAACAAAAAATACAATTCAGCCTAGGTTACAATTATAGCTAAATGTATTAAGTATAGTTTAACAGCTTAATTTTGAAAGTTTCTGAACTTCCAGAGTAGCTTAAGCATTCTAAAGAATTGTCCTGTTACCACATGTCTGGCTTGGATTTTGAAGTCTACATTGCGGCTAAGTCGTAACAGTGTGGCCAACAAAAATAGCACAGAAAATAAGTGTCTGCCTTATTTGTGTCGTTAGTAGCCAAAAAGTAGATATTTCATCATTTCTTTTACATCGACAGAACTCAGAACCCTAATTGTCCCGTTACGTTTTTTAAACATTGAATTTTTAAAAAATCAAATATATGTGTATGGGGAGCTCCAACAACCTTTGTAAGGTGACCCAAGCAGGCTATATTTCATTAAAATATTCAATTTTGAGGATCCAAAGCACCTTGGAAGTCGGAAATGGCAAAATATGAAAAATGTTACGTTTTTTAATATCTCAAATAAATAGTCATTCATAAAAAAGTGAAACGTTTACAGCCTTAAGAATGTTGATTTCATATGGGCATATGATTATCTGAAATAGATTTCATAATTTCTTGTCAAAATTCCAAACATTCTCTTTGACAGCTTTTTTCAGCTAACATGCCCCAACTTCGTGGCCTTACCCATATGAGCTCTGATCTTATTTATTACACTACCTTGGAACTGTTGAATTTTTAAGTCAGCTGTGGTGTAAGCTTGGATCATAGCATAAATTATCAGATTATACACTGTTTGTTTGTTGTTACAACTCAGTTATGCTTTTCATTGTTGATAAGTTCAATGATTCCTTGCTGATCCTTTACTTGCTTGTTCATTTAAACTTCAGTGTACCACATGAACTTGAATAGATCCCCTCCCTCATCCTTTATCTATTTGAAGCAATGGACCTTTGTTTCAAGCGGCTTTCATGAACGTCTTTACATGTAACCTACTACAACTTTTCATGGCTGTATTGAGGGCAGCCTTTATTTTAAGGGGTTTCTATTCTGCTGAGTAGAGGAGAGATACTTTATTCAAATAAATATGACGTAACCATTTTTCTGACCATTGGAGTTGGTTGAATGGTTTTCAACCAATTCTAGTGGGTTGCCCTCAACCAGTCAAAATGGTAGTTTCAACCAAAATAACTGATTGATTTTGCCTCAACCAATTGATTGGTTGGTCTTTTCCCAAAAATCAACCAATCTGTTTTAAGAGTGACATGTGCTCTACTTTGTGCCCTCCGAGCTGCGGGCAACTTACTAGTGTGTATTGAATATAGTCCAGGCAAATACTTTCTACAGTTGGCAACAAAACCCCCTGATGTTTCCCATTGAATTCAATAGCTCTGACAAATGCCAAATGAGAGTGGTGACATCAGCATATATATCAAATCATGAAAAGGATAACATCAATTTGTGTCACACAACATAATGCCAAACTGTTGGGAAGGGCACCTAAACCTGGTAGGCGGTTTGTATTTCGCATAGGGGTTAACAACGTCAAAAATGTTTCAACCCCGTTGCAGCCATTGGATTAGCATTGGAGCACAGATTTAACTAATTGTGCAAACGTTTTGACCCATTTGTGAAATGGAACCTGCCAACTAGATTTAGTTATTCTCCACAGCTGATTTAGCATATCGATAGTGAAAGTGCAAAACCTTGTATGTCAAAATTTTACTATTTTTAGATTTTGGATGGAATGACTATTTCAATGTCCAATACATGTTGTCAATTGGTCACCTTTCCAGTTTGCTATTTCTGGAAGCTGTAACAGGCAGATTTCACCAAACCTTGTATGTTGATTTGTTCCAAAAAGTGAAAGTGCAAAACCTAGTAACTCAAATCAGAAGTTTGAAGCGCATATTTTTGGATGTTTAAGTTTTTTTTGAAAAACAATGATTGTGGTACTTTGTTATGGCTCTCAGGAAGTTTCCCTGTTAAAAAATTTTCACCTCCCTTCATTTGTTTTGGTGATGTAGGCTATTAAAAAAAGCGTGCATGAAAATTTGAAAAAATTGCCATTTTCCTCATTCTTGCAAATTAAAATTAGCTGTTGTTATTTATTATGGTCAAATTTTAATTTTTACTGTATACCTGTAGATTGGAAGTACATTCAATGCCGCAAGTTGCTTAGAAATGTGATAAATGATCGACTTACAAGGTTTTGCCACATCACTAACTTGTAAGTAAGTGTAAGTGCAAAACCTTGTAACTCGTTTTCAAACATATGTGATGGTAACATCAATGCAAGGGGTCACAAAATTATGTTAAAACAGGATATCACTTTCTATAAATCAAGTTGAGCCTAACTCACACATTAATAAACATTACCATCAAAAAAAGATCTGTGATGGTTTTTTTATTTCTGAAAAACAGCTATTTTTCGACTTAAGAGGTTTTGCACTTTCACCATCGATATGTTGTCTGGTATGTGATGCTATCATACTTTTTGTGATTTGAAACATTCTGATGTCACCACACTCATTTTACAAAACCTGTTTACTATTGGGAAAACATCAAAGGGGTTGTGGACCAATCTTGATATTTCGACTTGTTCCTTACAAGGAATTAAAAATAGCTTGGGACCATTCCCAGGTGCTGCAGGTGAACCATTCATTGAAAAAGAAGGGATGGGGGATGGGGAATTGATTGCAATCATTGCACGGTTGGTTGTAGGAATAGGATGGAATAGGTGAAAATTTTTTAATGGCTTGATTTTTCAGTCTGCAACCAATATGGCAATTAACCATGAAGCCAAAGATAATTATGTGCGATTTATTGGTTTTTTCACATTTTTGTATTTGGCAAAGAAAAAGAGCATAAAATTAATACCTATTATTGACAAATCAGCATAATAGCAGAAAATGCACCATGCTAATATACCTAGATGCAGATCCAAAAATTTGGTAACATGTTAAAGATTTACATCCAATTAGACAAACGTATGCATCACTGCAGAAATATAATGTCACAATTTTACTTGACCTGGTTTCTCACAAAAAATTAAATATCTTCCAAGACCAAAAGTGACATAGCAACAAAATAGGCATACCTGCTGATATTTTAGAACATGTGGAATTGATTAAAGGTGTCATTTTTACTTTAAAGTCAATAATAAAAGTCATAAGATGCCTTCTGTTGCCTGGAAATTTTTCCTCAATTTTTTCAATTTTTTTTACAAATGATCATTAAAAAGAACACAAAATACTTGTGATTTCCTATTTTTGGCATCACCATTGGATTGGGCATATTGAAAAGTATATATTTTGACACAAAAATTATAAAAATCTGATAAGCTATTGGAGAGTTATGCTAAATCAGACACATAAGATGCGTCACTGCTGAAACTTGACGTAGTCACATCACAATTCTCACTTGACCTGACCAGTCATGTAAATGGGAATATCTTCACCACTAAATGTCACACAGCATCAAATAAGACATGGTTTCTGGTATTTCTGAATGTCAGGAAGTTTTTTATGATGTTATTTTTACCCTAAAACCAACCATTCATTGAATATGATGCCTTATTTTGCCAGAGAATCCTGATTTTTTTTCAAATTTTTCAAATTTTTTGCATTTGATCCTTAAAAACAGCATGAAACATTTATAATACAGACATTTTTATGACATCATTACATTGGGAATATTGAAATACATATATTTTGACCCAAAAATTATCGAAATCGGATAAGCCATTAAAGATATAGACCAAAAACCGCATGCATCTATTTTTATGGCGACCATCTTGGAAAATGGCCGCCAGAGGTAAACGCGACCGATACGACGCGCCAGAAATGACTTTTCTGGTGCGCCTAATTATTATTATTCCCTTTATACCCATATGCTTCGTTAGTGGTACCTTGTTCGATTAGGCTAGAGCCCCTGGGCTGCCGGTCTAGAAGTTGCGCATGCGTGACGCCAGTGTGTCGTGCGTAAAACGTTGATCGATCCATATGACGGACTGGCGGGCTCCCTTTTGTGTTCAACAAATTTTGTTTCACTTCGTTGAAACGATTGCTATATGTATGTCAATCTAATCAGTATTTATTCTTCATTCTAGTCATACATCTAGACCCAGAAGCCGTTTAATTTCAGAAAAACAGATGGCTTAACAGTTCTTTGAATGGCTAAGCCGGCTAGCCGTTTTTGATAATGGCTGCTTATGGCTCACAGACGATGTGGCTTGAAATGGTTTAAAGTGGCTAAGTCACTGTAAGATAGGTAATTCTATAATACACTGAAAGACATAAGTTATGCATATGTTGGGAGGGCAAGATGTTCAAGGGTTATGGTCAATATGATGGTTCCATGGTGTAAGACACCCAAAAACAGGGTCACAAACAATAAATCACTGAGCCGGGAAACATTTTCGTTTTTAAAAATGGCTGGCAAAGGGGAGTTTTCAGAAAACACAGTTTTTGCTGTTGACCAATAGCATTTGCAGGTATGCGGTTTCATGTGAGCTTAAATGAATCCTTAAACATACAAGCACACAATTCTTTTACAACTGAATGTATTGTGTCCCCAATTACAGAATATGACGGGGATGAAACTATTGGAATTGTGCAGGTGTGAAAACTCAGCTTAACGTTGTTGAGTGTAAGATGTTCATCTGTCAAGTGTATCAAAGAAAGCTGCCTGTTACAGGGAGGTAGGGTAGACAAGGAGTAAACGAAGAGGTGTCGGACCCAGAAAAACAACCGGAACTCAAGATACCCTCCATTGTAATGAAGGCATGTTTCTGGATGTTGTAGGGGATGCTAGTAGTATAGTAAGTTGCCGTATTTCGCAGTTCAGTTTAGTTTCAACCTGGATCAAGGATCAGTTTTTCAGTAAACGTCCATGTGACGTCCGATCTGAAGAGTCACTCCCTGAGGTCACCCCCTGAGGTCACCTGGGTCACCTGAGACCGTCTGATGTCACCTGACACCTAAAGAGCAACCAATTAGAGTAAATCGTTATACTGACGTCTGTAGCTGCTGTAGCTGCTGGAGACTCAGTGGAGAGCTAGGTGTGATGTGTGATGAAAGAGTAGAGGCCTAGTGCAAAGGAATGATTCACATTTTTAAAAAATGTTCAAAAGCAGAAACAAAATTGTATGGATGAATTGAATTGCATTAGAAATGGAAGCATCTTCCAATCTGCATTGGTATTATTTTTCTAAATTATGGGTAAGAACACACATAAAAACTTGAACTCCTATGTAAGAAGCTTAACTTTCTGCCAACAAATGTGTTGGTGTTCAGTGATTTTCAGAAAATCATTTTGCATTGTGTCTTTTGCAAGTGAAATTAATAACTTAAGTCACTGAAGTCAGCACTTTATGCAACAGTTCTAAACAGAAAATTACATTTTCTTGATTATTCTATGTTCATAAGTACAAATGTGCTGATTTTATTCAAAATCAGATTTTGAAATCGTATAGAGAATGTAGTTTGTTCCACCTGTTTAAGTCTCCTTGTTGAAAACATTATAAGAAAATGCTATAACATAGATTCAATTTTATCCTCCAAGTTATTATCGTTGCATTTTTACTGCTAATTTTCACTCCACAGAGACATCCATTGTCAATACCAACGAATATTGATAATGCATTGAGTAAACAATTGAACATTAAAAACAAACTAAGCTATTTTCCTGCAAAATTACCAATTTAAGTAAAATCCTCTTCATTACTATCTTTAAGGATGTTAAATTTAACTAAAACAGTATAATAACATATGTCATCCTATCATCGTCTTATGTTGTTATCCTACCACAAGTCAAATTTTAACTTTTTAAGGTGTTGCATCCAAGAATCACCTGTCAAGGCTGACGTACCCAGTGTGATAATAATAAATCAACCAACCAAATATGTTTACGTGATGTCTAAAGTATGGACTAAAGTGCATTTATTGCAACCAGAAATCCATTAGTGTGATGAAAATCAAGTTCAACCTAACATAAATAATAATACTTGGTATTGTGAACACAGATTAAGATACTCAGAAGCTCTCAGGAAGCACAGAAACAAGGATGAAGAAAAGTGAAAAAAGGATGTTCAATTCAAAATATATTCCCATTTTTATGGTGCTTAATGTCTGAGTTTTGAGGTATTTTCAAACTATGTGGTGAATACTGAACTTACCATATATACAACCCATATAAAATATTTACCTCTAATAAAATATTTTTTTTTTTTTTTCAGAAAAAGTTGTCCTGTTAGTCCTATCAAAATAATGGTTAACAATGATAAACTCAGTTACAAGAGATTTGTCAATGATGCAAACTCTACTGCTAATGTACATGTTATTGCTAAATATTTGAATTATGAAACAACACATGTATAAACATAGACTGAAGGATATGTTAGTTTTCAAGATATTATGGTTATATTCCTGTTGTGAATAGTATTACTCAGTTGAATTGATGGAAATATTGCTGGTTTTAATGCTACTGAACTGCCATGTATTTTAGAATTTTTATTTATTGAATAGCAAACCACTGTTTTATTGTTGTTTTATTGTTCCTTTTTGTTTCTTTTTATATGATTAAACCAATTGTATATCGTGAATAGTGTGTGAATAAAGTATTTTATATATACTATTGGGAAATTAGAGCCAATTAGCCCAATAACGGACCCATTCACATATTTTACCATAACTTTTTTTGGTGCATTGTTGTGAAATATACATGAAATACGTAAAGTAATCAACTTATCACATCTGATTATGGTTACATAATATAGACAATATAAGAAATGGAAATCCCAAATTTCAAATTAGACTTTTATTAACAGAACGAATATTACAATAAAACTAGGTTACATTATGTCTTTCCATTCACAAGGAATTTAGAGTCATAGCTTTTTCAATTCATATTGAAGCAAACATTTATTTGACTCATCTAGTCCACTGTAGACAATTTGTTTCATTCATTTTAAATTGATAATCCCTTCCCTGTCATAATGATGACAAATCCACACAAATTTTGCCTTTTTCATGACAAAAACAATTATTTGATGACAGTGTTTCACATGCTAAGGGCATTTTGCATGAGGGCAACTGATTTCCACTTCTGCTAGTCACGCTGCATAAATTATTTTTGAAAGATTCGACGCTAAAGATGTACAACGATTGAATCAAATGTAACTATTTTCTAAAACTGAGCTTTCGCTCTTTTACCCTCATGATCTATTGATGTTGCTACAAAAGGCTAATAATTCAAGGCAAAGTGCATAAACAAATTGAAGCATCCATTTATTAATGTAAAACTTACCTACTTCATAAATCTATAAAATCCTAATTTATCTTACTCTGTAAATAAAAAATTCTTCTATAAAAACATTTTAATGTTAAATTAAGAACACTAGTTCACATTATAAATGTCACCAGACCTTTCAGCTTGTCCTGAGGAAGTTGGAAAATTATTTAAGAATCTTTTTTTTCTACATTGGATGAATTTAGGAGAATTTTTATGTAAATGTAGACTTGTCTTTTTTTTATGATAAAGGATTTTACCAAAGAAGGTAAAATTTACTTTTGACCTTGTGTACACGGTGATGTTGATATAATTGTTGAAATCGGCATTGTTTTTTTCTCAATACATGTATTGTGGGTTTAATTGTCGATTTTTGTTATTCCCTCATGTTATCACAGCTGTGACACACTATATTTTTCTAGTCCTGTCTATTATCCACAAGAAAAAATATCAATGATCAGATAATTGCTTCCGACTTTTGCGTTTCCCTTATTTGCTTAGGACCACATGTTCACATGTTGATGGATCGATAGATAGATTGATAGATAGATAGATGGATCGATAGATAGATAGATACATTGATAAATAGATCTACAGATAGATAGATCGATAAATAGATCGATAGATAGATCGATAGATAGATTGATGGGTTAATTATACCGCGTGCCATGATTTATAACATTTCTGCAATTATTGACCATTTGGCACGCGGTATAATTAACCCATCAATCTATCTATCGATCTATCTATCGATCTATTTATCGATCTATCTATCTGTAGATCTATTTATCAATGTATCTATCTATCTATCGATCCATCTATCTATCTATCAATCTATCTATCGATCCATCAACATGTGAACATGTGGTCCTAAGCAAATAAGGGAAACGCAAAAGTCGGAAGCAATTATCTGATCATTGATATTTTTTCTTGTGGATAATAGACAGGACTAGAAAAATATAGTGTGTCACAGCTGTGATAACATGAGGGAATAACAAAAATCGACAATTAAACCCACAATACATGTATTGAGAAAAAAACAATGCCGATTTCAACAATTATATCAACATCACCGTGTACACAAGGTCAAAAGTAAATTTTACCTTCTTTGGTAAAATCCTTTATCATAAAAAAAAGACAAGTCTACATTTACATAAAAATTCTCCTAAATTCATCCAATGTAGAAAAAAAAGATTCTTAAATAATTTTCCAACTTCCTCAGGACAAGCTGAAAGGTCTGGTGACATTTATAATGTGAACTAGTGTTCTTAATTTAACATTAAAATGTTTTTATAGAAGAATTTTTTATTTACAGAGTAAGATAAATTAGGATTTTATAGATTTATGAAGTAGGTAAGTTTTACATTAATAAATGGATGCTTCAATTTGTTTATGCACTTTGCCTTGAATTATTAGCCTTTTGTAGCAACATCAATAGATCATGAGGGTAAAAGAGCGAAAGCTCAGTTTTAGAAAATAGTTACATTTGATTCAATCGTTGTACATCTTTAGCGTCGAATCTTTCAAAAATAATTTATGCAGCGTGACTAGCAGAAGTGGAAATCAGTTGCCCTCATGCAAAATGCCCTTAGCATGTGAAACACTGTCATCAAATAATTGTTTTTGTCATGAAAAAGGCAAAATTTGTGTGGATTTGTCATCATTATGACAGGGAAGGGATTATCAATTTAAAATGAATGAAACAAATTGTCTACAGTGGACTAGATGAGTCAAATAAATGTTTGCTTCAATATGAATTGAAAAAGCTATGACTCTAAATTCCTTGTGAATGGTAAGACATAATGTAACCTAGTTTTATTGTAATATTCGTTCTGTTAATAAAAGTCTAATTTGAAATTTGGGATTTCCATTTCTTATATTGTCTATATTATGTAACCATAATCAGATGTGATAAGTTGATTACTTTACGTATTTCATGTATATTTCACAACAATGCACCAAAAAAAGTTATGGTAAAATATGTGAATGGGTCCGTTATTGGGCTAATTGGCTCTAATTTCCCAATAGTATATATAAAATACTTTATTCACACACTATTCACGATATACAATTGGTTTAATCATATAAAAAGAAACAAAAAGGAACAATAAAACAACAATAAAACAGTGGTTTGCTATTCAATAAATAAAAATTCTAAAATACATGGCAGTTCAGTAGCATTAAAACCAGCAATATTTCCATCAATTCAACTGAGTAATACTATTCACAACAGGAATATAACCATAATATCTTGAAAACTAACATATCCTTCAGTCTATGTTTATACATGTGTTGTTTCATAATTCAAATATTTAGCAATAACATGTACATTAGCAGTAGAGTTTGCATCATTGACAAATCTCTTGTAACTGAGTTTATCATTGTTAACCATTATTTTGATAGGACTAACAGGACAACTTTTTCTGAAAAAAAAAAAAAAATATTTTATTAGAGGTAAATATTTTATATGGGTTGTATATATGGTAAGTTCAGTATTCACCACATAGTTTGAAAATACCTCAAAACTCAGACATTAAGCACCATAAAAATGGGAATATATTTTGAATTGAACATCCTTTTTTCACTTTTCTTCATCCTTGTTTCTGTGCTTCCTGAGAGCTTCTGAGTATCTTAATCTGTGTTCACAATACCAAGTATTATTATTTATGTTAGGTTGAACTTGATTTTCATCACACTAATGGATTTCTGGTTGCAATAAATGCACTTTAGTCCATACTTTAGACATCACGTAAACATATTTGGTTGGTTGATTTATTATTATCACACTGGGTACGTCAGCCTTGACAGGTGATTCTTGGATGCAACACCTTAAAAAGTTAAAATTTGACTTGTGGTAGGATAACAACATAAGACGATGATGGGATGACATATGTTATTATACTGTTTTAGTTAAATTTAACATCCTTAAAGATAGTAATGAAGAGGATTTTACTTAAATTGGTAATTTTGCAGGAAAATAGCTTAGTTTGTTTTTAATGTTCAATTGTTTACTCAATGCATTATCAATATTCGTTGGTATTGACAATGGATGTCTCTGTGGAGTGAAAATTAGCAGTAAAAATGCAACGATAATAACTTGGAGGATAAAATTGAATCTATGTTATAGCATTTTCTTATAATGTTTTCAACAAGGAGACTTAAACAGGTGGAACAAACTACATTCTCTATACGATTTCAAAATCTGATTTTGAATAAAATCAGCACATTTGTACTTATGAACATAGAATAATCAAGAAAATGTAATTTTCTGTTTAGAACTGTTGCATAAAGTGCTGACTTCAGTGACTTAAGTTATTAATTTCACTTGCAAAAGACACAATGCAAAATGATTTTCTGAAAATCACTGAACACCAACACATTTGTTGGCAGAAAGTTAAGCTTCTTACATAGGAGTTCAAGTTTTTATGTGTGTTCTTACCCATAATTTAGAAAAATAATACCAATGCAGATTGGAAGATGCTTCCATTTCTAATGCAATTCAATTCATCCATACAATTTTGTTTCTGCTTTTGAACATTTTTTAAAAATGTGAATCATTCCTTTGCACTAGGCCTCTACTCTTTCATCACACATCACACCTAGCTCTCCACTGAGTCTCCAGCAGCTACAGCAGCTACAGACGTCAGTATAACGATTTACTCTAATTGGTTGCTCTTTAGGTGTCAGGTGACATCAGACGGTCTCAGGTGACCCAGGTGACCTCAGGGGGTGACCTCAGGGAGTGACTCTTCAGATCGGACGTCACATGGACGTTTACTGAAAAACTGATCCTTGATCCAGGTTGAAACTAAACTGAACTGCGAAATACGGCAACTTACTATACTACTGATGCTACAGATGAGAGGACATGTCAATCTGCAAAAGAACCCCAAGAATTTAGACTTTATGGTTTATTTTATGTAAAGCTTGTGTTTGGTAGAACCTTATATTGAGCACACAGATGAGGTTCTTGAATGCACAACATATGCATAACTTTTGTCCTTCAGTGTACATTCCTCTTAAAAGTCTGGTGTCTGACCAGTTGAGATAAAGGGCCGCCACCCAAGCCAAGTGCTTGGGAGCAACTTGTCTGGTTCAAACAATCAATTTAATGGAACAAACAAGTTCTCTGACATTTTGAACAATTCAATTTTCTGGATTAGACAATCGCTTGATCGGACACATATTAGATATTGGTTGTCTGTTATCAGACAATCCTTTTTTTATGAATTGGGCACAGAAGGAGCAGCAGAGAGAAAGGGATGACGAATACCTTGCGTGGACAAAGCAAGGCATGCAGGAACCCTGGTGCTATACTTTTAGATATAAAGAAATTGACAGATAGATAGATAGATAGATAGATAGATAGATAGATAGATAGATAGATAGATAGATAGATAGATAAACTTGAACCACAAATGTGCCTGCAACAAGCTCTGCTTTACGGCACATGCATGAGCAAATTTATGCAAAAATGTTTATTTTTTACATTGTGTTAAGCCAGAATGAACTCAAAAGTCAATAATACAGAGATCTACAACATGCTTGGCCCTATGGGATTTCAATTTCTCTAATGCCTATACGACAGTGCAAGCAAACCACTGTTGTGAATGGTGCTTAAGTCAACTTTGTCAAGAGTGTCTGAAGTATATATACTCCAATTTGGCCTGGCCTCGTCCAATTTTGATAATTTTTATACCACGGGAAGCGTCTTTTTGAGCCCTTTCTGTTGATACCAAATATGCCTGGGTAACCTAAAGATAAACGGCTTACAAAATTAATGACGGCTTATGGCAGTAGTATAGTAAGTTGCCGTATTTCGCAGTTCAGTTTAGTTTCAACCTGGATCAAGGATCAGTTTTTCAGTAAACGTCCATGTGACGTCCGATCTGAAGAGTCACTCCCTGAGGTCACCCCCTGAGGTCACCTGGGTCACCTGAGACCGTCTGATGTCACCTGACACCTAAAGAGCAACCAATTAGAGTAAATCGTTATACTGACGTCTGTAGCTGCTGTAGCTGCTGGAGACTCAGTGGAGAGCTAGGTGTGATGTGTGATGAAAGAGTAGAGGCCTAGTGCAAAGGAATGATTCACATTTTTAAAAAATGTTCAAAAGCAGAAACAAAATTGTATGGATGAATTGAATTGCATTAGAAATGGAAGCATCTTCCAATCTGCATTGGTATTATTTTTCTAAATTATGGGTAAGAACACACATAAAAACTTGAACTCCTATGTAAGAAGCTTAACTTTCTGCCAACAAATGTGTTGGTGTTCAGTGATTTTCAGAAAATCATTTTGCATTGTGTCTTTTGCAAGTGAAATTAATAACTTAAGTCACTGAAGTCAGCACTTTATGCAACAGTTCTAAACAGAAAATTACATTTTCTTGATTATTCTATGTTCATAAGTACAAATGTGCTGATTTTATTCAAAATCAGATTTTGAAATCGTATAGAGAATGTAGTTTGTTCCACCTGTTTAAGTCTCCTTGTTGAAAACATTATAAGAAAATGCTATAACATAGATTCAATTTTATCCTCCAAGTTATTATCGTTGCATTTTTACTGCTAATTTTCACTCCACAGAGACATCCATTGTCAATACCAACGAATATTGATAATGCATTGAGTAAACAATTGAACATTAAAAACAAACTAAGCTATTTTCCTGCAAAATTACCAATTTAAGTAAAATCCTCTTCATTACTATCTTTAAGGATGTTAAATTTAACTAAAACAGTATAATAACATATGTCATCCTATCATCGTCTTATGTTGTTATCCTACCACAAGTCAAATTTTAACTTTTTAAGGTGTTGCATCCAAGAATCACCTGTCAAGGCTGACGTACCCAGTGTGATAATAATAAATCAACCAACCAAATATGTTTACGTGATGTCTAAAGTATGGACTAAAGTGCATTTATTGCAACCAGAAATCCATTAGTGTGATGAAAATCAAGTTCAACCTAACATAAATAATAATACTTGGTATTGTGAACACAGATTAAGATACTCAGAAGCTCTCAGGAAGCACAGAAACAAGGATGAAGAAAAGTGAAAAAAGGATGTTCAATTCAAAATATATTCCCATTTTTATGGTGCTTAATGTCTGAGTTTTGAGGTATTTTCAAACTATGTGGTGAATACTGAACTTACCATATATACAACCCATATAAAATATTTACCTCTAATAAAATATTTTTTTTTTTTTTCAGAAAAAGTTGTCCTGTTAGTCCTATCAAAATAATGGTTAACAATGATAAACTCAGTTACAAGAGATTTGTCAATGATGCAAACTCTACTGCTAATGTACATGTTATTGCTAAATATTTGAATTATGAAACAACACATGTATAAACATAGACTGAAGGATATGTTAGTTTTCAAGATATTATGGTTATATTCCTGTTGTGAATAGTATTACTCAGTTGAATTGATGGAAATATTGCTGGTTTTAATGCTACTGAACTGCCATGTATTTTAGAATTTTTATTTATTGAATAGCAAACCACTGTTTTATTGTTGTTTTATTGTTCCTTTTTGTTTCTTTTTATATGATTAAACCAATTGTATATCGTGAATAGTGTGTGAATAAAGTATTTTATATATACTATTGGGAAATTAGAGCCAATTAGCCCAATAACGGACCCATTCACATATTTTACCATAACTTTTTTTGGTGCATTGTTGTGAAATATACATGAAATACGTAAAGTAATCAACTTATCACATCTGATTATGGTTACATAATATAGACAATATAAGAAATGGAAATCCCAAATTTCAAATTAGACTTTTATTAACAGAACGAATATTACAATAAAACTAGGTTACATTATGTCTTTCCATTCACAAGGAATTTAGAGTCATAGCTTTTTCAATTCATATTGAAGCAAACATTTATTTGACTCATCTAGTCCACTGTAGACAATTTGTTTCATTCATTTTAAATTGATAATCCCTTCCCTGTCATAATGATGACAAATCCACACAAATTTTGCCTTTTTCATGACAAAAACAATTATTTGATGACAGTGTTTCACATGCTAAGGGCATTTTGCATGAGGGCAACTGATTTCCACTTCTGCTAGTCACGCTGCATAAATTATTTTTGAAAGATTCGACGCTAAAGATGTACAACGATTGAATCAAATGTAACTATTTTCTAAAACTGAGCTTTCGCTCTTTTACCCTCATGATCTATTGATGTTGCTACAAAAGGCTAATAATTCAAGGCAAAGTGCATAAACAAATTGAAGCATCCATTTATTAATGTAAAACTTACCTACTTCATAAATCTATAAAATCCTAATTTATCTTACTCTGTAAATAAAAAATTCTTCTATAAAAACATTTTAATGTTAAATTAAGAACACTAGTTCACATTATAAATGTCACCAGACCTTTCAGCTTGTCCTGAGGAAGTTGGAAAATTATTTAAGAATCTTTTTTTTCTACATTGGATGAATTTAGGAGAATTTTTATGTAAATGTAGACTTGTCTTTTTTTTATGATAAAGGATTTTACCAAAGAAGGTAAAATTTACTTTTGACCTTGTGTACACGGTGATGTTGATATAATTGTTGAAATCGGCATTGTTTTTTTCTCAATACATGTATTGTGGGTTTAATTGTCGATTTTTGTTATTCCCTCATGTTATCACAGCTGTGACACACTATATTTTTCTAGTCCTGTCTATTATCCACAAGAAAAAATATCAATGATCAGATAATTGCTTCCGACTTTTGCGTTTCCCTTATTTGCTTAGGACCACATGTTCACATGTTGATGGATCGATAGATAGATTGATAGATAGATAGATGGATCGATAGATAGATAGATACATTGATAAATAGATCTACAGATAGATAGATCGATAAATAGATCGATAGATAGATCGATAGATAGATTGATGGGTTAATTATACCGCGTGCCATGATTTATAACATTTCTGCAATTATTGACCATTTGGCACGCGGTATAATTAACCCATCAATCTATCTATCGATCTATCTATCGATCTATTTATCGATCTATCTATCTGTAGATCTATTTATCAATGTATCTATCTATCTATCGATCCATCTATCTATCTATCAATCTATCTATCGATCCATCAACATGTGAACATGTGGTCCTAAGCAAATAAGGGAAACGCAAAAGTCGGAAGCAATTATCTGATCATTGATATTTTTTCTTGTGGATAATAGACAGGACTAGAAAAATATAGTGTGTCACAGCTGTGATAACATGAGGGAATAACAAAAATCGACAATTAAACCCACAATACATGTATTGAGAAAAAAACAATGCCGATTTCAACAATTATATCAACATCACCGTGTACACAAGGTCAAAAGTAAATTTTACCTTCTTTGGTAAAATCCTTTATCATAAAAAAAAGACAAGTCTACATTTACATAAAAATTCTCCTAAATTCATCCAATGTAGAAAAAAAAGATTCTTAAATAATTTTCCAACTTCCTCAGGACAAGCTGAAAGGTCTGGTGACATTTATAATGTGAACTAGTGTTCTTAATTTAACATTAAAATGTTTTTATAGAAGAATTTTTTATTTACAGAGTAAGATAAATTAGGATTTTATAGATTTATGAAGTAGGTAAGTTTTACATTAATAAATGGATGCTTCAATTTGTTTATGCACTTTGCCTTGAATTATTAGCCTTTTGTAGCAACATCAATAGATCATGAGGGTAAAAGAGCGAAAGCTCAGTTTTAGAAAATAGTTACATTTGATTCAATCGTTGTACATCTTTAGCGTCGAATCTTTCAAAAATAATTTATGCAGCGTGACTAGCAGAAGTGGAAATCAGTTGCCCTCATGCAAAATGCCCTTAGCATGTGAAACACTGTCATCAAATAATTGTTTTTGTCATGAAAAAGGCAAAATTTGTGTGGATTTGTCATCATTATGACAGGGAAGGGATTATCAATTTAAAATGAATGAAACAAATTGTCTACAGTGGACTAGATGAGTCAAATAAATGTTTGCTTCAATATGAATTGAAAAAGCTATGACTCTAAATTCCTTGTGAATGGTAAGACATAATGTAACCTAGTTTTATTGTAATATTCGTTCTGTTAATAAAAGTCTAATTTGAAATTTGGGATTTCCATTTCTTATATTGTCTATATTATGTAACCATAATCAGATGTGATAAGTTGATTACTTTACGTATTTCATGTATATTTCACAACAATGCACCAAAAAAAGTTATGGTAAAATATGTGAATGGGTCCGTTATTGGGCTAATTGGCTCTAATTTCCCAATAGTATATATAAAATACTTTATTCACACACTATTCACGATATACAATTGGTTTAATCATATAAAAAGAAACAAAAAGGAACAATAAAACAACAATAAAACAGTGGTTTGCTATTCAATAAATAAAAATTCTAAAATACATGGCAGTTCAGTAGCATTAAAACCAGCAATATTTCCATCAATTCAACTGAGTAATACTATTCACAACAGGAATATAACCATAATATCTTGAAAACTAACATATCCTTCAGTCTATGTTTATACATGTGTTGTTTCATAATTCAAATATTTAGCAATAACATGTACATTAGCAGTAGAGTTTGCATCATTGACAAATCTCTTGTAACTGAGTTTATCATTGTTAACCATTATTTTGATAGGACTAACAGGACAACTTTTTCTGAAAAAAAAAAAAAAATATTTTATTAGAGGTAAATATTTTATATGGGTTGTATATATGGTAAGTTCAGTATTCACCACATAGTTTGAAAATACCTCAAAACTCAGACATTAAGCACCATAAAAATGGGAATATATTTTGAATTGAACATCCTTTTTTCACTTTTCTTCATCCTTGTTTCTGTGCTTCCTGAGAGCTTCTGAGTATCTTAATCTGTGTTCACAATACCAAGTATTATTATTTATGTTAGGTTGAACTTGATTTTCATCACACTAATGGATTTCTGGTTGCAATAAATGCACTTTAGTCCATACTTTAGACATCACGTAAACATATTTGGTTGGTTGATTTATTATTATCACACTGGGTACGTCAGCCTTGACAGGTGATTCTTGGATGCAACACCTTAAAAAGTTAAAATTTGACTTGTGGTAGGATAACAACATAAGACGATGATGGGATGACATATGTTATTATACTGTTTTAGTTAAATTTAACATCCTTAAAGATAGTAATGAAGAGGATTTTACTTAAATTGGTAATTTTGCAGGAAAATAGCTTAGTTTGTTTTTAATGTTCAATTGTTTACTCAATGCATTATCAATATTCGTTGGTATTGACAATGGATGTCTCTGTGGAGTGAAAATTAGCAGTAAAAATGCAACGATAATAACTTGGAGGATAAAATTGAATCTATGTTATAGCATTTTCTTATAATGTTTTCAACAAGGAGACTTAAACAGGTGGAACAAACTACATTCTCTATACGATTTCAAAATCTGATTTTGAATAAAATCAGCACATTTGTACTTATGAACATAGAATAATCAAGAAAATGTAATTTTCTGTTTAGAACTGTTGCATAAAGTGCTGACTTCAGTGACTTAAGTTATTAATTTCACTTGCAAAAGACACAATGCAAAATGATTTTCTGAAAATCACTGAACACCAACACATTTGTTGGCAGAAAGTTAAGCTTCTTACATAGGAGTTCAAGTTTTTATGTGTGTTCTTACCCATAATTTAGAAAAATAATACCAATGCAGATTGGAAGATGCTTCCATTTCTAATGCAATTCAATTCATCCATACAATTTTGTTTCTGCTTTTGAACATTTTTTAAAAATGTGAATCATTCCTTTGCACTAGGCCTCTACTCTTTCATCACACATCACACCTAGCTCTCCACTGAGTCTCCAGCAGCTACAGCAGCTACAGACGTCAGTATAACGATTTACTCTAATTGGTTGCTCTTTAGGTGTCAGGTGACATCAGACGGTCTCAGGTGACCCAGGTGACCTCAGGGGGTGACCTCAGGGAGTGACTCTTCAGATCGGACGTCACATGGACGTTTACTGAAAAACTGATCCTTGATCCAGGTTGAAACTAAACTGAACTGCGAAATACGGCAACTTACTATACTACTTATGGCTTAAAATAGCTTAAATATTTTTCAATTGGCTCAGCCAAAAGATGAAATTGGCTGGCGTGGCGGCTGCTGGCGACGGCTTCTGGGACTACATACATCCCATTTGTTCATCGACTCCATCCTGCGTTTTTTTTCACTTCACTCCAGGACCGCACTGGAAACCAGTCCTCAGACTTTTATGTGTCATCCTTGAAGTTCACCCATTGTTACATTTTCATTTCATCGATTTAATATTGTAACTCTGTTAGAATTTCAAAATAAATCAATCAATCAATATATCTAAAAATACCTGTCTGGACGGTGCAACATGATCTGCTGGATTCAGGGGATGTGAACTTTAAGACACCACACCACCTCCATTCTGAACCCCTGGGTTCTTGTTGAAAGTTGATCCTGCTCCTCCTACGTGAGCCTGAAGTACTTAAATGAAAAGCACGGTGCTGACACACTATGGAAGTAATCTACGACATAAGTATGACGTCCTCTAGACAGATTCAAGGATCCATAAATTATATGAACAGTATTCGGGGTCCAGGGAAAACCAATAATCATCGAGAAGAGATTGGCCACATTATCGCTCACTGCACATTTGAGTTGCATGTTTGAAGAATCTTTAAAGTATAAATATGGATTGTTCATGGAATCGTCATATATGAATATGGGAGAAAAAAGCAAAGAACAAGTGAATGTAACTGCACTGAATGCAAAGTGCCACAGGATGTACGGACAGTACCAAGTGAAGCTAGTGCAACCAGCACAGTCCCAAGTAGATTGCTCCCAAGTAGCAGTGCAAGTGAAAGTTGTGCTGGTAGTGTTGCTGAGCAGTCTAATTTGCCTGTGGAAGGTTTCGGCACATCCAGGTCGATCTTAAGGGCAGATGATGTCAATAGGCCTGTTGACATCACAAGAGTTGTGGGTGCAGGTAAGGAATTTTGCATCACAGTGCCATGGCCTGCAAACAGGGCCGGCTCCAGCCAATTATGCACCCTAGGCAGAATCATGCTGATGCGCCCCCCCCCCCCATAGGCATACGGCGCGCGCGATTTTTGGGAGGGCGAGCGACATTTGCCCGAATTTCAAGATCTAGATTTAATACCATTTCAAATGAAATTACCTGAAAATCATTAATTTTCAATAGTGATTATTTAATCATCTGCCCTAATTTTTTAGCCCTTTTGCCCGAATCTTGCTGTTTCCCAAACTTTTGGGGGGCGATTGCCCCCCTGACACCCCCTCCGATACGCCTATACCCCCCCCCCCTTGGACGGAAAGCACGGAGGGGAGGGGGCGCAGAGCAAGGAGAGAGCGAGAGCAAGGAGAGAGCGAGAGCAAGGAGAGAGCGAGAGCAAGGAGGGGCGCAAAGTAAGGAGGAGGCGGAGAGCAAGGAGGAAGCAGAGAGCAAGGAGGGGGCAGAGAGCAAGGAGGGGGTGCAGAGCAAGGAGGATGGTGCAGAGCAAGAAGGGGGCGCAGAGCAAGTAATGGCGAATAGCAAGAAGGGGGAGCAGAGCAAGGAGGAGGCAGAGAGCAAGGAGGGGGCACAGAGCAAGGAGGGAGCGCAGAGCAAGGAGGGGTGCAGAGCAGGTAGGGGTGCATAGCAACACTGTAAAATTAAAAAGTTTGAGTTAGCTCAAATGATAGAGTGAGATGGTTGCACAATTTGTTTGAGCTATGATAGCTTGTTGTTCTGAGTTATGATAATCTTTATGCTGTTATAACTTACAAACAACAAGCTATCTTGGCTCAACGGAATTGTGCAACCATCTCACTCAATCAATTAAGCCAACTCAAAATTCAAATTTTACAGTGAAGAAGGGGGGCAGAGCAAGGAGGAGGTGGAGAGCAAGGATGGGGCGCAGAGCAATGAGGGGGGCGCAGAGCAAGAAGGGGCGCAAAAGTAGGGGGCGGAGAGAAAGGAGGGGGCACAGAGCAACAAGGAGGGTGCAGAGCAAAGAAGGGGGAGCAGAGCAAGGATGGGGCTCAGAGCAATGGGGCACATTGCAAGAAGGAGTGCAGAGCAAGTAGGGGCGCATGGCAAGAAGGGGGTGCAGAGCAAGGAGGAGGCGGAGAGCAAGGAGGGGCGCAGAGCAATTTGGGGGCGCAGAGCAAGAAGGGGCGCAGAGCAAGAAGGGGGCTCAAAGGTAGGGGGTGGAGAGCAAGGAGGTGGCACAAGTAGGGGTGCATAGCAAGGAGGGGGCGGAGAGCAAGGAGGGGCGCAGAGCAAGAAGGGGCGCAGAGCAAGAGGGGCGCAGAACAAGAAGGGGCGCAGGGCAGGGAGGTGTGCAGGGCCGGGAGGGGGCGCAGAGCAAGGAGGGGCACATAGCAAGAAGGGGGCACAGAGAAAGTAGGGGGTGGAGAGCAAGGAGGGGGGCAGAGCAAGGAGGGGTCACAGAACAAGGAGTGGTGGAATTCGAAAAAAGAAAGGAATTAGATAGAATAACCAGGAAAGTTAAGTTTTAATTAAACATGGCATCACAGTATTTCTGAACTTCACTCAACTGCATGACTTATTGCAAATGTCCAAGTATTATTAATTTTCTTGAATAAATACTATTTCTCTCGCCTGAGTCGCCTTTCATTTTACTTGTTAACTATGGCAAGAAAAGTGAGTGCATGTGGTTACGCGTGTACATGCCTCCTTGCTCTGCGCCCCCTCTTTGCTCTGCGCCCTAGGCGACCGCCTAAATGGCCTAATGGTAGAGCCGGCCCTGCCTGCAAACTTGAATCAATGATTTATTGAATTGTACAAAGCAGGGGGGATATAGCAAATGTCGAATTGGGGGGGGGGGGTTTGAGACAAATGAACTAAAAATATCGAGATGATTGAATTAAATTTTAAAAAACTACAGGCCTAAGGGGGGGGGGAGGTTGAACTCCCTAAACCCAACTCCACACCCTCTGGATCATCTACTGCTAAATTTATTTTATTGCCTGAGGCTATCCTATAGACATTTGAATTGGTAGCTCATGATCATGCTTCATGGTTAACCAAGCATCGCTATATTTATAAAGTTAATTTTTATAATGTAATTTATAGCCAGATAGGCTTTAGTATGTTTGTAGTACTATATTACATACTGTTCATTGATGTAGGCCTACATGTATATTTGCCTTATTATCAGATTATTGTGAACCAAAGAGATTTTAATCAACATTATGTGAATAAATTACACTTAATTTTTATCTTTGCAGATGGCAAGTATCATTATAGGAGAATTGCACCAAAGCCAATGAGAGAAAGTATTCCAGGACGGATTATTTCTATTGAATCTCTGAGGGAAGAACTCCCCAAAAGAATTGTAAGAAAGAGGGTAAAGTCATTGGACAGAGATGCCAAGCCCCCGGACAACTTACCAAAGAAAAAAGTAGTCAAAAAGAAGGACAAAACGGTGGAGAGAACAGCTAAGGACCCTAACAAGTTGCCCAAAAGAGTCGTGAAACGTCGTCAATTACCAGACTGGATGTTAGAACCTGCACAAACGACAAATGCTGAACGACCTTCTGTGAAACCCGATGCTTGTATTACGAGACGTTCCAGGGGCAGGGGTTGTCAAAAATACGGCCTGTATGCAGGACTGAAAATTCCGAAATACACTAACATTAATTTGTCTTCAGAATTTGATAGAATGGGAGGAATGGCAGAAGTGAGGAAACTACTGTCATCTCCATCTGGAGGTGTCAATGAAGTGCCAAGGACCGTCCTGACAGCCAACACAGATGCACAAAGAGCTCCAGATGAGGCCTTGCAAGCAATCCCAGATGTAGATTCTGACCGAGATGGCGACTCCCATCCATGTGTTATGGTGATAAAGCCTGAAGAACATGAAAATAAACGAGAGAACGAAGAAAGTGAAGCAGATTGGCATTCCAATCCACCATGTGTTACGAATGAAGCAGTGGATGTAAAAGCAGTTGGGATTACACAGCCAAATATTAAAATTAAACAAGAACCAGGTGTGGAAGGATGCAGTGCGGATGGGGAGAAAATTATAACTGAAGGTGTCCATGCAGTAACGAATGTCAAGTCAGATCGGGATATTAAACCAAATGTTGATATAAAACATGAACGCGATATTGATGTTACTCCTAATGTTCAGTTGGATGTTTCAAATATTCAGTCAGAAAATATTGCAGAACTTGCAGACGTTAAATCAGAATCAGTGGATGTTAAAAAGGCGGATGCTAATATGCCAGGTGCACCTAAACTATATGAGGATGAGGATATTAAACAGGATGTGACAAAATGCAGTGTAAATATTCTGGGTTCAAGGAGATTAGAATCAGATTTGGTTTCTTTGAAACCAGAATCAGATATTGGTTCTTTGAGACCGGAATCAAATTTGGGTTCATTAAGACCAGAATCAGATTTAGATACATTAGAACCGGTGCAAGATTTGGGTTCACTGGGACTGGCTATGGGATCAGTCTCAAAACCAAACCCTGGCATTACTCAATGTAACACAGAGTTAACAAGAGAAGTCACACCTGCTATTACTCTACAAGCGCTGGCTGCACTGGTAAATGCTGGACAGATTCGAAATGTACTTTTGAAACCAGTAGCAGCCACAAGAAATCCTGCAACCACACAAGCCAGAGCAGAAGCAATGCCAGACAAGCCAATCGGGGAGGTGATGAGCAGTACAGTTCACACCGTCTTCTACCAGTCAGACAACGGTGCAAGAGTCACAAAACTGAAGTATAAGCTTCCTTCAACAAGCTCACAAAATACTGGTACTGATGATCTTAACAGTGATGATCTTAACAGTGGAAGTACACCCCTAAATACAGGATTGAATCATGTTGAATGCGCTTCTGCTCCAGTTCCTGAACCTCCCATACCTGTTGCCTGCAAAATTTGTGGTGAACATTTGAAGTCCAAGGATTATCTCTCAATTCATGAAGTGCTGCGCCACACAGAGATAGTTTACAAGTGTAAATACTGTTCTGAAATCGTCAAAGATTCTGTTAGCCTGGAGGTTCATCTTAAAACTCATTTTAATGAAACTGACACTCCTGAGAAGTCTGCGGCTGAATCATTACTTCCAACTATTAAAAAGACTCTTTCTAAGGAGGGCAACATTGATGTACATGCAGTGAGAAATTTGGTACCTGCAGCTGCTGTAAATGACCCAAAAAAGTTAGTCTCCTATCAAAGTTTTGTTGACGTAGGTCAAAATTTTAACGCTGTATCTGCTACAACACTTACTGGTGATGCACATGCTAGCACAACACGCACAAGCACTGTTGTCCAGGCCAGCCAGTCTGTGATGTCCAGTGGCACAAGTTCTCTGAACATGGTGAATACAACAACCGAAAGTTCAGGGCAATCTTTGAACGGTATGAAGAGTGCTGTCCAAGGTATAGGACCGTCTTTGGCCAGTACAAATGTTGTTGTCCAAAGTTCAGATCAATTTTTAATATCAACATGTGACAATGAAACAAATTGCACAGAGCTTTCTATTCCTGATGAAGATTTACCATTGCTTCCCTCTGCGTGTTCTGCCTTTGCTGGTGAAACGGATCGGAGTGCTACCACCAAAGTCAAAGAGGAATCAGCCATGCCGCTATTATCTGGGGCGGCTGCTACGATTAGTAGAACAGCTGCGGAGGGTGATCTTGAGGAGGGTGAAGTGTTATTGCCACTAACTACCAGTACTTTTGCGAGTTCTAATTCAGGTACATCTGCGAGTACTTCAACAACCTCCAGTGACTGCGCCTCAACACGCTCAACCAGTGAAGCTAAATGTGGCGGCCCAAAAAGTTCTTCGGGAAATGCCAAGTCCTATTTAGAAGAGGGCTGGGGTCCAAAATATTGCCTGTCTACTTGTATATACTGTGGGAAGTCATCAGATCAAGTGAATTTTGTGAATAATCACAAAAGAGAGCACAGCGAAGGCAAACGCTTCATGTGCAAATATTGCGGGAAAGGGTTTATGACGACGGAGGAGGTCGATGGTCACACGAAACTGCATGATCCCCAAGCGCCGTACAAATGTGTTGTCTGTGGGGAAGGGCATTCAGATCGAACAAAATTAGTGGTACATTTACGCTGGCATGATAAGAGCACGCATTACAAGTGCAGTGAATGCCCAGAGACCTTTTACCTATCGCGAGACCTGAAGCATCATGAGAGACATGCCCACGGGCCGCCCATTCTGGCCTTGCCAAAAGTTAAAAATAAATTCAAGTGCCATTATTGTTCCGAAGTATTCGAGGAGGAGATGGAAATGATTGTGCATAGACGAATCCATGCGGATCTATTTGCCTTTGAATGTTCAATATGCAACATGAAATTCCAACTTTACTCCGATTGTGTGAGACATAAAGACGAGCTAGAGCACTGGTTCTATACCTGTGAATATTGCAACAAAAAATTTCATTGTTGGAAGAAATTCAATCTGCATAAAAGCACTGACCACAGATGTAAGACATGTGGCAAAGTATTCGATAAAAGGTCGGAACTGCTGTTGCACAGAGAAGAACACTTGAAGAGCAAGAAGAGAAATGTGTTCAAGTGCCAAGTGTGTGGTGAGGTGTACGCTTTCAAGAAAGTCCTCGAGCGACACATGGCTAGGGAACACCCCTGCGCAGGGACAGAGGAAGCGTGATATTCTCCTGGTGAACTGTTAAAAATATGAGATGCCCAGTCCGTAAATCAGGAAAAGAGAGACTAACACAGTGGAAGAAATCTGGGATGAGACATATTCGCGGGATTACTTTTTTTTTTACATTTTTTGCTTCTAATGTTGAAAAAATCACTTGAAGAACTGGTTTAAGGTTTCTAATAATGTGTTTGTCTCATTCACTCCACTACTGGCACTACATAAATTGATGCTATCTCATTAAAGTTGGTCGATCAGTTGTTTATCTTGTTGGACTATTGTCTACACTTCTGCTTGCCCAGCAGATAAAAGTCCTAATTTTTCAACAATAGAAAATTTGGAAAAAGTGATGATTGACACTTACATGTACAAGAAATATTTGTTACTTTACCGAAGAAAAAAAATCCATGCATCTTGTCTAGTTTATTATATAATGCATGCATTGCAGGGATTTGTTGTTTGTTATTTAGTACTTCTTGTACCTTGTATATATATATATATATCATGCATGCGCATTATGATGACCCATGTGATTTACAACATTAAATTTTACTGAGACTACCTTGGTGCTATCAGATACTTGACAATCAAGTTGACATGCAATTATTGTTTTATATTGATGAATAGGCCTACATGATAGCTTTAAAACTTTGAAAAATATTTATCTTTAGGAGCTTTTAGGCATACCAGAAAAGTAATATAATGATATGTTAGAGACCAATAAATTCATAATGAAATCTGTGATGGAATGCTTGAGTGCTCTTGTATCAGAAATTATTCAGTCAATTCATACAGATTATGAGAGATCATTTTATAACAAATTGAATATTAAAGTTATCAAATAAACTATTCCATTTGATAATATGTTTCCATACATTGCTTTAAAATCTTGATTATCTATAGCATGTGTAGGCCTAGATATATATATTTTTTGATAATAAATATTTGTAATGTGAGTTTTGTAAATGTCGAAACATGTTTCATTAAAAAGTAAGTCCACGTATGCAACAATGTGCAATTGTATTTATTATATATTTATGTACGTGCAGCCTATGCGTGGGACCGTATGTGCAGCTCGGTGTGGATCTCTAAATTTTCTTCTTTTTTTCAACCAATTTCTTCAGGTCTAGACTGTGTAGTGTTTATGAGCAGAACTTCTATGATGATAATGTTTTGACTGCTGTTGCAGTATAAAACATAGGGACGTTTGGCCTATTGAGCCTGAAGTGGAAGTATGCATGACTACTCAGCTGATAACATGATTTATGAATGTGATTAAAAACTTCCATAGATCTTCCATTGAAAGAATTTTAGTTCTGTGGCCCTTAACAGGAGGCAGCACATGCAAGCTTTTCAGGGGGCCTCTTTTTCATGAGACACGATATGATGAGTCAAGAGGCCATGATGACTCAAATTGATGAGTTGGATCCCAAGACATTTCATGATTGAAAGTCCTCATTGCATCTTGATTGTCCCAGAAGTAGATTTGAATTTCCGCAAATTTGTGATCAGCTTGCAATACTGGCAAAGACTAGTTAAACTGGCAATATGGAAGGAGACACTGTTGAGATCAAGACAGGTAATTATCTGATAACCTGTTTCCTTGTTTGGCAGTGTTCAGCACTGCCCTGCAGTGCTACAGTTCATTTGTTGGGCATTGAGGCTGTTGTTGGCCTGTTGACAGTGTTGTTCTGTTGTGAGTTGTGTTCATTATTTTTGTGTGCATGGATGATGAGGGAGCCATATTCCCTTGTACATTATTAGTTGTGGCTTTTACAATTGGTAAGCTAGATTGACACATTCTCTTTCTGAATATCTTATGGGTCAGTGTAAAATGCGGACCATGCAGACCATGCGGACCATGCAGACCAGACATACTGGCAGCCAGTGTGTTGGTTTAAGGCTTGAACAAACACTGGCCAGTCTGGAAGGGTTAAATCATGCGGACCAAACAGTGCAGACCATGCGGACCAACTGGATAACAACAGGCTATATGATTGGAAATAGTTTTATAAAGAAAAAGGAACTTTGTAATTTTTTTTTTTCATAAAATTGTAAAAATGTTCAAGATTGTATTTGGTCTGCATTTGGTCTGCATGATTTGGTCAGTACTCTGGTCAGCATTTGGTCTGCATAGATCTGGTCTGCATTCTGGTCTGCACTTTGGGTCTGCAAGATCTTGTCTGATCAGCAAATTTTATTTCAAGAATTAAGGCTATACAATATTTTTTATTGCAGACTGTATAATCTAAATGTCATCCAATCAAGGTCGTTTCTATTAATTGCATTTAAGCCATCATCAATGATTTCCACTCTCTGTAATCCAGTGGATTAAAAGACCCTGCCTCAGTTAACACATTCTGGTCTGCATTCTGGTCTGCATTCTGGTCTGCATTCTGGTCTGCATTCTGGTCTGCATTCTGGTCTGCATTCTGGTCTGCATTCTGGTCTGCATTCTGGTCTGCATTCTGGTCTGCATTCTGGTCTGCATTCTGGTCTGCATTCTGGTCTGCATTCTGGTCTGCATTCTGGTCTGCATTCTGGTCTGCATTCTGGTCTGCATTCTGGTCTGCATTCTGGTCTGCATTCTGCAATATCTGGTCAGATCATTTTGGTCTGCCTTTTTAAATTTTTTTAATTTAATAATTTTCTATTCAATTAAATCAGCTAGGTTGATATATGGTCTATGTCTTGCTTATTGACTTGGTCCGCATCTGGTCCGCATTTTCCGCTTGATTGGCTTTGTATCATTAGCTAGAGTAAACAAGCAATGCTCCTCTGCACCCTCCTGTGTTTGTTTTGTGTCTGGTCCGCATGGTCCGCATGGTCCGTTTGGTCCGCATTTTACACTGACCCATATCTTATATATTAATACGTGACTCTAAAGCTTCTGGGATAGCATGACGTCATCGCCGTTTTCTTCAATTTACGCACATTTATCAGTTCCTAATCTATATCTAATATAGCCATCTGCATAGATTACGATTTTATCTTTCCAAAAATACCAAATATGACCCTATCCATTCTCTCCCGTTAGCGCTATCTTGCAGATGCATTTTCTATCGAGCGTCTAGGTCGCCATGTTTTTTTTTTTGTTATGATCCAATTTCGCGCCATTAGCCATGCAAGTACCATGAGAAATCGGTACCCGGTCAATCCGCCCTGGGACTAGCCGCCTCGCTACTACCCACCCCAGGAAAACTCGCCCCAGCCCCAGCCCGCCCCAAGGCCGCCTGTCCGGCAAACCTCCAGCCGCGGCTCCGTCTAATTGCTGCTCAAATCCCCCTCTCCCACTGCCCCCCTTCCCGCACCCACCCTGATTGTCAAGTGAATCTGCAGTTGAATCTGTGATGTTGATTGCCATGATGCATCCACGCAGGTTGCCTAGGCAATTGCCAATGTTTGATTTATGAAAATACTTATCAATCAGGGATATTTACTCCTATTCAGGCCTACATATTGTAGCTACTAGCTAGTGTTGTTAGGTTAATGAAACTGATACTGAATGAACTGCTTTGATTTTTATATGCAATTTGTATAGATCTGGGCTAGTCTTCGGATATATATATATTTGTTGGTGACAAGATGTGAGGGCTAGTGATTCAAAAAGGAAATGCTATGCATAAATTTGCAGAATAAACCATTTATTTTGAATTGTGCACATGGTAGGCGTACACAGGCTATAGATTCACGGATTTCAAATAGCCCACCTGCTTGCCCATCTTGATTTTTTTTTTTTATTCAAAGATCTTTTCATGCATGGTTTCATAGGCCCAGCTCCAAATTTTATCCCAGCCATAATATTGTGTATGAGAGGAGTTGACAGGATTTCTGAAGAAAATGCCAGTTGAAAATGATAGGCTTGAGATTGCCTTGGCCTGTACAAAAGACATGAAAAACAAAAAATGATCAAAGCTAATAAATCAAATCAAGTAAATCAAATGTTATCCTCAAACTCGCTGAAAAATTCCAAGAGGCCTATAGGTCTACATTTATTTAGGCCCACGATTTAATTACTCTTTTTATAATATATTATATATTTTTTTATATTTAACTAAGTCGAATAAAAAAGCTTGCAAAACATCATAAAATATAGGCCTACACCTGTTGCAACTAATTTGACACGTTTTCTTTAATTAGGTAATGAATGGCAATTAAAAGATGCGTTCTCACCTTTGAGAACAATAGCTAGTGCTATTTGTTCAGAGTAATTCATTGGACTAGTTGTGAAACAAACAGAATTCCGAGATCATGAAACAAACAGACTTTCAAGATAAAAGAAAGTGCTACATATATTAGACTGATAGATAGATAGATATATAGATAGATATATAGATAGATATATAGATAGATAGATAGATAGATAGATAGATAGATAGATAGATAGATAGATAGATAAAAGATCGATAGATAAAACACAGATAGATAAAACACAGATAGATAACCAGGTTGCAGATAGAGGTCATAAATTGATGCATAGGCCTATATATTGGCCTAATCATACACTTCCAAACAAAACTGTGTGTTTTTCAGAATTAATTGAGTTTAATCGATTTAATAATCTAAAAGGGCCTAACACTTCAATGATCAACACACTGATCATTTGCCATGCATGTACGCAGGCTAAGACTAAAGATTCCACGCAACTTGCAGGCCTTTAACTGCCCAGCCATTAACTGCCCATCTATTAGGCTAACTGCCCAGCTATTAACTCTCTGGACAGCTATTAACTGCCCAGCTATTAACTTGCACTGGCTAATATTAATAGGGGCGGGTAGGAGGCAGGGCGGGAGGTACTGGGGCGGGTTTTGGTCGAGGCGGGTTTTACCGAGGCGGGGAGTGGCAGGGCGGGCAGTCCCAGGGCGGGTTCACTGGAAACCTGATTTCTCGGTTTCCAGTGAACCCGTTGCAAACGCAACAGACCTATCATACCTCAGACACAAGTCCGACAGACAAAGCATCATCATGTTGCAAGCTTAAACAGAAATGCTTCTTTCATGTACCAAATTCATTTTTGCATAGAACTATGCTTTTCCTAAAAAAAAAAAAAATAGAATCATGATAGCACTGCTGTATGCTTATTCTACAAATACTAATTGGAATAACATGGAGGACAATCCCAAATACCAGCTATATACAGTTTTTGCATGAATCAATTTCATTTTTTACAGTCAATATAACCTCTCACATATTTCGTCAGACAATGCTTTCAATATCCAAAACAGACCTCATACTTGACTTAGTGATTGCCATACATGTGTCTCTATAGGCTATATTCTCTATCACGGGTAAATGCTAGTTTAGATTAAAGCTGACATTGTGTTTGTTATGAAGTGTTTGGACATTGATTGGACTGGCAAGGCACACAAGATTTTGGGGGGGGGGGCGAAGTAGTTATCCCTGAAAGGCTCCTCTGTGGCCTAATGGTTATGTCAGATGACTTGACACTGGCTTGAGAGGATGCGGGTTCAAACCCTGCAACTGGAACAAAACAAATTAATTAGACATGAACCGAGAAACAATGAAGTATTCAAACAGAAACCAAGAACAGTAGCCGAAACAAAGACCATAACATGGTCCGTGCCCACGGGACCTCGCCAAAAATGGAGGAGGGTTATTTGTATCCAACGTTCTGTGTTTGGGAAAACTCAAAGACCCTGGACATCCCTGAATGAATAGGAGCATGTGCCACAGTGCCACACTCACATACATATTAATTGTGGGCCTGGGGGGGCCATGGCACCATGCCCCCCCCCCGAAATATGCCACTGGGCAAGTCCTCTGAATTTGTTTTTATACACGTCAAGATCTGCAGGAAAACAAACGGAACTCAAAGCTGTCTTTGAGATCCAGAAGGATATTGAGCTACAGATGCCACAAAGGAAATCAAATGAAGCCGGGAGATGATCCTGTGTTTGTCCTCCACACTTCATGATCAAATTTGATTTTACGTCATCTCAAGGAATTGAATAGCTTTACTTCAATTGCCAATATATTGCCACCTTGCACTGCCATAGGCCTATGTTTGTAAAATAACACAATTGACATTAAGCATATTCGTATAATGTTGACCAACTGAAAATACCATCTATGATCTCTCTCAAATTCTCATTAATGTGTTCTTTGGGCTTCTGGCAACAAAAAGAACAGCAGAGCAGCCAAGCAGAAGGATGGTTTTATGCATGCTGATAATGTTAATATGAAGAACAAAATGCAATCATCAGATTCATCTACTGCTGTAAATAATAGACTCCACCATCAAGATTCTTCATCAACACCTGTACTGGCCATATAATATGTATAGCAAATCTGAATCATTAGAATTTCACCTTCTTCATTCTTTAATTTCAAAACAATGTTTTTGCCTCTAAATAGCCCGCACTAAATCACTCAAAACAATGTTTTGGTCAAGTGTACCATGATTATATCATCAGACGCCTTGAGGAACGAGGAATCCAACTCGAACAAATGAGGAATCCAACAACTCTCTACAATTTGCCCGTTCAGCAGAATTTATGAAACAGTCAACAAAATACCATTGTACAAAAGTTTCCAATAATTTACAGCAGCAGATGAATCTGACGATTGCATTTTGTCTATTGCAGTTATCAAGGAAGAGAAGATTGACTTGAGTTACGAGGAAGGGAGCTCCCACGACAAATCGTTAAATTCAGGAAAGACAGTTTTTGAAAACCTCAGCGATGCACGAACATTTGCACTAAAAAAAGAGGATGAATATAGTGATGAAGAATCAGTTGCTTCAGAAAACCAAGAAGTTGACAGATTTAGTGACAAATCAGAAACAACAGATTCAGAATCGGAGGATGAAGATGGTGAATGGGAATTGCCTAATGAGGCCGTAATTGCTGCAGGAAATAGTGGACTACTCCAGGGAAGTAACAGTCAGCTGGTTGAGGGAGCTGGATTATGTGTGGGATATACTGGGTCAGTCCAAGGAAGTACTGTATTAAGCAAAGAGAATACTGAATTATCTCAAGGAAGTGCAGGGTTAAGCCCTGGAAGTGCTGGATCAACTGAGAAAGGCGGCAGACTCAGCCTTGATAGTAGTGGATTGATTCCAGGAAATAATAACTTAGAGAAAACGAAGTCACATTTTAAGAGTATGGGCTTGCTGGGAGGAAATGTAGGATTATTTTTAGGAAAGAATGGCTTATATTTAGCGAGAACAGATCTACCTCCAAATAAAGGATTACCTCCCACCACATATGCAAATACTGGGTTTTCTGAAGAAAGAAATCCTGAATTAAATGAAGGAAGTCAAAAATTACATTCAACGAACGCTGAAATGCCAATTGATCTGACCGGATTATCTCAGTCCGATTCGATGATGGTTGATAACTGTAAAAGTGCAAACAACATCCCTAGTGTTAGTAAAGATTCTGGTGTAAATGAGCAACATGATAGTGACAATGAAAAGAGAGAATCGCCAGTAGTGATACGGAAAAGAAAAAACACAAAACAAGGTACGAATTCAGGAGAAATAAAGCCAAAGAGGAAATACACCAAACGGAAGCCTTTAGAAGTAAAAGAGGGAGAAAAACAAGCAGAGAAGAATCCCAGAGAAGAAGGAGGAGAGATGAAACCAAAAAAGAAATATAAGAGAAGTGAGAAGAAACGTAAAGCTGCGGAAGAGAGAAAGAAAAATAGAAAGTTCAAGATTGGACCAATGGATGCTGCCTCATTTCCGTGTACTGAGTGCGACAAAGTGTATGATCGTTACAAGTCTCTGCATTCGCATATAATGAGGTGCCACGAAACTGACAGATCCTTTTTATGTAGCGTGTGTGGGGAAGGGTTTCAAAGGAAGTATATGTTGGACGCTCATATGATAAAACATGATCCAGAGGAGATACATACTTGTGAGGTGTGCAACAAACAATACACCCATTGGGTATATTTGAAGAGACACATGTGGACTCATAAGAGAGTGCCAAAGAGCTATGAATGTGATATATGCCACAGAACAGTCACGACAAAAACTTCTTTAGAAAAGCACATGGATACACACAATGCCGTTCGTACTTTGAAAAAGACGTGCACTGTTTGTGGAAAGGACGTGGTTGATTTGATCGTCCACATGCGATCACACAGCGGAGAAAAACCTTTTGCTTGTGACTTGTGTGGCAAAACATTTGGGACACACTCTGCAAGAGCTGTCCACCGTAAAATACACTCTGATACTTACGATTACCCCTGCCCTCAATGTGATCAAAAGTTCAAAGCAAAAACAACCCTCAACCGACACTTGCGAATTCACACCGGGGAAAAACCGTATGAATGTGAACAGTGTGGAATGAGGTTCCGACAGAAGTCCGTCCTTAAGACCCACTATAAAGTTCACACGGGGGAGAGGAGGAAGAAGAAAATGATCGCAGACATGCAGTGTCCTGAAGATGATTCCAATTAAAAGACATGCAATTTGTTGCTATAGCCCTACTTGGCTCATAATGCAGATGCCATGAATTATGGTTCCGAGTTCACTGACATTGTACGATCCACTCAAGGCTCTTTGTGGCATGTTGCTGGGCTGGAAGAGAGCGTCCTAGTTTCTCGAACAGGTGGCCATAAACTTAAATGTGTGCAATTAACACCAGGGGCAAGCATTTTCAATCAATATCTGTGCTCAGTATGGGCCTATATTATAATAGGCCTAATTATAGTTGGCTGATTTCCTCTTGTATTCCTCTTGGATTCAAGTGCAGTTTGCAATATATACATGATATAGAGAGATAAATCAATCTGCATGATCTATACATTAGTAATTAATCTCTAAATGTGTTTTATCTTTCACTCTTCCAGTCTTCCTATGATCTATTTATCTACCTGCATGCATAAATTCTGTCAGTTAGTTGATGAGCAACATACCACTATCAAACACTAATGTTGCACTATTAAACACAGGCACAGCAAGATTAAGGTGAAATTTGGAAATAGTAGAGCATTCTAGCAGTGACTCTGTTCAGTCTGTTCAACTGTAATTCAGAATACCTGCTGAAATAGGCCTCATACATGAGCATTCAGAGAAATAAGGAGAATGATATGCCTTCTTTAATCGCTTTGATGGACTTTGCGTATTTTATAAACCTGTTTTGTGTTTTTTGTAAAATTCGCAAAGGTTTTTGTGGAAAAATATGACACTTATGAACTTGGTATTTATATAAGGAATAGCTCGTGGATATAGATCATAAAAAATTTGTAAAATCTCAAATGGTTGTGAAAATGGCTGCCGCAAATACATTTGTAAATCCTGCCATGTCCAATATGCATGTCAAACTTGCTGTTGTACTCTGTAAATTTATGCTAAGATGCATACATATTGATGGATTAGAGGTGTCTGTGTGATGCCATTCCTGCATTCTGTGTTAATCAGTTTCAACTTTCAAAACAGTAAGTTTGTTACAAGTGCACGCATTTGCTCCGTGATTCATTTGAGTACAAGTGATTAAAAGGTTATATGAAAAAATAGTTCATGAAGATGTGTTTCATCACTGAGTCATTGAGCGATAATGACATACATAAAACTATGTAGTGATTGGTTAACCAAGGGTTTGAATCGTCAGATTTTTGTTCTGTCTGTCTGCGACTAGCATGGTAATTAATTTTGCTATTAAAAACTGTGTCTATAGCAAGTCTGTAGCACTCAAATTTGTCAAAAACTTGTCTTGTGTTTGTGAATTACTTTACTACAGTGCCGCCTGTAAGTTAGTGAAACAGGTGATATTTTGCCATTGCCGCAGTGCTAAACAACCTCCACCAAACTGCTTGTAGAAGCATGAATTCTCGTCCAATGAGAGGTAATCATATTGGGTCACAAAGGCCAATACTTGAGATATGTGGGACAAGAATGGCTGCCAATTTCCATTTCCGTACTTGGAGTTAGGTATGATCAAAGTCTTTGGTAAGTAAGTGAACCACCCTTCCCATTGAAATAACGTTGGACTTGTGTTTCACTTACTTATCAAAGACTTTGACCCATACCTAACTCTTGAGTACAGCAAAGAAAATTGGCAGCCCTTTTTATCCCAAATTCCTCCTATATCCGCCTTTATGACCCAATATGTCTTCCTCGTATCAGATGAGAATTCATGCTTATACAAGAAGTTTGGTTGAGGATGTTTAACATTATGACAATGGTAAAATATTACCCATTTCACTAACTTACTGGCGGCACTGTATACCACGTATACTGGCCATATATATGTATGGCAAATCTTAATCATATAAATTTCACCTTCTTTATTCTCTAACTTTAATTTTAAAACAATGTTGATTTGGCCAGGAGTATCATGACTATATCATCAGATGCCTTGTGGAGTCCAACTCGAAGAAAGGAGGAATCCTACGACTCTTTACGATTTGCCTGTTCAGCAGAATAGATAAAACGGACAAAGAAATACTTATGTACAGAAGTTTTCAATAATTTACAGCAGCAGATGAATCTGACGATTGCATTTTTAAACCGACCTCTTACGAGGTGGGTTTAATCCAGTTGGTTCATGTCAAATGGAGATGGACGTCATAACGATAATACCTGCATTTTGGTATATTATCGCTCATTTTCGCTTGAATATTTTCGCTTAAACTGCGCTATTCATGCAAGGAAAACGTCCAAGAGGAAGAACCAGTATATAACTGACAAAAGGAAACTTCCGCCATAACAGTGACAGGTGATTGTGTCTTTATATCCTCGTTTTCCGTGATTTTAGACTGCAAAGGTTTTGTGAAGAAAATGTCTGGAAAGTTAATTTACGCTAGGCGGCGCCACCTATTTTGGTTGGGCACATAATTCTTGCGACAGCATCAATATTTCTTGAGACAGCATTGTTGTCTGCACATTTTTGTGCAGCCTGTCTTGAAGAAAAACAAGTTTATATTAGTTTATTGCAGTCAGCTGGTTCAACTTTCTGAGTTCCTGGTATCAAGGCATGAGTCTAGTACAAGGCATGAGTCTAAAATAGGCCTACTTGTGTACTTTGTAGTGACAGTAATGTCATTTAAAATTATCATATATATATATAGTTATTTTTGAAATTTTCTCTGCCTTTGGTGTTTTAATTCACACATAGGCCTATTTCAACATTTGGCACAAACCAAGTTTCAGGGGCAGATCCAGAAAATGTCGGACTGGGTGGGGGAGGGGGTTACAAATGGAAATGTAATAGGAAGCCCTTGGCTGACATAGTGTTCCCACATGGCCTAATGGTCAGGAGCTGATCAGATGATCCTTGATTTGATTTGATTTGATTTTATTTTATTCAACAGCATCAACAAAGTACAATTGTAAACAATGTAAAAAAAGTTTGTTGGTACTTGTAAAAAAAGTTTGTTGGTACTTCGTGCATGAAAAAAGTTCTTTGCTAATTCTGTTAAGCTTGGTATGTGGGATCGATTTTAACATGGTTACAAATTTGCAGTGACATTTCTTCAATTTTTACGTCTCATCATTAGGCCTATCGTCGTCTTGATATTCCAAAAAACATCACAATTGCTGACTTATGTTGTTAGCACATGCTCGAATAGATCAGAATAGGTGCGAGGATAGAATGAGTTTCGATGGTAGTTTACATCAGTGCTGGTCATAATTCAATTAATGATTTAAATTAATTAAATTCATGAATTGAATAATTCAGTTAATGATTTAAATTCATGAATTGAATAAAATTCGAATGAATTCAACATTTAAAAATCAGTTATATTGAATTGACCGAAGGAAAAAATTCTGTAAATTCAAATTGATCTTGGCCATGAATTATAGTCTCAAAAGATCCTCAATTTGTATATTTGCATCTTTTCGGCGAAATGTTTTAAAATTCACTTACAATCCCCATAAAATAATTTAGGCACTCTGCTGATTTTCCACATACTGTCCTTTCAGGTTTCCCAATTCTCTATTATGTCACAAAAGCCAGCATACAGGTGATTCGTCATCAAGGCCTTCCATGTCAACAACCTATTCTTCATTTCAACGCCGCAGCTTAGCAGCCCATATACTCATGGCATAACTACGCTCTCTCAAGAATCCACATTCATCAAGCACCTGACAATAAATTTGTTTTCTGCTCACATATCAGGCACAGTGTCATTCGTGATTCTGTAACTCTTATGACACTTGTTGTTAACACGCCACTGTCATTTTACACCATAACTACGTGATTCCAATACAATAAACTCACAGATGTCATACATACATGTGATTCATTACTTAGGATATTCAAATAAACTCTTGAAATAAATATGTACCATCTTTCTTCTGTCACTTTGAAATAGCTCATTAATTGCCCTTCATGGCATGCACCTCACAGTGACCTGCAAATATACTTCCAGTCTAAAGTGTACTAAAGTAGAGCTTTGTTCCTTCAGCATGTACATCACTCACATCAGATGCTCATTGGTTAGGGCAAACACTCGCCGCAACTTCAATTTTGATAGGTCGGTTTTTGAATCCATGGATTCTTGTGTCTATTGCAGTTATCAAGGAAGAGAAGATTGACTTGAGTTACGAGGAAGGGAGCTCCCACGACAAATCGTTAAATTCAGGAAAGACAGTTTTTGAAAACCTCAGCGATGCACGAACATTTGCACTAAAAGAAGAAGATGAAGATAGCGATGAAGAATCAGTTGCTTCAGAAAACCAAGAAGTTGACAGATTTAGCGACAAATCGGAAACAACAGATTCAGAATCGGAGGATGAAGATGATGAATGGGAATTGCCGAATGAGGCCGTAATTGCTGCAGGAAATAGTGGACTACTCCAGGGAAATAACAGTCAGCTGGTTGAGGGAGCTGGATTATCTGTGGGATATACTGGGTCAGTCCAAGGAAGTACTGTATTAAGCAAAGAGAATACTGGATTATCTCAAGGAAGTACTGGGTTAAGCCCTGGAAGTGCTGGATCAACTGAGAAAGGCGGCAGACTCAGCCTTGATAGTAGTGGATTGATTCCAGGAAATAACAACTTAGAGAAAACGAAGTCACATTTTAAGAGTATGGGCTTGCTGGGAGGAAATGTAGGATTATTTTTAGGAAAGAATGGCTTATATTTAGCGAGAACAGATCTACCTCCAAATAAAGGATTACCTCCCACCACATATGCAAATACTGGGTTTTCTGAAGAAAGAAATCCTGAATTAAATGAAGGAAGTCAAAAATTACATTCAACGAATGCTGAAATGCCAATTGATCTGACCGGATTATCTCAGTCCCATTCAATGATGGTTGATAACTGTAGAAGTGCAAACAACATCCCTAGTGTTAGTAAAGGTTCCGATATAGATGAGCAGCATGACAGTGACAATGAAAAGAGAGAATCACCAGTAGTGAAACGGAAAAAACACAATACAACACGAGGTACGAATTCGGGAGAAATAAAACCAAAGAGGAAATACACCAAACGGAAGTCTAAAGAAGTAAAAGTAAAAGTAAAAGAGGGAGAAAAACAAGCAGAGAAGAATCCCAGAGAAGAAGGAGGAGAGATGAAACCAAAAAAGAAATATAAGAGAAGTGAGAAGAAACGTAGAGCTGCGGAAGAGAGAAAGAAAAATAGAAAGTTCAAGATTGGACCAATGGATGCTGCCTCATTTCCGTGTACAGAGTGCGACAAAGTGTATGATCGTTACATGTCTCTACATTCACACATAGCGAGGTGCCACAAAACTGACAAGTCCTTTTTATGTAGCGTGTGTGGGGAAGGGTTTCACATGAAGTATATGTTGGACTCACATATGATAAAACACGATCCGGAGGAGATACATACGTGTGAGGTGTGCAACAAACAATACACCCATTGGGTATATTTGAAGAGACACATGTGGAAACACAAAAGAGTGCCCAAGAGCTTTGAATGTGATATATGCCACAAAACAGTTACGACAAAAATATCTTTGGAAAAGCACATGGATACACACAATGCTGTTCGTACTTTGAAAAAGACGTGCACTGTGTGTGGGAAGGACGTGCTTGACTTGAACGTTCACATGAGAACCCACAGCGGAGAAAAACCGTTCGCTTGTGAATTGTGCGGCAAAAAATTTGGGACGCACTCCCAGAGAGCTGTCCACCGTAAAATACACTCTGACACTTACGATTACCCCTGCCCTCAATGTGATCAGAAGTTCAAAGCAAAAACAACCCTCAACCGACACTTGCGAATTCACACCGGTGAAAAACCGTACGAATGTGAACAATGTGGAATGAGGTTCCGACAGAAGTCCGTCCTGACGACCCACTACAAAGTCCACACGGGGGAGAGGAGGAAGAAGAAAATGATCGCAGACATGCAGTGTCCTGAAGATGATTCCAATTAAAGGACATGCAATTTGTTGCTATAGCCCTACTTGGCTCATAATAGAGATGCCATGAATTATGGTTCCGAGTTCACTGACATTGTACGATCCACTCAAGGCTCTTTGTGGCATGTTGCTGGGCTGGAAGAGAGCGTCCTAGTTTCTCGAACAGGTGGCCAGAAACTTAAATGTGTGCAATTAACACCAGGGGCAAGCATTTTCAATCAATGTCTGTGCTCAGTATAGGCCTATATTATAATAGGCCTAATTATAGTTGGCTGATTTCCTCTTGTATTCCTCTTGGATTCAAGTGCAATTTAAAATATATACATGATATGGAGAGATAGGTCAATCTGCATGATCTATACATTAGTAAATTCTCACTAATTAATCTTTAAATTTATGTGTTTATATTTCATTCTTCCTATGATTTATTTATCTACCTGCATAAATTCTGTCAGTTATTTGATGAGCAACATACCACTATCAAACACTAATGTTGTGCTATTAAACACAGGCACAGCAAGATTAAGGTGAAATTTGGAAATTGTAGATTATTCTAGCAGTGACTGAGAGACTGTTCAGTCTGTTCAACTGTAATTCAGAATGCCTGCTGAAATAGGCCTCATACATGAGCCTTCAGAGAAATAAGGAGAATGATATATGCCTTCTTTAATCGCTTTGATGGACTTTGCGTATTTTATAAACACTGTTTTGTGTTTTTTGTAAAAACCGCAAAGGTTTTTGTGGAAAAATATGACAGTTATGAAACTTGGTATTTATATAAGGAATAGCTCGTGGATATAGATCATAAAAAATTAGTAAAATCTCAAATGGCTGCCAAGAGGGTCAGAGCTGAATTAAAATGGTTGTGATAATGGCTGCTGCAAATACATTTGTAAATCCTGCCGTGTCCAATATGCATGTCAAAATTGCTGTTGTACTGTGTAAATTTATGCTAAGATGCATACGTATGATATATATTGATCGATTAGAGGTGTCTCCGTGATGCCATTCCTGCATTCTGCGTTAATCAGTTTCAACTTTCAAAAAATAAGTTTGTTACAAGTGCTAGCATTTGCTCCGTTATTCATTACAAGTGATTAAAAGGTTATATGAAAAAATAGTTCATGAAAATGTGTTTCATCACTGAGTCATTGAGCGATAATGACATACATAATGTAGTGATTGGTTAACCAAGGGTTTGAATCGTCAGATTCTTGTTCTGTCTGTCTGCGACTTGCATGGTAATTAATTTTGCTATTAAAAACTGTGTCTATAGCAAGTCTGTAGCACTCAAATTTGTCAAAAACTTGTCTTGTGTTTGTGAATTACTTTACTACAGTGCCGCCTGTAAGTTAGTGAAAAAGGTGATATTTTGCCATTGCCGCAGTGCTGAACATCCTCCACCAAACTGCTTGTAGAAGCATGAATTCTCGTCCAATGAGAGGTAATCATATTGGGTCACAAAGGCCAATACTTGAGATATGTGGGACAACAATGGCTGCCAATTTCCTTTTCCGTACTTGGAGTTAGGTATGATCAAAGTCTTTGGTAAGTAAGTGAACCACCCTTCCCATTAAAATAACGTTGGACTTGTGTTTCACTTACTTATCAAAGACTTTGACCCATACCTAACTCTTGAGTACAGCAAAGAAAATTGGCAGCCCTTTTTATCCCAAATTCCTCCTATATCCGCCTTTATGACCCAATATGTCTTCCTCGTATCAGATGAGAATTCCTGCTTATACAAGAAGTTTGGTTGAGGATGTTTAACATTATGACAATGGTAAAATGTTACCCATTTCACTAACTTACTGGCGGCACTGTATACCACGTACATACTGGCCATATATATGTATGGCAAATCTTAATCATATAAATTTCACCTTCTTTATTCTCTAACTTTTATTTTAAAACAATGTTGATTTGGCCAGGAGTATCATGACTATATCATCAGATGTCTTGTGGAGTCCAACTCGAAGAAAGGAGGAATCCTACGACTCTTTACGATTTGCCTGTTCAGCAGAATAGATAAAACGGACAAAGAAATACTTATGTACAGAAGTTTTCAATAATTTACAGCAGCAGATGAATCTGACGATTGCATTTTGTCTATTGCAGTTATCAAGGAAGAGAAGATTGACTTGAGTTACGAGGAAGGGAGCTCCCACGACAAATCGTTAAATTCAGGAAAGACAGTTTTTGAAAACCTCAGCGGTGCACGAACATTTGCACTAAAAGAAGAAGATGAAGATAGCGATGAAGAATCAGTTGCTTCAGAAAACCAAGAAGTTGACAGATTTAGTGACAAATCAGAAACAACAGATTCAGAATCGGAGGATGAAGATGATGAATGGGAATTGCCTAATGAGGCCGTAATTGCTGCAGGAAATAGTGGACTACTCCAGGGAAGTAACAGTCAGCTGATTGAGGGAGCTGGATTATCTGTGGGATATACTGGGTCAGTCGAAGGAAGTACTGTATTAAGCAAAGAGAATACTGAATTATCTCAAGGAAGTGCTGGGTTAAGCCCTGGAAGTGCTGGATCAACTGAGAAAGGCGGCAGACTCAGCCTTGAGAGTAGTGGATTGATTCCAGGAAATAACAACTTAGAGAAAACGAAGTCACATTTTAAGAGTATGGGCTTGCTGGGAGGAAATGTAGGATTATTTTTAGGAAAGAATGGCTTATATTTAGCGAGAACAGATCTACCTCCAAATAAAGGATTACCTCCCACCACATATGCAAATACTGGGTTTTCTGAAGAAAGAAATCCTGAATTAAATGAAGGAAGTCAAAAATTACATTCAACAAATGCTGAAATGCCAATTGATCTGACCAGATTATCTCAGTCCCATTCAATGATGGTTGATAACTGTAAAAGTGCAAACAACATCCCTAGTGTTAGTAAAGGTTCCGATATAGATGAGCAACATGACAGTGACAATGAAAAGAGAGAATCACCAGTAGTGAAACGGAAAAGAAACAATACAACACGAGGTACGAATTCAGGAGAAATAAAACCAAAGAGGAAATACACCAAACGGAAGCCTAAAGAAGTAAAAGTAAAAGAGGGAGGAAAACAAACAGAAAAGAATCCTGTTGAGGAAGGAGGAGAGATGAAACCAAAAAAGAAATATAAGAGAAGTGAGAAGAAACGTAGAGCTGCGGAAGAGAGAAAGAAAAATAGAAAGTTCAAGATTGGACCAATGAATGCCACCTCATTTCCATGTACAGAGTGCGACAAAGTGTATGATCGTTACATGTCTCTACATTCACACATAGCGAGGTGCCACAAAACGGACAGGTCCTTTTTATGTAGCGTGTGTGGGGAAGGGTTTCACATGAAGTATATGTTGGACTCTCATATAATAAAACATGATCCAGAGGAGATACATACGTGTGAGGTGTGCAACAAACAATACACCCATTGGGTATATTTAAAAAGACACATGTGGAAACACAAAAGAGTGCCAAAGAGCTTTGAATGTGATATATGCCATAAAACAGTTACGACAAAAATATCTTTGGAAAAGCACATGGATACACACAATGCTGTTCGTACTTTGAAAAAGACGTGCACTGTGTGTGGGAAGGACGTGCTTGACTTGAACGTTCACATGAGAACCCACAGCGGAGAAAAACCGTTCGCTTGTGAATTGTGCGGCAAAAAATTTGGGACGCACTCCCAGAGAGCTGTCCACCGTAAAATACACTCTGACACTTACGATTACCCCTGCCCTCAATGTGATCAGAAGTTCAAAGCAAAAACAACCCTCAACCGACACTTGCGAATTCACACCGGTGAAAAACCGTACGAATGTGAACAATGTGGAATGAGGTTCCGACAGAAGTCCGTCCTGACGACCCACTACAAAGTCCACACGGGGAGAGGAGGAAGAAGAAAATGATCGCAGACATGCAGTGTCCTGAAGATGATTCCAATTAAAGGACATGCAATTTGTTGCTATAGCCCTACTTGGCTCATAATAGAGATGCCATGAATTATGGTTCCGAGTTCACTGACATTGTACGATCCACTCAAGGCTCTTTGTGGCATGTTGCTGGGCTGGAAGAGAGCGTCCTAGTTTCTCGAACAGGTGGCCAGAAACTTAAATGTGTGCAATTAACACCAGGGGCAAGCATTTTCAATCAATGTCTGTGCTCAGTATAGGCCTATATTATAATAGGCCTAATTATAGTTGGCTGATTTCCTCTTGTATTCCTCTTGGATTCAAGTGCAATTTAAAATATATACATGATATGGAGAGATAGGTCAATCTGCATGATCTATACATTAGTAAATTCTCACTAATTAATCTTTAAATTTATGTGTTTATATTTCATTCTTCCTATGATTTATTTATCTACCTGCATAAATTCTGTCAGTTATTTGATGAGCAACATACCACTATCAAACACTAATGTTGTGCTATTAAACACAGGCACAGCAAGATTAAGGTGAAATTTGGAAATTGTAGATTATTCTAGCAGTGACTGAGAGACTGTTCAGTCTGTTCAACTGTAATTCAGAATGCCTGCTGAAATAGGCCTCATACATGAGCCTTCAGAGAAATAAGGAGAATGATATATGCCTTCTTTAATCGCTTTGATGGACTTTGCGTATTTTATAAACACTGTTTTGTGTTTTTTGTAAAAACCGCAAAGGTTTTTGTGGAAAAATATGACAGTTATGAAACTTGGTATTTATATAAGGAATAGCTCGTGGATATAGATCATAAAAAATTAGTAAAATCTCAAATGGCTGCCAAGAGGGTCAGAGCTGAATTAAAATGGTTGTGATAATGGCTGCTGCAAATACATTTGTAAATCCTGCCGTGTCCAATATGCATGTCAAAATTGCTGTTGTACTGTGTAAATTTATGCTAAGATGCATACGTATGATATATATTGATCGATTAGAGGTGTCTCCGTGATGCCATTCCTGCATTCTGCGTTAATCAGTTTCAACTTTCAAAAAATAAGTTTGTTACAAGTGCTAGCATTTGCTCCGTTATTCATTACAAGTGATTAAAAGGTTATATGAAAAAATAGTTCATGAAAATGTGTTTCATCACTGAGTCATTGAGCGATAATGACATACATAATGTAGTGATTGGTTAACCAAGGGTTTGAATCGTCAGATTCTTGTTCTGTCTGTCTGCGACTTGCATGGTAATTAATTTTGCTATTAAAAACTGTGTCTATAGCAAGTCTGTAGCACTCAAATTTGTCAAAAACTTGTCTTGTGTTTGTGAATTACTTTACTACAGTGCCGCCTGTAAGTTAGTGAAAAAGGTGATATTTTGCCATTGCCGCAGTGCTGAACATCCTCCACCAAACTGCTTGTAGAAGCATGAATTCTCGTCCAATGAGAGGTAATCATATTGGGTCACAAAGGCCAATACTTGAGATATGTGGGACAACAATGGCTGCCAATTTCCTTTTCCGTACTTGGAGTTAGGTATGATCAAAGTCTTTGGTAAGTAAGTGAACCACCCTTCCCATTGAAATAACGTTGGACTTGTGTTTCACTTACTTATCAAAGACTTTGACCCATACCTAACTCTTGAGTACAGCAAAGAAAATTGGCAGCCCTTTTTATCCCAAATTCCTCCTATATCCGCCTTTATGACCCAATATGTCTTCCTCGTATCAGATGAGAATTCCTGCTTATACAAGAAGTTTGGTTGAGGATGTTTAACATTATGACAATGGTAAAATGTTACCCATTTCACTAACTTACTGGCGGCACTGTATACCACGTACATACTGGCCATATATATGTATGGCAAATCTTAATCATATAAATTTCACCTTCTTTATTCTCTAACTTTTATTTTAAAACAATGTTGATTTGGCCAGGAGTATCATGACTATATCATCAGATGTCTTGTGGAGTCCAACTCGAAGAAAGGAGGAATCCTACGACTCTTTACGATTTGCCTGTTCAGCAGAATAGATAAAACGGACAAAGAAATACTTATGTACAGAAGTTTTCAATAATTTACAGCAGCAGATGAATCTGACGATTGCATTTTGTCTATTGCAGTTATCAAGGAAGAGAAGATTGACTTGAGTTACGAGGAAGGGAGCTCCCACGACAAATCGTTAAATTCAGGAAAGACAGTTTTTGAAAACCTCAGCGGTGCACGAACATTTGCACTAAAAGAAGAAGATGAAGATAGCGATGAAGAATCAGTTGCTTCAGAAAACCAAGAAGTTGACAGATTTAGTGACAAATCAGAAACAACAGATTCAGAATCGGAGGATGAAGATGATGAATGGGAATTGCCTAATGAGGCCGTAATTGCTGCAGGAAATAGTGGACTACTCCAGGGAAGTAACAGTCAGCTGATTGAGGGAGCTGGATTATCTGTGGGATATACTGGGTCAGTCGAAGGAAGTACTGTATTAAGCAAAGAGAATACTGAATTATCTCAAGGAAGTGCTGGGTTAAGCCCTGGAAGTGCTGGATCAACTGAGAAAGGCGGCAGACTCAGCCTTGAGAGTAGTGGATTGATTCCAGGAAATAACAACTTAGAGAAAACGAAGTCACATTTTAAGAGTATGGGCTTGCTGGGAGGAAATGTAGGATTATTTTTAGGAAAGAATGGCTTATATTTAGCGAGAACAGATCTACCTCCAAATAAAGGATTACCTCCCACCACATATGCAAATACTGGGTTTTCTGAAGAAAGAAATCCTGAATTAAATGAAGGAAGTCAAAAATTACATTCAACAAATGCTGAAATGCCAATTGATCTGACCGGATTATCTCAGTCCCATTCAATGATGGTTGATAACTGTAAAAGTGCAAACAACATCCCTAGTGTTAGTAAAGGTTCCGATATAGATGAGCAACATGACAGTGACAATGAAAAGAGAGAATCACCAGTAGTGAAACGGAAAAGAAACAATACAACACGAGGTACGAATTCAGGAGAAATAAAACCAAAGAGGAAATACACCAAACGGAAGCCTAAAGAAGTAAAAGTAAAAGAGGGAGGAAAACAAACAGAAAAGAATCCTGTTGAGGAAGGAGGAGAGATGAAACCAAAAAAGAAATATAAGAGAAGTGAGAAGAAACGTAGAGCTGCGGAAGAGAGAAAGAAAAATAGAAAGTTCAAGATTGGACCAATGAATGCCACCTCATTTCCATGTACAGAGTGCGACAAAGTGTATGATCGTTACATGTCTCTACATTCACACATAGCGAGGTGCCACAAAACGGACAGGTCCTTTTTATGTAGCGTGTGTGGGGAAGGGTTTCACATGAAGTATATGTTGGACTCTCATATAATAAAACATGATCCAGAGGAGATACATACGTGTGAGGTGTGCAACAAACAATACACCCATTGGGTATATTTAAAAAGACACATGTGGAAACACAAAAGAGTGCCAAAGAGCTTTGAATGTGATATATGCCATAAAACAGTTACGACAAAAATATCTTTGGAAAAGCACATGGATACACACAATGCTGTTCGTACTTTGAAAAAGACGTGCACTGTGTGTGGGAAGGACGTGCTTGACTTGAACGTTCACATGAGAACCCACAGCGGAGAAAAACCGTTCGCTTGTGAATTGTGCGGCAAAAAATTTGGGACGCACTCCCAGAGAGCTGTCCACCGTAAAATACACTCTGACACTTACGATTACCCCTGCCCTCAATGTGATCAGAAGTTCAAAGCAAAAACAACCCTCAACCGACACTTGCGAATTCACACCGGTGAAAAACCGTACGAATGTGAACAATGTGGAATGAGGTTCCGACAGAAGTCCGTCCTGACGACCCACTACAAAGTCCACACGGGGGAGAGGAGGAAGAAGAAAATGATCGCAGAAATGCAGTGTCCTGAAGATGATTCCAATTAAAGGACATGCAATTTGTTGCTGTAGGCCTTGATGGCTCATTTAGCTTCATTTATACAGATGCTATTAATTATATGGTTACTAGTTCTCTGACATGTTGCAATTGCTTGACTGCCAATTGGGCCGAACGAATGATTAATTATATGAGTCCATAACTTTGATGAAGCAGCATGTAGTGTTCTTTACAAGTGGTCACCATGTATTGCCTTGTCTGTGTCGTGCTGTATATGTCTATTCCTTAGATGTTGGTGTGTGCCTTTCATTGTCTTTCTTTCCACCGTGAGGCCAGACATGACTGACCTTCAGCTTCTCAGATCTTCTTGAGGCACTTTTTCTGGGGTCGGTCAGCGGGACAAAAAAAGACAAGCCGTAAACTCAATTTTTTGTGTCAAAAAATTTATTATGTCTGGCCACAATGTGCAAAATTAGAATATTAATTGTGTTGTCATTAGCCTTGGAACTGGCTGTTCATCATGCTTATCATCTATACAGTCAGGGAAATTACCTGCATATGAGGAGAATATATTGCAATTCCAGCCAAGTCCTGACCCTGACAGGATGATTGAGTGTGTGGGGTTGATCAGTTGGGTCTCAGAAGAAAGTCTGATCTCTTTGCAGCCATCCTCACCACACAGCAGCATGTCAGTTACGGGACTTAATTCTATCCAATTTCACAAAATACTGCTAGTCATCAGCAGCTCATTATGTAATGGATAGGCCTGCCAAAATTCATAGAGTTAGTTGACACTGTGATACAACTTTATACCAAGTTTGGAAGTGATAGTTGCAGTAGTTCTTTTTTAAATAGCCAGTCAAAGATGATTTTGAGCACTGCAAAAGTCATGGCTAGGCCATGACACTGTGAGAGTGTCATGGGAGGGTGATGACAGTGCTAGGGTGATTGTCATGTGGAGCTGAGGACATTGATTGTCATCAGCTGGTGATAATTTCCCCGACTGCTATAGGTCATGCTGGATGACAAAAGGAAAAATGCTGATCAGATAGCTTCAGTCTGCGCTTTTGAAATAAGTCATAGGCCTATATACATATATACATATAGATGGCAGTCTAGAGCGGTCGCTGTCTGGATGAGGAGAGCGGGAGGGCTCACCAGTCGCATGCCAGTCTGGTCATAGACCTTAGACTTGGCCTATGGTGTAACCGTGTAAATAATTATGTATGTGCAGATCTGTTGATGATAAAACTCATGAATTATGCCAGGTCTTTTGAGGAGTTATGAGTATATGAGAACCAATTATTTTATAGGATTTATAAAAGAATATACATTAAGAGTAATCTCATATTTATTATGTTAATATGTTATAGAATGCTCGATGTTGTATGGTGGATAGATTTGATTGCAGAAGTTGTTGCAATAATATTGTTCAGTTTACTTGTACCATATATATATGAACATGATGAATGTACACAAACAGAATAAAGACAAAATAATTGTATAATTGTGTCGAATATAGTTTCATTAATTCATACATTAGGGACCGTTCAGAATTTATGACTGGGTGGGAGTTTTGGCTGAGGGGGTACTAACTTTTCATGGAGAGGTATTAATTTTTTGACGCCATTTCCTAGGGCAAGAAATTTTTAACAATGGACTTTTTTACACGCAAAAGTCCGCAAAATGACGCAAAGCTGTACATGTGGCCATGTATAACAGTATATGTATTGCTTTGTTTGTCGAGGGGGGGGTACTAAAAATACGCCTGAAACCTTGGGGAGGGGTACTAAAAATCCACATGAAACTCAAGGGGGGGTATCAATTTTTGACAGGAAGTTCCAGCAAAACTCCCACCCCCCCCCAGTCATAAATTCTCTGAACGGTCCCTTAATTGATTCATTGAAAGGAATATCTCACAGCCAGGAATCATGAGTGTTGACATTTTGGCATGCGCCAAAACTTGACTGTTAGCATCCAGTAGTTTCAGCCCGTGGTTGCAATAGGCTGTATTATCACTATTATTTGGGGGAGTCTCTCAGTTGTAACTGGTCCAGATCAAACCCCGGAAAACCGCAGACAATTTGAAATTTTTTTATGTTAAAAAAAAATTCAGTAAAATTGTAGGGTTCTACTATAGTGCATCTGAATTTACTTTGCATTTTGTAAAAATTGCTCTTTGTAAATGTACACTTGCTATTTATCACCAATGCCAGCTTAGCTATAATATATAATAGAATTTATAGTGGGCAATTACTTTTTCAGGGGAGTTATCTGATTATAGAAGCGATAATGGTTGCATGTTCTCTATTGCAGTTATCAAAGAAGAAAAGATAGACTTAAGTTACGAAGAAGGGAGCCCAGGTGTTTCTGAAATCCCTGCTTCTTTCGAATCTACCGCAATGACAAAGGAAGATGAAGACCGTGACGAGGAATCAGATTCAGGATCAGCGGATAACGCGGAATGTGACAAATTTAGTGACAAATCGGAAACAACAGATTCAGAATCGGAGGATGAAGATGATGAATGGGAATTGCCCAATGAGGCCGTAATTGCTGCAGGAAATAGTGGACTACTCCAGGGAAATAGCGAGCAGTTGCTGGAGAGGACTGGATTAACACCTGGAGATACTGGATTAAATCCAGGAAGTAGCGGATTAAGTAATTTAACTCCAGGCAATACTGGGATGGGCCTGCCGGTGGGAAATGCTGGGTTGCTTCAAGGAAATGTTGATTTGGAGAAATTAAGATCACAACAGAAAAGTATTTTATTGCTGGAAGAAAATGTTGGATTATTTTTAGGGAATAATGGATTATACCTGGCAAGAAAAGATTTACCTCACATTAAGCCTAAAGATTTATCTCAGATTAAGTCTAAAGGATTACCTCACATTAGGCCTAAAGGATTACCTCCTGAAATATGTGCAAATGCTGGACTGCCTCAACAAAGAAGTCCTGGAAGATTATGTGCGATGCCGAATGATCCAACCGGATTATCTCATTCTCACTTCATGATAGTTGGTAACTCAGGAAGTGTGCAAAGTGTCAGCAATGATATTAGTGAATGTGCAATTGGGCAAGGAGAACATCAAGACCAAGTATTAAAGGTAACGAAAGATAAGAGTGTCAAAGGAGGAAAAGACGAATCTGGGGTGGTGAAAGCAAAGTTAAAAGGTGTCGACAAGAGAAAAAAGAAGCCGTTCAAAGAAAAGATACGGAAAATTAGGAAACGTAATCTGGGACCCTTTTTGTGCTATGTATGTGGGGCTACATTTAAGCTGAAGAGCATCCTTGATAACCATTTGGACACCCATGATACAACTCGCAGGGCATCTTGTGAATTATGCAAGAAGGAGTTCAAACACGAGAAATATTTAAGGCGACATATGGAGACTCATGATACGTCACGAGAATCTTTTGAATGTGAAATATGTCACAAACAGTTGAAGACGAAAATCACTTTGAAGAATCACATAGACACCCACACAATTGTGCGTACATTGAATGCCACCTGCAATTTGTGCGGAAAAAAGGTGTTTGACTTAAAACGCCACTTGAGGATACACAAAGGAGGGAAGGAGTTTCCGTGTGAAGTTTGTGGCAAGAAATTCCGGACCCAGACTCTGGTGACTGCGCACAAAGTGATACACTCGGATGAATGTCCGTATCCTTGCCCTGAATGCGATCAAAAGTTTAAAAGGAAAATGACGCTGGAGAGACACATGAGAATCCACACTGGAGAAAAGCCATTTGAATGTGAACTGTGCGGAATGAGGTTCAGGCAGAAGTCCGTCCTAACCACCCACTATAAAGTTCACACGGGGGAGAGGAGGAAGAAGAAAATGATCGCAGACATGCAGAATAATGACGCCCAAGGACAGTTATAGTGTTATAAATTTGTGTTTCGTGTTGAACAGTATTAAAAAAATAAACGCGTTATGTAACATTTGTCATGCATATTGTCTAAAAATCATGAAAAGTGACTTGGAGGTAATTGGGGAAAATTCCCAGACCAAAATAGAAGAATATATATTTGCAGTACTGAGAACTGCAAAATCAGTTAATCAATATTTGGTAACAGTACCGTAACACAGTATACTGGTATAGAAGTAAAGTTCTTAATTCTGTGTTTGTACTCCCAATTGGCTAAATGTTGAATTTTAAAAGACGTGTAAAATTCAAAATTTAGCCAGTTGGAGTACAAACGCTGAAGACAAAATAAGGTGTAACCATACCATCGACAGTGAATATTTTATTATCGTTATGTGGAATAAGTAGAATATGGTGATTCTAAATCTGACATTTTCTATTTTCTCAGCCTTGAGCATTTTTGGTTTAATGGCAACCATTTTGGTAATTTGGATATTGTGCTTATAAATTAACACTTATTTGGCCATAACTTTGTTAATTGTGATTGAAAATTTGTTGTTTTTGCACAAGTTGTTGCTTTGAATTAAGTCTCTCCACAAGGGTGAAATAAACCGGATTGCCCTTTTTACGAAGTTGCCATGGCAACAGATAAGTAAAAAAAAATCAATTTTTAAAACAGATTTCAGAAAATTGTCTGCTGTGGCAATAACATAAGATAAAAGGGCTAAAAATTCCCATTGACAAAAAAGTCAACTCTATGACCAAATGTATTAAATGTCAAATCCAGCAGTAAATAAAGTTGCCATGGTAACCATCCCAAATAGCAATTTTCCTAAAAATATTGATATGAATATTAAAATTGTCTATGGACAAGCATTGTTGGAAACTACTTCAAACTTGGCATGGTGTAGAATTTGCTCTGATTCATTTTATGTGTATTTTTGGTCGCCCTGATTGGGGTAGGCTGTCATTGTCATGCAATCCTGAGATGGGAGTCCGAGCCGGGAGTCCGAGGACCTGTCAGTCCTAAAGTCCGCTACTCTGAGGCGCTGGACCTCCCCCTTTCAAATTTCCTGGATGCTGACCTCTTAGGCCTAATTAACTTGATTTGATCAATGCACATGTATGTAGTGTTGATCATGTTGGTGGAATAAACATGCAAAAAATGCATATATAATATTACTGTGTGTGTATTTGACTGTTAAGATCTCTGGCCAACATAAGAAGCCTATTAAGAGGATTAGCAGGGCAGTCAGTGGCGTATTTATAATTAAGGGGGGGGGCATAATGGGCCTCAGGCCCAAGATTAACATCAGTGGCGTCCCTATGGGGGGCACGTGCCCCCCCATATTGAACCTGTGCCCCCCCAGGTGCCCCCCCGTATGAACTTTCCAACTCTGGCTAAAATATAATATACAGTTAGCACAGAGGGTGCCCCCCCCCAGAGAATCGCGTGCCCCCCCCAGGTGCCCCCCCCGCTCGAGACCTCCCAGTTACGCCACTGACAGTCAGACACCCTGCATTAACCCCATGTTAAACCCCCCCCCCCCTTGAGATTTTTGGATCTATACGCCCCTGAGGGCACTGCTCAGCTCAGTCATACATACAGTAGGCCTCTGTTAAAACAGCACTGCACAAATTTATCACTATATCAGATCATCTGACATGTTACATTACTGAAGGGCCCAAACAGTACTGTAACCTATGTAGGGCCGGCTCAAATGATGCAGCTGGCATATTATAAAATTCTCCTCTGTTTATAAAATGTATTATGCACCATGCAGCCACTAAGCAAGATTAATTTGTACAACATGTTGGATCAATAGGAGGCAGCTCTGTGAATTTGCTAAACTTTTGCGGGCTGCATATTCCCTGAATGAGACACAGGAGTAAATAGGATGAGAGAAAGCAACAACTGTTTTATTTGCAGAAGTTGGCATTTTAAAAGCTGATTGGCTGTGGAATTAAGTCCCTTTTGAGCCAGTTGTATTGGCACAATATGAGTGAAGCTGTGGACTGTCCAGGTAGATATATTTTTTCAATATAGCCCAAAAGGCCTATATTTTCTTGGACCAGTTTCCCATAATGGCATAAAGTATTTGGTGAACATAATTGTCAGCTGGGTGTTCTCATTAGACTCTCATTGAAATGTAAACATACATTTCAATGGGTGTTCTCAGCTGAGTGGTGTTTCATACTTCAGCTTACTTTCATATGGCAACACCAATACCCCCCCCCCCCCAAATATATTTGGGGGGGGGAGGAATTTTTCCCTTGCATGAGAGCGATTGAATAACCAGAGTGCTGTGAAAATGACTGTACATAACCTGTGCACTATTAGTGGTATTTTTTGCAGTTTATCTGTTTATTATGTATGCATAGATCTGCAAAGATCTAAAAACTTTGGCTTCTGGGCTTCTTGCGCTTAGGCCTTCGGGCCTTTGACATACATAGTGACAATGCTTCTAAACTTTGGGGGGTCATCCCCTGCCCCCCGCCCCCCCCCCAAACTTTAATGTCTAGTGACGCCACTGTGTTTGTGTTTCAAGCTGAACATGATTTACATGAGCAGATGAGCATAGAAAATGGGTCTGGCAGAGGCGCAGCTACCCCCCCCCCCCCCAAAAAAAAATTTGACAGCATTACACAAATTGTCATTAAATTAGGGCGAATATCTAATTCTGTCAGACAGCCCATTGACCATTGGCTCAATAATCATTGTCTGCCTGAACATGCTGATGGCTTTATTTTCTCCATTGCAGTTATCAAAGAAGAGAAGATTGACTTGAGTTACGAGGAAGGGAGTGCTGGTAAATCCCAAAGTTCAGATATCCCTGGAAATTTTGGATCATTTGCAGTGAAAGATGAAGACGAAGACAGCGACGAAGAATTGGATTCTGAATCAGATTCAGATTCAGAAGAAAACCCAGGAGTTGAAAGATTTAGCGATAAATCAGAAACAACAGATTCAGAATCGGAGAATGAAGATCAAGATGATGAAGATGATAATTGGGAGTTACCACATGAGGCTGTCATTGCTGCAGGAAATAGTGGACAACTTCGAAGTAAGAACAGTCATGGGATCATGGAGAGAACCGGATTAAGTGAAGGAGATTCTTGTTTTAATCCAGGAAGTAGCGGATTAGGCAATTTAGCTGCGTTTGACCCAGGAAAAACTGGATCGATTCCAGGAAATGTTGATTTGGAGAAAGCAAGATCACATCTGAAAAGTATTGGTTTACTAGAAGGAAATGTTGGATTATTTTTAGGGAGTAACGGATTGTATTTATCAAGAACTGATCTACCTCAAAATAAAGGATTACCCCTTGCAAATACTGCAATCCCCAAAAAACCTGAACAAGGCAATCCTGAATGTCTTGACGTAAGTCAAAAATCAAATGTAGCAAATGCGGAAATGCCAATTGATCTGACTGGGTTACCCCAGGCTCACTCAAGGACGGTTGGGGACTCTGGATATGCAGAAAGTGTTGGAAGTGTCAGTGATGATGTTCGTAAATGGGTCAGGGAGCAAGGAGAACTACAAGTATTAAAGCTGGCGAAAGAAATTCAAGAGGGAGGACAAAATGTCAAAAATAGTCCTGAAGAAGGAAAAGAGAAATCGGGGAAGGTGAAACATAAACGAAAACGTGTCAGCAAGAGAAAGAAGAAACCAGTTGAAGAAAAGAAAAGGAAAGTTAGGAAACTGAATCTTGGGCCAGTTAATGGAACCTCATATAATTGTCCACACTGTGGCAAACACTACACACAGTATAGAGGTCTACGTTTGCACGTTATTTCTGTGCATGAACCAGACAGACCTTTTTTGTGTTATATTTGTGGTGCCGGATTTAAGAGGCAGCACATTTTGGACAACCACATGGATACTCATGACACAAGCAAGAAAGCGTCTTGTGAAATATGCCATAAACAGTTTCGACATGAGAAATATTTGAAGAGACACATGCCCATTCACGACGGCTCGCAGAAGTCCTTTGAATGCGAAATATGCCAAAAACAGCTGAAAACCAAAGTCACCTTGAAGAGACACATGGACTTGCATGCTCCGGTACGCAGGTTGAACGCGGTGTGCCCCATCTGCGGGAAGGAGATCTGTGACTTGAACTTGAAACGGCACATCCGCACACACAGCGGCGAGAAGCCTTTCCCTTGCGAGATTTGTGGCAAACCATTCCAGACTCCTGCGCTGCGGTCCGCACACCAAGTCATTCACTCGGACGAATGTCCCTTCCCCTGCCCTGAATGCGACATGAAGTTCAAGAGGAAAGTCACCCTGGACAGACACTTCAGAATCCACACTGGTGAAAAACCATACGAATGTGAACAGTGTGGAATGAGGTTCAGACAGAAGTATGTCCTTACAACCCACTACAAAGTTCACACAGGGGAGAGGAGGAAGAAGAAAATGATCGCAGAAATGCAGAGTGATGACGCTGAAGAACAATTATGAACAATGAACTTTGAAGAACTCGCCAAAAAGTGTATCCTGCGAAATTGGGATGATTTAAAAAAGCACAAGCATGAAGGCTGGCATGAAGGTTAATTGTCTTGAACTGGAGTCATCATTTGAGGCTGGCTTGGCTGAAAACAATTAGTCTGCCCCACTTCTGTGAATGTGTGGCTGTCATCAAAGATTGGGCAAAATAACACCGTAACATTTATTTTAAAAATGTGACAAGTGAATTGCAAATTGGCTAATCTACCCGTCAGCATGTGTTTTTCTGCTGTGCAACTTGTAGATGCTGAGCAATCAAGCCAAACATCAGTTCCCATCATAGGCTTATCGGAGCGGGGGGGGGGGGGATCCCAAAAAAAAATTTCGCGCCCGCCGCCCAGTACACCTATGGACTGGCAGTACTGTGATAAGTACTGTGTGGTCGATTTATAATAGATATATATATGTATTCCCTTCGAATAATGAATACCATCTTGTCTGATCGCTGATGATTCAGATTCATTCTTTAAACATGCAAAAGTGAGTTACCTTAAATGATCTTAAATGGCTATTTTGTAAAGGACAGGTTGACTGTAATGAATGTTAACACTAACGTTGTTCAAGTTTATGTGATCATTTAACTGAAATATATATAAAATCACTATTACCAATAATATTAAGAATTAGCTATATTTTTTTTAATGAAAAAAGTAACTAGCCATGCTTATTGGACCAAGATGCTGACAGTAAAGCAGCTGATTTGTAATTTCTAAATTTATGTTTTAATTCATTTAACAATAATCTTGCATGTTTTTGTACTCGATCAGACGATTACATGTTAGTAATCAATGTACCTCCAATCTTGCGATAATGCAGATTTAGGCCTGAATAAATAAACTTCAATATCTGCCTATAGGGCCTATCTGTGGAACAAATTCAGTTGTCTGTATACATGGTATAGAGTGAATGAGTGACTGGCTTCGTTCTATTTTCAGTACTTCGGTAGCCCCAGGCTAAATTGGTATAACAATGTGAATGATAATATCCTTTGTTCAAATTATAAGTTATTTAAAATTTATTCTAATTATAGGTTATTTAGAATTTAATTTGTCATGGAAAAGTATTTTTCAACTCTATCTTATGCTGAATATATTGCATTTGCTAAATTTAGATGCGGATGTCATCGTTTACCAATTTCTCAGAATAGATTTTCAAGAGATGAAGATTCATTTGATAGGTTTTGTATAAAATGTGAGAATAGGGGATGAATTTCATTACATTCTTGTTTGCCCCCATTACAACATAAATAGAGCTTTACTAATTAAAGAATATTATTATACTCTGCCAAATGCAATTAAATTTTTAAATATCTATTTACTACTAAGAATATTAAAGAATTGAGAAATCTTATTAAATTCATAAATATTTTGAATAATGACTTCAAATAGCGAATAGTTTTAAAATAGTGAAACTGACTTGGATTTTCTGATATATTGTTACTGTTATATTATAGGAAAGTGTTATTCTTATCTTTGTTACATGAGTATATTGTTTTATCCTGTTATCTTATATTGTACTTGCAATATGCTTATTTATGAACCTGAGTTTATTTTGTTAATGCCAGGGGTTAATTGTTTTTTTATTTATTATTCTTTCAGTATGTATGTTGTATATTTTGTGAAAAATCTTGAATTTATTATTGTACTCTCACACCCCCCCGCAAGGGGTCGTTACATAGGAATAAAATCTTGTAAATCTTGTAAATCTTGAGTTGCGAGCCTTCAGCTGCCTCAGTGCCTCTAGAGCAGACTGTGTTCAGTCAGGGGTGGCCCTACTGTAAGAGCTATGAAATACATCTTGTTAAATCAAAGTAAACAATGTGAAATTTAAATACTTATAGACCTGTGTTGTGTTCGAAATAATGGTGGGGGGGGGATTAAGGGGGTTTACCCCCCCCCCCCCCCAATGCTCCTGTGACCACCTCAAATAGGGGAGATCGGGGCAAGTTGTCACAGTGCCGATTACTCAGCTATGGATGGTAGCAGCTGTGTGGCAATTAAATCAATTTTGATATTTTTTAACATGTGAAATTTTTTTGTGATGATATCACAAAAATGTGTAGTCTGTCATGCGCTATGTGAAGATTTCTAAAAATGACAGTTTAAACTCAATTTTTTGACCACTTTCAAATTTTTCATCGTCTTCCAATTTCAGACAATTTTTGAAACTGATGCCCCTGCATCTGATGGCATTGACCCATAGTCTCTGTGAACAATGTGTCTGTGTTTAAATACCTGCATTCTTTTTTAGAGCCTCTGAATTTCTTCGGCTTCAGGGCGATTCTGCCGGCCACTGCATCGCATAGATGGCCCGCAGACTCTAGGTTAAAAGGGCTTCAATCACCCTTCAGTTCAGGCATTGCAACTGAAAGACCTCCCGGGGAGACCTCCTCAATGAAAGGGTCTATTTTGACAACTGCCTGTGTACACATGTTGTAACTAATGATATTCCATAGATGTACGTGTTGTTAATGTTCCATAAATGATGAGTAATTTACTTTTTAGTGAACGAATGCGTATCTGTAGAATAAACACCAAACAACGGAATTGTTTTCTATTTTTATATTGATAAGTAGTAATAATAAAAGATCTAAGGAGACAGATCCAGGGGGATGCATCCCCAGGATATGTTAATATTTCCCAACCGAGGCCTATCTATTGGGCCAATAAATGTCACTGCAACACTCTTTAAAGCAAACATGATACCTACTAGATAAATAGTTAGTGTTAGTCACAGCTCTGAATCCTACTAGGATCTGAATAGCATACAATGGGAATTAAGGGGCCGACCAGATGATCTTTGGGGGGGGGCTATGGATATTTGGTGAAAAAAAAAATGTTTCCCACTAAAAAAGAGTTTGTTCAGTATATGGAAATAAAAAAAAGTTTGTTTTTACCTTGCTGTAGCTAGGGTACCGTAATGTTAAAATTCCAATAAAAAGTTTGTCGCGAGTGCGCATGCAAAAAAATTGTTCATTGATGAACGAAAAAAAAGTTCGTCCCAGGGGTAAAGTCCATAGCCCCCCCCCCCGCCCAACTATCGTCTGGTCGGCCCCTAAGGTGTTGGAGCTCCGGAGCTTAAATGGAAGGTTTGTAGCAAGTACAGGTGGCGGCACCATCAGGCTGAAGGAATCTTCAGAAAGGTGTATATTCTTTGTTTGAGACACACAGTAAACAAGATGAAAGAAAGAGCATGGACATGATAATTGATATGATCATGGTGAATGTTGCAATCTGCAAGTCTGTACAATTTTTAACGGGCAATTAATTGTTGGATGTTTGTCAAGCTGAGGGCAAGCATATTATGACTGATTCAGAAATGAATGTTCCTGACATGGCTTGTCATGGCCAGCACATTTATCCCAAAGATCACAGTTACCAGCACACCTACAGTGATCAGGAGACTGGGATAAGCATGATCAGCTCAGGATGGAATGAAAATGCAGAATTTATGACTCCTGCTACCACTGGTAATGACATAATTCCCATTGTGATACAGCCAGAAAATTACAATTTCGACTCGAAAGAAGGAATTGAACTTCATGAACTAAAAGTTAGAAATGAAGAACACAATGGAAATGGAATACGTCAAGTACAAGAATATGATGGAGCACACGATGGGATTATTGAAATTAAATCAGAACTTACGAAAGAAGAGATAGCTGAATTTGAGTCTGAATTGCCTCAGAAGCACCTTGAATTTGTTCAGAGTGTTGGTGGTCCGAGTGGACAGAGTCAAATGCATTCATTCTATTCACATGGATTCCCAACGCATTACGGATCACCAGAAACAAGACTAATGCCTGTAGATCTTGGTGGAAACACAATAAATGTAGCTGTGGAAAGTTTTGTCTCCGATGCTCCTCCTTCAAAGGAGTTGCAAGTGAATTACGATTCGGATTCCAGTGGTGACTCGGATGTAATTGACGTGCAAGTTGGTAAAGGCAATTACGATATTGCTGGACTTCAGGACTCTGATGACTCTGATGTAATATTGACTGATGTTTGTGTGGAAAATGACGCAGTTGCCAATAGCTATGCGGGCAATGCTGGTCCATGCCCAAAAGTTTCTACAGGCTCATATCCTTTGTCAGACTCTTCCGTTTTTTCTTCAATTTCTAAACATTCAATTTTGCAATTGAACAAAGGTACTGATGAAAGCCAAAAAAGAAAAAAGACCCGCTCGGAGAAGTCAGGGTCAAAAGACAAGCGTAAAAGTAAGATTAAACTTGACAAATCCCCAAAGAGTCCCAAAAAATATCGATGTAAGGAGTGTGCGTACCATTTTCTGCAACATGCCTCCTATCTAGAACACAAGAAATACCACAGTCCCAAAAGACACCTGGAGTGCCAAATATGCCGATTCAGGTTTATGAAGATGACATTTTTGAAACAACACATGCAGGTTCATTATCGCCATGTCTTTTTTCCTTGCTGTTTGTGTGGGAGGGTCTACCAGACGGAAAAGAAGTTGTTATCGCATTTGAAAAAACATGCGGACTTCCCTTGCAATATATGCGGAATGGCTTTCAAGAAACACAGACTAAAATCACATTTTAAGGAACACAATTTTAAGGGGACCAGAAGAAGCACAACTGTCACATGTACAGTGTGCCATGAAAACATGGATCTCAATGTCATAAAAACACATGTGGAGACGAGACATGGAGTATGTGGAGCAGGGAAGTGACACTGATCTGCTGACAGATCAACCGCTTGTGGTAAACTAAATTTAACTGACACAAGAACCAATTGTTGCTGTATTGGGCGTGTGTACATGTATGAATACACCATATGATTTTAAAATTATTGCTTCAGTGTTAGTAAGTAAGCTATAAGCTTGGCCTATAGTTCAAACGTTGACTATATATACTATACAGGGATAATGACAAGTTAATTGTTTAAATGCATGATTTGTGTCCACTAGAATTTCTAATTCAAGTACAACTGTTTGGCCAGTTACCAGTTACCTGTTTAGTGTTTATCTTTGTCAATTTGGTTTGAATATCAACTTTATTGTATCTTTATATAATCAATAATTTGAAGAATTACTCAATTAAGTTTTGAAAACATTAATCTACATAAGAGTTCCTCTTCAGAATTAGATTATTTTATGTTATTCTCTGTATCATTTGAATGCATTTTGAGAAAATTGTGCATTGTCCAACAAGTTCACAAAAAATAAAAGTATAATTTTTTGCCAAAAAAAAAAAATTTCTCAAATAGGCCTATGTTATATTTGAAACTAATTACTGTTCATATTTGTACTTCGAGGGGGCGGCCTTTTAATTTCTAGGGGGTGGGCTTGGAGTTTTCCACTTTGGTCCTGTATGCTGATTGCTAATGACAGCCGGACTCTCGGTCAATAGAAGCGTATAGACCTGTCGGTATTCTAAAACAACTATATTTCTCATAATGCATAATTTCTGATGAAGTAATGTTCGCTTTGTAGAGGTCATAACACATAAGCCTGTCGAGTATTTCTGCTGAACATGGAGGTAAGAAAGTTACAATTTCTCTTTTTGTTCTTGGTTGTTTGACTGTCAGTCTTTCAGTTCTTTCTGTTCGTTCACAAATTTCAGCACTTGAAATGGCTGATCAAAACTGAGCTGATTGAAACTGAGCAGCTTATCAGATCTATGCAGTGTCTAGTGATGCAGACCGGACCGCCTTGGACCGGTCCGGTCCGCGGTCCAGCCTGGACCGCCAAAATACTGGACCACTTTCAAAAAACCGGTCCAGTGCTGGACCGGACCGGTAAAGTGACGGTCCGGACCGGTCCAGTGATTTTTCATGTCATGAAGAGCATCGCATGAATTTTGTCAAATCTAAAAATGAAATTTATGTCATATAGTTTGTTTTAACCCTCATTTTATCATGATTTTTTTGATGCCGGTGGACCGCTTCTTGACCGGTCCAGTAACAAAATCGGACCACCTAACCCTGGACCAGACCAGGACCGGACCACTTTTGTAAATACCGGACCACCCTCTAAAAGGTGGTCCGGTCTGCATCATTAGCAGTGTCCAGACAAACTCGCCCTCACTCGGATTCCCAAAGGGAATCCGTCACTCGTATATGCTATGAATCATGGGAAAAATTGTCATTGGTCACTAACCGTTGCAACGGCCGCCATTGAAAAACGTTGTAAACAGGCCAGCCACGCTTGCAAAGTGAATTTAATTGCCTGTGGGTTGTCAACACATTCCCAGATCGTTTCTGACGACAGATTGGGGCACTTGTTTAGTTGGTGTGTAGTGAATACAGCGACCATTCTCTCCAGAAAAGATACCACAATGGATTCCAGGACTCATTGACGTGAAAAGGTACACTGTTTACACGGAACTACATGCGTTATAAGGCCATATCCTTGCACCCTTTCACTGTGAAGCGTCAAATGCGAGTGCCAGTTCTAGCGAACTGGCTCTCCGCTAGGGCGAGTTCTAGCGAACTGGCTCTCCGCTAGGGCGAGTATGGTGTCCAGACATGTGCCCATGGCTGCAGGTGGCAGCACAGGGCAAGAGTCCTGAAAATATAGTGAGGTGGCTATTCCTTGATGAGACACATTCTATACATCCCATAATTATATATATATAGTCGAAGGAATAAGCTCAACAAAGTGAAGAGGATCAAAAATGAATGATGCTCATTGTTTTAACTTCCATCCCACTGATCAAGACATCCAGGTTAAAGAGGAGGACAAATTGGAAAAGAATGTGGGCCTATTATATGCCCAACCATGTGAAGATCATTGCAAGACTGTAGACTTGGACTCAGGCAGTCTGGATAATGTCCCCAAGTCTTGTGATCCAACTGAATTGTGTAAACCACTTATCATTGAACCGCAAATTTGCATGGATTTACCAACAGGAGTGGAAAAGGGCAATTGGAAGTTGGAATTACCCGAAGGAATTACAGAAACAATGCCCGAAAACTATTATTTGAAACGGGAGGAGCAATCTGGATTTGAAATAAAGCCAAGTATATCTGATTGTGCAGAAATAGGTCAAAAGACGGTCCCTCCATCCCTGAACAGCCATTCAATACTGCCCACATTGAAGATCCAAGTTCTAAGCTCCTCTGGTAAAGTTTACAAATTAGCTGTGAAAAACTCTGAACCAATAGAAACTTCTGTACTAAATTCCGAAGAAAGGACCCAGAGAAATATTGTCCACAGAAGTATGTGCATCTCTGATGTTGCTGTGAAGCGAAAGGTACCAACTGGCCAAGTACGAACAGCACATCACTTCCTTTCTGGTCAGAAATTGTACATAAAACATGTGCAGAATGTGAAATCGAATACAAACGAGACCAAACAGGTGAAGCAAAAGGAACCAACTGGGCAAGTACCAACACCGCATCAGTCCATTTCAGACCAGGAGTTGTACATACAACATGTGCAGAATGTGAAATCAAATACGAATGAGAGCGAGGAAGTGAAGCTAAATGAACCAATTGGCCAAGTACCAACAACACATCAATCTATTTCAGATCAGGGGTTGTATGTACAACATGTGCAGACTGTGAAATCAAATACGAATGAGAGCGAAGAAGTGAAGCTAAATGAACCCACTGGCCAAGTACCAACACCGCATCAGTCCATTTCAGACCAGGAGTTGTACATACAACATGTGCAGAATGTGACATCAAATACGAATGAAAGTGAACAAGTGAAGCTAAATGAACCGACTGGCCAAGTACCAACACCACATCAGGCCATTTCAGACCAGGAATTGTACATACAACATGTGCAGAATGTGAAATCAAATACGAACGAGAGCAAAGATGTTGATCCACCATTTTGTCATATCTGTAACAAGCAGTTTCCAACCAAATGGACATTAGACAGTCACATGGTCATGCATGATCCAAAGAAACCCCATGAATGCCATGTCTGTGGTTTCAGATTTTCTGAGTTATTTTACTTAGTAAAACATGCGAAGACTCATGTTTCGGAGTCTTACTTTCCTTGTGGAATTTGTGAGGAAACTTTTACGACCGAGGAGTTACTGGCAAAGCACAGGAAAGGACACAAACTTGAGCTGTGGGAGAAGCAGGCGTGTGAAGTGTGTGGTAAAATGATCACCGCGAATTGGCTCAAGAAGCACGCTAAAAAGCATGAAATGGAAGAGTTAGAGAAGAAGGAGGTGCACAATTGCTACCGTTGCAACAAGGAGTACTCCAGCATCGCGGCTCTCAATTCGCACATGATCGCGTGCAGGGGAGTGCAAGAGAAACCGTTTATTTGCGAGGTTTGTGGAGAGGCATTCAGAAACGCGTGTTTCCTGGAATACCACATGACTGAGCACAAGGGAGACATAACTCACTGGTGCAGCATCTGCGGAGAAGGATTCACCTCGGTCTACCACCTCAGCCATCACAACACCAAACATCATTACCACGAGACCTGCAATAAATGCGAACAATGCGGAAAGGAATTCTTCAAAAAGTCAACTTTAAATAGGCACATGAGACTTCACAGTAAAGATAGACCGTACGGTTGCAGCGTTTGTCCTTCGAGATTCAATAGTGAAAGTACATTGGAGAAACACATGGAGATCCACAAGAGGGAGGCCAACTTCAGCTGCGATAAATGTGGGGAAAAGTTTCAAGGAAAGGGGCCTCTTAAAGTTCATATGACGCAACAGCATGACTTGTTTTATCTCTGTAGGCGCAAAAAGCGAAGATCAAGACGTTATAAATTCTGAATAATGGCTTTGATGAGAGAAGTCAACATGAAACTGTGTGCCTTACAGTAATTAGCACATTGGCATGAGGGGCAACAGCACATGTACACGATGTACAATGTCGGCCTCTATTGTTGTTATCAAATTCTGCTTCTTAATTGATATATTAATATTGACCAATATTATTGTTTCATGAAACCTACTTTGTATTAATGGAGATTTGTTTGACAGAAACCATAGGCCTAATGTTTGTTTGATAATTTTGACATTTATTATATTTTACATGCATGATTAAAATGTGAACTGCGAACACCAGTCTCTGGGTTATTCATCTGATTTCATTTAAATTGGTGGAGAGTGTGCCCTAATCTAAACCCGGGAATATGAAGCCAAGCAGCAAACACATGTAGGCCTATATATTTGCATGCCAAATAGTATAACAGTTGGGCTGTAGATTTGAAATGAAAGTGAAATCCCAATATTTAAGTACTTTTCAATTTGTGATGCCCCTCCCCCCACATCCGACATTTTCTGAGTCCGCCCCTGTTCAACAAGTGTAGCTTCAGTTTTGAGGTTTTTCCAGTCTTATCTATTCATGTGATCAGTTGAAAGTTCTTAAGAAGTTTGTGATTGAGTATAGCTTGGTGGCAGCACTGTAGGCCTGTCAGTTTGATGAGTGGAGTGGCATATTCCTGGAGTGAGACACACTGTCAACAGATAGATCTCTGGGAGCTTCTGGGGCATGCACGTGATTTAAAAGTTGTCATTTCTGTGCAAAATGGATTATGGTGCGTTATCTTTGAATGAACTCCCATCTAATGCATTGACTGGCAATTTCTCAAGTGATGGCAAGGCAGAAATGGCCCCTGACGCAGGGAATAGTGATCCTCCTGAGCCTGCACATGCTGCAGAACCAATTGTGATTCAACCACTCACACCTGCATTTACATGCAACACACAAATACCAGCTATGGCTACACCTGTATTCACACACAGCACACAAATACCAGCTGTGGCTACACCTGTATTCACACACAGCACACAAATACCAGCTGTGGTTACACCTGTATTCACATACAACACACAAATACCAGCTGTGGTTACACCTGTATTCACATACAACACACAAATACCAGCTGGGATTCTTCTAATACCAACTGTTGGAGTTTTGAATTATCAGGAGCTGGCGCTTGTTGTCATGGATGTTGAACTGACACCAAGAGTACCGGTATCTGCATTTGCTGAAACGAGTGAAACGTGGAAGGCTGCACCCATGAAGGAAGAAGAAAGTGATGCGCAATTATTGGAAGCGGATGCAATGAAGATTGAAATGAATGACACAGATTACGAAGCTTTGTCATGTTTATCAGCAGACGTGAAACTTGAGAGTGACAATAAATTGATGGACATAGAAAGGAGTGAAAATAAATGGATGGACATAGAAAAGAGTGAAAATAAATTGATGGACATACAAAAGAGTGAAAATAAATTGATGAACATACAAAAGAGTGAAAATAAATTGATGGACATAAAACCGAACCTGGCTTTAACATGCCAACAGAAGGAAGTGGAAGAAGGACAAAATTGTCAAGAGCCCGAAGAGACACAGCTTTGCAGAGTGTGTTACAAGATGGTGACAAAAAGTGACATGACAAGTCACATGAAAAGTCACCGTGAATCCCATACCTGCTCGGCATGTGGCAGAGTGTTCTCCTGCCGATCTTTCTTGATTCAACACAAGTGTCGTGCAGATCAAGTCTTCCCCTATGTTTGTGAGGTCTGTGGCAAGGGGTACAATCGGAAGAGAAGTTTGGATGTTCACAAGACTTTGCATGGGGTGGAGAGAGCTCACGTGTGCAGAATATGTGGAGAGGGGTACTCCGTTAATTATTATCTTTGCCGCCATTTCCTAAAAAGTCACCCTGACGAACATTTTTACAAATGTGAATATTGTGAGAAAACGTTTGCAAGAAAAAAACAATTGTTCAAACACAAAAAAGGCGGTAAATACAAACCCTATGCTTGCAATTATTGCTGTTTCCGATTTAAAACAAAGTTGTCACTGGAAACACACTTGAGCACCCACACAACATCATCAAATGAGACATCGCCACAAGAAAAAAAGACAGCAAGCCACGATGGTCAGAAGTCCAATTTGCAAATCAAACTGTTATTTAATTACATTATATGAACAATTAACATGATGAATACATTGCCAGATTTCATCACTCTCCTGCACAATTAAGGCTAGGACAGTAGGCCTAGTAAGAAGGTTAATGATCTGCCCTATTATCGGCTGATTATGAATTTGAAATAGTGTATTTTTTAATAAAGCTATTTTTATGGCAGTAACAGTTCTGCAATGTTCTGTATCAACTTTCTGTGTTGAAGAAAGTCATTCAACTCATGGGAGCTCAATGGGTTTACATGCTTTTAAGAAGGCATTTTCCATGGCTTGCAAAATAAATTTGGGATTTTTCACCAAAAAAATCATTCTTACACTTACCTTGAGTAAATATGTTTCTAAAAAACAATGATTAAGCCTAATAATTTGAAAAACGAACATAGAAGGACAAACTTCACAAAATTATAGAATACTACAATTGGTAATCATGAAAATATAGAAATTTGACTTATTTAGAAGATTTCACCTCAAAATACACACACACGCGTGACACGCCATCAATATATGATCAAAAATAATAAATTTCTTAATCTTCTAAGATGCTAGCCGGCTCCAAAAAAACATGACTGCTCGTGTCTTGGAAAAAAAACTGCTGGCTGGCTGGCTGAAAAAATTTGGTCTCCATGAATGTTCCGGTCTGCCAATATCAGAATAATATTATATACTCAAACTTAACTCAAGATAAACTTCAACATTTATTCATTTTGTCCAAGATTTGTTTAAAAAAGTTACAGTTTGATTTGTTGATTCAGTCATTTTCAGTACTTCTCTTCTTACAAATATTACTTTTAAAAAACAATTTCTAGCTCTCGAGGTTTTAAACAAGAAATAATATTATAGTTTCTTTCAGAGAAAGTTCATTATAAGCATTTGATAAGCATGATAAGTCACCATCTGGCATCTCAACATACATGATATAGGCCTATGTGCAATATGCATTTCCCTGACATACAAACACATCAAAATCAAGCATTTAATACATTAAATCCACAATGTAATTAATTAATATGGATTAAGATAAACAGTTTGCAACAAGGAAAATAATTATGGAATTTCTTGACATCCAAAATTTAATGATTCATGAACATGTATGATTATTATTTTGTAGCAGATAAACATTCATGTTGTCAAAATGGAAGAAAGAAAAAGTATTTAGGCATTGGTTGTCAAGCAGAATAATACCTGGAAGAACATAAACACATGCTCTTTCTTAAAAAGATTAAATTCTTGAGTCAGAAAGATATCACATCTGCAAGATGGCTTGTATAAGCTGCTATATGATGGAATTTTCTCTTTCATTTCCTTGTCTCTGATGGCAAGTGTTGCAAATCTCAACTGAAAAATATAAGGGAATTAATCAGCTGCTAATTAAGTCAGTTTGAACAGGGATCGAGGTAGCTCCTTTTAGAGAGCCTAGTCAAGTAGTCAGAAAAAGGGGAAGGGGGGTGAATGCCATTGACAACAACCCAGCAATTCTGAATGTGCCACTGTCCAACAGAGATGCTAAATCCTAATTAAGTTGAGAGGGTACGTAGTATATAGCTGTGTGTTCAGTAAATTCACTTATTTATGAGGCATGTTTAAGCAGATTAGGTGGTTATAATAAAGTTTTCATGTATATTAAACTTTATCTGAACACCAAGGCCAATTAATGCTCATTTTGGATTGGTTGAAAAATTATTATACTGTATCTGTCAGATAGCTTGACGGAGTCATTTGTGGTGTACTGTATATTCCAGTACCCTCCAAACAAGCAGGTTGTAACTGACACTCTGACAGTATCGGGTCATTATGCCGGAATCTCACTTATTAAAAGTAATTCTGTGTCATGTAAAAAAGTAAATTGGTAGAATCAGCAATGATTTCATGTCATTAACACACCTTCAATCCAGTCACAGCCATTCCATACATGAAGTTGTTGAAATTGCCTGACTGTGAGGTCGGCTGACCTCCATTAGTGTGAATGGCAGCTATCATTTCCGCAAAAAGCTCAGGCAAGATGCCTCGCAACCTCCAATCTTCTTTGGAATCAAGCTCTCTGAAACCAGTCAAAGGCATTTTAAAAGTATTCGCAGTTTAGGCAAAAAATTTAGGAAATGCAGAGGAATTCCGTAGACCTCTTCTCATGTGAAACTGGGACAACAGTGGTGGTGTAAATACCTGATGCTTAAAGATTTTTCTTCATTGCTATCCGGACTCTGAGATGGTTTTTCATTTAAAGACTCTTCGTCAAGTTCTTCATTTGCTACAAAAAGGACGAAGACGAAGACAATTTTGAAGTGATGATTCATTGAAGTAGCAGAGCTCATACTCAAATAGACAAATACAAGTAGAACAGAGGTATTATATATATAGCAACATCTTTCACATTTCGCTAGTGAATAAGAGTACATGTATTAGGCCTACCTAGCATATGGCTAGTGAACATGAAAGATCTTGCACTTGTGTATGCTCTATCTTCATGTATATATTTTTCATTATTTGGCATGTTCACGAATTCGTGGAGGTGTAAAAACGAGCATGTACGAATTTGTGGACATGAAAAAACGAGCATAGGTGCTCGTGTATGTGTAATAACTAACACTCGTGTATGTGCTTTATTATTCATTCGTGTATCTGCTAACACTAACATTCGTGGAAGTGCTATATCATTAGGGTTTAGTGTTAAAATTAGGTTTAGAGTTAGTTTTAGCCAAGTTTAAGGTTGCAATGTTCGTTTTTGCACCTACACAAATTCGTGAATTGTAATATTTCACACTTACACGAATGCCAAATTCGTGTATATGTTCGTTTTTGCAGGTATACAAATTCGTGTAGAAGGCAAATAGTGAAAAATATATATACCTCCTATCTGGCACACTAATGTCTGCATGCAAGATCTGGCATCTACACAACTGGCGGACGTTGCATGTAGACAAGTGTGCTTGATAAAGCATCTATCTGCACAAGTGCTAATATTGCATGTAGACAAAGTTCTGTGAAAGATAACGCATCGATCTACACAAGTGCAACATATTGCATGTAGACAAAGTTCTGTGAAAGATAACGCATCGATCTACACAAGTGCAACATATTGCATGTAGACAAAGTTCTGTGAAAGATAACGCATCGATCTACACAAGTGCAACATATTGCATGTAGAAAGGCTAGATGTCATCATAATGGTAATTTCAACCATTAAGGTCCCAGGAGACCTGGTGGACAGCCCGAAAATAATCTAAATATTATGAGGAAAAAAGTCTCTTTGGACTACATTTTTGACAATAAATCCGGAAGAATAATTTCAAACTTACATTTTTGTTCAATTGATTCAGTAACTTCATCAAAAGAAGATTCAGTGTATTTAGTAGACTGGTCATCAGATAGAGCATTGGCATCCTTCTCAGACGGGCTAAATAACTGCTGTCTGTGTCCTCGATGTCTCAAGTACTCATGATTCTTGAATGGTTTGACCTACAGTAAAAAAATACCCCATGGACGGATCCAGAAAATGTCAGGACGAACAAAAATGTACTAAAAATATCCGGATTTTTAACAAAAATTAAAATGTAGGCCTACAAGCCAAAGGAGGGGGGGGGGTTGTTGCTGCTGTACCCTGAGTATACCATCGGGGAATAGGCAGGTTCAAAGCGGTTAAACCCAACACTTTTTGCTTTGCAAAAAAAAGTAGAGTGTAAACATAAACAAGAATCCGCAGATTGCCAAACAGAGGTGGCACACTTACTATTGTTAATGAAATAGGCCCACATTTTGTCTTGTCTAGTCTGTAAATTTGAACTGATACTGGAGTGGTAATGCAGTGAATTGTCGCTCTGTCGTGACAATTCAAACATTAAAATATTCAACAGCATAGATCTGACATTGTTGAAAATTGGCAAAAAATCACAGAACATTTTAGAAATTTGATGAATTATTCGTCAATGTTAAATAGTTACAAAAGTAGCCCGAACAACCCTTAAGTTGAAATATTTACCTCACCAACAGCAACAATTTTTGAGTGGTAGAAAGTGTCATCTAGCCGCGAGAGGGCAAAATCTGCATTGACATTCAGAATCTTTTTGTGCCCAGGGGAACAGGTCACCTCAGCAGTGAGATCTGTTGGATATCTGAAAGACAATAGCTTATTTGAATCAAGAGTAGCTCTGACACAATACAATTAACATTGTAATGTACTTGACAAATACTTTGCAACTGCGAATCCCAATTTACAATTTGAAAAGAATAGCTTACAAAAATTTTGGAGCACCCATCACATAGTAGAAAATGGTTATCAGTGCATCAATGTACTTCAAAAATGCAATTTCTGCAAACTCCTGATTGGTCAGTGCAGCCTCCATTTGCAAAGACCACTGCCGAAACATTTGAATGACGGTCATCGTGAATTCAGGAGATGGTTTCCTGTCAAAAGAAAGGAATTTCCGAAACTGTATTAAGCCTATACGTATTAAAGGCAAGCGATACCTTTTTCAGCATTTCTCTGTTTTCAGGGCTCATTTTTTAAAACCCCAATTGATGTTTCTTTAGGAGCGCTGTCAGCCTGTCAGTTATTTTGTTAATTTTTATTGCCAATTCTTATTTTACCAACATATTAAACATGTTAAACTTTGTGACAATATAAATGGCACATAGGCATAAAAAAATACTTTTAAAAAATTGTAAATGAAAAAATACATCTGTATGACCTACCTTGCAAGTTTCCGTGTCAACTTATCAATATTTGACTTGAACATTTTCAAAATAGACCTAGCTTCTGATTCATCACCAAGAACATTGGGCAGTTTTTCACAGTTATTAAAAACTTCTAACCAAGGTAGTAATTTCAAAGCCACAGGCTGCCTGAAATCATAAACAAGAATCCATTGGATTTAAAGCTTGAGCATTTGGGATGCTGATAAAAATGTTGTGATGTGTGAAATGTGCTCTGGCTTGCTGTTGCATGAGCAGTACACCATTTCGTAGAAAGCTTCATTGTAATATACTGAAAATGACAACACTTACTATGATGAAAAAAAAAAGATCTTGGAAATTTATTATTTTTAAGACCTAGTGCCTTTACATACATGTGTATCTTGTGTTAAATTACAGCAGCAGAATACATATTCACCGAATATGGTATAAAACACCGTAACATGCATGCAGTTATTGAAATCAAAGGATTCGATTGACATAACCACTGTAGTATACAGGGTGTCTACAGAAAAAGAGGACAGTCACTTTTCTTATTTTTCACACTCATCAGCTGCTCATATAAGTTCAGAATTTGGTGATAAGTCTAACATAAGAATGGATTTGATAGTCAGCCATATTAGGTCTATTGCAAATATGTTTATTCATGAATTAGATCACTACTAAAGGCAAAATGCAAGCAGGATATGCGAAAGTGCTTTCATTGCTCTAAGCTAAAAAAGGTCGTCCTGTTTTCCCCATTCTTGATGAGAAATTTTTAACCATTTATGGTGCTTGTGAGAGTAGGAATGATTCATGCGTGAGTAGTGGGACATTTACTGATGCTCCAGCTGCCAATAATTCAATTCAGGACCTAACACTTGGTCGTCAACATGGAGTCCTCTGATGACAAGAAAATCACAAAAATGTCTCAAATAAACCATTGACCGGAGTACCGGAATCAATGCAAATGTTTATAATAACATGCTGAAGTAATTTGGGGTGCCCTGGCGTCAGACGAGAAACTCTTTCATTGGCAAAATCATCTTCCTACAAGGTGTAGCACCTGTTCATACTGTGAAGAAGACTCAGGAATGCCTCAAAACAAGCCTCCTGAGCTAGGTAGAGTGCCACCCCTTGTCTCCTGAGCTGGACCCAGTGGATTATTCAGTATGGGCAAATTGGGAGACAGAATCCAGCAAGTTATCGCAACCCTCGCATTAAAGTTAAAGGCCACCGCCATGTCTGCACGGGGCAAAATGTTCGTGGAGAGCATGAAACACGCATTTGCATCATTTATGTCTCATCTGCAGAAAGTTACCACATCAAGGGGTGCGAATAATAGGTAATTTGACTGTTCTGAATATACTGTTCATATACAAATCATGTTTTGTTGAATAATGATGCTTGGCATAAAATAAAATGTAAACAAATCCAATTGTGTTGACTGTCCTCTTTTTCTGTAGACACCCTGTAACTGGATTACCAGAAGTTATTAATGCTGCACGAGGGTAGCTGAGTAACCCTTGTCCCTGAAATGGCATTAATTAAATAATACATTATACAGAATTTGATCTTATAACTATACAGATAAAAATAACGTGCAAGCACTTTAAGAGATGCTTGTAGATAGACTGCCCATGATAGTATCTACTCCTTTGCCTGTCACCTGCACAAGGGTATCTGGCATGTGAGACCTGCAGAGGATATCTGGCATGTGAGACCTGCTGGAGGGTATCTGGCCTGTGACCTACTTTTGGTTATTGACCTTTGACCTGCAGAAACTCAGCCTGTTTGTTTTCTTTATTAATTTCTTCATCTCAGAAAGACACCAAAAGTTTATCAACGCAAGAAAAAATGCTATTGAGACTGTATGCAAAGTTTTAATGACAGAGATGAAACACCATGACCAAGGCAGTTGTCATAATTAGGGCTATCACGATTACTGAATATTAAAATCGATTAATCTATAGCCTAAAATCGAATCGTATTCGATTAATCGCCGTTTTCCCGCCATTCTAAATAGTAGGTAAAGTTCTGTTCAATTTTGCATGATTGTCTTACAGAAGAGCTGAGAGCCTGTGATATTCCATTGAAAATGTCAATGGCAATTAAGACTTGGCACTTCATTCTCACTAATTAGCTTCAATCAGGTATTGTCAATCCAATTAGCCAATCCACTTGACCAATCCAGTTGCAATCTACTCTTAACACCTGGGAATTTAAAGCCATACAGTGTCTTCAAGGTACAAATATACAAATAACAGATTAATCGATTTTGCAAACTGGAATCGATTTTTAACTAAAATCGAATCGGCGGCGATTAATCGGTTAATCGTGAGAGCCCTAGTCATAATAAGTTTCAGAGCCATCCTACCACAATAGAGATGCCGCTTGCAAGCAAGCAAGCATCTCTAAAAACCATGGGATATATATAAATGTATTGACCTGACCTCTACCCATGCATGGGATAACCTAGATCTTAAAATTATTTTTCTAAAATTAAGACAAGGGTAACTGAGTTATGCCACAGTAATAAGGCCAAATTGCACTCATCATGGGTACTGTAATTTTATTAGAAAACTAGTCTACTCACCACTTAGTGCTGTCAACCAAAATCTCCTGAATGAGATTCTCCTGCTTTCGGGGATTCAGTATATGCTGTGCATGCATAGGGTAATGCTCTTTGACTCGGACACTCGCAGAAAGTAACCTTGAGTCGGACACTTTTGACTGCATTGAACTACCCTGTTAACTGGCCACCTGGGAAAACTGTATAGCACAGGTGTTCAATTAAGTCCTACTAAACCTGCCTAGCTTTATTAGATATTTTTACAGTGTGTATTGTCAGTGATATCCATCTTTAAAAAAGACATATTTCACATTTCTGATAACTTAGTTTCTCTGACGTTTTGGGAATTTCTTAATTTTAATAGTACTGGAATAGGGTTACAAACTGGTCCAATCTTTCTGAAAATCTGCATACATGTGAGTAATTGGCTATTGTACAATCCTACCAGGTTTATTCAGGTGCATTTATTTTTGAATCAATATACATGAAGTTTCTGAAAATCTGACAAGGGCTCTTTGAGTCGGACGCTTGACTTTTTTAAACTTTGTGGCACTACCATTACGCAACAAGGGGGATCAGCTTGTGAATGCTTGTAGTACTGTTCCCGCCAAATATGTGACGTCATTCAGGCCTGCTCTGATCTTTGCAGTGTTCAGGTGAACTTCAGGCCCTGCCTCCTTGGGCCCTAATTAATCGCTGTCTATTTATACATTACATTGCTGCCTGTTCCATGTGCGAAATATACAGGACAACAATTAAGACATTTTTTCCCTCATATATATGGAGAGAAGTTTATTAGCCTACTGCCTTGAAACTGCAGACACTAGAAAGTTATTACGGCTTTTAGACCTAAAGTCAGTGGTCGAAATAAGGGGGGGTCAAGGGGGTTTTGACCCCCCCCCCCCAAATGCTCTTGGGACCCCCTCAAATGAATTTTTTGGAAGGACCCAGAGGGGGTCCTGAAAAAACCCCCCCAAATATTGAATTTGTTAGGAAGAATAAGCATGATCCAGCAAGTGAAGATTAATCAGCATACTACAACCACTTGTGATTTATATACATCAACAATAGGGTTTTCAAAACTAATTTTCTGAAATAAATCATGCCTATAAAGTGCTTGGAAATCATTTTTAGCATCTGAAACACTCCAGCTGTAAAGCGCTTCTGGCGTCCCGCAGAATTCCGGCTACAAGGCCTTCAACTCTTCAGGCCTTGGAATTTGAGAGACCCCCCCAAATAACATAGGCTATTTCGACCACTGCCTAAAGTACAAAACAAGCGGACAAAACTGAGCTCTTATCAAACATATTATTTTTTTTTGTTAGTTATCTCACAATTGACAAGTGTACTTGGCCAAAAATATGCATCACTGAATTTCAACAAAATATATTGAATTAGCTTCAATTAATTTATGTGAATCTCACATTCAGCAAATGAAAGTCCAACTATTATCTATCTATCTATCTATATATCTATATATCTATCTATCTATCTATCTATCTATCTATCTATCTATCTATTATATTGTCTACATCTAATATTTTTCAGTCAAGTATGGGCATTCAATGCCTCATTTAAAAACAGCCTGACTCCCAAGACCAGCAGCAACACAGGCAACACTGAATGTGTACACTGTACAGCCACCCATGGCAGCACATTGCAGGCCCTGGAGGTGCACCGAGTGACCTCTTGCAGCTCTTCGAAGTTAATTAAGACATATAAATTTATATACTAATGAAGAAAAGGCAACTTTGCTTTGGAATAAGATAGAAATCTCTAGTTTTTTGCATACACAATAACTTTCCAACAGTAGAACTGCAGGACAGACTGCTAAAAGATGACAGTAACCAAAATGACATCATGGATATCAGTCTGGCTGGAATAGTGGCACAGCATTTCCTTGTATAATATTATAGGGACCTCTGCAGAAGAGAGAGCAGAGGAATAAGAAAGAAAGAGCAGAGGAGAGAGCAGAGGAGAGAGCAGAAGAAAGAGCAGAAGAAAGAGCAGAGGAAAAAGCAGAAGAAAGAGCAGAGAAAGCAGAGGAAAGCAGAGGAAAGCAGAGGAAAGCAGAGAAAGAGCAGAGGAAAGAGCAGAGGAAAGAGCAGATGAGAGAGCAGAGGAAAGAGCAGAGGAGCAGATGAGAGAGCAGAGGAAAGGGCAGAGGAAAGAGCAGATGAGAGAGCAGATGAGAGAGCAGAGGAGAGAGCAGAGGAGAGAGTAGAGGAAAAAGCAGAGAAAAGAGAGGAAATAGAGGAAAGAGCAGAGAGAGCAGAGGAAAGAGCAGCTGAGAGAGCAGAGGAAAGGGCAGAGGAAAGAGCAGATGAGAGAGCAGAGGAAAGAGCAGAGGAAAGGGCAGAGGAAACAGCATAGGAGATAGCAGAGGAAAGAGCAGAGGAGAGGGCAGATGCGAAAGCAGGGGAAAGAGCAGAAGAAAGAGCAGAGAAAATAGCAGCAGAAAGAGCAGAGGAAAGAGCAGAGGAACGAGCAGAGGAGAGGGCAGATGAGAAAGCAGAGAAGAGCAGCAGAAAGAGCAGAGAAAAGAGCAGCAGAAAGAGCAGAGGAAAGAGCAGAGGAGAGAGCAGAGGAAAGAGCAGAGGAAAGAGCAGAGGAGAGAGCAGAGGAAAGAGCAGAGGAGAGGGCAGATGAGAAAGCAGAGAAGAGCAGCAGAAAGAGCAGAGAAAATAGCAGCGGAAAGAGCAGAGGAAATAGTGGAGGAGGGAGCAGAGGAAAGAGCTGAGGAGAGGGCAGAGGAGAGGAGCAGAAGAGAGAGAGTAGAGGAGCAGGGAAGGAGCAGGGGAAAAAGCAAAAGAGTGAGAAGGGGAGAGAGAGAGAAGGGGAGAGAGAGAGAAGGGGAGAGAGAGAGAAGGGGAGAGAGAGCAGAGGAGGATAGAGCAATGCCTGAGCAATTTTGACATTTTTGCTTTGCTTAACATCTCCCTTTGCTTTTATGGAAAATGATAGTTGGCCTTCTATATTCACAAATTAAGGACTGGAAGCATAGAGCATGAAAGAAATTATTTGGTTTATTGGTTAGCAGAAAATACACCATCCTATGACCTCTGGTTGCTGAGATCCACCAATTGTGCATTTTCCATAGAACATTATGTTTTCTTTAATCATAAGGTCATCAAGTTTAAGAAAGTCAGGTGAGAAACTCAGTCAGCTGCAACAAAGATCTATGTTTGGGTATTTGGAGCAACTGCAGGCAGCAGCGTCCATAGGCCCTTGGATCACCTGCTGCATGTGGGCTGGTGATGGTGGGAGGAGTCAAAAATCAGGCCATAACACAGGTCAGTTGTGATTGGTTAAGAGTTAGAGGGCAGTGAGGGGGTTTTCTTGGAGGAGGAGGAGCAACAATAAAAGAAGTGGTCTTTATTATTGGCTAAAATATTGTGACAGACAGATCTGGTGAAATGATTTTAATATCAATAAACAACTTTGCCTAAAACAAAAAAAATTACTAGCCCAATAGAAATACATGTAATTAACGTGATTAAATGGAGATGTAGACCCTATTAAATTTTTTCTTTATATGGGGACTATGCCAAAATAGAATGTGCATAAAAATGTTAAAGACATAAACACAGAGTAGATAAAATACTTGGTCTTTTTGTGAACTACAGAGTGATGATTACATAGATTATGTGACCAATAATATGGGTCTTTAGGAACCAAGGGGGGAGGGGGCAGGGAGGGACCTTCAGCTGTGGTACACTGCCGCATAAGCAGTCCCAGGATAAATGACCTATTTGGCCGCTCCTCCAGGAGAGGGGAGGGTGGATTAAATTTTGATTTTACACCCCAATCAACTATTAAGCTTGCAGCATATGGCTTATGTATTTATAGCTCAACATATAGAAAAGATAGGAATTTAAGGAGACCTCGTGAATTTCTTAAAGACATAAGACATAGATCTATTCTTTTACAGAGTCAATTCAAAGTTATTACATTGTAGGCCTAATGAATTATTAAGCATTTGTAAACTTATTAGAACAATATTAGTTTACCTGCAAAACTATATATATTCTGATATTCATATTCTTAGATGTAGCAATACTTTTCTACTTTTCTAGATTAAAGTTTGGCCTAATTGCACACATACAAGTATTACTGATTTAAGACTATTGCCCAAAGAATATCCAAATTATCACAAATCTTACTGCCATGACTGATGCCCTTGGGCTATGTCTTTCAATGATAGCCCAGGAGCATCAGTCATATGCAATGCCTATTTTGGTACTTTATATTCAAACTTCAGCAATCAAAGCTTCAATTTGTTCCCAACTGCTTGTCTGAACTCTGGCACAGGGATGCACAATATTAGGGTACACACGATACATGGGCATTTTGCGGGAGAGCCCAACATGGTCAAATTGGCCCCTGGATATTAGTGTATTTCACTGTGAGTGGTTGTCATGGCAACAAATATGAGGGGGGGGGGTGGCAGGGCATGGAACGCAACTTGTTTGTCTTTAACAGTCTTTTGTGGGTCTGAGTGTGAAATCATGTCATCTTAGGATACATGCTATCCAGCAATTTGCCTGTCAGGCCTACATCAATCATAGCAGGATTTTTGGCAGATTTACTAAAAAAAAAACAGAAGCCTGGAAATATGCCTTTCCTGCACTTCTTCATTCTGCTGGTTAGGTCAGTTAACTTGAATATTTGTAATAACTAACTGAAGGCCTTGCTTCACACTATGCAGCAGGTTCAGAGCAGGTTGGCTGACCACGTTAAAAACAGCCTGCCAATAAGCAAAGTGCACGAAATATTGGGTAGCCTACCTGCGCGATATTGCACAATACCCTATCCAGCAAGGAGCATCACCCAGGCCGAGCCCAGCTCCAGAGTCCGTCAAGCACTGAAACTGTCACATGGTATGCTTATGATGTCACCAGGACTGTGACGTCATCACGTCATTGCAGATGCCGGCCCCCCACCAACCCAAAAGTGGACTTTCCCTCTGCTTCATGACGTTGTTTTCAGCTGACATTTTGGGCGGATTTTTAAGATGTGTTTTGAGTGATATAAAATGCTGAAGATACTCCAAAATAACCATGCAATGGAGACAGGAGTGCAGCCAACAATCCATGCTATCAATACACAAACTGCAGGGTGACAGGTGAGTGATTCTGCTGCATAATCACCAGTTGAAGTGGGGCATGTCAAAGTGTCCGAGTCAAGGTGTCACCTGTCCGAGTCAAGGTGTCACTCTCCAATAGGCTATTATTGGGAATATTGTGAGATACAAGGCCAGATGGTCAATCCAGTGTTTTTCATATGACAGCTAACAAGTAAAGCCTTCAATTGGCACCTTGTTTGATACTTGACTGCCTGTCAATCAAACTCCAGGCCACTTTGAATAAATGTGCGATGTCAAAAGTGTCCGAGTCACGGAGCATTACCCTAATGTATGGCTTGATTTTGAAAGCTTGGTAGACAGCTTGAGATGGAGGGCCATTCCACTGCCATGCTTCAGGATACTTGTGCAAAATTCCTCCTATAGACTGAGGGCAAGGAAGCTGTCCTCCTCGTAAGCTCGTTTTTGCTGGTATGTTATCTTGACTGCTGGATGATTTTGATTTTTCAGAGTCCGTTGACGGGTAGTGTAAGTCTCCCAGAAATATTTCATAATCCTTCAAGTCATCTCCTTCAAGGTTGGAGTTACAATTCTCCAGGCAAGGGTAAAAAAACGCAATATCTAGTCCATTTGCGAGGTCTTCACTGGGGTTCTCCAGCACCGACTTTTTGTTTTCCTTTGCCATTGGACCTCTGTAAATGATAGAAGTAGTACAGACACAAAATAACACAATGGACAATTCATACATGACACTTAGTAAGCAGGCAAGCCACATCTCACAATACCAAGGGATTGTTCAGAATAGATGTGGGTGGCAGCGGGTCTCGGTAAATACAGGGTCTCAGCCTCTCAGCGCTCAGGTAAGAAAAAACAGGGAAATACAGGTCCAAGCCATGAAATAACCTGTAAAGACGTAACCTGTCTTGTAGGAGGACTAGAGATCGCCATTATTTATGTGTAGGCCTAATTTGCCTAAAAATGTATAAATGTGTCTGTAATTAATGAATGGTCCCAGCTGTCAGATGAAAATTGATTGCCATCATTGATTGCCATCATTGACTACCATCATTGATTGCCATCATTGATTGCCTGGCCAAATGACATGAAATATTATGTGTGCACGACATTTTGTGTGCACGGCATTTTGTGTGCACGGCATTTTGTGTGCACGGCATTTTGTGTGCACGGCATTGTTGTTGTTGTTGTTGTTCTGGTATCTTCCTCCGTTAAGTTGATCGGAGCACCCTGCGCATGCTCAGGTCTTCTGAAGATCTATAACATTTTGTGTGCACGCCTCAATAGGCGGACGACATTTTTCTGCTGACAGGATGAAAACAGAGATCGCCCCATATAAATATGGCAATCAAAAATCCGCATTGATGATCATAAGGGGGGTTCTAAAAACCCACATGAAACCTGAGGGGTTATACATTTTTAATGGCAACCTCTGAAAAAACTCCCACCCCCCATAAATTGTGAATGGTCCTATTGACCGTCCTAACCACAAGCTAAAAATTTATATATATTTATATGGCCAAGTTAATTAAAAAATTTGGAGGTGCAGAGTCATGAGCCAAGAGCCAAATTTTGACAAGTCCGAGGAGACTAGTCCGAGTCGAGAGTAAGAGTAGAAGTCTTACTGATCCCCACTCAAAAGCCCTCACAGACTCCTAAGTCCTAACAATCAACAAAGTGACAATGTTAATGAGTTGTAGCACAGTAGCTGTTTAAAAAAATTCAATATTTGCAAAACAGGGTGTGTCATTCACTGTGTTTATTCTTCAGGAATAATATTTACAGTAATTCTGCAAAGCTGAACAATGAGATGGGTCATATATACTTATTATACTTACCCATCAGGATGACCCTCGCCAGTCCTCTTCCCAGTGCAACTCATAACTGTAAAAACATATCAGAAAACAGTTAGTGTGCCATGCTAAGCTCTCACGGCAAGGTTTTCACGACGGCGGAGCAGCTTAAGATGATTTCTAGGGAAAATCAACGTGGGACGGTGGAAGAGAGTATTACACAATCAATTAAAAGGGATTAGAGGCATAAAAGTTGAGTCCAAGTACAAGTACATTCGCATTTGGCAAGTACAAGTACAAGTCCAAGTACAGCTTTTTAATAGAGTACTTGAGTCCAAGTACAAGTACTTTAGCTCAAGTCCAAGTACAAGTACATTTCTGATTTCTGATTAAGAAGAATTAAACTAATCCATGGGTTCCGAAAAAAACTGAGTTCCTACAGAAAAATGTACACTAAACTGTATATAAATATGGCTAAAAAAAGTTGCTTCCTAATAGACGGGACAAAGCCATCTGCTCAACGAGCGAAGCGAGTTGTCTCGGCCCTTATCGAAAACATGAGGAGTGAACCAGATGGTTCAATCACAAAAAGCGATTCAGACATCCCATAATATGATCCTGGCACTTTTTTCTCATCATGCTTGACTACCAAAAATGTTCGAAAAAAAAAAATTACCAAAAATGTTCGAAAAAAAAAAAAATTCCAAAAAAAAAATTACCAAAAATGTTCGAAAAAAAAAAATTCTCAAAAAAAAAATTACCAAAAATGTTTAAAAAAAATTACCAAAAATGTTCAGAAAAAAACAACGTAAAATGTTCAAAAATAAAAAAAAATTGAAAAAAAGAAAGAAAAATTTACCTCAAAACTTTTTAAAAACACATTTTCTTTTTAGAATATTACCTTTCCACCCTATTTTTATTTGTCCCAATTTTTTTCTCCAAACTTTTTATTGAACAAATCTGAATACAAAAATGAATTTCAAGAAATAATTCGCTAGTTACAATTTTGAGTTTGTGTTTTAAAATTTATTTTTAACCGACCTAACGTCGGTTATTAGAGGGGGGTGGGTAGTGAATGGGGACTCATGTAAACCATGTCAATGTGTCCATATGTAAACATGTAAACATTTCTTGTCAACATACATGTGTAAGTGTCCATTTGCGACCTTAGTTTTCAACTTAGAGTAATGAAATTTGTCTATGGGCTTGGATCGGGGACATGTCGAGAAATCCAAGATGGCTGCCAAAATGGCTGCCACAAAATGGCAGCCATCTTTCTTCATTCTTGAACTGCCCATTGTGACCTTAATATTTCACTTACAGTTATGAAATTTGGTACAGGTATGGGACTCTAGGTATGGATTGGGAGCATGTCAAGAAATCCAAGATGGCGGCCATTTTGTGGTGGCCATTTTGGCAGCCATCTTTTTTCATTTATTGAACTGCTCACAGTGACCTCAATATTTCGCTTAGAGTTATGAAATTTGGTACAGGTACGGGCATGCGGGTATGGATCAGGAACATGTCGAGAAATCCAGGATGGCAGCCAATTTGTGGCAGCCATGTTTCTTCATTCTAGAACTGCCCATTGCGACCTTAATATTTCACTTACAGTTATGAAATTTGGTACACGTATTGGCCTGTGGGTATGGATGAGGAAGATGTTGAGAAATCCAAGATGGCGGCCATTTTGGCAGCCATCTATCTTCATTCTTGAAATGCCCATTGTGACCTCAATATTTCGCTTAAGAGTTATGAAATGTGGTACAGGTATGGGGCTGTGGGTATCAGTCGGGAACATGTTGAGAAATCCAAGATAGCAGCCACTTTGTGGCAGTCATTTTGGCAGCCATCTTTCATCATTCTTGAACTGACCATTGTGACCTTAATATTTCACTTACAGTTATGAAATTTGGTACAGGTATTGGCCTGTGGATATAGATGAGGAACATATCGAGAAATCCAAGATGGCGGACATTTTGGCATCCATCTTTCCTTTTTTTTAGAAATCTGTTCGAACTGCATTGATTCTATACTAATAGTCTAACACCTTCCAATCAACTATTTCTCCTATCTTCCAATATCAGTTGCTCAGTGGTTTAAGCAATGGCACCTTCAATTTCATTGCGCTAGGTCGGTTTTGAATCCGCGGATTCTTGTTTGCGTTCAGGCGGTCCCGTCTTCATGCTTTGGCATTTACATATTATATGTTAGACTAAAATATTTGTTTACCAATTTATTCTTTACCATTAATTAATTTAAGAGAAACCAAAATTTGAGAAAAATATGAGAAATCCTATTTTTTTCCAGTTTTTTGTTTTTAACGAAAATTTAATAAAATTGGCCATCCAAATGACTTTAGTCATTTAAAGAGGACATCTTAAAGCAACATTTCAGAGGTCTAACTCAGAAATTGACAGAATCATGTAATGGAGCATTGAAGAAATAAAATTTTTTCACATTGTTGTTGAATTTGCTGTGAAAGCATTTAATTAGACCCAACAAGAATCCGAGGATTCAAACCCTGGGTTCTGTTGGGAATGAGTAATAGGCCTAAGCATAAGATCCATGGATATAACATCAAAGTAGCACTGCACTGCGAAGTGCAATCAGCTTTGACACCTGTCAGATTGCCTTCAAGTGCTGTTCCTCAATGGCAATTTGGTAAACTGAGGATGAAAATAGGCTTTAGAACTTGCAGAATTGCAATTAGCATTGTTAGACTGCTTTGAGAATAGATGCACTGCAAAAAGCAAATGCTAAATGCATTATTGGCCTTCCTTGATAGGCATGGACGATTGCAAAGTCAGCTTGAAAACAGTCCCTCAAGACTCAAACAATCTATCAAGAAACCGTAAAAAAAAAAAAAAAAATTTAATAAATTTTTTTTTTTTTTTTCAATTTAAAAAAAAAAAAAAAATCAACTCAACCCAACTCAACCCAAACCTGAAACGCATTTTACTATAACATCATTAGAACATGAAGTGGCCATATTGGCTGTACCCACACCCCTATTAATGCCAGGAGAACACTACTCAGAAAACCTCTCAGACTGGTTTCTCAAAAAAAGTACCCTGGGCGAATCACCCAGGGCAAAAAGCACATTTAGGATATATTTAACGCATATAATGTTGGATTTTCATGTCCATAGGCAATTTGACTTGTCAGTCCCGAGCAGATACTAGGGCTAAAATCTCAACAGTTGACAGGGGCGGATCCAGGATATTTCGAAAGGGGGGCATAGCAACACTTATTATAACAATAGGGATTTATCCGATGAATGGGGGGGGTTGCCCCCTGCGCCCCCCCCCCCGGATCCGCCTATGGTTGAGATCACTCCACAGTACTGGGTTGCAAATTATTTTCACAGAGTTCTCATGATTTTCATGATTATGCCCAGCATCAGATTTTGCATGGCTCTGCTTAACATAATGTTTAATTCAACGATCAATTTCAATCTTAATCAACCCTATGGGCACGGGGGGCACAGGTCCCCCCATAATGGACCTGTGCCCCCCCCCATGCAGGTGCCCCCCCCCCCATATGAAGTATAGAGGGTGCCCCCCCATATGAAGTATAGAGGGTGCCCCCCCCCCCTAGAGAATCGCGTGCCCCCCCGCTCGAGACTCCCCAGTTACGCCACTGAATCAACCACTGTCAGTAAATTACCCCGTCTGGCACAATTAAAAGCTATTAAAGCTCTAGGACATATATATAGCGCTATCTAAGTATCTTGCATAGCTAATAGCTATGCAAGATACTTAGAGAGCTCTGCAATTATGTCAGGGCTCCATTGTTTTAATTTCAATATCCACATAGGCCTAATAGTAGATTTCTTTACATGTTAATTAGCCTCCAGTCAATTAAACAAAGTACTTACCCTGAATATTAAAGCTTAAACTGTTATACACCGATCTGCTGATAAATGCTCAAACTCAAAGAGGTGAGGGCCCCACGTTTTTAGTGAGGCACACATTCCTTGAGACACACCAACAAATCTGAGAAGCTGGTCAGAAACAAGTTTACACTGCTTACCTGCTTACAGTTGAGCAGATTCCTTTAGAGGACCATTGGACGCCAGACCATGGATTACACACAGAATCTAAATAGACTCTACGAAGAGGGTCACAATAACATAGACACAAATGCATTCAGTGACAAGCCTGACTGTAACAGCTTTCCACTTGATTTAGCTGGCATATCTGCACTCTGGGGCCCAGACCCAGGTACCCAACCACATGGACATCCACCTGAACCCCTTGGCAGCCTGGGTGTTGCAGTGGACAGTGCTATAAATGGTGATGCAAAACCCATTGTGATTCAACCTGAAGATCAGAATTTGGAAAGTGATGCATTTGAGGTGAAACAGGAGAAGGATGACTTGTATTCTCAGGAACAAGTCTCTACTCAAGCGTATCATGACCCTGGCCTGATGAATAAGCCTTCACCACTGACCAACCCGGGACAACAGGCTGAAATTGGCACAAAGATAATAACTGTAGCTGTCAAATATGAGGATTGCGAACACATAATAAAAGAGAATTCGGCATTTGTAATTCCTGGAACGTATGAAGTGGACGCGGCATTCCAAAGTGGCAATGAAGTTGGATTTGTATCTGTGAAGTGTGAGGACGCGAGTAGCACTAGAAATGAAGAACAATCTTTGATGGATGTAAAACTTGAAAACGAAGTCTTAAATGCAAAGCATGAGGATGAATCATTGGAATCGGACAGTTCTGACTGTATTGTTTTAAGTGAACTGGTAAACAAAAGAAAGGCTTTGCCAGAAGATGAATCATGGGAATCTGACAGTTCCGATAATATAGTTTTAAGCGAACTTGTAAACGAAAAAAAGGCTTTGCGAGGGGATAAGTCATGGGAATCTGACGGTTCTGATAATAAATTTTTAAGTGATTACATAAATAAAACTAAGAAGGTGAATAAGTCTAGTAGTAGTAGAAAAAGAGGAAAAAAATCGAAGAGCAGGAAAAGGAATGATTCAACATTTTGTCGTATTTGTAACAGACAGTTTGTAAGCTACAGTGCCTTGAAACTACACAGGAGAAGTCATGATATGAATAAACCACATATTTGCCAAATCTGCGGCCTTAGGTTCTCCCAAGTCGCCTATGTGAAAATTCACATGAAGTGTCACATTTCTGAGTCGTGTTTCCCCTGTGGCGTGTGTGGCAAGTCGTTGGCAAATGCTAAAGAGCTGGATAGTCACACTAAACACCACAGACTTAAATCTAAATCGACTTGCAAAATATGTGGTAAAAGGGTTCCTACGAAGACTTTGCGCAGTCACACTCGTAAACATGACAAAGTATTTTATCCTTGTTTAGAATGTGGCCGACATTGCAAATCTAAACAGGACCTGGCTTTACACAGGTGTTACAAGGACGAGAAACCTATAATATGCCAAACTTGCAATGAAGTCTTCTACAACACAACACTGTTGGCGTATCACATGACGTTGCACAAGGGTGTGGTTACTGACTACTGCCATCTCTGTTGCCAAGGGTTCACCTCATGTTACCATCTGGATCAGCATTTTCATAAGGTCCATCCACAAGTCAAATGTTATGAGTGTGATGGATGTGAGAAGAAATTTTCAAGGAGAAGGCATCTGAAGAAACACCAGTTGGTCCACAGTCAAGACAGGCCCTACCCTTGCAATTTTTGCAATTCAAGATTTGCAAATGAATCAAGTTTCGCAATCCACATAAGGACTCATACTGGAGAAACTCCATACAGTTGCACCAGATGCGGAATGGCGTTTGTGGCGAGAGGTATGCTTAAGGGTCACATGATGTGGTCCTGCCAGGGCAAGGCTGGATTGCGGCGCAAGGGGACCCCTACTCAGCCAAAAAAAAATCTACGTCTCACGTCTTTGAATTGCTCAAGTGTTTAGATTAGTATCTGATACGATCTGCAATACCTAAAAGCAAGATGATGATCAAATATAAATATATTTTGCTAAAATGGAATTTGTTTGTGTTGATGCTATTGAGAACTTTTTATCTTAAAATAATGTGTTGTGACTTGTTATAACAATCAAAAAACTCTTTGATACTCTTATATATCATGTTGGTATATATTTGAAATTAAAAACTTATATATTATGTATTTCCTTATTGTTATAAATACCAAAAGATATAACTACATGGACTTAGGCCTAGGCCTAGGTTAAGGATACTTGTCATTGCTTAATTGAACATCAAGAACTTGGCTTGCAGGGAATTTGTAAGGTTAGCAATTATATTGACAGTTTGTGTTATGATATTTGTTTATTTTTATGACAATGAGTCATAAAAATGAGCAAATCTCATGAAAAAACTGTGGCATTGGATCAATTTAATTACCAGCCTTACAATCTCCCTATAACATGTACAAGTTTCAGTTCTTGATAGTTTGCGAAGTTCAATTGTTGTGTTGCAAAAGCAGGGGCAGAGGTGCAGAAAGGAGTAAGGTCTATAAGCAAATGATATGTAAAGTAACTGCAATTCATATTATAATAATACAATATGACTGTATAAGTTAATGAAAATGTTGGTGATCTGAATTTGTTCAAGTCAAATAATCATAGTTGTGATGTATTTGATTGAATGATAGAATTCAATAATATAGGCCCCCTACAAATGGCATTGGTTGAAATCTGATCTGGTTCAATCATTATTTTTCCCTGATTATAATCCTTGCTGTGTTCTTTATCCTTGCTTGGCCTCTTTGCATGATTAGGCTCAATGTTCTTCATAGTTAGGAATATTTTCCATATTGTTTATCTGTTCACTTCTGTACCGGTTTCTAAGGTGGGGTTCTTTAAGTTCTTACAAGGACAAGGTGGCTTTGAATCCCAGGATTCTTGTTTTAAGTATTCCTGCAGACAATATTTCGTGAGACACCGGCCTGTTTGTTTTGTGGAAAGGGCTGTGTTGTTCTGAGACTTTCTGGAGTTGGACTGATCAATTGAAGATTTTGATGTGGAAATATCAGAAAATTCCATGACAGAAATAGTTTAAGTAAGTCTGTTATTGGTGAACAGGTGAAGCTGCTCAAAAATTACCAGGCATAGTTGAGCATGCAATGTAGTCAGCCAGCTGGCCAGTGAGTGACCCACCACTCACCAAGTGGCCAGCCTTATTTTTTAGTGGCCAGTGGTACATTGCAAGTCATTTGTATAATATTGCAGCATTATGGATTTTTTTAAAAGTAAAAATCAAAGACAATCTATCTGAAATCATAATTATTGTGCCCAAGGGCCCCGATGCGCTTCGCAGGGCACAGTGAACTATGCACCTTTCTTTTTAACCTCATCCATTGTTTTTGTTTGGTGCAATTTCAGACCGTCGTTTTGAACATGGCTTCTTCGTCTTTAGATGAACTGATCACAAGTATTGCTCACAAGAAATCCCTTGCAAAGGGCCAGCAGTGGACAGCTGCAAGTGTAAAGGCTCATACTTCTCCAAGTGTAAAGGTTCAAGTTACAAATGTAAAGGTTGAGGAAGGAGAACCAATGGATGTTGAACTGGTGAAAATAGAAGATTCAGATGACGACGAAAGAACTTTGAGGGCAGAAGATGCAAATGGCTCAAAAGGACGGCCCCAAAGTCACGTTGAAAATTATCCAGAAAAAACATCCCAAGTTGTGAATGACTCGGACAAAACAATTAAAATTCGTATTGAAGAGACACCCCAAGGTGAAAACGAAGCCAATAGCCGTGTTATAAATGTTAGAATTGAAGTGGTAAATCCAAATACAAATGAAGGTGTAAAGGAACCAAAAGATGTAATGAGCAAAATTAAAGCAACAACTGTAGAAGATCGTCGTAAAAAATCCAGAGGTGCAAATTGTGATAAGAAACTGAAAACAAGTATTGCCCACAAGAAATCCCTTGCAGAGGACAAAAACAGGGCAGCTGTAAATGATGACAAGCAATCAACTAGTGACATCCAAGATGTAAAGGTTGAAGCTGAAGAAACTGATGATTCAAATGTCAAGATAGAAAATGAAGAAAATGAAATAAAGATGGAAAATGCCTCGGAGGGCAATTCAGATGAGTCAGACTGTTCAGATGTTGGTGATTTGTTCAATGATTCAGAGACAGAAAAAGATGCGGAAAAGAGTGAAGATGATGGTGAACCGATTGGATTCCCACTCATCTGCAACCTGTGTCCTGGGAAAATCTTTGACAATAAAAAAAAGTTGAGGACACATCAGCTGAGACACACTCACAACAAGACTTATGTTTGCTACGTCTGTGGCAAATGCTTCTCATTTCCAGCTCTGTTAACGAAACATTTACTGACGCACAATGAAGAGAAATCGTTTGCATGTGGTGTGTGTGGGAAAGCCTTCGCCCAGCAGGCGTACCTGGTGAAGCACTCCAAGATCCACATGGAGGTGGACATCTCCAAGATGCAGCTGTGTTCGTACTGTGGCAAAGGGTTCATGACCCGCTCCTTGCTCATCAACCACGAGAGAATTCACACCAATGAGAAACCGTTTTCTTGTCCAATTTGTTCGATGTCTTTCGCTGACAGGACAACTCTGACGAATCACCTGGGCATACATTCGGACGTCCGCTCGTTTTCTTGTGATGTTTGTGATAAAAGCTTCAAGACAAGATCCACGCTGTACCTCCACAAGAAGTCGCACAGTGAAGCCCGCCCCTACACATGCGCCACCTGTGGGACTAGTTTCAAGGCTAAGAACACGTACGTGGCCCACCAGAAGATCCACAGTGGAGAACGGCCATTTGTGTGTGAGGAGTGCGGCCGTGGGTTCCTCAAGAGATACACGTTGAGTGAGCACAAGAAGACGCACACTGGTGAACGGCCCTTCCTGTGTGATGTGTGTGGCAAGGGCTTCTCCAGGGCATCCGAGGTCACCAGGCACATGAAGGTCCACCAACCTAAACCTGAATTCACTCACTTCTGCGACCGCTGCCAAAAGGGCTTCAAGACTAGCCGTTCCCTCATTGTTCATATGCGCCAGAATTGCCCTGTGGTCGTGGTCTCGGATGATACTGAAATGAGTAACTACTCCATTACACAGACTGACAAGTCTGAGCTTTATTGAGCCATTGTATTCCGTAATAGTTGAACTTATTTGCAATTGCTGAGTACCCTCCACAATATAATTAATTTGGATGTATGAGGAATGTAGTTACATAAGTGAAAACTATAACACACGTATTGATCAAGACAATTTAATATACTTGGCATTTTTCCTGCTGGAATTTTTTAAGAATATAAATTGAATTTACCATGAACAAAATTTAATAGTGAGGAAATATTGCATACTGATCCTTTGATATTTAATATGAGTTTTGATTGATGTCACATTTTCACATTAAGTTGTAATTTCAGGGGTAGGTTGTGCCATTCCATTGGGAAGATTATCAGAGCATCAGTATGTAATTGTGGTGTGGTTGTGATGCGAGTTGTAATCAGTTACAAGTATGATTCCCTTAGGTCAATTTTTATTCAGAAATGTAGTCACCAACATCTTGCAAATATTTTAGTGAGATTCCTGATACGAGTATGTTAGTTTTACTTGTCACTAGTATATTCAAAGGCACCATGCTCTGGCTGAGACTGCCAACTTCTTCTGGACAGAAAATAGGTCACTTTTGAACTTGGCCAATCAGAGAAGTCCTTACAAATGTGACCAAGAACTTGCTGATTGGCGGATTCCAGAAATGACCCATTACATGTCCAGATGAAGTTTGCTGGGCCAATGAGAGCATGGCACCTTTGAATTCACTAGTGAGAAGCAAGTGAAGATGGACTCTTTTAAAATAGGCTAAGGCCTGTGATTGACTTCTCAAATTTTCTGTGTCTTTTGTTTTTCCATTAACTATTGTTAATATTATTAATTTATTGTCAATTATTGATTATATCCCGGTTTTACTTCCTTTTGTCATAATTTTGGTGTTAATGACTATTCTTGGTTGTTTCTTCAAATACTTACGTAAACGTTCTTGGTTTCTTGGCATACCATAAACCATTTAAATATGTTAAAGTGTATACATGTATACATGTATATATGTCAATGCTGGACTATAAACACTATCGATGCTTTATCATGTTTATTACCGCTGTATACTAGCTGCTGCGGATGTTATATGAACTGGAAATAACTGCCCAATGATTTTACTGAATATAAATTAATAATACTAAAATGATTTTGAAAGTTTTAATTTGCATTATCAGTCAAAGTTTCTCTTAAATTCCAAACTTGGAAATATATGCTGTGTCGTTTATCAATTAATTATAGAGGTCAATTTAGTTTAAGGTAATATAAGTACTTTATTTTATGACAACATTTTTTAAAAATTTCCTGGTGGCCCTTTGGTCAGGGCATCATCATCTGGCCATATCATACTTTCGAAATTTAAAAATGCACTTAGTTTTAGCTGCTTGCTTTCAGTTCATCCAGAAATTCAGTTATAATGTTATTTTCTAACTATATAGGCCATCATTCATTGTTATTTGGTCGTTCTGTGTCGCTCTTTGGTCCCATTGGTAATTGTGGTTTGAGCTTTTTCTTTTTGGAATATAAAAAATAGGGACTTCCAGGATTTTTGCTGAATATCGGCTTTCTTTTTGGCATTATATTTGGTTCCATGGTGGTTTTGCCTTAAATTTGTTCAAATTCCTGGACCCTATGCAGCTATGCTAGTAATCCCCAACTGTTTGGACTTGACCAGCATGAAAATTTAGCCTTCAGCTCCTAGGGATTTCTGCAAGAAGTTCTCCCAGGGTCAGAGATGGGCATTATCTACCCCCATATATTGGTAATTCCCCCTCAGTCTGCGAGGGTTTGGTTACAAATGACTGGTGCGTTACTCAATTGGTAGTTATATTGAAATTATTAGAATGTCATTCAATTCATCTACCAAAGAAACCGTTCCGATTTGGGATAACTTTAAAAATATGTAACTTGTCAACAACTTCGTACTCCAATGCATACGTCACATAAGCCATAACCATTTGGCAACAGTTCACAGATCATTTCAAAAAAGCTGAAACAGAAGACCATTCGCAAATGTAGACTTTCCTGACTTGCACAGAAAGTATACGGTGTTACCACAAAGGGCTGTTGTTATCTAATACTCTTTACAACCCACTCAGAGACATGTGACAGGAAACAAATTAGAAAGACAATGCATCAGATTAATATATTTTATATTATAAATTTGATCATTAGAAATTGTGTACTATGTAAATATATATACATATGTATAGTATAAAATGTGCTAGCATATATACATGCAGGCTGTCAGTCTCATGCAACAGTTTAAGTATCAATTACGTACCCCTCAAATATAAAGTAAGTATACTGTATATCTATAATTGTAAATATATTCAAAAACAATGGTACAAAACAAGGGAAGAAATAAATTATTAAAATTCATTGTAACAGACAAGTCAATTCATTAATTATGAGGAGTACACAATTTGATAATTTTAATTTTAACAAGGGTAAAGTGTCCAATCTGACAAAAATAAATACTACTATTAAAAGAAGCAGTACCAGAAAGAGTCAACACAAATTATTAATAAGGAAGTAGATACTATCTACCTTTATGATTAATTAATCGCTAAGAGAGCGATTATACACTTCTTTTCTGCATGCGCGAGTATCTAGTTCTGGAGTAGGTCCGAGTAGCCCAGTTTTACATTTGTTACATAATTTATCGCACTCTGCCCGTGTATATAATATTGAAAATATAAGAAATCAGATCCTTCAAATCATAGGCCTATGCTAACTCTATCAACACTAATGTCATTTTGACGAAACAAAAATTAAGAACACAAATTTATAAATCATATTAAATGATAATGGTCCTTCAAAGCATCAGATGCAGCAGTAGAGACTTCCACCCAAATCATGCAAATTGATAGAAATAAATACTCAGTTGAATAACAGCTTTCAAATCGACAAACAGCAACAAATTCCTAACATGGTCAACATTTACACAAAGGTTAAACTTAATAGGCCTATTTAATCAAATAGAATTAGTTAAGCAAAAACAGCCATCATAAAAATGCATGGCTCAACGCACAAGCTCAAGTTACTGTAATGAGTCTGAACTTGCAACAATGCTCTTTTCCTTTTATCACAGGATGTTCCTAACTTCCACAAAAATAAATGTCTAAAATTTATACAATTATATAATACCATTTAGAACAAATACTACAAGTAATGTTAATTGCGGCCAACAGTTTCAGCCTTTAGATCAATTGGGGCTTCAATTGTTAACAAACTTCAATGAATGACATTTTAAAACTCGATCCCACTACATTAGTATGATTAGGGCACAGTTGAATAGTTCTTGTGGTGTGTCATATGAACCACTTTATAAAAAGATCACTGAATGTTCAGAATATATTCAAGTGTTCCTCTTATGGAAATGGAATTAATTCTTGTACTGCTCAACTCTCGTCATCCTCTGTAAGGGAATTGCCATTATCGTCAACCATGTCAAGTGTTGCTTCTTGTTGGTCGTTGGATGATTCGTTTTGGGACATTAGCTCGGAGTCTATCTTCCTCTTCAGTTTAAACCGTCTCTTGCAAGTGTGCATCTCCAGTTCTTCTATAGTAGTGAACAATTTCAAGCAGGTTGTGCACTTCTTGTCCTTGTTGTGGTACCTCTTGTTGTGCGAGGACAGGCTGCTGTGGTGCGAGAATTTGCGATCACAGATTTGGCAGCTGAAGGGGGTCTCCTTGGTGTGTACTCGCATGTGGTCAGACAGGTGGTGCTTCAACCGAAAACGCCTCTTGCACACGCTGCATTCAAACTTCCTGTCCACAGAGTGGCTGTCCATGTGTTTCCACAAGCTCTTTGGATTAGTGAATCCTTTTCCACACACCTTGCACAGATTTTTCCATTCAGGATGGTTGATTTCTGTGTGAGCAAGAAGTTCATTCACTATTCCAAATTGAGCACCACACAAGAAGCACATAATTGGTTTTTCCCCACAAGAAAATGGCCGCCCTCCACTGTGCTGGCCACCATGATTGCCACCGTGATGGCCAGCGGGTCTTTCTTCCACTTGGTCAGTTTCGATGTCATCCAGATGAACAGGATCTTTGCGAGAGTGAGGTGAAGGACTACTGTTACTCACACTCTCAGAAATGTTGCTATAACTTTGTGACGTCCGTAACATTTGCAAAGTTTCGTCTTTATGCTCCATCATCATGTGAAGTTCAAAACTACTTTGATCATCAAATTTGTCATCACAAACTTCACATTCTATCAAACTATCGTTCATGTTGTTCATTGCAAAGTTGAGATGTTTAAATTGTCCAAATTCATAGCCATCCTCATTGCCCGTCTGAGTGGACAGTGGATTTTGTTCCGAGTCGTCTTGTTCTGTGGCTTCAAACTGAGACACACTTGAATCCTCCGCTGCAGAGAATTGCACATTCATCTGCAAATCCTTCTCCTCATCCAATTGTGCATCACCTTGAGTACTTTCATTGGACAGATCTGATGCCATATAAAGAACACGCTTCTGTGCCATCTGCGTCTTGATGGCCTTGACAGTCTTCCTTGTGACCCCGTGGCATCTCTTCATGTGGGCAGATCGATTGCTGTGGCACGCGAACCTCCGCTGGCAGATCTCACACTCGTGCGGCTTCTCCCCACTGTGTACTTTCAAGTGGTCCGTGAAGTGGTGCCTCAACTTGAACCTCTTGCCGCAGATGCCACAAGAAAATGGCCGCCCTCCGCCGTGAACGTTCATGTGTTTCATTAAATACAGTGCGTACGGGAATTCCTTCCCGCATATCGTACAAATGTGGCGTACAGCTTTCTCAGAGTCTGAGCAGCTGACATTGTTCTCATCAGCGTCATTTGATGCTTTCTCTTGTAATGAGTCATCATTATCATCACTATCCACTGCTGGTGTAGCTGGCTTATTCCTTCCAAGGTCTCTCAACCCACCAGGAGAATTAAAATCTACCTGCTGCGATTCAGTGTCAGAGGTTATTACATTGAGTGAGTTGGTCGACATATCCATCTGAGCTTCGTCATCAGACAACATCAACATCTCACAATCCACATTTTCAAGGTCTCCAGCAGTAGTCAAGTGGGTGCTTCCCCCCACAGGAGATGAGAGGCTGTTCCTGGGGCTCCTGCGTGTTGACCTCCTGTCCACTCCGTGGTGCCTCTTCATGTGATCCGAGTGGTTGCTGTGGTATGCAAACTTCTTGTCACAAATTGAACAGGCGAACGGTTTTTCCCCCGAATGTGTTTTCATGTGGTCCGCCAGGTGGTGCCGCAGTCGGAATTTTCTGTGACAAACTTCGCAATTGAACGGCCGTGGGGGTTCGTCCTCCTCATGAAGCTGGACGTGGATTTTTAACTTGGAGGGTTCAGCGAAACCCTGGCCACAAATAGTGCAGCTGTACTTCAACTCTGGGTGATCTGAATTAGAATGCAGGATCAACTCAAAGGCAGCTGAAAACTTGGCATCACATAGGTTGCAATCAAAGGTGTTTGAGGCTTGGTCAATGGTTTTGTCTTTGGTTATATCTACAATTTTCAGATCACTGTCTGGTTGTTCCTGAGTTGTTGACACTTCTTTGCTAGGACTCAAATGGCTGGCACTGTCATCTGCAGAGCCAGCATCGACCTGAAACACTTTCTTGTGTCTGTTAATGTGAATCTCTAAAGCTCTAGCATCATCACAGGTCTTTTTACAAATGTGGCAAGTATAGGAGTCGCCCTTGCAGTACTGAGAGACGTGCTCGGCAAGACTTTCCTTGTCCTTGAATCTGTCAGTGCACATGCTGCAAGAATGCGGGTAATGTTCCCTGTGCAGCAGAGTGTGTTGGGCGAGAACAGTTTTGATCTTGTACGACTTGCCACAGACGTTGCAAGAGTAAGGCTTGACGTCGTTGTGCGAAGTCATGTGACGTGCCAAATCACTGGGGGCGTGGAATCCCTTGCCACATTCCTTGCATTTGTAAGGGAGCCCGTAGATGTGCGACCGACCGTGTTTCCCAGCACTGCTAGGGTTTGTGAAAGTCATATGGCAGAAGTCACAGGAGTACAGTCCATTCTTGTAGCTGTAGACCTTGCGCTGTCCTCTGACTAATCTTGCTGTTATTTCTGCAAGTTCTGGTGATACGCTGGGGTCCATATCTTGGCTTGTCGTTGGCCGATTATGATGTATCACTTTTTTCTGAATATTCCCTGTAGATCCATTGTTTGAATTGATTTCTTGTAACTGCGCACAATCTGGGTGGTAGGTCGTCAAATGGAGAGTGAGCAGTTCTTGATACTTGAAATTCCTGCCGCACACATGACACACAATCTTCTTCAATTTCTCGTGAGTTACCAAGTGGCGATTTAGTTCACTTGGAGCATGAAAGCCTTTCCCGCATATTTCGCACTTGTAAGGATAGCCGTGGATGTGGACCCGAGCGTGCCTGTTCAGTGATGTCAATAGCTTGAAAGTCTTCCTGCAAAAAATACACTTAAACCTGCCGTTTACAAATGTGTGCATCTTTTTGCGGATCTTTCCCTGAGCATCTGTGAATTTGGCAGCTAGTTCACTTGAAATCTGGAAATCCTCCTCATCCTGCACCTCGCTCTCATTGATGCTAACGTCGTCGTTGTCATTATACTCGGAATAAACATGGGATGAGTCATCTGAGGTTTCCATTCTGGACGAGTTCATGTCCAGGTTTCCGGAATAGACATGCATTGAATGATTGGACTGACTGTCATCAGAGTCCATCTTCTCCTCTTTGATCACAGTGTTCAGTTGCATCCCTGGGAAATCACCCAATTCAACTTTTACTTTAACAGGCTTGTGTCCACTCCGCTTGTTGCTGATGGCGTCACACACCAAAGTGTGCTCCCTCACTTTACTAGTTGAAGGAAAGCCAAGTCCACAAAGCTGGCAGAGGTACTCAACTTTGAGAAGTTGGCGGTGGTTCATTACGAGATGAAGGAGCAACTCCTCCTCACTGTCCGTCATCCCATTGCAGTAGCAGCAGCAGAAGATCTTCTCCAATTCGGACACTGCAATCAACAACACATGCAACTTACCAACATTAATATTAAATAACCGGCACTTCTTGAGGCTCCCCTTTCCCCAGACCCAATGCAAGTTTACTACCTCATAATTTAACATCAAATTTTAAAATATATTGTAATAATATCAATCATTAAACTATTTTACATAGCACCAGAGATACACAAACTATTTATATTTATAATGTTTATACATGTATGTATTTTTATTGTCTTTCCCCCAAATGAATTTTGGTTTTAACATATAATTAACTTTGCAAATAAGCTATACAGCATGAACTACTTTTTACTGCACACTTTTAAAATTTTATCATGCAAAGTGCTAAGTAGCCTACTACTAGTCTACCACAATACAAAATGATCAGTCAGCTTACACATGACACTATTAGAAGAACTGCGAACATCAAGGCAATCCTCTCTTTCAATCTTGACTGTGATTGGTCGACCTTCTTCTTCTTGATTGTCCCAATCAGGATCTTCAAAGTTGGAGATTGAGGCAGTCATGGCTATTTTCAGATTAGTAAAATCGGGAGCATCATTTTCATCCTCCATCTTGATTGAAATAAGATCCGCTTCCAGGTACTATGCTGCTATACACTGCAAAAGAAAAGACAAATTACAAGTATTTGACATGAAGAAGACGTATGCATATTAGCCCCCCCCCCCACTCCCAAACAACGAACAAAGCAATATGTTCATAATACTATACACAAGAATACTGTTTTAGGATGTGTACAAGGGACGTCAGTGGTGGGGCAAATTTGGCCAATGCCTTCACAGAAGTGTGTCCTGAGGAATGCTCAAAATTTCCTCCAAAATTAAACACTGATGCTTTAGTCAAAAAGTGGTGGGGCAAATGCCCCACCCGCCCCACCTACACAGACGCCACTGATATGCACCTTGAGATGTTCCCACAACCCACATACATTTAGTTCATGCAGGGCTTACAAATGCGTTATATGACCTTTTTGTTCAAATTTTAATTTTAAATGATTTTATACCCCTTAAACATGTGAGAAATTTAATACCCCCCCCCCTCCCCGTTGGTGCACATACATACATGTACAAATTAGTAACCCCTGGCTCTCAGTATCAGTCATAAATTCTTAGTGGTCCTTAGCTTTACTACAAGATGACACCACATGATGGTATTTAGGTTTTAGTCAATACATGTATACACATATATATCACAAGCTATCACAGAACCACATGAACCGTAAAGCAACATAGCCAAAACACTGATCCTATTTGTGACCAACAACCTCAATTAAACATTTACTAAGTTACTACTAGTTCTTATTACAGGTCTAAGATGGTGCTTGGTACTTCATACACTACCTTAGACACTTGAATCATCCATATTCCAAGTATTTGGGCATTACAGCCAGAAATTCTTTCCCAAATAGTTCCAGATTTCACAAAATGTTGGACATCATATAAACATACATTTATTATACACAAGATGGCAGCACCAACAGCAACTTTCCGACAGAACAAAATATCTTGAGACACATTCTAAAAGAATGCAGAATTGCCCTGGGGCAAAATGTTATGTTTTAATCAATCTTTAGCTGTTTAGTGACTTTTACCCAAAAAAATTGTCAAATATATATACTGGATCTATATATGTCTCATGTTTATATGAGATAAGATCAGTCAATCACCAGTCAGGTAGAATAGCCTAAATGAGTGCCAACTGCCAAGGCAAATATGGGATGTCCAGAGCAAAATAAAAGAACCCAAGCTCCCAAGTTGTACCTAGGGAGCTCTGGGGTTATCTTGTTGGAATCATTAGAGAAAAGTTTTATGCCTGTAATATAGGCCTGCATGTAGGGAACTGTTGGGTCTTGAAGCTAGACAGGGGTCATGATGTAATATGAGCGAAGCTCACTTAGCACAAGGACAGCTCATTCTGTGTGGTGCTCCTGGCTGCAGTGACTGCCTGAACAGGAAGTGCCTGTAGTTGCCATAAAAGTGGAGCTGGTAGTTTTTTTTTACTGTTTAGTCACAGTTTAGTTTGGTAAATAATTACAAGAATCCGAGGATTCAAACCCTGGGTTCTGTTGGGAATGAGTAATAGGCCTAAGCATAAGATCCATGGATATAACATCAAAGTAGCACTGCACTGCGAAGTGCAATCAGCTTTGACACCCGTCAGATTGCCTTCAAGTGCTGTTCCTCAATGGCAATTTGATAAACTGAGGATGAAAATAGGCTTTAGAACTTGCAGAATTGCAATTAGCATTGTTAGACTGCTTTGAGAATAGATGCACTGCAAAAAGCAAATGCTAAATGCATTATTGGCCTTCCTTGAAACGCATGGACGATTGTCATGTGGGCGATATTATAATGCAAAGTCAGCTTGAAAACAGTCCCTCAAGACTCAAACAATCTATCAACAAACCGTAAAAAAAAAAAAAATTAATAAAAAAAATTTTTTTTTTTCAATAAAAAAAAAAAAAAAATCAACTCAACCCAACTCAACCCAAACCTGAAACGCATTTTACTATAACATCATTAGAACATGAAGTGGCCATATTGGCTGTACCCACACCCCTATTCATGCCGGGACAACACTTCTCAGAAAACCTCTCAGACTGGTTTTTCAAAAAAAGTACCCTGGGTGAATCACCCAGGGCAAAAATATGTTAAATAAATTCCAAAATAGACTTGTCCTATAACAAGCTCCAATGACATATTTCAGGAATTTAAATCAACATGTGTATCAACATTGGAAATAATTATTTCCAAACCACCTGATTGCCAGAAGTCAATAAAAATTAAAAATCAATACAAATGTTAATGACTTAAATAGATCACCAAGTAAGAAATCATAACAACACTTAAGGTTACATAATCTTCATTAACTATCAAAAAATTATGTAACAGTCTAATAGTAAACAATCACCTCTGAATAGCTATGGTTTTATTGATCTCAGTCATGTAACATTGACAATTTAGTGCAATCTGTCTATTTATCTAATTATCTATCTATCTATCTATCTATCTATCTATCTATCTATCTATCTATCTATCTATCTATCTAATCTTATCTATAGATCTGATCTTAACCATCTAATCTTATCTGACTGCCCATTTGCCCAGTCCTTTAAAAAGAATGTTATAAACTAGAAAATGCCCATAAGTGAAATAAATAAGTTTGGCAATGTATTATCGTGAAGTGATGCTGTTGACGCTGTCGTTAATGTAGGGAAATATTTTAAGGACACCTGGTATTTAGAGTTAGTTGTAGTGTTTAAAGTTGAAAAGGCTTTAAAATTGTAAATGGGTAACATGCTCCTGTAGATGGCTGGGAGATGTTTGCTGAGTATTGCAGGGCAATGAGAGATGTATTATAGGCAGGTTGGCAGGTTATCGGATCAGTGATAACATAGGGACAATGTGGCTGTTGCGTAAGGTGCGGCCACCCGTGGGAAAATGGTTATAAGAAGTGGCTCCCTCTGTTGAAGAGTTAATTGGCTGTCTCTGAGAAAACCATGCGGGGGGTGAAACGTGGCCCGAGCCGGATCTTAACGAAATTTTCACCAAACGCCCTTTAAATACAATAATGAAGATTGGTTAAGTCCGTTTTTCTATGATTTCAATTCTTCCTCGATTTTACCCCACTTCAAAATAGGGTGTCAAGTGTGGCGCAAATTTCCTTTAACATGGGTTTCAATGGGAAAACATGCCAACTTTAGCGCTATAGGAACCTGAGCGCAGCGCATGGTTTGAAAATTTTATGATTGAGGATGATTACACATGACTTGAATATTCTAAATTCACTTTCCGTTGCGTGGAACACTCAATCATAAGCCAGATATAAGCATTTTTAGATAGCGGAGGGTGACAAATTTCTTTGCGTTTCACAAAAAATGAAAAAATACTAAAAATGTCATAACTCTGCTGAGATTTGTCCAAATTTCACATTTTTAGTGTCTAAATATATGTTTTGGGCAATTCCGCACCACTTGGGATGATTTTTATTTTGATTGGAGGTCAAGGTCACTGCTTAAGGTCAAGGTCAAAGTCAATTTTTTTCTGTAATTTAATGATATTTCAAGTTTTAGTCCCGATATCTATCAAAAAGTCCCTTAGTAACAATGCCTTTTCAGCATAAACTGATTTTATATATTTCTAGCTATATGTTAGTATCTTACACTGTATCAAAAGCCTGTTTTTTTAACCATAGGGGGCACTTTCAAATTTACGAAATTTCATAATTTTTTTCAAATTGCACGTTAGATATTTTGAAGATGTCCATCGATCATTGTGCATTAATAATTCAGAGTTCAATGGATTGATGCTATTGCATGAGAGTCAAACAAGGGATTCTGGGCCAGAAAACAGACCTTAGAATATGATATGAATGTTTTCGGCGGCCATTATTGAAAATTTTGTCACCTCAGTTAATGTCAAAACTAATAGAGATAACAGAAAAGTTTTTGTTTCTATACCTATGTTTTCAGGGTCAAGGAATGACACAAAAACAGTTTTATCATTGTATGTTATGTAATATATGTGTAATTTGGCTGCCACAACAACAAAAAAAGTATCTTTGCTGATATCTGCGGAGGTTACAGAAATATTGGAATAATTCTTAGGTCCTTACCACGAGCATGTATGCCAATAATACTCTATAGACAATACAAGTGCATGCAATTCGAATTCTGAGATTGCAGGAGCACAGCCATTTTGCAAATAACACACAGATATGGTGCAAATGCAATAGTTGACCTTGTACATCACACTTACTTTGATAATGTTCTGGCGCGCAAAGTATTTTTTCTTTTATAGTATTTGCATATTTTAAAGAAACACAAAACTGGTGGGAGTCTATGTTAAAGTCACATGACAAATTCCAATTAGAATACAACCATAGCATTGATCACAAACTGTTATACATTGTTTGTTACTATTTGTGCATTCAGCAGTTAGACATGAGATAAAAATGTATAAGAATCTGCAACTTATCAAACTAACAACACCCAACAATAACTGTGAATTTTTAGAAATGTTTTTCATAGTCAACTGTCAAATTTGATAGAATCTGTGACAAATATATCAAAACATGCATGTACAGGGCATTTCTTGGACTTGTCATATGCTAGTATATGGATGGATTAAATCGATCTACAAGCCCTGATATACTATGTCTATCAATGACTGGTACTTCCGCTAATGGTCTATACCCATGTTTACATGGTCAGGGAATATGATACAGTAATTTTCCATGCTCTATAGAAACGCTTTCAAGTAGGGGAGACCGGGGCACGTTGGTCCGATTTTTAATTTTTTGGCTCTCAATCAAAAATATCTCTACATTTGAAAAATCTTTTTATTGACTGACATAGATCTGAAAATCTACACTACAGTTTGTTACATCAAGCATAGTCCTGACAGATGTTTGCCTGGATATCTCAGCAACCAGAAGCCCCACAGGAGAAATACACAAACCTATGTATAGCTTAGCTCTGTTGTAATATGAATATCACATTTCTGTGATATTTTAGGGCTGTTTTTGTCCGATATTTGCCAATTTATGATAATTTTAGTCCAATTTCCCACTATGTTGACATTTGTGACGCTACCAATCTAACACACAATGGGCAGATACATCACAAAAGTGCACTGCACCACCAGTCCACCACCCCAGGCTTAGTTATAGTCAAGTTGGTATCAGCAGAACAACTCATGGTGTTGATTTGTATGGACTGTACAAACAATGCAAAATTTCTTTTACAATGTGAGATGTGACAAACTGTAGCCTTATGCCAAATCAAGTCAATCTACCTTCAATAGTTGTGGAGAAAAATAAATTTGAAATTTTTTTTTATGGTCCAACATGCCCCGGACTCGGGGCACGTTGGACCGCCATGTGGGGCAGGTTGGACCATGGTTTAAAGTCCACAAAAGTAGAAGAAAGTGAGATTCTTTTTTGCCAGTCACTCGAGTTTACAATGGTCCAACGTGCCCCGGCCATGCTCGTCCAACCTGCCCCATCCCAACCTCTTACAAAAATGTGCATGCCTCGCTAACAAGTTACAATTTAAACTCGGTAAACTTATATCAAACTTTATTTAAGTAGTGACGGTTTCAATTTATGAGACTTGTCTGACTTGATCCCCCATATTTTAAGAAGGGTAACCTAGCCATTGAGACTTGCAAAAAGTCACTTTTTATGCTGAAAATCAGGAAACCTGAAATAGAATTTACACTTTTCCTCCAATGCTCATGAAACATTTTGGCCAAAAGGCATACCATTAAAGGTCTCCATTGAGGATTTGGATAACTGCCCATGTTTAAAAAAAAATTATTGGGGATGGTCCAAAGTGCTCCGAGGTCCAATGTGCCCCAAGGTCCAACGTGCCCCGAGGTCCAACGTGCCTCGAGGTCTGACGTGCCCCGGTCTCCCCTACACATGCAGTCGTCCTTCAAATGCAAACAGTATCACAACTTTTGCTTTCTACAATGCTAGTATAAAGGTGCACAGAATTGATTAGCATAGGGGAGAGCGGCGCACAGAGAGACGGCAGGCACAGTGAGACAAAGCCCGTAGCGTCTAGCTGGTACTGTTTACAGATCAACCCTCTTTTGTATAGAGCTAAAAGTAGGTAAGTGAAAGACTGTCCTATATGCTGAATGCCTACACAGCATATCGGGAGTGGAATTTCAATATTTTGGTTTTTAGCCAGAAAAATTAAATAATTTTGCTAAACGGCTTTTTGTTATAATTCCCAAGAAAAATGGTATAATGCAAATCAATTGCCAGGGATTCAAACCGTGATTATTTGTCTAAGTTTAGTGAGATGATGAACCACAATACAGACATTCGGTCAGCAGGATTCAAAAATCTTATAAAGAGAGCTGTGTGGGGCAGAGTGAGACAGTTTGAGGCGGGGCACAGTGAGACATCACAAAATACACTCGAAACAACCTGAATAAAATGCATAGCTCACAATTCACTATTAAAAACAAAATTCCTGCTGTAAACTACTGATTTTAGTGAGTCACATCCAAAGGGAAGCATCAGAAAGAATTTTGATCAGTATGTAACAGGTGTGGCAGGTTAAATAAGTCATTCATGTGTCCTGTGCGATGTAGTTTCGAATCATGCTCAAACAAGGACCTAAAAATCACCTACCCAGCTGCTTTTATAAGAGTGCAGTAGTTTCTATAGCAGCAATTGATCGAACAATTCGGCAGGTCCTGAGGATCGGCGGTCATGGCAGCAGGTTCCCTGTCTCACTGTGCCCCGCCTGCTGTCTCACAGTGGCCCACCCAGTGCACACGGGGCACAGTGAGACACTGAACGAGCATGGACGTGACTCAAAATTACTCCAAACCTGTAAAAGGTAGGAACCTGAAACTGCTGGACCATATACCCAACGTCATTATCTATAATGTGGACCTGCTCTCGTTACTGCCGAAATTTTAGAACACTTGAAAATAAAAAAAGTGTCTCACTGTGCCCCACTCTCCCATACCCTTCAATACCTTGTCTATCAATGAATGGAATTTTAGCCATGGCATATATGCCTTTGTGTCTGTGCTACTGCCTGTCATTAGAAATATTTTGTGTCAATAAATATACAAAACCAAAAGCACATGTTTGTTCAGTTTTAAAGCTATGATCAGGCGAACAATTCAAGACAAAATGGAAAATATAACGTTGGGACATTTTTTACGGATGTCAAACTCATTTACATGCTAACATGGTGCATAGGAACTATTTGATTAGAGGCCTTTGCAGATTAGCGTCCCAACTTGTAGCTGAAATCATTTTCAAACTGTTCATGTGACGTAGGCAGGCCACTTTGCAGTGGGCCTTAAGTGAGCCATAAGGAAGCTTGTTGATCACAGAACTGGTTTGCAAGAATAAGGAGCGACCCTTTGACCCTTGCCAGATAAGATTCAGCTGATTTTAACAAAAAGCGCCTTTAGGGAGCAGGCCAACAATGACACTAAAATTGTATTAATTTCATCATCTTTAATTGTGGTAAGGTCAAATATCACTTTTTTCCATTCCATCAAGCAAGCAAAATGGTAACTAAAATATATTGTCTGAAGAACAACAAGGTTAATCAGTTTTGTGACTTGCCTTTTTGACAATAGCCACGGTGATTTTATTTGACACAAAAGCTTTGACTTGGCATTACTTGCCCAAGCGCAGACGGCACCACTTACCTCAACATTATAGTTTAAGAAAAAAAGCTGATGTAAAAAAACACCCCTAAATCTCACACTACAAAATATTTTATGCTTCCCATTTTCTATTGTGGAATTGTCCAATTATCAATGCATGAATGTGTGTACTTAAAAACATATAGAGCATGAAATATGACTGTATCATATTCCCTGACCATGTAAACATAGGTATAGACCTAAGAATTATTCCAATATTCCGCGGATATCAGCAACGATACTTTTTTTGTTGTTGTTGCGGCAGCCAAATTACACATATATTACATAACATACAATGATAAAAATATATTTGTGTTATTTCTTGACCCTGAAAACATAGGTACAGCAACAAAAACTTTTCTGTTATCTCTATTAGTTTTGACATTAACTGAGGTGACAAAATTTTCAATAATGGCCGCCGAAAACATTCACATCATATTCTAAGGTCTGTTTTCTGGTCCAGAATCCTTTATTTAACTGTCATGCAATAGCATCAATCGACAGAACACTGAATTATTACTGCACAATGATCGATGGACATCTTCAAAATATCTAACGTGCAATTTGAAAAAAATTATGAAATTTCGTAAATTTGAAAGTGCCCCCTATGGTTAAAAAAACAGGCTTTTGATACAGTGTAAGATACTAACATATAGCTAGAAATATATAAAATCAGTTTATGCTGAAAAGGCATTGTTACTAAGGGACTTTTTGATAGATATCGTGACTAAAACTTGAAATATCATTAAATTACAGAAAAAAATTGACTTTGACCTTGACCTTAAGCAGTGACCTTGACCTCCAATCAAAATAAAAATCATCCCAAGTGGTGCGGAATTGCCCAAAACATATATTTAGACACTAAAATTGTGAAATTTGGACAAATCTCAGCAGAGTTATGACATTTTTAGTATTTTTTCATTTTTTGTGAAACGCAAAGAAATTTGTCACCCTCCGCTATCTAAAAATGCTTATATCTGGCTTATGATTGAGTGTTCCACGCAACGGAAAGTGAATTTAGAATATTCAAGTCATGTGTAATCATCCTCAATCATAAAATTTTCAAACCATGCGCTGCGCTCAGGTTCCTATAGCGCTAGAGTTGGCATGTTTTCCCATTGAAACCCATGTTAAAGGAAATTTGCGCCACACTTGACACCCTATTTTGAAGTGGGGTAAAATCGAGGAAGAATTGAAATCATAGAAAAACGGACTTAACCAATCTTCATTATTGTATTTAAAGGGCGTTTGGTGAAAATTTCGTTAAGATCCGGCTCGGGCCACGTTTCACTTTACTGTACAACCTGCATGGTTTTCTCAGAGACAGCCAATTAAATATGAGAATATGCAGTTTCATGCACTCCTGGTGGGAGATCAGTGGTGGAGTAGGGAAACAGAAATGAGAGGGGAGTTAGACAATTGTGGGCTCCCATCTGAAGTATGAGACCAAAAAAGAAGGATAGGTGGATAGTTTGGTTGGGTGACATGCCTCTGGGAGGCGTATATAGCTGGTAACTGGGTTGATCATGTGACCTGAGGTTTAGCTCAAATGTTAGTGGGATAATGCCGTAGTTCTATGACAATGCTGCGCGAATTTCATGGCAGTGCCATTTACATATTACCAAAGTGTGCAGAAGCCCTCTGCTCCATTGGTATATAATAGTACCACTGGGCTTCACCAAGTTGACCTTTATAGTCTTTCTGTTAATTTTGTCACGGTTTGCTTAAGAATAATGTCATGATGAATGAATGTACAAACATGAGGAACTACTTGAATGCTGAAAGCTATTGAAGAATTAAGTCTATGAAAATATACCTATGGATTATTGAGATAAACAATAAAGCCCAATGCATAATATTATATGATTACCATGCATTTTAAAATATTTTTATTGAAGTTTTCGTTGCTACACGCAGCTGAATATATATTACAAAATCTTTTTACAATTCACATGCTAATGGGAGGATTGTACGTAAACTGCAGCTTCACCGATACCAATTAAGGTTGTACCTGGCTGATTCATGGCATTGGTATTTCAAACCATATCCAACACTTCACTCGGATCAATTCTTCACATAGTTTCTGTCGGCTACTTATCATGTCAACAATCAATATAGCCGAAGTTATACAAAGATCTGCATCTTTTAATCTTAAGTTTTCTCAAACTGAGCAGCCAGTTCTGTGAAAAGCAAATCTGATTTGGGATGATCATGCTGATGGTTAAATTCATCAGGCTGCTCTTCGTGTTCTTTTTTCACTGGGAATACGGCAGAATCATGCTTTTCCTCCTGGACCTGCATCGTTCCATCATTCACAGTATTTTCCTCACTCACGCTGGCCCCTGGTGTGAAGGAATGGTAAGACTCGCCGTATGATCCTTCGTGAGTTTTCAGGTGGCGCCTCAGCTCACTTGGGCCGTGAAAACCCTTCCCACACAAATGGCACCTGCAAGCGTATCCACGGATGTGCACTCTTCCATGCCTGTTCGCTGACTTCAAGAGTTTAAAAGATTTTACGCAAAAACGACACTTATATCTGCCATTTTGAATGACATACAGTTTTTTTCGAATCTTTCCCTGACCATCTATGAATTTGGCAGCTAGTTCACTTGGAATCAGGAGATCCTCGCCATGCTGCCCCTCGTATTGATCGATGTCAAGAGCCTCCTCCTCGGTACACTCATGTGTCCAGTCATCTAAATTTTCCATTAAAGATGAATTCATAGATACATCCCCTGAACCGATATTCATAGATACATCCCCTGAACCAACATTCATTGAATGATTGGACTGACTTTCATCATAATCATTCTGAAAATTGGTCATATTTACGTCCTGGGGTATATTTTCCCCACTCACATTAGTTCCCGTCGTAATGGAATGGTCTGAAGGGTGATCAGCTTGCTCGGGAAAAACTGGGAAGCTACGGGGTTTGTAAGAAACTGGAGGCATCTGCTGGAGTGCAGTGCTTTGTCCGGTTTGATCGGAAGTCACCAGACCATTGTCCAATTGTTCGTTTGCGGCTGACCACTCTTTGATGACATTCCTCGCTATTTGACCAGTATTGACAGCAAAAGAACCAGCATCAACTTGACCAGCATTGGCACCAGCAGAACCAGCGGAACCAGCATTAACAGGATACACCAGTTTGTGTCTACTAATGTGGACCTGCAGAGCAGCAGCATCAGCGCATGTCTTCTTACAAATGTGACAGGTGAAAATATCTTCAACCGCGTGCTGAGAAACATGAATAGCCAGACTCTCCTCATCCTTGAACCTGTCTGTGCACATACTGCAAGCATACGGGCAGTACTTCTTGTGTATCAAGGAGTGTCCGAGGAGACTAGCTTTGATTTTGTAAGACTTGCCACAGACATTGCAAGCGAAAGGCTTCACTTTGATGTGTGAGGCCATGTGACGAGCCAAGTCACTAGGGGCGCGGTACGCTTTGGGGCATTCCTTGCACTTGTACGGGAGGCCATCAATCATGTGGATGTGCTCCTTCGCATGTCTGTCAGCTTTGGCAGCGTTTTTAAAACTCATGGTACAAATGCAACAGACGTAAGTTCCATTCTGGTAGCTGTAGATCTTGCCCTGCTCTTCAACTCCAGGCGCCAGTTGCTCACCAAGTTCTGCTGATGATATTCTGGCATCCATTTCTTGGCTTGTAACTGGCAGGCTACGCGACAGCATTTCTTTTTGGGTGGAATTTACATCCTCTGTCAGTTGTTCTTGTAACTGTGCACTATCTGGATGGAAGGACACAATGTTCTTTGCTCTCTCAGCATTGATGTGAGTTACAAAGTGGCGATTTAGTTCACTTGGGGCATGAAATCCCTTCCCGCATGTAAGGCATTTGTAAGGATAGCCATTGATATGGACCCGAGCATGCCTGCTCGCAGATGACAAGATCTTAAAAGTCTTGTAGCAAAAGAGACATTTAAACCTGCCGTTTTCAGCCACGTACAGCTTTGAATTCTTGAGAATCTTCCCTTGTGCGTCTGTGAATTTAGCAGCCAGTTCCCTTGAAATCTGGAAATCTTCACCATCCTGCTCCTGACTTTCATCGAGGTTTACATCTTCAGTGTCATGAGACTCATGATCCCACTCATCTGAAGGTTCGGTTTTGGAAGGGTTCATATCTGCGTCCTCTGAATAGTCTTCCATTGGATGATTGGACTGACTTTCGTCAGAGTCAATTTTTGAACCATTCGTTACAGACTCTGTCTTCTCCTCTTTGATCACAGTGTTAAGTCGCATCTCTGGAAAATCACCCAATTCAACTTTCCCTATGATAGGTTTTTGCTCTTTCTGCTCCTCATTGAAACCGTCACATGCATCTGCGTGCTGCCTCACTTTAGTAGCTGAAGGAAAGCCGTCACAAACATCTGCGTGCTGCCTCACTTTAGTGGTTGAAGGAAAGCCAAGTCCACAAAGCTGGCAGAGGTACTCAATGTTGAGATGTTTGCGGTGGTTCATTACGAGATGAAGGAGCAACTCCCTTTCAGTGTCCCACATCTCGTTGCAGTAGCAGCAGAAGAGCGTCTCCTCATCCGACACTGTAACGAGAAACACAAGGAATATGATTAAGACCTGGCTTAGAAGAGGACACACTTAACAGCCACTTATATGCAAATAGAGTGGGCTGCTGCACTGTGAAAATGGTACTTTGTGTGTCATCAAGCTGATGATCTGTCATTAGGGATGTACCGATCGGATACTAAGGATCGGTATCGGTGCCGATCCAGCACTAAAAAGCAGTATTGGATCGGATCAGTAGCACCACTCTCCATTTAACTAATGGTATCGGCATCGGAATAGTATCGGTAATCGGTGGTATTGGCTACAAAATACCAGGATCGGTATTGAGAAAGTGGTAACGGTGCATCCCTATCTGTCATGAACTCATGATCAAACTGCCTCCATGTTTCTCATATTGAATGTAAAAAAGATTATATTTCATCAGCTATCAAGAGTCAAGAAGTGCCATTTTCACAGTGCAACAGTCCGATCTTTTTGCATATCAATTTTCCTGGCTGTAATTCTTTTGCACGACTCCATGCTAGTTTACGTATAACCCATAACTACTAATTCCAATAGAAAACTTTGTACTCGTATTTTGCAATAATGACCTCAATATGACAAAATTACGCTTCCTAGAAATGTTGTCAACTTTCAATTAATTTACTATTATGTTTCCAAGTATGTCTGCATCACTAGTAGTCTATTACAAACAAAGCACTTTAATATCATGTATTAAAAATTTTCTGTCCTTGATTAATCTTTCAACTTTTCCTTTTGTCTTTGCCAAGTGCTATAAGGTCAACTCACATGTGACACTTTCAATCTTGACTCTGACTGGTTGGCCATCTTCTTCTTGATTGCCCAAATCTGGATCTTCGAAGTTTGAGTTCGATTCAGCCATGGCACTTGTTAGATTAGTAAAATCAGAAGCAACATTTTCATCCTCCATCTTGTCGTTTGTAATATGATGAACTTTTGAATTTTAAACCATTATACCGCAACCTGAAATAGACAAAATTACACAGTTAATGATCATTCTCAAAGTATTAACATTCGGGGAGGTGAAGTGCATGACGTTTACAAGAGAAAAAGAAGTAGGCCTATAAATGCACCATAATCACGACAGTTGCATACATGCATATAAATTTAAACAGGAGAATTTAAAGCAAAGAAGAATCTTGAAACAAACGGACATAAAATATAGTATGAAACTAAAGAACAGTGGCATCCATATGTGGGGCACATACCCCACCCCTCTTATGTTGGACCTTCCTCCTCCCATATCATGCATATGAACATTTTTCCCCAAGTTAAATCATACAAGAAGTATGGCGAGCGCCCCTATGGCCCAATAGAAAATCTCCTCCCCCCCCCCACTCCAGACTCCTAAAGCACCCCAAATATATATACGCCACTGCTAAGGAATTGTATCACCAGATAATTAAGAATAAAACGCGTTAATCAAGGGCGTATGTAAAAATTGCCTACGGGAGGCCATTATAATTAACATACATGTAGCGAATATACAATACGCATAAATACAGCTTTCATTATCCCAGTGGTGCAATAGTCAATAGTACCAGTACATGAGTTACACTATACTAGCTTTGCCAGGTACAGTCAATTCACTGCACTGGAACCATAAATATGCTGAACTATACCCCCCAGGGAGCTCTTGTGAACATGGTGAAACAAGAAGGTTGGGTTAATATTTCAATTAAACGCTTACTAAGCTGCTAATGGTTATAACTACAGGTCTAACATGGTGCTTGACACTTCATACACTACCTTAAATACTAAAATCATCCATGTTCCTCGTAATTGGGCGTCACAGCCAGGAATTCTTTCCCAGTTCTTCACAAACAGCCAAACGCTGCACTTCACTAGGACGACACAAGATGGCAGCACAAGCTAGGAAAAAAAAACTTTCCAGGAGAACACAAAATATTGACACACATTCTAAAAGAATGTTTACATTCTTTTCAAGAGAAGGTAAAATGTTCTAGACCTTTATCCCAATTAATGACAATTAGAAGGCCTGCCAAAGTTATGTCACATAAGAACCGTCTGTCTTTAGCTCAGCTGCAATATAGACTGGCAGTCGAATTTCTGTAAACTGCAGCACATGCTTGTGGCTGGGGCCCTGCATCATGTTATTCATGTGCATGCATGTCATAGTGTCCATTGACTGATTGAATCATGATTGATTTTATGATCATCAATCATGGACTATTGCTATTGGGAAGTATTGCAGACTCAATAAGAAACTAGAGAAATCTTGGGTCATTTGAAAGACTGGCATGACATGCCTGTCAGTAAATTCCTTAAATGGTTTATTTGTAAAACAAATATGTGTGTGGGTCATACGTCCCACTATATGTATAGAGGGCATTAGAGTAGGGCAGGCGGTGTACGGTCAACTAGGCGACAAACCAACTAGGCGACAACCATCAGAACCAACTAGGTGACAAGAAATTTGGAAATTTAATACCAGTGCAAACTAGGTGACAAACAGTTCCACCTAGGTGACACAAATTTACACAGCACTTCCAACTAGGTGACACAATTTCACAAAGCACATCCAACTAGGTGACAATTCATATCCTAATTGACCACCATTAAAGGTGATCTGTCACCAGGTTGGTATCACCAATAAAATATGTGTCACCTGGATGGTATCTGAGGGGTATCTGCTGTCGCCTAGTTGTCCAAAGAGTGTAGCCTAGTTGGTAGTGGTATGTCACCTAGTTGGTTGTCGCCTAGTTGGTAGTGTTGTAGCCTAGTTGTCTGGAGAGAGATCGAGGGGCCTCAGGTGAATGGAACCATTAGTTTTTCCCTTGCTGTTATGGAGAAATGGAGAAATTCCTTTCTGGGGCCACCCACATATAGATACCGATTTTCATCGTGAAACAATTTGATATGATCATGGGATATAGATAAGACATAAGACATAAGACAAATTTTATTTAGACTCGGTTTACATACAATTAACGTTAGCCAAAGGCTAGTGTCACCGAATATTTGAATAACAGACAATAAAAAATTATCAACACGTAAAAGTTAACAAGTAAAAATATTAGATAAAAATTTAGACAGTTTCTGATAAAATAATTGAGTACTTAAAATCAAAGACCTGACCGCATCTGCATTAAGTCAATTTTTGAAAGTTCATTTTTAAACAAAGATGCATCATGTACAACTTTCAGGGAATTTGGAAGCTTGTTCCATAAGCGAGCACCCTGGTACGAGAATGTTTATGGGATATTTGAGGGACAGGAGACTTGTTGTGGCATATCTAGGCCTATCAGGGGAAGAGTTTGAGGGCCTGTGGTTCCATTTCAGCTGTTACTTGATATATATAGCTGTGAAGGGACTGACGGAATTCAGGTCGACACATGAGCAAGTTCAGTCTCAAGAGGTGTTTGTTTGTTTTCAGGTTTTGCGGTGGTCAGCATCTGTCCCAACCATGGTGTCCGAAGAACTACGCGAAGAAGTATTCCTAACTGCCAGTGAATTAATGGATAATGGAAATTATAAAGTTTTAAAGATGGAAAGGGCGGTCCAGATAAATATGTTGCAGTATAAGTGTAACAATTTGTCACCACCAAGTATTAAAAAGACATGAAGATGGGAGACTTGTCAGGATTATTCACACCTTGTATGGACTGGTCCGCTGCTGACTTAACAAAAGCACTGGAAAATTTTCAGTCTTCGTGCCATAGGTTTTTTGAAGGACCTCTTTGCGATGCCTCGGAGAAAAGTAAAGTGGATTACTTGTTAATATGGTGTGGAGAGCAGGGGAGAGATGTCTTGTCAGGATTTCATATTTTACAGAATAATACTGCTTGCTCAGTGTCATTGAAAACATACTGGACTAAACTGGCAGAGTATGTGTCAATCAAAAGTAACTTCAGATATGCAAGGTATAAGCTGCATCAGTTAAAACAAGACAGATCAGAGCCCTTTGATCAATTTCTTAAACGGGTCAGGTTGATCATCAATGAGTGCAGATACCCCGACAGAGACTCGCAAATAATTGATGCAATAATATGCGGCATACACCAAGAATCAACGCGACTGAAGTTGATAGAAAAAGCTGAAACATTGACGATCACAGAAACAATTGGCCTGGTGTGTAGTGAGCAATCAAATGCCAATGGCAGTAATAGTGCTGAGTTGCCAGACCATGCAGACATTGATGACTCAGGGAGGAAATGTGGTTCGAAAATGATCAATGACTCAGAGAAAGAAGTTCACGCCAAGAGAAGGAAATGCACGAGAAAAGGAAACAAATCGGATGCAAGACAACAAGTTGCAAAGTACTGTACCAATTGTGGAAAACATTTTCCTACTAGAAGAAAAACTTTCTCACCAAATGTAAAAGATGGCAGTTTATGCAGTGTGTGCTCACGAAAGGCTAAAGTTAAATCTAAATCGGGAAACACCAGCAGTAAGATGTCCAATAGGTCAACAGCTAGTTTTCGAAATACTTCCCTTGTTGAAGACAAAGACGCAATTGACAGAAATAACCATGATGGTTTAGAAGACACCAGTAACTTGATTTCAGAGTTATTCGCAAATGAAGCACATCAAAATTTTAATGATCACAGTGAAGGGACGCTCGACTTTGATGAGGATTCAGACGGCCATGAGACCAACTTGGAAGAAGAAGAACCTGATGGCTTAAGAAAGGAAGCCAACACCAAAAAGAAGTTATCATGCAAAATATGTAAAGAGACTTTTGCTAAAAGATCGGAATTGGACGCTCACAAAGAAAGCCATGTTAAGGAACGATATTTTGTCTGTGTAATTTGTAAACGGCCATTTTTAAATGGGTTAAAGTTACAGAAACATGTCAAGAGTTCGCACGAAGATCTAGACATTGAGAGACCTTATTGTTGTGGAATATGTGAAACGACTTTCAAAGACACAGGAGGTTTGCGACATCATATTTGGATGCAACACACGATAGGCAAGCAGCTGAGCTGTCCTGTTTGTGCGGCAAAGTTTTCAGTGCCATCCAAATTGCGACGCCATATGGTGAGACACGTGGGGGAACGCAGCCATCTGTGCGACGTGTGTGGCAAGGCTTGTTTTAGCAGTGGGGAACTGCAGTCCCACATGACTGTCCATTCTGACGCCCGCCCTTACGTTTGCAGCCTATGCCATAAAGGCTTCAAAAGCCAGACTCATCTGAGAACTCATGAAAAAGTGCATTCTGGCTTGAAGCCGTACATTTGCGATGTCTGTGGGAAGCGATTCACGAACGGAGCGCATCTCAATCGACACAAAATGTTGCACAGTGGAGAGAAGCCATACGTGTGCCACCTGTGTGGGAAGGCGTGCAACCAGAGGTCCAACCTGAACATCCACATGAGGGTACATAACAAATAAGGGACATGAGGGTACATAATAAATAAGGGACATGAGGGACCCTTCCCAATTATGATGTCATATGGGGGTGGGAGTTAAGTCAGAAGTTACCAGTATATTTGATATGCCCCTTCAGGTTTCATGCCAATTTTTAGTACCGCCCCCCCCCCCCCCAAAGTTCGATGCAGACTTTTATGTAACAGAAAGCTTAAAATTAAATGTCAGTCAGTGGAATCTCTGCAGATTTGTCAAATTGATCCCAGTGAAATTGAAAATGACATTTTACTTTTAAAAGTGTATATTTATATTATCCATATATATGTACAATCATATTATGTATGTATCCATATAGGCCTAGCAATAAATCTGTAATCATTCCTAGAGGTTGTGATTGTCATTATGTCTCATCTACTTGTGCATGTCTCCAACATGAGTTCTTTCCCTTAGAAAATAATGGGCGCTAATTAATGATAAAGTTTGCTTGGCACCAGAATTCTTATTCTCCTCGCAGTGTTGTAGTGAAATGAAAATGAGCTAGCTTTCGCACAAAATTACAGAAAATGCACACTTCCTTTTTAAGGACCAATCAGAGAGTACGATTTTGTCATTTACCCTCAACATGCTCAAGAAAAACTCAATACCGTATTTCCTCTAATAGAAGCCTGGTCTCAAATAGAAGCCTGTCTCGTTTAGAAGCCGGGTCAAAGACCCCTGCTAAAATAATAAAAGCCTGGCTCAATTACACGCCGGGTCAGCCGCTATACACAGCCCTAATTGAGTGCCTTGCATGCTGCCCAGGTGTTTCCATGCAAGGTTTACTGGCGTGCGCATCACTGCCTACCCTTGCATACCCAGATGTTACTTGATTGCTATCTTTTTTAAAACAATAAACATCGGTCTCAAATAGGCGCCTGGCTCGTATAAACGCCGGGCCAATTAGGCCCTGTAAAACAATAAACGCCCGGGCTTGTAATCGAGGAAATACGGTATTCATTAATTGCAACGCATGAAGGGGAAGCTTTGGAACCAATAAACCCCCCCCCCCCCCAAATGGAATTTTCTGGATCCCCCTGACTAATGTAGATTCATTTTCTGGAGTGCTTGAAGTTCAAGCCTTGAACGCTCACATTTGGCAGGATGAACTCAGTTGCAGCCTGACCCTGGATATTGAGATCTTGGCGGAGTAATTTAGCATGTTGAGGCCAGAATTATGCCTCGGGAGTCAAAAATTCCAGTTTTGAGGATATGAACTTACTCAAGTTATTCGCTCTCACAACAAGATTTGATCAAGAAGAAATACATTAACGTAGAGCTGGCATTTGTGTTTACAGCCACGGGCTTACAGCATAGGCATGCACATTAGGGCTCACCAAATAGCAGTCAAATCCGAACAGCCTAATGCATCAAGATCCAACTGTTGTCAACCGATTACCGATTATATAATTCTCTTAATCCTGTCAATCTGGAGACAAGCAATCGCACCTCTGACTTAATTCAACAAAAGCTGCAGGACCCTGACCAATGGGCCACGTCCAAAAATGTCATTCCTCTGAACTTTAATACAAAATATAAGCAGAACCTGCACACAATATGAGACCTGCAATCATTCGTGCAATAGGCTAGCATGCTGATTATCTGTCAACATTTAGCTCCGTGGCCTCCAAAGCAAAATTGAAGATTTATGCATTGCCATTTCATCATTCAAAGTCCAATAACTATTTCAAGCATCATTTTATACACCAAGTAAAAGTATAAATTGATAAATAACAAGTAACACTGTTTAATATATATGCCAGATCTATAATAGTCACCGGAAATATGAAAATAATTGTGATTACATACAAAAAACAGTAACAGCGTAACATTTAAACATTAAAATCGATAATCATGGACCTGTGACAAGTCCTGGAGACAAGTAATCACAAGTTAATTATAAATGTACAATAATTGATATTGATAATGGGATACATCAGATGTAATCATTAAGCGCTGATTATCACATGGTAAATGTTGAATAATGAAATGAAACTTAAAAGGAAAGTATTTATGTGTATAATTATATACATTGTATCCATGGACAAACTCAGAAAATGTGTTGATTGGCCAAAAGGTATTACGTATCACTTGGATAATGTTGCCGAGTTGTTTGCTTACTTAAGGCCAAACTCAGATCTATATACTTTTAGAAATCTTGATTTTTTTCAAACTGAGCAGCAATTTCCTTGAAAAGGAATTCTGAAGTGGGAAGTTGGTCAGATTCATCAGCCGATTCATCAGCCGATCCTTCACTCTCTTGGCTTATCATGCTTATTGCAGAATCGTGCTTCCCCTCAAAATGGTTCCCCATTTCTTCTTGAGATAGATTGTCCTCACTCACACTGGTCCCTGTTGTGCCGGAATTGTCTGCAGTATGATATCCGGGCAATTGTTCACCATGTTCAGCCCCTGCAAATGCTGTTGAATAATCAGGCCTGGGAAATTGTCCGTAGCCTGCTAATGCTGCAGAGTAATCATGCCCAGGATATTCTTCACCGCCTGAAAATGCTGTGGAATGAACATGCCTGGGAAATTGTCCAAATGCTGCAGTATAATCACGCCTTGGAAATTGTCCATAGCCTCCAAATGCTGTGGAATAAGCATGCCTGGCAAGTTGTTCATAGCCTCCAAATGCTGTGGAATGAACGTTCCTTGGAAATTGTCCGTAGCCTGCAAGTGCTGCGGAATGAACATTCCTTGGAAATTGTCCGTAGCCTGCAAGTGCTGCGGAATGAACATTCCTTGGAAATTGTCCGTAGCCTGCAAGTGCTGCGGAATGAACATTCCTTGGAAATTGTCCGCAGTCTCCAAATGCTGGGGAATAATCAAGCCTTGGAAATTGTCCGTAGCCTGCAAATGCTGCAGAATAATCATGGTTGGGAAATTGTTCATAGCCTGCAGATGCTGTGGAATAATTGTGCTGTGTGTGAAATTGATCTTGGGCGGACACACCTCCTGAAACTGAACTGCGAGAAGATTCAGCAATAACAGGTTTCGCTCTGTACATTACACTTGGGACACCTGTCAGAGACTCAGCAGTGCCAGAATGTTTTGGTTTGTAACCTTCACTTTGGTCATCCGGCAATTTCTTGGTAGACGCAGCTTGCTCAGCAAAAACTGAGGAATTAATCTTTTTGTCAAATAGAGTTGTCATTTCTTTCTGGAGAGCTGTATTATCTGTAGGCCTAGGCCTGTGCCGAGTGCGTTCCTTCTCTGCACCAACATGGGTATCAGTTTTGTAACTTACACTTGGCCATTTTTCAGGGACAGCCATCATAAAATTATGTCTTGTGTCGAGAAGAGCCTTCAACTCTTGACGTAACGAATGATAGACCTTTTTTTTACGCTTTGAAACTGTTGTACTTTCATTCTTCTCAGCTGCACCATGCAATTGTTCATTCACAGTACTGGCTTCACTGCCGGCTTTAGTACTGGTTTCAGTACTGGCATCAGTGCTGGCTTCAGCACTGGCCTTAGTTATTGTTGGAGGTTCATGCATCTCATTGACATGGGCCTTCAGTTGTCTGTTGAGGTCAAATCCTTCTCCGCACTCAGTACATTGGTAAGGAGCTGGGTAAGCTGTGGGGTCGTGGGTCCTCATATGTTTATAAGCCATCATTTGGTCTTTGAATCTCAGCTGACAGACATTGCAGGGGTAGGGCAAGTGAGCACTGTGCCCTTTCATGTGTTTCTTGACCTGTCTCCGAGTGTGGAACATGCGGCTGCACTGACTGCAAGCGTAGCATGGCTGGCCAGGGTGGGCCTCCTTGAAGTGCTCTCGAAGATAGTGCAGACAAGTGAATCCCTCGCTGCATCGATCGCAGAAATGGGTAATATCTCCGCCATGCAGTGACATGTGGCACTCTAACTGATGTCTGTTTTTGAAAACTATCTCACACACTTGGCATACCAGTGGTTTTTCTTCCCGCCCTTTGCAAGAATGACTGTCGAAGGAGGATTTCAAATTGTAATTCATTCCACACTCAGAGCAAGTGAAATTCCCATGCTGTTCCATATGTTTTTCTAGCGATTTTAACATAGCATATTTTTTAGAACAGTAGGGACAAGCAAATTGACTCTTCTTCTTTTTTAGGCCTAATTCCTTGTGGGAAGTTGATACATGGCACCTGAAGGCACGTTCTGTCGTTGAAACAAATCCACAGACACTGCACGGATATGTATTCGTACTGAAATGTCTTCGGTTGTGGAGAATCAAGTCAAGGAATCTCAATCCACACAGGCGACATTCCCACGGTCTGGACTTCTTGTGATACAGCATGTGCGTCTCCATTGCAATTCGGGACGGGAGAATCTTTCGACACTTCCTACAGAAATATTGTTTAGGGCCAGTCCGAATTCCTTTCTTCAAGACCTTTAATTTGCCTGCAATCGGCACAATCTTTCCTCTCTTTTTCTTCTGCTTTTCTATGATGCGAGATGCAACCTTGCTGCAGGCTGCTGTCGCATTGTTCATTTCTCTCAAGTAAGCCTGGTAATCAACATGATCAATGTTTTCTACATTTGGCCGATTAGCACTACCATCAGCTAAAATGTCATGTTGGTTCGTATCCATACCATCATAAGCAGGCTCATATTTCACAGCCACATTCACAGTCATATCACCAATAACAACCGGCTTCACTTCAACAGCAGCTGAATCGATTATGTCGGCAGTGGGTTCAGGCCCCGGCGGTTGCTCAGGAAAATCATCAGCATGATCAGACTCACTGACTTCTTTTTTGATAACAACCTCGATATTCCCTCCATCTTGCGAATAATTACCCAATGGTTCATTTACCTCCAACTCAGACATAGAGCTAGAGTTTCCTTGGGCTTGGATGTCGCTGTCCTCATTGACTTCAGGTTTTATCTCTATTAGAGGAAAGTTAACAACCTGAGCCGGTTGAGGATCGAATTTTGATTTGTCAGCATTGTCACAGTCAGTGGCACTGTCTGCTTCTGAAGGTGCAGTTTTTATAGAATGATGATCATCTTCAACCCCAGAAATGGGAGACTGACCCACTAATGTCCAAGTCTCTTCCATGGTTCTGATCATTCGATTATTTCAGTTCCAAACTGACAACCTTATAATTTTACAGTCACAGTTCAATCAACGACGTTTTTCACAGCAGCTGAAGTCACACATGGCTGTTATCAAGCCAGTATACACGAACAGCAATCGGATAATTCCACCCATTGAAAAGAGATCCAATCATCAAGTGCGACAGACCGCAAAATTGACACTTTCGTACATCGCAGGTCACCACTGGAGAACAGGGGAGGGTGTGAAATGCGGATCGCCCTTGCAATTGCAGACAGCAATGACCTGGGGAGGTGGTCCAACTTAGCTCAACTCTTAGCTTTACCAAAAGGCCGAAGTGGCCATACTTATCATTTTCTTCTTATTCGGCTAATAAGGGGTCAAACTAATCAAAAACCTTAACTGTAAGTTTTCTTGATAGAATACTTACATTTATAGCCATATATGTCAGACCCAGCCCCATATGATATTTGCACCCAGAGAATCTGAAGTGGATATTTGTAGGCCGGCCTGTATAATTATATCCTTTAAAATACATCATTGCAACCAAATTAAGAAACTGTCAAATATAGCACCAGAACATAATTTATTAACAAACAAGAGTCATAATATATTGTCAAATTGTGGTATATGTCAAGAAATTTCTAATTTATATGAATAACCAAAATTTAATTCTAAATTTAGGCCCTAACAGTTTACATTGGTATAAATTTACATATCAACAATTGTACATAGCTATTTAATTTCATCCATATTAATAATACATTTCAATTTGCTTAAGCAGTCTATTTAAAATTTTCAACGAAGTTAATTATTCATCTAGATAAACAACATAAGCATAATTATTGATCTACGAATCTCAGACCAAAGATTAACAATTTTCCAATCAACCATGAACTGCGTTGACAGTGTTCAAAAAATTTTCAAAATTTTGTTTCAATTAAGCCTACAGAGTTCTTGAGACATACATAAGCACATTCCTATTTTTAAGTTACTCTTATGATTACAAACTATCTGGTAATTGATTAGACTACCAAGGTTAATTGTGCCAATGACAATCAATATAATAATATTCAAGAATCAAAATTCTAAATTAAATAACAACAGAAATGAAGCTAAATTCAACATGTTGAAAGTTCTTCCAAATTTCAGCTCATTTTCAAGGGATCATCTTTCGACAATCACTACTGATAACACAACAATCTAGGTCTAAAGCTAAGTTTTTTTTACAGAAGATCCAACACAACACACATGCACTCAAAAATAAAAATTAACAGATCAGTATTCTTTCTGATAAACATCAAATTGTAGTTAGATGCAAGTGACAGAATGGAATTTGTTAAGCAATAGGCCAAATAAGAAATTTAAAGATGTACCATATATTACAAATCCGAACAGTCGCAAATTTATCTGACCCACTAGCATTTTACACGTAGCTCACGAAAGAGTGTGAAAATATAAATCATGTTAAACTAAAGCAACATGACAACTACACATCATCAAAGTTTTGGCTTGAGGTTGACTAGTGTTAGGCCTATGGTGTTCTTGGAACTTCTTACAAGTTTGAGTATAGCTAGTTTAATCAAATGTACATATATCTATAATAATTATATATCTCTGCTTTAGGCTTTATAGGATCTGACAGCGTTTCATCAAATAATAAAGACAGGAGACTTCAACAAATACTCCCCCATAGCGAGCTTAGTGTACAGTTATCAATTGGCCAATGGATTCAAGTGCGTCAGTAAGTATCAATAATAAAGGGAAACTTAGTTACCAACTTATTTGGTTGAAAAGTTCATCAACACTGGACACTTCAATAACAATAGTTTGACTACCAGCGGTACTTGGGTCTTCAGTGGAACTAGCAGGGGGCAGGTGGCGTTTGTTCCTGTGACGGGTGACAGTGGTCTTGCCACACCTCTTCTTCTTGTGGACACGGAGGTCGCTGCTGGACGTGTAGGAGTTGCCACAGACGTCACAGCTGTACGGGCGTTCGCCCGTGTGCATGTTTATGTGTTCATTTAATCTCGATTTACGGAAAAACGCCTTCCCACAGTAAGTGCAAACGAAGGATTTCTCACCGTGGAACAACATGTGCTTCCTGAGTTGACTTGCTGTGGGGAAGGACCTCGCACACTGCGTACAAGAGAAAGGGCGTTCCCCAGAGTGTATTCTTTTGTGGACCGTCAAGTCATTTTTCGTTTTGAAGGTCTTGCCACACTCGTCACACTCGTGTGGCCTCAGATTGCTGTGGCAGTACTTATGTTTCCTCAAAATTGACGCTGACATGAAATTCTTCCCACAGGTGTCACAAATGTGTCCTTCTTTGTGAGTCAGCTCGTGGGCCTCTAGTCTCTCCTGACTGCGATATTCTCTCTTGCATTGCTGGCATTTGTACACCTCCTTGACTTCATGCAACCTCTTGTGTTTTATGAGTTTCCACATGTCTGTAAATTCCTCGCCACACACATCGCACTCCCGCTCTCCGTCTTCGGCTGGCGTATACTCGGGATGAGTCCTCAGATGTTCCACCAGATGCACTTTCCTGATGAACTGTTCGCCACAATATCCACAAGGGAACATCTGCTTTGCTCTGTGAACGGCAATGTGGGCGACCAGCTGAATATGAGTTGAGAATTCTTCCGTGCACAGCCCACAAGCGAATGGTTTCGGAGGCTGTGCGGTACTTTCGGGATCCTCCACTGCAATTTCTGCAGTCTGTGAGGTCTCTGTCGTGTTCTCTACATTCTCTCGCATATCCTCTGAAGTTGAGCCACCAGCAGAAGTTACAGCATCAACATGTGAAGCATCTTGTTCACTGTCAACATCAAGAGATATTGTCCCAGATGTGACAGCACTAGTGGTACTCTGAGAAGCATCAGTAGTGGTTGATTCCGGAGAGATTGTCTCTGTTACGCCTGAAGCAGCAGCATGGTTAACGTCTGTAGTTGTGGAGCTTGCAACCAGGCTGGCTGGATTCCTCAACATCTTGCTGAGCTGCGCTTGTTTCTTTTTTGCCTCTTTCTCTTTCTGCTCTTCTCTCTCGTGAGTGGCAATGTGGCGTGCCAGACGACTCTTGTACAAAAACGTCCTTCCACATTTCTCACAGCAGTGGTTCTTTTCTCCTGTGTGGCTCATCAAATGTTTACTCAACAACGAATTGAGCACAAACCTTTTATCACAGATCCAACAGGCGTAAGGCTTCTCCTTGCTGCTGTGGGTCTTGAGGTGTAAGGAGAGCCTGTAATTTGAACGAAACCTCCTTGGGCAGAGGTCGCACACGAATTGTAAGAGTTCAGCATGGACTTTTTTATGGTCTTCTAGTTCTTCCTTGGTGTCAAATCCTGCATCACAATACCTGCACATGAAAGGATGCTTTCCGCTGTGCACTTTAAAATGATCTTTCAACCCTCCAGGCCGTCTGAAGGATTTGTCACAAAGGTTACACTTATAAGCCTTTTCTCGAGGGCGGCACAATCTATCCGTGTGGTTGTTATAATCAACTTCAGAGCGGAAACTTTTCCTGCATCTGTTGCAGGTGTACCACCTCCGATCACTGGTGTGCATGCGAGAGTGCTCCTCCAGAGCTCTTGGGCTGAGATACTTCTTGGGGCATTTTGGACACTCATATATTTTCCCGTGGTGCTCCATATGTTCCAGAAAAGATTGCTTCTGCTTGTACTGTATCCCGCAAATGTCACACTTATATATCTCAAACTCAAATTGGTAGAAGGAGGTTCCAGCATCGTTCATTTTGACACATTTATTTCTGTGTCTAGTGACAGTGGTCAGTGTAATACTATGGTCTTCTGACGGTGCCGGTGAGTCTGAACGAGTCTGCGATCCACTGAACGATATTTGATCTGTAGCACTTTCAAGTTCTTGCTCCTGTTGATCTCTACTGTAGTAATCATGGTCGCCCAAAATGCCAGCTTTAATATTAGCCAAAGCGCGCAGGTTGACCTCCCCAGATTCCTGCTCAGTCTGAGTGCACATATTCCTTTTCTCAATGTTGACAGATTTTACCTGTGCCACAGGCACTTTCTTCTTTCCGTGGAAGTCCTTGACTTGAAGCACTGGACCACCATTGCCAGTCTTTTCTGCCAAGACATGTTGCTCAGGCCTGTACGCCTCCTTCACAGTGACACCAGGAGGAAGTTGGACCATACTGAGAAACTGATTCACGGGAATTTTCACTAAATTAACAAGTCCATGTTCAGTGTGGGCCACCACGACTGTACCAGCTGATGGTAAATTTGAGACTTGCAGAGGTGGTGCTGGTTGAACAACTGGAGTATCAATATTAGCAATGCCGCTGGATACCCCACCATTCTTAGCTATCTGAAGGCTGCCATTAATGCTTGTCTGGCCTGACCTATTCTCTGTAGCTTTGGTCAAAGATGTAGAATGTGGAGCACGTAACAGAGACACGAGGCTTGTTTTGACAGCTGGTTTACGATCTAATTGAATTGTACCAGCCTGAGTTTTCGTCACAGAGACAGATCCACTTGTTTCTGCAATTGCCTTAGTCTTTTCAACATTATTTTCCACAATACTGCACGCCACTTTGTGTGAAACAGAATTTTCCACATGAGGATCTTCGGTATCATTGGGGTCCATTTCAAGAGAATCAAAATCCATCAAACCTTCATCACCACTTTTCGTGTCATCCGAATCATAGGCATCACAATTGGGGGAACTCGGATCAGAACCTGGCATTTGAACTTGGCCACTGACGTCTAAAATCTTGAGGGACAGCTCGCCTGCATCTTCGGCGTCCATTGCTGATTCCAAGTCGTGTATTGTGCTGTGATCAGACAGACGTTCAAGATTTTCAAATCCTTCCCCACAATAACTACAAAGGTACGATAAATTAGGAAGGGAAGGAGATTCACATGATTCATCAGACACAGACTCCGTTTTCGTATCAACATCAGTGTGCTCATCTGTCTGATCACGCGAGTAGCTGTGCAAGGAGAGATGAGGTAAAGACGAAGCTGCAGTGAAGGATTCCTTGGAGACTTGTTGGCCTCCCAACGTCCGAACAGATGTAATTTTAATTGGCGATTCTGGATCTTGAGTGACTCCAAAGACATTTTCAGTTCGGGACATGTCACCAGTTTCAGACAGATTCCCAACAATGTCAGTCGCTTGATCAATTTCAGGATGAGGCAACTCATCCTCACTTGCTTCACAATTAGCTGGCTGATCTTGAGTCATGTCTGAGGTAGTTATATCAGCTTCAGCCATAACAAAGTTAGTCACACCAGCTTGCACTTTGGAGTAAGTCACAACAGTTTCAGTCACATCAGAGTCAGCGATGAGGTTAGTCACACCAGTTGGAGTCACATCAGAGTAAGTAACGGCACTTTCAGAGTTAGCCCCACCAGCTTGAGTCACATCACCATCTGTTATTTCAAACTGGTTCATATCCGTCATGTCAGCCTGGGTAACCTGTACTTGGGCTAGAGCAGCATTAATCATGGAGGTCTCCACATCAGAGTATGAAGACATTGTCACAATTGGCTCTGTTCCCATCAAATCAAGATCACTCGAAGTAACTGCTGTTGTAACGGTTACTGAAGCTATGGCAGAATCTATTGCATCAAATGCATCATAACTCATGTCCTGTTCAACGCTGCTCGTTGCAACATGTGTTTCATGATTAGATGCTTCGGAGTCAGGGCTTTGTTGTTGTGTCATTTGTGCATTATAATCCATAGGATTATCCATAGGTTTATCCAAAGGATTATCCAAAGGATTATCCATAGGATTACCCATAGCATTGTCCATGTCATCCGTCCACTTGGCACCGTTGTGCATGGTTCTCATGTGTTTGCTCCTGATGTCTGCGGTCGTGTATTTCTTCAGGCAGATAGGACATCCGTACGGCCGTTCCCCACTGTGCAATCTCATGTGCTCCACCAGACGATTCCTCAAGAAGAACTCCCTCCCGCAAACACTGCAGTCGTAGCTGATGCCGTGGACCTCAACGTGCGTCTTCTTGTGCTTCCTCAGGTTCCCACAACTGGCGAATCCTTTGTTGCAAATTTGGCAAACCCAACGTGTATTTTCAGAGTGAGACTTTCTGTGTTCATCCAACAACTCCTTTGTCTTGAAGCAGTACGTGCAAATGTCACAAGAGTACGGTTTCTGTACATGCATTTTCTCGTGGACTTTCAACCTCTCCATTGTTGTGAAGTTCAATCCGCATTGCCTGCACTGATACACTGTCTCTGTAACGTGAGAATTGGCATGGCTGCTGAGTTCACACTGACTTGAGAAGAGATCCCCACAAGTCAGACATTGGAGAAGTTCTTGGGAGATGACTGTGTGTTCTTGCAGACTGCTTGCATCAGGAAACCCTTTCCGGCAAATTTCACACACATGACCCTTATCCACAAAGTGTCTCTTGCGGTGGTTGGCTAACTGGACTTTAGATTCCAAAACCTTGTGGCAAATGACACAGGGGAATCTGTTTGCCTGTTCAACAGGGTCGTCTTCTTTTTGTGGTTTTGGTTTTCTCCTCGCCCTTCCCCCTGTTGCTGTTCCTTTGATCATGCCCCTCTCGTGTCTCCGCACGTGTAGCTTGAATACCATAGGATTCTTGAAAGACTTGCCACAGAGGTCGCACATCTGCTCTGCTTCGTTGTGGGTGAGGTCCTTGTGGGTCTGCAAGCCTTGCTTGGACGTGAATTTCTTGGGGCAAAGACTGCAGGGGAAAGGTCTCTCGCCCGTGTGCTGTCTCATGTGCACCGTCAACTTGTCCTTCCTGGTCATCCTCCTCATGCAGATCTTACACTCGTAATTTCCTAATTTCGTGTGTGACACCTTGTGAATGTCTAAATCCCAGCGTCTTCTGAATGTCTTCCCGCAGATCTCGCACATATAAGGGCGTTTCCCAGTATGAATGGTCATGTGATGGTTGAGACGACCTATCTCATTGAAATCCTTGCCACACACTTCACAAACAAAAGTCTCAGTCAGGCCGAACCCATGCGTGGACATCAAGTGCTTCTTTACAGAGTATTTGGTGCGGTAACGATTGCCACACACTAAACATTCATATGGTCTTACTCCTTTGTGTGTCAACATATGTTGATGCAATACATCCCAATCTGAGAACTGTTTTCCACAGAAGTTACATGTACCATAGATGACCCTTGATTTCGCATAACTGTGTTCCTCCTCTATTTTTGTGTCACCACCTGCATCCAGATCCCAGGTTAAAGTTATGTCATCATTGTCATCATCTTGTTTTCCACCTCTACCTTCTGACTCCACCGTATTAGCAACTTCTGGATTCCCTGAATCGTCAGATTTCTCTTGGTCCTTCTCTGTGGCAGGCACAAACTTGTCGATGATCATGAACACCTTGTCATTGCATCCTGGGGGCAACACAGGCTTAGGGAGGTCCACCATGGAAGGAAATCTAACGTGGTCCAACTTTGGTCCCAGGTTTACAGGAATTCGCACCAGGGCTGAATCTGGCGTCTCATCTTTTGAATCTGGTTTTTGTCCGATGACTTTTAGACGCGGTATTTCTGGCAAACCATGCTTCACGTTTACCCTACGCTTGTAAGCCATTCTCCACAAGTCATTTCTGTGTTCAAGATCATCTAGTGCCTGGCGACTGGCATCTCTCGTTCGTCTTTCAAGGATTTTATTGGTCAAACGAGATTTAGCAACAGACTTCAGCAGTTTTACTGGGTCTACATCCTTTTCAGTGGGCATTGTTTCATTCTGATTCAGGCCCGTATCACTTGTATCACTCTGTCTCTGCAACAGGCCTGTATCACTCTGCAACAGGCCTGTATCACTCTGCAACAGGCCTGTATCACTCTGCAACAGGCCTGTATCACTCCGCAACAGGCCTTTATCACTCTGCAACACACTTGTATCACTCTGCAACAGACCTTTATCACTCTGCAACACACTTGTACCACTCTGCAACAGACCTTTATCACTCTGCAACAGACCTGTATCAGTTTGCGGACCTGCATCACTTTGCCCTGTATCATGGAGTAGACCAGTATCGTTCAGCCAGTCAGTATCGCCCTGCCAAGGTTCAGCATCATCTTCCCAGGTGTCTGTATCATCTGGCCATAAATCTGAGTCATTCTGCAAGTCATCCGTATCATTCTGCAAAGCACGTTTGTCATTATCTTGCCACTTCCAAGGATTATTTTCTCTATATTCCCAAAAAGGATCATCCGTTTCATCTTCTTCCTGCCGGGAAAAATCTTCGTGTACCGTGGGGTCGGGAGGTTTCGGTCGAATTTTCCTGAAACGAGGCTTTGCCCTTTTGATTCCAGGTTTCAGTTTTCTGCGCTTTAGTTTAGGAAGTTTCCAAACAGGCATCTGCTTCTCAGATGCAGGCAGCTTGGTGGTCTTTCTCAGCTCGTCCAACGAAGGTGAAGCAGGTGGAGGGTCAGTCACATTTTTTGATGGAACAATCTTTCGTAGACAGTTCTTTCGAGGGGCTTTTTTGTGATCAACTTCCATCATGCCTATATTAGGAATAGGGTTTGCTGCAGGAACATGAGGCAGGAAGGTGTCTGGCAGTGAAATATTTTGACGAGTAAAGTTCTTTTCAGTGACACTTTGCGGGATAACACTTCCCACTGGCTGACCAACTCTTCCAACAGGTTGAGTAACTCTTCCAACTTTCTGTGGAGGAACAGTCCGAGTATTTTGCAGAACCAAGGAATTGAGATTGGGGGGCTTCATAAGTACAATGCCCCCTGGTACCTGCACAACCCCTGGTACCTGTACAACCCCTGGTACCTGTACAACTCCTGGTAGAGGAACAACCCCTGGAAAAGGACACGTCCCGGGAGGGACAACAATCCCAGGAGGAGGCAGGTTCATTACCACTGTAGCTGGCTGTGCAATTCCCCTTGGAAGAGGCTTTGGAAGAGGCTTTCTCTGCAGGGAGGTGAATTTACCCAGCTTATGAGATATCGACCCAGAAATTGCTTGTCTTGCCTCGGTTGGCCGAGTTGAAGGAAGAGACGCTGGTTGAGTTATCGTCTGAGAAGTTGTCCTCTTGGCAAGTAGAGACACTTGTTGAGTGGTCGGAAAAGTCGTCTTTGGAGGAAACTGCGCTGATTGAGTAATTGTCTGAGAAGTTGTCTTCAACATCTTGGGAGCACTTGGTTGAGAGATCGTCTGAGAAGTCGTCCTGGGAGTGCTTGGTTTTGGAAACTTCGCCATAGTAACATTCTTCCCTGTGAGTAATGACTGGAGGACCTTTGACTGGTGGACCTTTGACTGGCGGAGGATGTTTGGTTGGTGGCGGGCCACTTCCCCAGGCCCAATAGGCTGTATAACAATAGGCTGAACTGACGCCTTAGGTCGTAATGGCATCAGACCAGTCTCCAGTGATATATCTGGTGACTGGGCGCTATCACTTGTTGAAGCCCTGCTTTCAACTGAAGCCCCATTGTCAGTTGCACTGTAGTTATGATCCAATGACACTGTGGGCTCCATTTTCACCACCAAACTTTCAGCACTCATCTTTATCGAAGAAGCTGATAGATCATCGAATAGCCATCTGAAATGACAGAAGTCAATAATATATCACCCAGAGAATCTACCCTAGACGAATCATTCTAACGCCGTCGATTATCATAATATTTTGCGTCAAAGCGCCATAACCAATCAGCGTGTAGATTTCTTTCCAGTTCAAAACTTTACCGGCGATTTGCAAAGCTTCTATTAACTTCTCAGAGTATGACCTATCATTGTAAAGGTCTCAGAGAGATCTATCTACCCATGTAAAAATCACACTTCTAACTCTGACGGAATGGTGCGAAACCACAAAATCGCCCTCATTTGCATTACATGCTTGGAGGTTGTTCATTGGTCAGTTTTGTGGGCGTGTCTGACTTAATCACTGAAGGCTTTGCTGAAGTGTAATATATATATATATACAGAGCTGAGTAGAATAATTTTCATTTTAATAACTTGGGTTTCCAAATATTTTCATGGTAAGCGATGAAATCTCCAACTATTTAAATAAGGTAAAATTTTGGAGTCATCAGTGACTGGCCCTTCTCTACTGCAGAACTCATAAGGCCTGGCTCTCGACACTGCTCAAGTTCTGTGGAATTTGATTTTTCGGATACAATTTAGACAAATTCATGCTAAGTCAGTTTTATTTGAGGTTTTAGCCTCGTAATTTTGAATTTTACAATATCATTAATTGCCAAGAGGAAGACCTGCAAATGCAATGTTATATGCCTACATTGTAATCAGGGGGCGTATCTAGAAATGTGGGGGGGGGATAACATGGGGCAAATAAGTGATACTCCATGACATTTCCTACCTGCTCCATGTTAATTTTGGGCCTGGGGGGCATGGCACCATGCCCCCCCCCCTAAATACGCCACTGATTGTCATACAGAACATCAGACTGACTGTCGAGTTTAGTTACCTGAATCATCAATATCCACTTTCTTATCAAACGTCTCTCCAATGACAGGCTGCTGCTGCAAACCGCATGATTCCACCATTGACTCATCCATCCATAAACTTGACCTGAAACAAGAATAGTAGTTTATTGACTGTTAAACAGTCCATCCACAAATTTGTACATTATACATAAGACAATCGTATTGGCGGGAAAATACAATCATCATGGCTTTTGTGCTGCTGATAGGGGGGGGGCAGTGGCTGGTTCATGAGGGCCAGTGGGTAGTGATGGAACGATTCTCCGATTAATCGCCGATTTTAATCGATCCACTTTTAATTCTCCGATTATCATTAGGCCATTGCAAAAATCGATTATCAGCGATTTTACAGGTGGCAGGCCTTTTGTGAATATCTAGTGTCTTAATTATTGCAATCAAGCTACAGTTTGCTCCATAATTACTTAAATAGGGATTCACGATGTGCTAGACACTTAATTAGGTGACTCTTTTTAAATCTAATAATGGTTTAAAGAGCAATTAGCTAAATCAGTTCTATAGCAATTGAAAATGTTTGTGCCTTCTGTGAGGAGTAATTTCCCAAACAAAATAGGCATAATTGAATAGTTACAAAATCGATTTTAAATCGATTATCGAATCGGAAGTGCAACCAATTAATTGATTTCAGTGTTGAGACCGATTTTCCATCACTACCAGTGGGCTCGGGTACTCAGACCTCTTAGATGAAATTTCCTGACAAGAATTTTTAAGACGTAATTTTATCAAGAACCCAAGGAGGGGTTCAAAATGGAGGTGCTGTATGTCTAAGTTTACATACCATGAATAGGCCTCATTTAAGTATGTAATTCCCATACAGAACTTCCATTTGGTACTTCAGGAAGTTACTGGGAGTTAGTTGGAATTATCAGGAATTAGCGGTATTTATAGGAGTTGACAGGAGTTATTGGGAGTTATAGGAGTCGCCATAGGTTACTAGGAGTTGTGGGATTTACTCTGATTGACATGTCAGTCTGCTGTGCAAGCAGACGAGCGAGCGAGGCTGCAGACTGATGAAATTCACATCGAATTTGGTATCGAATTGGCTTCTAGGTCACTAGAACTGCTGCCCCTAAAGTCCGCGCTGCTGCCTTTCAGGTCCGCGCTCAGCAGAACTCAGCAGAACCTAACTGGGTAGCTCCAAAAATGCATGTAAGCGAGCACCTGATTGGCAGCACCCTCAGTGAAATGTTGCCTGCTCGCTCACGCTCGCAACTGATTTAGCAGGCTACTGTAGCCTGGGATTTACTGGGAGTTGAAGGAGTTAGTGGGACTTAGCAGGAGTTGCAGGACGTCCAGGAATTCTGGGAGTTACATACTTAAATGGGGCCTATATTCACATGATTCATGCTTCAAGGAAAATGCTATCTTCCACTTGTTTTGATTAAAATGTCTGTCACCTGGTAAAACAAGAACCCAGGGGTTCAAAATGGAGGTGGTATAGTGTCCTGAGTTCATATACCTTGAAAATTACTATTTCCCTCAGTGCCCAGAACCAGCTCTTCTTTATATACAGGGTTCCCACTCTTTTGCCCAGTTCAAATTCAAGGTTTTTTCCAGGTTTTCAAGGCTGCCAAAACCAATTTTCAATGTCTAAACCTGCAATTCTTTCAAACTGATTTTGCGCCTCGGACAGTCGTGGAAGTCCACAATTTGTTGGATCGTTTCAGTTTTGGCAAGAGAACCCCAAATTCCAGACTTTTTCCAGGTTTTTGGTGGAAATATCACATTTTCCAGGTTTTTCCAGGCCGGGAAAAGCACAACCCAAAATTCCAGGTTTTCAAGGTTTTCCAGGTTGAGTGGGAACCCTGTTAATATAGTGTGCTAAATTTCAGAATTTTACAAACAATCCATTTCAAACCACAAAATGGCCATGTTGCAAGGTGATATAGAAAAAAGAAATCATTTCATGAATAACCTTGGAAAGGGCTTTAGAATGATGCATGGAAATGTGTGTGATCAGCCAGGTAGCTCAACCTCATTTTTGTTGAAGGAGCTGCACATTCATTGTGAGATGAGAAGACTGGGAATCTTAGACATACTCCATTGACTAATAAAATTAGTTGTCTCGGTAAGGATCACTAGATACAACAGTTACTGACATCCATCAAAATTCAATGGACCCTGACAAAAATGAGTTCCATAACTAAAATATTTATTGAAGTTTACCAATTTATTCATTACCATTAATTTGCGACAAACCACAATTTGAGAAAAATATCAGAAACCCAAGTTATTTAAAGGGGCATAATTTAGAAATCTATTCAAAATGCAAAATTTCAGAGGTCCAACTCCAAAATTAACAGAATCATGGAGCATTGAAAAAATAACATTTTTTCATATTTTTGCTGAATTTGCTGATATAAATTTTTGTAAGAGCATTTAGAACCCCAAAAGGGTGCCTTTGTCATTTCAAATTAAAGGGTATTTAACACATATTACGGTCAATTTTCACGTCCATAGGTATAACCGTTTCATAGCTCTGCTCCGGAAACGAAAAAAAAATTTTTTTTTACATTTTCAATATTTTACAAAAACTGTATCCATTGCTTAAAGTTACTCTGAATGATAGGTTAGGATTGGACCAAAACTTAATCTAATTTTTTCATAATCTTGTGCAGCAACCTCAGTCGCCTTGTTGACCATGATTGCGATTCAACTAGGCGACAGACAACTAGGCTACGACACTACCAACTAGGCAGTGTTCAAGCAGGAATTTCATTTGGGCATGCACAAATTCTGAAAAGGAGGGCACTTTTCAGATTGACCAAGGATATATGCAGAGCCCGGCTCTGCGAATAGTGAGGTCAGTCTATTGGCAGAGCCGGCTGGCTCTGTGAATAGGCTGACCTGTCTATTGGCAGAGCCGGGCTCTGCATATAGCCATTTCTGTCTATTCACAGAGCCGGGCTCTGCCAATAGCCAACCGTCTATTTGCAGAGCCGGGCTCTGTGAATAGGCAGACATGTCTATTGGCAGAGCCCGGCTCTGTGAATATGCTCACCTGTCTATTAGCAGAGCCAGGCTCTGTGCATAGCCATTCCTGTCTATTGGCAGAGCCCGGCTCTGCCAATAGACAGCTGTCTATATGCAGAGCCGGCTCTGTGAACTCAAGTTATGTGCCCCGTGATTTTCTTTATAACTTAACTAGAGTTTAAAGTACATGCAGTGTCAACAAATGATGTTTATTTCAATTATTTGGATCCAAAACACAATAAATTCACACATCCATACAATCCGCGGGCTCCATGAAAAGAAAAGTTAATCTAAAAACTGAGCGGCTCTGCATATAGCTAGGTGAAGCTATTGGCAGAGCCCGGCTCTGCGTATAGCCACTACCTTTCAGATTTGAAGGGCACTTTTCTGAATTGAAGACCTTTATTTAGTGATTATTTTGCTTTCTATCGCAAATTTGGGCATGGTGGGCAAGAAGTTGGGCATGGTGCAGATGAGGTTGGGCATGGCGTAGCACCATGCCTTTAAACCTTTAAATAGCCTAGCTGGAACACTGCTAGGTAACCACTACCAACTAGGCTATAATTGTTGGACAACTAGGTGACAGCAGATACCATCCAGGTGACACATTTTATTGGGGATACCAACCTGGTGACAGATCGCCTTCAGTGGTGGTCAATTAGAAAATGAATTGTCACCTAGTTGGATGTGTTTTGTGAACTTGTGTCACGCAGTTGGATGTGCAGTGTCAATTTGAGTCGACTAGTTGGAATTGCTTGTCACCTAGCTTGCACTGGTATGAGATTTCCAAATTTCTTGTCAATTAGTTGGTACTGACAGGTGTCACCGTTGACCACACACCTTGTTTTACTATTCAACAAGCCCTAGCGAATAGCCACGGACAATGTGAGAAATGGCTTTCAGAAGGCCCTAGTCCCAACATGGATGACACACAAATTAACACGGTGATTACATTGTATTAATTTTTCAAATTTCACTAGTCCAAAGCTTTTTTCCAGGTAGTCAGGACTATCGGACGTCCACTACTTCGCACACTGGCCCAGCCAACCGGGTTTATCATTATGTAATAGGCGCGCGTAATGTGTCTGTCATCAGACTTTTTCGCTGCACTGCTGAAGGTTTGCTGCTAAGCAGCCTGATTTTATTGGCTGTCAACGATGATTTTGAATTGACCACTGTCAAAGTCCTGGTTGGGACCCTTGATTGAATGAAAGGGTCATGGGAGGGTATTGGTATTGACATTGCTGGGGTTAGAGACCTGTGGGGCTGAGGACATCGACAGTCCTGGCCAGACGGTAATTTGAATCCAATTTTGCTTTCCCTGGCCCCTGGGTAGACCTGGCATGGGCAGCCTGGACGGCGGGAAGTCTACTGAAAAGTAGAACTGTTCCCCAGTCCATGCCAACATGGCCGCTGGAGCACGGAGACGGGAGTGACATCACTTGGAATCACTTTAGCTAGCTGAAATAGCTCATTCTGAACAGCTGGACGACTCTGACACCAAAAGCTGATACATTGTTGAAACCAATGTATGTTTTCTAACTGAGATACGTTACAGATACTTACCAACTTAATTACTTTACAAAAATTCCCATTTTAGTATGAAACCAGCGCAATATTTCAGCATTTCTTCCATCATTCGTATCGAAGTGTCGCGGCGAATGTTCCGCCGTCTTGAAGCGTTTTCGTTTGGGGGAACTGAACTGGACAGTGAGTCAGGTTCGGGGCGTTTTCGATATTTCGATTTGAAACTCTACATGCTCTAGTGATCATAGAATCAGAAGATATTAAACATAATAAACACCAGTTCAATATGAGGGGGGATGTGCCCCGAATAGGGATGCCACTGATTGAGGAGCTCCAGATAATATGAAACTTTTGACATGTGACATCTTGACACCATGATCCACCCTGAGCTGATGCGTCCATGCAGTCATTAGGCCTAAACTTGGCAGCAAACTGGGCGAAGTTATATTCAACCCCTTGGCCTTTGATGTTTCCCATAGACAGTGGCGTAACTGGGGGGTCTCGAGCGGGGGGGCACCTGGGGGGGCACGCGATTCTCTGGGGGGGCACCCTCAATACTAACTGTATATTTTAGCCAGAGTTGGAAAGTTCATATGGGGGGGCACCTGGGGGGGCACAGGTCCAGTATGGGGGGGCACGTGCCCCCCTGTGCCCCCCCATAGGGACGCCACTGCCCATAGACAGCAATAGCTACTAAAACAGGTTTTGCAAAAATTAGTGTGGTGACAATTAACTGTCATCAGAATATATCAGATTATAAAAAATATGATAGCATCACATAACGTACAAAATTAATAATAAAATCTGCAGTTAAGCATAACTAAATCTGGTGTGCAGGCTCCATTTCTTGTATGGGTCGAAACTGTTGAAAAATTATTCAACCCCTCAGTCCCCTTGCTTCAATGTTAGCTATTCCAATGGAAGCAATCAAGGGGTTTGAATAACTTCTGAAATTTTTTAGCCCCTGCGCGAAATGCAAACTGCCCCCCCCTCTCCACAGAATTGTATGCACCCCCCCCCCACTCGAGACCCCCCAGTTAAGCAACTGTCCTCAATTCTCAATTTAAGTCCGTTAGGCTTATACACTGTAGGTCAAGGTTTTTCAATCAAATTCGGTTATTTAACTTAAAAAAACAAAAAACAATACCTTTCAGAGTGTCATAACAATAATGAAATTCACAGGCCTCGACATGAAGCATTTTATATGAAATTAAAGCACCGAACATTCACATGCCCAATTCAAGCATTTTTCTGAACTTATGATTAACGTCGTCGCTACTTTTTTAACATCCTCGCTACTTTCATCGAGAATGAACAGGCTAATAAGTAATAACATCAAAGAAAAAAGTCAAGCTTCCTTCGAACTGTGCCATGTAGGCCTATTTAGGATGGAAGAGCATTACAGAAGAAGAATAATAATGATAAACAATGACATTCAAAATATCAATTTATTTTCGTCAGCCTCAGTCTCCCAACACACACTTTCATCAAAATTTTTAACCACACAAAAATAGTACGCAGATAGACGTAAGAATTGTCTGTCAAAGCTATAAAATTCAGAAATTACGTATAACTTCCACAGACAATTCACAACATGAAAACAGAACTTTTTTTATCACATACCAGGTATATATATCCAAAAATATTTAAAAGGCACACTGTGAATAAACTATCAAGTGTTATTCATTGTGTGGAATGTTAAAATATTTACATTTTCACAATGTTTTAAAACATATTATTATTATATTCATTTCCACATCTGAACATAATATCCACGTATCGTATAAATTTAGTAAACAAATGCATTCACATATATACATAACTTTACAAGACTAAAAACTTTTTTAAAATAATTTGTGTGTATAAATTGCTTAATGTAGAATTCTGTACTTACAGACAATTCTTTTCCTCTCACAAAAATCATGTGATTCAAACATTTGTTTTGGTTCGGTTACAAAATCACACAAATAAATTTATCAAACTGGTTAGGCCTATATAATGCTTAATAAACATACTTATGATAAATGCTTGTTGACCATGGGTTGATAGTTCTTGCGTCCAACAGAAAACCTAGTAAGTCATCTTTTCGAAGCAAAACCTTTCACCTGCAATATTTTTACTTTCCAGAATTTTACCCCGGGTCAATTTTGCCCAAAATGTGACTTACTAGGTTCTTCCATTGGACGCTAGAGTGGGTGGGAGTGAGTTAAAGTATAACTTTTCATTTAAAATGTTTCAAGGTCAAGAGAGTTGACAAATTTTCCTTCAGCGTTCAGGATATGTAGTTAAAATGTTTCAGTGATATCTCATCTTCAACTTACACGAGAAAGGCAATGATCAGCTGATGAAGACAGTGTGATGTTGACAAATAACATAAATAATATGGCTTAATTTTCAAGAATGTTAAGGCTAAATTTACGCTAAATCAGTAACCACGCTATCTCCAGAAGGGACCTTCATTAACTCTATCAAGATGTAAATTTGTTAGTTTAAAATCAATCAAGGTCTAAAGGAGCATTCATGAGGTACATTACAAAAACCCCACCTTTTTAGACCAAAATTAAGTAAAAATGAAATTATCCTTGCCACAAAACTACTGAAACAATCTTGTCACAATCGATAATGATCACTACATCAGTCCGAGCTGGACACACGATTATATATTGCTTTGCATCTGAGTTTTTTATGATGCTTGGATAAAGACTCAGCCCGAGTAAATGTTATTCCACAATCTTGACACTGAACAGGTTTAACTTGCATGTGTGACAACAAGTGAGTTTTTAATCTTTTCTTGTTGATGAAACGTTCTCCACAATTGCCGCAAGTAAAAGGAGTTTCTCCAGTGTGCAACCTCAAATGATTCACCAAAGTTGAATTACGTTTGAATGCAGATCCACAGAATTGGCAAATGAAACACCCCTCTCCGCTGTGCACGACCTTGCGATGGCGATACAAGGTGTCTGCTCGGCTGAAGCTGAGACCGCACTCTTCGCAAATGTGATCTCGCACTCCATAATGCGTGCTCAAGTGAAGGGTCAGGTTTCTTTTCGACACGAATCCTTTTCCACAATGTTCACAAATGAATTGTTTCTCTTGCAAATGTTGCTTCACGTGTCTCCTAAATGCATTTCGCTTGTCAAATACCTTGTTACAGACATTGCAAGAAAGAGGAAATACAATGTCATTTTCAAATAATCCTTTGTGAGATTGTTTGAGTCTGCGCTTATACTTCGGCTTCATCTGGGACTCATCACATATGTCTTGTTCTTCTTTTTGTTCCCCTTCACTGTTTTCAAGTGTTTCTTCTTTGTTGCTTGCATCAGTCTCCTCACAATTGAGCGCTGGGTCATCTTTCTTTTTCAAGTATTCTTCCTCATGAACATTAATGTGCACCACCAGCTTACATTTCCGAGCGAATCTTTGCCCACAAATATTGCAAGCATGGTTTTTTTCTTTGCACCGGGATCTTGTGGATAATGCCGAACCAACTTGTTTAACAATATCCTTCGAGCCTTTACTTTTCAATTTACCATTGTGCATTTTATGTGTTGAGCCTTTACTTTTTAATTTACCATTGTGCAAATGTGTTGAGCCTTTACTTTTTAATTTACCATTGTGCATGTTATGTGTTGCTCTTTTTCTGTGAGCTGCCACATGTCTTCTATACATCTTCTTACCACGAAACCCTTTGCAGCAATGTTTACAAATAAACGGCCTTTGGCTTTTGTGTTGCTGCATATGCACAAACAAATGGCACTTTTCAATGAACTGTTTCTTACATAACTCACAAGTCAGAGGGTTTTCTTTATGTTCTTTCATATGATCACAAAGGTCAACTAATAACATAAATTTCCTCTCACAGAATTCACAAGCGAGTTCATTTTCTGGTTTTTCTCCTTGGTATGCGGCATTTTCTCCCTTGTGTATTGCACCGAGTAGTCCACCTTTTGACACACGCGTCTCCCCATCTGGCAATCCATTAGTTTTTGCTTCTATCATGAGGGTAGATGGATTTAATTGCAATGCATTGGTTTCTTCTGTATGGAAAGCATGATTTTCTGTGTTAGCGATCACACTTGTATCCCGACTTTGCAGTTTAATTGTTTCTTCCATGGACTTCGGACAATCTTCAATTTCCAGCCCATTCTCTGTATTTGTATACCTGTACACAGCTTCCATCTCTTCAGCTTCTGCAGGCACTATGAGGATTGCCACAGTTTCTGGTGATGTAATGTTAGCCGAGGCATCCGACAAAATATTGTCAGCCGAGGCACCCGACAAAATATTGTCAGCCGAGACACCCGACAAAATATTGGCAGTGTTCGCAGATTTCCTGACACTGTCTATAACCTCATTCTGGTCTGAGTTCCTGTAATCTGGGACGTCTGCTTGTGTAACATTTCCTTGACCAACTGTGGAACTTCCAGTTCCAAATTTTTGGCTACTAGTAATTGTATGGGGCCTACAGTTGCCATATGTATCCATCATCATACATGAAATAACTTCCATCATCATCAAGCTTGTCACTCCTATGCTGCATAAACTATAGCCGATGTCTCAGGCCAGTATAGTTCAGCCTCAGGCTCAGCTGGTGTTTTTAACCAGTCCAGGCACTAACCAACTCACGAACATCTGCAAATTTGTGAGAAATTCAGTCCATAAGATTTCACACTCTTCAGCTCTAGCAAAGTCTGTTGTTGTTGTCTTCTTGTGCCAGCTGAGGTGTCCCAGGTTGTCCAAGTAGACTCACACGAGTCACGACTGTCGACTGTACAAGCAACAAGTAACAAGCAAGCAGCACAGCAAGAACGGCAACTAGAAAACGGAAGTTTCCTACAAAACGCCTTTCCATCGGGAAAAACTAAAAAGCGGGTTGAAACAAGCGGGTAGCGGGCAGCGGGTGTTTGCATAGAATAGAATAGAATAGAATATTTATTTGCCAAAATGAGATTGATAGGCTACATTAATAATAGTTAAATAAAATTGTATAAATAGTAGTAAAATAAACATACATTTTCAACAGCTGCTTGTCTTGTCTGCTGGATCCATGTATTTCTATGGTTGGATCATATATATATCTCATTCGTATCTATTAGTGGACCAGCCAAGACATGATTCTGTACTGGTAGGCATTTTTTGTTAATGCAAGGAAACCATGCCAATTAGATAGGTCATAGGTTAGAGAAAAAGATTAGGGTGGATGCCACCGTCACATTTGCATATTTATGTTAATTAGAGCTCGTTAAGGTCAAAAGGGAGAAATTTCAGGTTTTTACCAATTTTTCAATGTTAAAATAAATTCAATTGAACTTCTGCAGACAAAATTGATAGCTGAAGGTCAAAATTGATATTTAAGCAACAACAAAAAATTATTAAGATAAAACTCATTATTAATGCCTGAATAAAGGTTTTTAGGTCATTTCTAGGTCAAATATTTAAATGCATAAAAAACACTGTGATGGACCATGATTCTGTTAGAGGCATTTCTTGTTAATGGAAGGAATCTATGCCAGTTTGATAGGTAATAGGTTAGAGAAAAGGACTAAGGTGGATGTCACTTCCAGATTTGAATTCTAAGGTTAATTAAGGTCAAAACCAAGAAAATGGTGATTTTTCTGCAAAAATTGAAAATAAAATTAATCAAAATGACCTAAAGTGATTAATAGCACAAGCTTAGGCCAGAACTATACCTCAAAGTAATGAACTTTGCTATTTTGATACTTAATTAATGCACTTCACCCTTAACGATGTATTTTAAAGGACACATAATGATTGACTTACTCCAAAAAGCATCCTTTTTTTCCAGTTCAAATATCCTGAGAAATTTTTTTTGCCGAATGCCTGCTTAATAAGTATGTATTGAACATCTGCCTTTTCCTAGAGTAAAGCTATCTATACCAACAAGAGCAGGTACTGCCTCCATATCCCCCATGCCCTACACATTTACCTATACCCACCAGAATTCCAATTTAGTTATGCCAAATATTTCCACCAGGGCCACAATTGTGCATACATGTAAGGATGTGGAGACACCTGGGGGTGGAGTTTGCTTTTAAAAATAACATGGCTGCAGACCAAAAGCACAGCAAAAAGTATTTGGGATGTGGAAATGGTTATGATATTTATTGATTTATGGGCAGATTTGACAAGTTCAGGGGGGTCTTTGAATGTTGGGAAAGGATGAGCATTGTGTATGGTGTGGTGTTTGAGATATTTGATGGATGCCATGCATGGATACTAAAAGTACAATCCCCCATAGCATAGCATGGGGGATAATTAGTAAGTGCTATAAATATTAATTAATTGACTCATGGCGAACTTAACTTTGCACTCACAGAAGTTGCCAAAGTCAACAATTGATATTTTGGATGCTCCTTGACTAACAGGCCAAAGTAATTCTCGTTAGTTCCAATATACCTACATGTACTCATGACCAAACTGATTAATTAGAGTTTTTTTCATTCAATATTAATTAATGTTGCAGTTGCGGATAAAAGGTTTAAACCTAGAAATAACAGTATTCCCCCAAAACATGGATTTTTAGGCAGACTTCTCAGCCAAAGATTTAGTTGGGAAAATTAGAGAGGTCCCTCTGCACCGTACGTGAATAGTTAAAAAGTTATTTTGGTACCCTAATAATGGCAGGTTGGGAATGAGTTATCCAGTGATCAAGAAAGGTGGAATTGAATAAACATGAGCGAGTTTTGTGTTTCAGAAGAGATTTTTGACACTGACAGAAACATTTATTTAGCGTTTGGAGGGTTGACAGTTGTAGTAACATGAAAACAAAGATGCCAAATGAAAGCTGTCAATATGGGCTATCCATCCATATCCATTTTGGTGTTTTAAGAATGCCTTATATAGTGATTTGGGATAGGTGGGATTGAAAATTCATTAGAGAATTTTGTGCTTCCGAGGACATTTTTGACACTGACCATAACATTTATTTAGCTTTTAGAGGGTTGACAGTTGTAGTAACCAGGAACCAAGGTGCCAAATGAAGGCTTACATCAAGGGCTATGTATCCACATTTGTTTTGTTGGGTTAGGAATGATTTATGCGGTGATTAGGACAGGTGGAATTGAAAATACATGGGAGAATTTTGTGTTTCCGAGGAGATTTTAACACTGACCGCAACATTTATTTGGCTTTTGAAGGGTTGAAAACTGCAGTAACAAGGAAACCAATGTGCATAATGCAAGCTTACATCAAGGGCTATTTATCCATATCCATTTTGATCTGTTAGGAATATATGGTGATTAGGGCAGAAGGAATTGAAAATACATGGGGGAATTTGGTGTTTCCGAGGAGATTTTCGACACTGACAATAACATTTATTTAGCTTTTTAGAGGGTTGTAAGTTGTAGTAACAAGGAAACTAAGCTGTCAAATGAAAACTGACTTCAATGGCTATCTATCCACATATTTTTTGGTAGGTTAGGAATGCGTTATCTCGTGATTGTCATGTGATATCTAGATTGGCAAGATGAGAACAACTTGATTTTTCCATTTTCTCAATATGAATATTAATGATGCTGGTAGTGCAATAAATTTGAATTGTTAAGGATAATGATATTAAAATTAACATGATATAATTCTATCAGAACAAGAATCCGCGGATTCAAAACCGACCTAGCGCAATGAAATTGAAGGTGCCTTTGCTTAAACCACTGAGCAACTGATATTGGAAGATAGGAGAAATAGTTGATTTGAAGATGCTAGACTATTAGTATAGAATCAATGCAGTTTGAACAGATTTCTAAAAAAAAAGGGAAGATGGCTGCCAAAATGGCCACCATCTTGGATTTCTCGACATGTTCCTCATCCATACCCACAGGCCAGTACCTGTACCAAATTTCATAACTGTAAGTGAAATATTGAGGTCACAATGGGCAGTTCAAGAATGAAGAAAGATGGCTGCCACAAAGTATGGTGTTGCATCGTGGGCACTTGATGACAGCAGTATCAACAAATACCAAACAGCCTGGAATATAATGTACAAGAAAAATATGGAACCTCGACAGACGGGCTCACAGAAGGCTTCTGCCCACAATTGGTCAGACTACACAGATGGATAAAATACTGGGAACTCGATTTATGAGACTATAATTCGATGACCTCTGGGTATAATTCAAAAGTTGCAGCTGTAATTCGGCCATTGAGTGCATGTAAGCAGAGTATCACAGCCCGCAACCTTTTGCTTGCCAAAAGCATGTGCCTTTCCATAGACTATGAAGCAGATACATACCATGGCAACTGCAATCCTTGAACTCTCACTGGTGTTGCAGGGTGTATACTCCCTGACAAGAATCCACGGATTCAAAACCGACCTAGCGCAATGAAATTGAAGGTGCCTTTGCTTAAACCACTGAGCAACTGATATTGGAAGATAGGAGAAATAGTTGATTGGAAGATGCTAGACTATTAGTATAGAATCAATGCAGTTCGAACAGATTTCTAAAAAAAAAGGAAAGATGGCTTCCAAAATGGCCACCATCTTGGATTTCTCGACATGTTCCTCATCCATACCCACAGGCCAATACCTGTACCAAATTTCATAACTGTAAGTGAAGTATTGAGGTCACAATGGGCAGTTCAAGAATGAAGAAAGATGGCTGCCACAAAGTGGCTGCCATCTTGGATTTCTCAACATGTTCCCGACTGATACCCACAGCCCCATACCTGTTCCAAATTTCATAACTCTAAGCGATATATTGAGGTCACGACGGGCATTTCAAGAAATGAAAGATGGCTGCCAAAATGGCCGCCATCTTGGATTTCTCGACTTGTTCCTCATCCATACCCAAAGGCCAATACCTGTTCCAAATTTCATAACTGTATGTGAAATATTGAGGTCACAATTGGCAGTTCAAGAAATTAAGAAAGATGGCTGCCAAAATGGCCGCAATCTTGAATTTCTCTTCATGTTCCTGATCCATACCCACAGGCCCATACCTGTACCAAATTTCATAACTCTACGCGAAATATTGAGGTCACTATGAGCAGTTCAATAAATGAAAAAAGATGGCTGCCAAAATGGCCACCACAAAATGGCCGCCATCTTGGATTTCTCAACATGTTGCCAATTCATACCCAGAGTCCCATACCTGTACCAAATTTCATAACTGTAAGTGAAATATTAAGGTCACAATGGGCAGTTCAAGAATGAAGGAAGATGGCTGCCAAACTGGCCACCACAAAACGACAGCCATCTTTGATTTCACAACATGTTCCCAATCCATACCCAAAGTCCCATACCTGTACCAAATTTCATAACTGTAAGTGAAATATTAAGGTCAATGGGCAGTTCAAGAATGAAGAAAGATGGCTGCCAAAATGGCCGCCACAAAATGGCCGCCATCTTAGATTTCTCGACATGTACCCGATCCATGCCCATAGTACCATAACTGTACCAAATTTCATTACTCTAAGTTCAAAACTAAGGTCACAAATGGACACTTACATATGTTGACAAGAAATGTTTACATATATGGACACATGGACATGGTTTACATTAGTCCCCTTTCACTACCCAACCCCCCTAATAACCGACGTTAGGCCGGTTAAAAATGTGTATAACAGTCCCATTGAACAATGAATCATTAAGACTGTGAACATAGTAGATGAATAGCCATATCATTTTCCAGGCTTTTGCAATTGTGGACTGTGTGGACTGTCTTCTTAGCTTGTACACATGGGGAACCCATGTATTGTTCATATAAATCTTGTAATTTTCATTAAAAACTATGGCAAAAACATATAAGATCTCATATAAATACATTGTAGTGCCTAGACCAAGTAACTGATTAATTTTCAGTGATTTTTCTTCCTCGTGATACATGGACTGCTTGACGACCTTTGCTAATTGCAAAACAGTAATTATTGTCTAATAAATGATTTAAAGGGTACTGATATGGTCACAAGTGTGAAAGCCCAACCCCTCTGATCCTTTTTAAGCTATTCTGTGTACCATGGTGTAAAGTTTGGGTATAATTTTATCACTTAATGCATATTTTATATTTACGGAGTTATTGTGTTTTATCTTGTATGTTTATGTTGATCAACCATTGTCTAATTGTTGTCTGCTATCAGTGACTCCCCTAAAGCACACAGTGCAGTGAATATTTAGAATTACAATCAGTGACCATAATAGCTCATAATCTCCCATATATAGAAGGGTTTGCAATACCATTATGTTATCTTTAAGGGAACTAGGAAGTTGCCCGTAGATTGAAGGGAACAGGATAGTAGGATGGACCTGAAAAGGGTAGAGTTGTGCCTGTGTAGGTTTAGAAACCCAGGTGGCAAATTGGAAGATAAGACATTACGTATAAGTTGAGATGGTTGCACACACTGTATCAATTTAATTTCTACAGCAGTAAGCCCCTGCTACCTACAGAATTAGATTGAACTTCCATGATAAGAAATGCAAGTGAAGTAAAATGGTGCTGAAAGGGGAGTAAGCAACCTGCTGGAGACACTGATGCAGTTTGGGGAGGGAGTGGGAGAGAGCTTGCAGGTGGTGCCCTCTTGTGTATAATGTAGGAATCAGCTTAAAGGTAATCTTAATTAATTAGGGCATTTAAAAAAGTGATATGACCTTGAAAAGGGGAGAGTTCTGCCTTGAAGGGCACAGGAAGGCATGGTGGAAATTAGAAGATCAGACGTTGAGTATAACTTCAGATAAATCCCGTACGTTATCATTTTAATATAAGAGATATTTGGCTGGGGAGTATTTTAGTTAAAATGCACTATATAAAAGTTGCCTTATAGAAAGACTTGCTTTAACTTAAATTGCTTAAGACTTACTCTTTGTTTAAATGCCTACCACTATCTGCCAGATCCATTGTCCAAGGAATGCTTTCATGTCCATTACACAATGGATCCACAATAATTGCTCAGGTTAATTGTTTATGCTAGTGCTAAGCTGTGGCTAAAAATAGGCACTGGACAATGTTCAGTGCCCACATTGGAATGTTGCAAGTCTTTGTTGTATGCAATTTGGGGAAATGCTATTAGGGTAAATTGGGGAACTTAAACTTTTAAGGCTTTATGTAACTTGGAGATTAACTTTATGTAATGCACCAACAATTGTTGGCCATGGCATGGGAGATCAGGTCACTGCTCTGTAATTAGTGAAGGCTAATGAATAACTAAACCAACCCCCATAATTGATATCTGCTCAGTCATTGGTGGCAGCCCCCCAATGCATAATTGCTCAAGCCTGAAGAGGAGTGTATAATTTCTTTCTGCAGTTCTGCAGTTCTGCAGAAAATAATTGCAGAATTCTGCAGTTTCCAAAAAAAGTGCAGAATTCTGCAGTTCTGCAAAAAAGTACAGAATTCTGCAGTTCTGCAAAAAAATTGCAGAATTCTGCAGTTCTGCAAAACAGCAGTGCATTTAAATTTCTTCCCCCACCTGCATATTCTGCAATAAATTCTGCATTTTGGGAGTGAAATTCCAGAATTCTGCAATTCTGCAATAAACTCTGCAGTTTGGAAGGAAATTGCAGAATTCTGCAATTCTGCAATAAATTCTGCAGTTTGGGAGGAAATTGCAGAATTCTGCAATTCTGCAATAAATTTTGTAGTTTTGGAGGAAATTGCGGTTCTGCAATAAATTCTGCAGTTTGGCAGGAAACTGCAGAATTCTGCAGTTTTGCAGCTCCATGCAGTATTTTTTGTGAACCTCTGGTATTTAATCCAGCTTATCAATTGCAATGCATCTGCTAAGTTCTGACTTCTTCGACAAGGGTCTTGCCACTACCCAGGAAACGTTGGTTTTGGGAGGGGGGAGGAGTAGCTGTTCGGGAGTCGGATGGGAGGTCTAGGGTTTTGATGCTCGTCTGTCCCTGTAGCCTCTCTGAAAAGTTTCTGCAGCAGAATCTGTAGTTCTGTAGGAATTCTGCAGCCTGGGAGGTTTTATGCACTTCTGCAGGTAGGAAGCTGCATATTCTGCAGTTTCAAATAAACCTGCAGAATTCTGCAATTCTTCAATAAATTCTGCAGTTTGGCAGGAAACTGCAGAATTCTGCAATTCTGCAATAAATTCCGCAGAACAAATTTATTGCAGAATTCATGCAGTATTTGTGAACCTCTGGTACAAGGGACTTGTCATTATCCAGGAAACGTTGGTTGGGGGGGGGGGGGTAGCAGTTCTGGGGTCGAGTTGGGGGGGGCTGCTTCAAAATAAACCTCTATGTCTCTATGGACGTTTTGACACTCTGCTCGGCCAATTCTCAACCAAATTTCACTCTGAAAAAAGTGGTGGATACCCTGCAACCAGGTCTATTTACTACAGTTGTCAGTCTTTGTCTGTCGTTGTTGCATTTTGCCGTACGGCACTTTTTCGGCGATCGGTAAGCTCGCAAAAATGTCATTTTACAAACTGCCGCATCAAAATAAACCTCTATGGCAGGGTTGGGGCTAATCTAATCTTAATCATGATTAAATTTGATTAGATTACTTAATCTGATCTAATCAATTAAGATTTTAAAAGTAATTTAATCTAATCTAATCTAATCACATTTTCCATTTAATCAGCATTTAATCATGATTAAATGTTGATTAAATGATTTAATCAGATTAAACCATTTAATCAGGTTGAAAATTTAATTTAATTAAGTATTAACATGAACTGTATGATTGTGACCAATGTTTGGATGTTTCATTAGTCAGTAAAGTAATGATACCAAATCAGATGATATGTGGAAAATATAGAAATAACCAATTAGTGTGGAGTATGGAATTGAAACTTTGGAGGCATTGTTTAGTGACACATCATTCAAAGATGCATGTGTGCCTTTACCAATTAGTAGGCCTATCACTGCTATCAGTTCCATGATTATGTAAGATCATTACCCTTATCTCACGAAACTGGATGGAACATACAGAGACAATACTGAAGCACAATGGGCAAGTGATGGCAGAGCCCCTATCTAGTCTTATGCAATACATAAATTATAAGATACCAATTCTGAGGTAATAGGAAATGGTACAAAAATAAGGTTTTATAATTGGCTAGTTAAGTGGAAAAATCAAATACTTCACAAGGAGAACATAATTATTTATATCAAATATAAGATAACTAGATATACCCATTGAGGGACATTTTAAGGGAGAATGGAGCCCCCCCCCCCCTGACCCCCCACTATATGTGAAAATGAAGAGGTTGATTCCCAGTGATGGCACTGGAAATATTGACAGGGAAATGAAAAAAATCTGCAGTTTGTCTGAAAGCATGTGCTTTGATTGAAAAGGTAGAGAATATACGTGAGCAGGGAAAAGATGTGAATGGATTTCAGGAAGTATTGGTGATGAATAAGAGTGATATTTTGGCACATTGCTAGATCCTACACAGCAGTCGTGTGCACTGAGTCCTCTGCTGTAAGATTGTGCTTGAACATGAACCTGGCCAAAGTGAAAAATGCATTGGTGATTGGATTGTGCTATGCAGATTAGACTTGAGAGGTAGCGTGTAGGAGCTTGGATAATAGTTGAGACATGTACATACATTTAGGGCTTGGAAAGAGCTGTAAAATGAGTGTAGGATGACAGAGATACGATGAGTAGAAGTGGGTCAGCCAGTGTGCAGGCATGGGAAGCAGCTGACACTGGAGTGTGTGGATGGTTTTGGCGGGAAGAGAGACGGTGGCGCCAGCCTCTGGCGTGAGCAGTCAGTGAACTACGATGGAGATTCATGCGCCCCTGGTGGGGAACAACAGCAGAGGCATAAAACGTAAATAAAGGAGCTGTTTCACTGTTATTTGCTGTTATCAGAAGAACAGGATAGATCAATAAGCATAGGTGGACAGTTTAGGTGAGTGGCATTGCTCGGGGAGGAGTTTTTAGCTGTTGAAGGTGTGAGCATGGCACCTATGATTTTTGCATCTTATACCCGGCAGGGATTGAAACATTGAATAAACATTGATAAAGTGATAAAGCAATTGGGAAATTATTGCATTTTTTGCTCAATATCATGTTTGTATTACTGATGTACATTTTATAACCATGCATAATCCTCTAATTAAGTGGTAAAAGAATATATGAACGTTTCTGAATAACTATCTAACCAATTTTAAATTTTTCCAAAAAAAAAAGGAAGAAAAAAAACTACAATATAGTGTGCTGTTTACATTTTGGACATCGCAGGGCTCACCTGAGAGGTTGCGGACAAATTTCATATAGAACAGCTGTTAAATAGGCCTACATTTCAGATATTTGATACGAATTCTGGTAAAATCTGTAGAAATTGTATCTTTAAATCTGAGACTAATATCAAATTAGTCGTTCTTTCAGAATATATTTGAACAACATGATAGCTGAGAATTTTTGCACAATACTAGGCCTAAATTACTTTTCTTTATTTTAATCAAATTTAATCAAATTTAATCTGATTAAATATTGTGTTTAATCTGATTTAATTGATTAAGATTGTAAAATGGGCTTAATCTAATCTAATCTAATCAAGCAAAGTCTCCATTTAATCTAATCTAATCGATTAAGAAAATAATTTAATCGCCCCAACCCTGCTCTATGGACATTTTGCCACTCTGCTCGGCCAATTCTCAACCAAATTTCACTCTGAAAAAAGTGGTGGATACCCTGCAACCAGGTCTATTTACTACAGTTGTCAGTCTTTGTTCGTCGTTGTTGCATTTTTGCGAGCTGACCGATCGCCGAAAAACATGTCGTACGGAAAAAAGAAACAACAACAGTCAAAACGAAACTTTGTTTCTTCAAATACCTCTGCAGCAAAGACTTTTTAAGATATCACTATGAAACTTGCACATGTTTTCTTGAATAATATTTTTAAAACAAACAAAAAACAGATTTTTCATTATTTGCCTTCTCATACCTTCTATGGTGTAATTAGCAGGTAATGCCAAAAGCAAGCTTTGCACTTATTGTCAGCCATAAACATAGGGCCATTATACCATGACAGGTTTGACTAAAAACCATATTGTATATAGCAACGGAGAGCTAAGCTCAAGTGTAACAACACAATATCAAACAAGTGAAAATTCCAGCGAAGAGTCTTTGTCACAAAGCATTTGAAAAAGACATGTCTGAACATACATTTTTACAAAGTGTAAGAGTGCCACATTTGTTGTCAGTGACAAAGACAGGCCATTAATACGCGTTCTATACACCAATAGAAACCTGGGCTCACGAGCAACAAAATAATAACAGAAAAGGTAACTTTCCTTCCACTAGCCTTCATCAAGAAGTGTGTAAAGAAGAAAGGTCCTCATAAATATTACAAAATGTGAGAGTGTCGCATTTTTTGTCAGTCTCAAAGATAGTGCTCTAATGCCATTATGGGTTGGACTTTCTACCCTATTCTATACTCTAATAAAAAGCCAGGCTCATGAGCATGACAATAATATCAAGAATGCAAGAATTCCAGCAACAAGCCTTCATCAGGAAGTACCCGAACACGAGAAGTCCCACAGAATGTTGCAGAATATATGAGCGTCGCGCTGTTGTCAGTCTTACTCAAGCCATCACAGCTTCTGGTACAACAGCCTTAGCCACTTTAAGTGATACATTCCTGAAAGACAAGGTCATGAGCAATGCATTGGTATATCAAATTTTCTGAAAATGTTTCGATCAGTGGTTTATCCGTGGCATCAAAAATCACATTGCACTTTTAAGCTTCACCCGGGACACACCAACTGAGGATGACAAAAGGTGTATTAAAAAAATATAGAAACATCCTATTGCCATTTTTCTGGATTCACAAGATGCCCACATAATCAGGGAACAGTAATGCATTGCAATTTTTATCCCAAATCCATCCCTTTTCCTGTATTTGAAAGTTGTATTCAAAAATTTTACATGCAGTGTCCAGGCGGGACACCAAAAATTTCCCTAACTGCAATCACGTATCACTCATTATCTCAAGACCAGTAACATATGGATGCAATTGCTGCTATTTACATCAAAGAAGATATTTTTGCCTATCATTTGATCCATAATACCGGCACAAATTCCTTTATGGAGCTGAGATATGACCTAAAATGTAGGTGCATATTGGCCCAAAACGGAAATTTTACCAACTCACGGCACTGGACCAATTAAGACAACAAAATGAGACATTTATGAGTCTCTGAAAAAAAATTGGTTTCCCAGTGATGCCAATTTGGCAATGACTGGGAGACCAAAGCTGTCCACTGGGAGACCATTTGGTCTCCCAGTTAGTATGTTAAAAAATGCACTGCTTTCAACAGCTGTGGGGCTGAAGTAAAAGCCACAAGAACTTGCAGAAAATTTGTCCACAACCAGTGAGATGCACACTGATGCAGTGAGGCTCTTTTTAGTCTTCTGAAGGGTTACCAGAATCAAGGATTGCAGTCATACATGAACCGGGTAGGCAATTGTAACTCGTGTTGATGGTCGGCTTGTGAAAACAGTTGGAGGGTGACGCAATACATAAGGTAAAATGGGCTGTTGTTTTCACGCACAGGGCTCACAAAGGAGTCATATGGACAGGCTTCTCATATTTGCATATAAATGTTGGCAGTGAGACACGATGTTAACAAAATGCTGAAAATCTTGTGCAACACATTTAACAATAGTGGATACCTGCAATCGGAGCAGAAAAATGGTCAAACGCGAGACCTTGGCAATAGAATCTTTTAATTGCCTTTCATTCGTTGATTTCGGCCATTTATGAATTGTTTCAGATGGTCATAAAGTGGCTGAATGTCTTGATGGTGTTTGTTCATTAAGAGCCAGTGACAGAGAAAATCGAGGATTTGGCTTGCTGTGGGGGTCGGCGGAATCACTTGAAACTTTTCAATGTGAATGAATATGGTCTCACTAAGAAAAATCTTGAAGCATTCGAAAAAAATTCATTTGGTTGTTGTGATAGGACATGCCATAGATATTAAGCAAAATATGCAAACTTGCTCCCGGAGAGAATTTGGAAATTTCACATTTTGCTGAATTTCAATGGACAATATCTTCTGAACGGCACATGTTACAGCTAAAAGAAACATAGCATCAGATAGGGCATACACATGGTTTTCAAGGCCACATATGACATTTGTTGTCCTAGTCTTATAGGATGTAGTGTAACTCAAATACAAAAGCCTTTTTGCCCATTTTTTCAAAAATACTGATTTATGGAAAAAAGGTCATATTTGATGGCCGATTGCCAATCTGAGGGTCTCAACTTGACAATGTGAATAAATGGGTAGTGAAGACAAACATGTCAACTGTCCATTCAGTCAATAAAATTTGGTATACTTCTTTTGGAATTTCACTGGTAAAGATTCCAAAATGGCCTCCAAATGGAATTTCAACTTTTCATTTATTCGTAATTTGGAGAATATTCTTCCAATTTTCAGATGTGATACCTCTAATCCACGGTTTTCAAGGTCATATACTTCATTTTTGACACTTTCACATTTATAAATCTAAGATGGCTGCCAAAATGGTGGCCAAAACGGCTGCCATTGACATGAAATTGACAATTTTTGTTTAGGTTTCCTCAATTTACTTTAAAATTGACAATTTTTTTAGGTTTCCTCAATTTACTTTTGTGTGGTATCTCTAATCTAGGGCTTAAATGCCCAGAAGACACATTTTTGATTCTTTTACGTCAAGCAAACCAAGATGGCAGCCAATTTTACCGCAAATATGGCTGCCACATGAATGAAATTGTCAGTTTTCGTTCATATTTTCATCCAGTACCTCTATTCTAGGGTTTTTAGGGTCAGAGATCTCATTTTTGATACTTTCAGAAGAATTAATTCAATATGACTGCCAATAATTATGGTGGAAATTATGCCTGCAAGTTACATGAAATTGTCAATCAGAGATTTTTCATTTATATTTTGAATGTAATTCCTTTACTCTGGAGTTCTTAAATTCAGAAAGTTTGTTTTTCATGCTTTAGAAAATCTCAGATGACAGTGTATTGTGACTAATATTTCAATTTTTTTCATAGGCTATTTGGTGGTAATCAGTGGTTGCACTCAGGTTACTAACCTCTGAGACCAGAATTTGATTGCCAAGAGTTTGGTAATCCTTCCTACTGTGGTCCCATCTGAACTTCATTATTATGCCGTGCAAGTGCAAAAATACAGGATATAACCTGTATCAACCTCACCCTAGCCAATGATGAAGCTGCATAGTGGACAACCTTTTTTTCTGAATGTTTGGGAATGAGGGCTAGTGTTTGGCAAATTTCTTCTGAATTTGTGCAAATATTATCAATGCTCGGCTGCATAAGTGGAGGTGAATTCTGACAAATATTTGCAACACATTTACCAATTTTTCAGTCTTTGCATTGGTTTTCCGTATAGAGCAAATTAATTACATGCAGTGTTATTATCAAAACAAAAACGTCTGAAAGTAGTGAAAGTAGTGCAATTTGGCATTGTTTCAAATAATTTTATCAACTTCTATGTCCATTAATCTTGTGGATTTTGGGGAGGATTTTGTCTTACTATGACCTGCAAAATGATCGTTTGAAGATTTTGATCATGCATACCAAATAATATAATTACATGACCTTCAGACACAGCCCAAAAATTCAGGAGGTTCATGGAACATTTGAAAGGCTCCTGGGAAAGTTATTTAATTGCCTACTCGTTTAAGCAAGCCATCTACAATTTCTCCACCTCTTGGAAGCTATTATGACTTCATTAGAATTTATCAATTGAGGTAAATTGGCCAGGGCAATTTTTTTTTTGCAATGAATTTATCTCATGCAAGTATAATTTCACAGCACACTTAATGCAGTCTGACAGCTGTTTTGCCTGATTTACTAAATATTTGGTGTTTTGCAAATTTGACTGGGAAAGTTCAAGCAGTTGAATGATTAGTAGATAATGATCCAACAAGAAATACTAAGCTTGCTTATTAACAAATATTTGAATATTATGGTGTCTTGTCTTATGTTGTAGATCACTTTCAATCTTCATCTAAGCATGATTGACGTAAAATGATGTAAACGAATAGGAGCAAAAATTCTTTATTTTGCTTTCTGAACCTTGTGCAGATTCTGCAGAATGGTTTTTCTGCACTTCCCCAACATTATTTTCCTTGAAATATCATTTGGGTTAATTCCGAGAACCTGAATAGGATATTTCCAAAATCAATTTGCATAAAATATGTCAATCATTAAAGTACCTCACATGCTTGTGTCTTATCTTTTACGTTGCTTCACAACATTGCGAAAACATCGCCCCAATATTGCATTCCAACGACATTTTGTCCACATAAAAATGCCTAAAGTGCCATTATGTAACTTTGCAGCCAGCTCCAATTACAAATTACAACATTTTTATTCACTGCAAGAAAATCATTTCAGTGCTCCTTAATCCTTATTGATCGCCAGTATATCGTTAGATCTACTAGCGATATATGTTTTGAACATGTCCGAACCTCGTGGTGCGTGGTGCATAGACAAATTGTGTGGTGGAATGCACTTCAGAATCTGTCATCTATCATGTCTATACCTCAACTTGCCTGGCAGTGGTTGGGTGGATAGGAGTCGGTGGCTAGAAGTCGGGTGGAGGGAGTCGGGTGGAGGGAGTCAGGTGGTTAGTAGTCGGGTGGTTAGTAGTCGGGTGGTTAGTAGTCGGGTGGTTAGGAGTCGGGTGGTTAGGAGTCGTGCGGTTAGGAGTCGGTTGGATAGGAGTCGGGTGGATGTGGATATAAGTCAGGTGGATAGGACTTGGTGGCAAGGAGTCGGGTGGATAGAAGTCGGGTTGACAGGAGACGTTTGGACAGGAGCTGCTTGGAAAGGAGTGTTGGGTGGATAGGAGTTGGGTAGATAGGAGTCGTTTGACAGGAATCGGGTGGATAGGAGTCGGGTGATTAGGAATCTGGTGGTTAGGAGTGGGTGGATAGGAGTCGGCTGGCCAGGAGTCATTGGACAGAGTCGGATGGACAGGAGTAGGATGGACAGGAGTCGGATGGATAGGAGTCATTTTGACAGGAGTCGGGTGGACAAGAGTCGGGTGGATAGGAGTCGGGTGCCCCGCAGTCGGTTGGATAGGAGTAGGGTGGTTAGGAGTCGGATGGTTAGGAGTCTGGTTAGAGTCGGTGGATATGAGTCGGGTGGATAGGAGTCAGCTGGCCAGGAGTCAGTGGACAGGAGTCGGGTGGACAGACACAAGACTCAAGACTCAAGACATTTATTTCTTCCTGAAACACACAGGTTGTTACAGTAAAGAGGGAGGACATCTCTAAGACAGGAGTCGGGTGAGCAGGAGTCGGGTGAGCAGGAGTCGGCTGGACAGGAGTCGGGTGGACAGTCGTTTGGACAGGAGTTGGGTGGACAGGAGTTGGGTGGAGATGATAGGAGTAGGATGGACAGGAGTCAGATGGATAGGAGTAGGATGGATAGGAGTTGGATGGACAGTCGTTTGGACAGGAGTCGGGTGGACAGGAGTCTGGTGGACAGGAGTGTTGAGTGAATAGGAGTCGGGTGGCCAGGAGTCGGGTGGATAGGAGTAGGGTGGTTAGGAGTCGGGTGGTTAGGAGTCTGGTTAGAGTCGGATGGATAGGAGTCGGGTGGATAGGAGTCGGGTGGATTGGAGTCGGGTGGATAGGAGTGAGCTTGCCAGGAGTCGGTGGACAGGAGTCGGGTGGACAGGAGTCGGGTGAGCAGGAGTTGGGTGGACAGGAGTCGGGTGGACAGTCGTTTGGACAGGAGTCGGGTGAGCAGGAGTCGGGTGGACATGAGTCAGGTGGGTAGGAGTCTGGTGGATAGGAGTCGGGTGGATAGAAGTTGGGTGGTTGTCTATAGATCCCATCTTTGTGATGGTTTGGTGCAGTTTTTGTCTGTTCTTTTATGACAGCTGTCCATGCTGAAACGTGACAGACTGAAATGCATAAATTACACTGTCACTGCTGCCTCTATTAAACTCAAATTCTCAATACACATATTTTGCTTGTGTATATATATATATGTCAATTTTCAACAGTAAAATAGGCGATCATTCAGTCCCTGTGCCAGCATTGAGCGATCCATTCAATCTCCACACTAATTCTAGTTTATTCGATGTTGTTGTTGCTGTTGCATATATATTGGTTTATTCCTGCCCAATGAAGAAAATCCATCATAGATTTTTTATTTATAGGTCATCTATGTAGAGATTTTTTTTGTGTCCCAGAGTAAAAATTCTGCCTCATTGACCCGCCTTTGGAGTTATTTGAAGCAGATGCGATGGTCATGATTAACTCATACAGACTATCCTATTTCAAGAACAATTTCTTTGGATATGTAAAATATTTACAAGCATTATTTAGATTTTTTTTTTATCGCTGTCTTAACCTATAAAACAACTTATATGTATGTATTCTTAACAGTTCATCAATTCTACAAGATAAGGAATTTCTCTGGCGAAATTTTTGCGTGTTAAACGTCACCAAAGATTGTGTACATCATTTTCAATGCAAAACTTGGCCTAAAAACCTTAATGGGCATCCGATTTTCAAAATTTAAAAACCAGCATATATCAATTAAACTCCTTCAAATTCCACTTATTCATTTTGCTCTATTTGCAATATTAACTTCTCAAAAACCTCTTCGGCGCACTACGCTGGTTTTTTTTTTTTTGCACATATTTGGCTATGTAATATTTTCATGAAACAAGGGGAGGGGCTTTGGAGTTTTTCTAAGGGCATTTATTTCATAGAAACGCCTACTTTAAGACATTAAAACATTTTATTACACGCCACATACCCTCAGGTTCATGATAAGATCGATGCGGTACCCTTTTTTAAGGGTACTTTTCTTGTTTATATGTGCACACTGAATTTCAGAATTATATCCAGCAAAGCAGTCGAGAACCAGACAAGGAATGAGAACATTCACACTTTCATAAAGAAATACGTTTTGTGTCAAATATGTCAATTTTGTATGCTATTCATGCCTTAAGAACATAAAAGCTATAAAATTAATTTCATATTGAAAAATGAAGTGTTAATTACCAACAACTGTGACATTTCCAGACTTTATAACCAGGTTCAAACGTTCTAATTAGCATTCTGAATCTGAAAAGGACAGTTTGCATGGAAATGTCATTTTTGGTCACAGAGATTAACTTCATATGTTTTCCATGCTTATAGTAAGCCATGAAAACCAAATTTTATGATCGATATTGGAAGATGAAGTGTAAATTGGTAATTCTATGTCATTGGCATAGCTGGTGGCCAACTGTCAGATTGGCAGCAGGGATATGAAAACAGCCATTTTCACCGAAATTTCACCGAAATTTCGTTTTAGTTAAATAGGTTAACTTCATATGTTTCCAATGCTTATTGCAGGTCATATAAACCAAATTTTATGATTGGTTTTGGAAGATGAAATGTAAATTGGTATTTTCATGTCACTGGCATAGCTGGGGGCTGATTGTCAGATTGGCAATTTTTATATGAAAATGGCCTTTTTCACTAAAATTGAGATTTTGTTCAAATTGGTAAATTTCCTGTACTTCTCATGCCTACAACAGACCATATAAACCAAATATTATGATTGATTTTGGAAGATGATGTGTTATTTGGAAATTCTAATTCATTAGCATAGCCTTGGGCCAAATTTCAGATTGGCCATTGAGATCTATAAATGGCTATTTTCACAAAAATTTGTTTTTCGGTAAAATAGGTAAATTTTCCATGCTTCCCATGCTTAGGGTGTCAAAAGTATACCAAATTTTATGATTGATATTGAAAGATGAAGTGTATATGGGTATATCCATGTCATTGACATATCTGGGGGTAGACCCTCAGATTTGCAATTTGGAACTGAAAATGACCACTTTTTACATCCTTTTTCGCCTTTGAAATAGAGCAAGTTCCTTGTATCACCCACACCCTGGTGGCCAGTTTAGGAACAAAAAATGAAATTCCATTTGAAAGGAAATCCATTTTTCTCAATATCTGAAATGAAATTATTTCATGACATCACCTCAGGTTAACTACAAAGTGATTTTAAAATTGCCATTTTTGAACATTTCCTTTCTCTCTAAAAGCGAAATTATGGCCTTAATAATGGAGGTGGCCTACCATGGCCACCCCTGGACCGAATGACCAAAAATTTTGTGAATGTTGTTTTTGACCCAAGTACTTGACATGTGCCAAATTTCATCAAAATCGGTGAGATTGCACAGCCATGATTTTGGCAAAAATCCTCAATTTTCTCTGTCACTGGCTCTTAAGATTTCCTGCAACCAACTTTCATGCGCAACAATTTTGCCTTTGCTTGCATGGAAGATCTTTAATTCCTGATCGGTGTAAATTTTACCAAAAAGGAACTGAAAAAATTAAAGACAGTCAAATCAACAGGGCCTGATGGCATCAACACAAGATTACTGAAAGATGCCACCGAAATTGTTGCGGGACCCCTGACATGGATTATGAATGCATCTCTAAAGACTGGTGTTGTCCCTTTTCACTGCACTCTAAAAACTAAAGTTCTAATAAGATACCAAAATTGGTATATGAGGTTGTCCCGTATTTTGAACACCTTTTGATTTGTTAAAAAACCATAAATAATTGGTATTTTCAAAAACCAGTTGCATTTGTACAAGAAAATATCAGTATTGGTTTTTTGTTTTATTTGCAGAAAGTCAGTAGTGGATATTCATGTTTCAAATTGCAGATACTGTAATTCCATCTTTGAAATCCATTTATACTTACATGCATACATTAAAACAACCCAACAAGTTTTTTATTTCTTGCCATTTGAAATCATTGGGATTTTCATCAATTTAAAATGAAACCCTTTCCTGCACTAACAACAACCAGCACATTACTACAAATATCAAAATTGATTCTCCTATCATGCCTCCGTAGGTATTTCATAGGACCTTTCCTAGAATTTTGGGGTATGAATAATGGTCATACTTGTACCCAATTGCAGGGTTTTTGATATCATTTCATAGAAATTTCTTAATACCTATATGAATTGTAGACTGCAAGGAAAATGGTATTTCAAAGTTCCTGGTTTGATTCAACTGGTGCTATTCGAGGTACTGGAATGAATCAAATATGATACATCAGGTTATCTTTACCATGAACGACATGGAGGCCAGATCATTATGGAAAATACCAAATTTGATCTATTGTGACCCGAATTTTTTAAAATGCTGAATTATCAGGTTTACCAGTATTTCAACATTAGTATTAATTAATACACATTTTTTTTCACATTTTTCTTTAAAAATGTAGTTGAAAGTTAATTAAAAAACGATTTCATGGATGTGATTTCAATATTTATTTTTACATATACACATTCAGACAAATTCGTAATAATAGTAAATGTTCATATTACTGGATTATTGAAAAACCAAAATATTGACACTCATTTATCACAGTTTTGCTCTCAAAATAAAACCATCTCAGCAGTCAGCAATAATCACAAGATAGGAAAGCAGAGATTAACAAGAAAATTAAATGGTAAAAATAAAGACATATTACAATTATGTCATGTGAAAAATATTGAATTGTACATGACCAGGGTCACTTGGTATGCAAATTAGCACCGAAGGAGGACAAAGCAACAATTTGAAGGACGACTGAACCGGCAGTCTAACATTGGTCAAGGTGATCAGGCAAGAGCTGGCACTCTACCTCTAGATCAACAGCTAGCAGCGAAGAGGATATTTTACGTCATTATTAATGCACACAGCATTGGGATGGAATAATATTATTATTTTTGGTTGAAGTTTTCCTTCTCGTATCACTATTATGCGCTTCTAGGCCAATTCGGATGGATGGAAGGTGAACGACTGTTCTGGAATCGAACCTTGCAGTGTATATCTTTGGGATCCTGAAATTGGAGATAAGCATTGGTATGCAAAGTATCACTTTTATGCAAAAAAACTAATCAGTCAAGGCAGTTATTATTTACACATCAAATACTTTATCTGCAAAACTTTCCCTGGAACTTTTCGTGTCTATACTCCACATTTCATTACTGACTAACATCAATTATGTCATAGTTTCCCTGCACACTGGCAGAATATGAAGTCTAAATAATTATTCTTGTCTTCTCGCTGTGTGTTTTACCAGTAAAAGATCTCATACTGTTCACACTCACCTCAATATTGCAAAGAGGAAGTAGACATTTTCCTTTGGTATTCCAAGTGGGGCAAGGCAACCATTTCCTGGTGAAATCTGAAATAGCAGGTAGATATATCCTTAAGTTTTTGCAAGGAGGATAACGCCAAAATACATAAAATAACCTTATTCGATAAAATCAATGCCTCGGTTATGTAACATCCTCAGTTCACTCATTATTTGACTGAAGATTGGTCAAAACAAGCTATTTCTAACATTAGAAACTATCAGAATATTATACAATAAGTATTTGAAAATTGAAAAAAAAATAAGGAAGAGCTGTTATTCAACTTACATATCTTGAAAAGCATTGTGTATATTTTGTCCCAACTTTCTTTATACATGTAGTGCAAACTTCTTCGGATGGTATTTTTTTGCAATAAAAGCCTAAGTAGGAACATACCATTATTCATCTGAAACAGAATGAAAAAAACTCTCTTAAATGTCTAAGTTTTTAGAAATATCAGTAAAAGTATGTAATTTGAATAATTCACATGCATGTGTAACACATTTCACCCCAAGAATAGAAAATCACATTTCAAACACTATACGACTCAACAAAATGCCAATCATTTTTCAGTATGTGAGGTGGGGTAAAAATTGGTTCCCATTAGTTGGCAAGTTGCACCACATAACGGGGCAAGTTGTATAGCTCAGTGTATCTGGTGAGACCACACATTTCACCAATTTCCTCAAAGATTAAATACGTGTCATGCGTATGACATAATTATGGCCGATTGTCTGATGCTCTGATATGTATTCAATCTTACAATTGGTGGCACAAAGTACCCATAGCATTACCCCGGTCTCCCCTGCAGCAGAAGATTGGTGAAAATTATTAAATTATTATGAATCCTTTTACAAGTATAATGCAATATATCGCAGTATTTTAATCAACACTATCCACTTGTTTGATTTCTGTATAATGAAATATACAAAGGTTGACATTGTGTACACCTTGCCCTAATAAACACAATTGAATTCAGAATGCATATTACTGAGGAGTTAAATAGAGAAATTAAAACAAACTTACCAAGTTCTTCTATATTGTCTGCACACTGACATGCACAATCTTCAAGTGCAGTGTTGAGACTGATGAACTCTACCTTAAGCATTCTTAATTCTTGATTAATAAACAAACAGCTTTTCTTGTCAGGCAACATGTTAACAGCTTTGTGTTTTGAGATGAGGTCAAACACTGAGTGAGCCTTGAGAGATTAGTAAAATACCAAATTGGATATTTCAGCAGCCATGCCTGATAAACAGCATAGTTGGTCCTCTCTCTTAAAACTTCTTAATAAAGTAACATGCATGAAGTGTCAAAGCATAAACCACAACATCAACATTTTAAACATCTCAAACCATTGTTCCACAGTATATTAAAAACGGATCATAATAAAGGTGCTTTTTCAGAAGTTTGGTTTTTATAAAAACCAAAATTCCCCATGGCCAAAACCAATTTTCATGAAAAATACCACTTGCTCTGAAGAAAACCAAATAAAGTTGAAAAACCCCAAAGTGGTTTTTTATTGTACACACTGGTTTTGCACAATACCACTAATATCCAAAGTTTTTTAGAGTGTGTGGAAAAATGCATCGGCGTATCGTCGGGGGGGGGGGCAGTGGCCCCCCCCAAAAGTTTAAGAAACAGTAAGATTCGGGCAAAAAGACTGAAAAATTTGGGCAGATGATTAAGTAAACACTATTGAAAATTAATGATTTCTAGCCAATTTCATTTGAAATGGTACTAAAACTAGATCTTGAAATTTGGGCAAATGTCGCTCCCCCCCCCCCCAAAAAAATCGCGCACGCCGTACGCCTATGGAAAAATGCCAGGGTCACCCCTATTTTTAAGAGTGGCAGTGCCCTTAAGGTGACTCAACCGTGGTACACTGCACATACTTCTGAGCAGCCTGGTTGCCTAGCAACATAGCGTCACAACTGCTGCAGGCCCTGAAAAAGTTGTGACGTTACCATTTTCTGTTCTCTTTTTTTTAACAGCATGGCAGCCAGTAATTTGCTATTTAAATTAGATCTAATGCAGCTAGAAGCATAATTATTTTTTTATTGAATGCATTAACATCTATTCTATGCTAGTTTAAAGTTTCAGCTCCTCAGCTTTATCCAAAATATTGTCTCATTTAATTTCAGTCCACAGTGTCAAAAAATGTCTTTATTTATTTAAATTGACTTTGGCACAGTCATGGTACTGCAGTAAAAAAATGACTCGGTGAATTTTTTTTATTTTTTGCCATTTGTTTGACAATAACTTGTTTATGATATATGCAAATTTAAAAAAAAATCTGTATGATCGTTTTCCTAAAATTTGATTACTGCCAAAATTGAAGCACGCAAAATCTGCAATTAATTAGTGTGCTGGTGCCCTTTGAGCTCTTACAGAAAAAAGTATTTTAACCTTTTTCTTCAAATTTATGGCAAATGTTTTGGTGTAAATCATTGGGAAGACATTTCTGACGTTTTTGTGTAACAAATGCATGTAATGCTTTATTCTGCGGTACATAACCAAAAACTCAATTTATGACTTTTAAGTAGTCATCGGGCAAAACATGCCGTTACCATGGCAACTAAACGAGTCGGTGAAATTTTTTTGTTTTTCATTTTTGAAATATATGGGTCCCATAGAGTACCTGTGCAAATTTTTAGAAAAATCTGTATGATCAAACCACCATGCTTGAGTCACCTTAACCCATCAAACTATAGGCCTATACCGTATTTGAGAGTATTATCAGCCACCAATGCCCACCATACAAGCATTCTGGGAACTAGCATAACCATTTTGCAAAATCCCACCAGACAACAGTCCCAGTCAGTCTAGTTCCAGTACCGGCGAGGACCTAAATGTAGATGCAGTTATTGGAGGGTATAATGAGCATATTGAGGGTATTATCAGCACATGGATGGTATGTTAAACAGTTTGGTGCTTAGTTAAAAGTTCCAGGTAGTGCAGCCAATGGACCCATTTTGGACAGAATCACTTTCTCACCTAGTGGGGCCCTCTGTCACCCATTCTTTGTAACAGCACAACTCCAGCCATAGGTCTGATTGTGCTGCTAGTAAGATAGAAATGTGGAATTAATTCAAGTAAAACTGAATATATGGTGTAATGTACTTGTGGGAATCTAATGCAGTTGTAAGGTGTACAATACCAAAATGCTAATACTATTCCAACACAAAGGACTCCCCTTGAATAGAGGCCCCCCCCCCTGTCTACAAGTTGACCGCTATTTGCTGCCACCTAGGGTGCAAAATTCGCGAGCTCCTGTGAGCGGTAAACAGAATTTCGACCTCTGGAAGAAACCAGGACAGTGTGGAAGAAACCAGGACAGTTCCATCATTTAGTGATGGTCTAATTTATTTCCAAAAACTCTGCAAGAGTCTAATCTGACTTTTGTTGGCTTCAATTTTAAGCAGACAGCTTGTAAATACCAAAATAAGTTGGAACTATTTTTTATCATGGAGGATGTATACATTGTAGAGCTCTCACATATATTGCAAGTATAGAGGGGGCCACTTGTGGCATGCACAAGACATTTTGCTGAGTGTAACACAGCTTTTATGAAATTGTGAATTATATTGTTGTCCTAGTTCATAAATCTCCATAAAGTAACAGAATAAATACAATTGAGCATTTTTGATATCACAAAACAAAAACATCGTCTTTGTATGGACAAGTGAATAAGTGAGAATGCATTCTTTTTGGACCCTTTTCTGACCACAATTTAACATGCACTAAATGATCGTGTGATCTGCATGGATCGTAATTTTGATTTGATAACAAAATGTGACATAATACCAGAAGCCGCTAATAATGTCAGTGATCATCTGCCTCTTCGAGTTCTATTCAGTATTGATATCACAATGTGCTCAAAAACCAATCAAACTCCAAATGTCAGTGATCATTTTGCCCCACCTAACTGGTCAAATTACGCTCGAAATGTGAAATATTGTGATGTTCTACGATCTAAGCTCTCCATGTTACCATCGATTTGTGAGACTGCCTATGCTGAGGCTAATGACTGTCAGAGTTTGATTGATAAACAATTTACACTGTTAAATAATGCTATCCATGACTCCGCCAAAGAAGCAGGTATTATCCCCAAACGTGCCTTCAAGCCTAAACCATTCTGGTGTCCTGAGCTGAGCAGACTGAGGGATCAAAAGAGATTCTGGTGGTCAATCTGGATTTCCATGGGCAGACCAAGACAAGGCACCGTGTATGAGATCTGGAAGGGACTCAAGAAGCAATTCAGAAGAGTAGCACGCCGAAATGTACAGAACATCGTAACAAGGGACCTTTCCATGATGAATCAGCACTTCCGATGCAACAACATGAAGTCATTCTGGAATAAACTAAAGCGACACCAGCAAGTGAAAACTCGCTCACAGCTGACAGCAGATGGACTGGCTGAGTTTTATAAAACGGTCATGTCAGACAACAATGATCTCACTTGTGAACAAGCATCCATTAAGAACTTTGTTGATGCAGAAATGCTGAAGAATGAAAATCTCAGAAGCAATGTTATGATTAAACCAGAAGATATCATGGAAATGGTTAAATGTCTCAACCATGGAGTTGCACCAGGCTGCGATGGAATAACGGTGGAACATTTTACACATGGGATGTCACTACCGCTGGCATGTGTCCTGGCCGATGCCTACAGCGCAGCGCTCTCAACCGGTGTTGTTCCACAAATATTTAAAGCTGGAATTGTGATCCCGATCCTGAAAAAACCTTCCTGTGATCCAAATATCTCAAGCAACTTTCGACCGATAACCCTGAGCTCCATCCACTCCAAGGTTGTAGAGCTGATTATGCTGCCGAAGGTTAACATCTGTGACAGCCAGTTCGGATTCAGGGAGGGTCGAGGAACAACTTTCGCAACATCTTTGCTGCATGACACTGCATCCTACTTTATGGAAAAGAGCTCGCCACTGTACATCTGCTCATTGGACGCAGAAAAATGCTTTGACAGCATATGGCATGATGCTTTATTGTATAAACTGTTTCCGGCTGTTCAACGACAGTTCTGGTTATTCATAAGCAGGTGGTACAAGTCTTCCGACGCCACTGTCCGATGGAATGGTCACCTCAGCTTTACATTTCCAGTGGAACGAGGGATGCGCCAGGGAAGTGTTCTCTCACCCTCGCTATTTAACATCTTCCTGGATGAACTTTTAGTGAAACTGAAAAATGTCTCCTATGGTGCTAGAGTGTATGATGTTCTGCTAAACTCAGTGGCCTATGCTGATGACGTAACAGTCTTCTGTTCTACTGTTCCAGGCCTACAAAAACTGATTGACTTATGCCATTCTTACGCACAACAGTACAGATTTAAGTTTGGGCAAAGGAAATCAAAGTGTCTCGTTGTTGGAAAATCTTTGCTACACAAGAGGCCAACGTGGAAGCTAGGGGACTGCTACCTAAACACGGAAAGAAATATTGAAATTCTTGGCGTCACCTTCAATGAAGATCTTTCCTACCACACTCATGTTAGCAATCTTGCCACAACATCAAGACGAAGAATGTTTGGCCTCACTTCCATCGGGATGTCATACCCAGGATTGGCAGCAGATGTGAAAGCCTACCTGTGGAATAGCATTGGCGCCCCAACTATGCTATATGGGCTAGACAGCATCGCCTTAACTAATAAGGACATGAAAAACCTGAAGTCAACACAAGGTTCAATAATCAAGAGAGCAATGGGCTTCAGCAAAAGATCGCGTCACACAAGACTTTTACAAGGTTTAGAAATCCCCTCAGTGGCTGACCTAATTAAGCAAATGACAGGCAGCCTTTACCACAGGATTTTTAGGATACAATCACCAGCTCGGGAACTGCAAAGCAGAGCTTTGGCACAATATCTTGTCCATGGGAATATAATAAGGAACTCATTGCTGGACCGTGTTATACAAGCTGGCTATGCTCCCATCAAATTAATCGGCAAACCTCCAGTGAAAGTCTCCTCTAGTCATGACGGAATATCAGATTCCATTCGCTATTTATTGTTAAATGATAATTCACTTAAGCCGTATTCTGATGAGCATTTTATTACTAGTCTACTTATAAAAGCGTTTTAATTTTTACATGTATACATTGTTTTTATTGTTATCTGTGATTTTACTGATTTTGTTTTATGTTTACATATATGCCGCTGTGATCTTGATTTACATGACCAGTAACTCATTGTACATATATATATACTTTTTCCCTGCAAAGGGAGTTTAAATAAATAAATAAATAAATTAAAAAATGGCATGAGTAGATTGAATACCATCAAACTTCTGATGAGTAAAATCATCCCTTTCACAGGCAAAGTGTATGCTATAGTTTCAAAACTTTTTTTTTGTCTCATGATTTCCAAACATTTTCATTCAAAGCAGCGGACTGGATATTTGCCAGCAACCATGCTTTGTGAAAGTAGTTTGGCGTAGTAATATGGACAGCTGTTGTTCGACCTGATCTGGTGATCTGTCCAAAACAGATCAAATTATTGTTGACCCAATTCGATTTTCCAGGGACTGTCAGCATTCTGCTGCCACTTGACAGTCCCAAAACAGAGACAGAGGCCCCCTTCAAACTAGAGGCCTGGGTAGGTGCTGATAATACCCTCCATTCTACTTTTACGGGTTATCTCTTCAACCCCCTCCCCCAATGGACAGCGCAATGCGTAATGTCTCATAAATGGGCCTACTGCCTTGAAAGGGACAGGACCTAATGTTTGGGACCAATTTCCAGAGCCCTACTTCCTGTTTCAGCTATTTGGAACAGTCAACACAACATAAGGTCCTTTTATCTCGGGAGTTAAAAGTGACAATTTAAAAAGTGAGGTGTTATTTCTTGCGCAGAAACATGTGACCAGAGGCCAGTTAGGCCCTTAGTTAGGTTAGTAATGACTACCAAAATCCAAGAATTGCCTCATGAAAATTAAGGAGTTTTGGCACCAAGACAAGTGCGCTTGACTAAGCTACAAACAAGCAATAATTTCCAGGGGTGCTGATAATACCCCCCTGCTGATAATGCCCTCAAGTACGGTATCTGTATTGCCGGTCTGTATGAACATTTTTGAAAGGGCAGTGCAGCAGCTACTGGTACAGTGGTACTCTATTTGAAGGAAAACGATGTCCTGTGTGAAGAGCAGTCTGGGTTCAGGCAGGGTCATTCTACTGCCACAGCGCACAGCAACAACACACGCTGCCGACTACAGTCTACAGCAAATGGATGATGGAAAATAGCTGAAAATTAACTGGTGCTGCTTACTTAGACCTAAAAAAGGCATTTGACACTGTTGACACTCAGACATTATTGTACAAACTAAGTTGCATTGGCATTGATGGAGTAGAATATCGTTGTTTCTACAACTATGTAAATGACAGACAAAAGAGTGTCAAATTTCAAAACAGTCTTCAAGTCTCCCAGTTACATGTGGTGTGCCTCAGGGGTCCATTTTAGGACCCCTGCTTTTCATTTTTTTATAAATGACCTTCAATCGTCCATTTCAAAATGTAAACTCCATATGTATGCTGATGATACAATTTTATTGTGCACTTCAACGGATGTAAACCTTATTAAACAGGACCTGGAGCATGATCTTTAACAAGCCTATCAATGGTTTAGTGGCAACAAATTGCACCTGAATATTAAAAAGTGTAAATTTATGCTCTTTGGTACCTGCAGAAGACTCCAACAAACTCAAAATCCAGAGATTGCCATTGCAGATGACACGCTTGAACAAGTTGAGTCCTACAAGTATCTGGGTCTTTGGATGGACCCAACTCTGAGTTGGAAATGTCATCTTCAAAAAATGAGCAACACAATTAAACAGAGAAAAGGCATTCTCAAATGCATCAGGCATTTAATGGACCAAGATTTGTACCTTTTGCTCTACAATGGACTCATTCTGCCGCTTTTTGCCTATTGTGACATTGTGTATTCAAATTGTAACATTACTGAAATAATCAAACTTCAAAACAAAGCTGCTAAAAATTATTTTACATGTTCCAATTGATAAAAGTACGCATGAAGTGTTGCGTGAACTCAAGTGGTTTTATATGACACAGAGAATATTTTATCATCAATGTTTTTATGTATAATTGTCTTGATGAATCCTCTCCTGAGTATACTACCAGGTCTTTCAAACCCTGCAACCACAGCCATAATACCAGAGGCAGTAGAAGGAGAGACCTGCAGATACCAAAATACAGAACAAGATGTGGCCAAAGAACTTTCACATATCTGGTTGTGAAAGCGTGGAATAGCAGTGGAGATCTCCACTGCCACCACAAACTCTGAAACCATACAAACTCTTAAAAATAGACTAAAACTTGAGATTTTAGCTAAACATGGTCCCTATTGACTTTTTATTGCTCTCTATTCACTTTTTCTTACCCTTCACTTTTAAATGTTTACAATACATCATTTTATTTTTTTAATAATTTTACCTTGTATACATTTACATATCTTGTTTTTAACTTTTTCCTTTATGGGATGTTCTGTACATAACATGTGTGTCCTTTGTGTTAATATGTCAGGGCCTAAATGGAAAACAGCTACGGCTGATATGAGCATCCCTGGTAAAATAAAAGATTTTTGAACTCGGTTTACAGAACAGTTAAACGCTAGCTCATACAGAACTTTTCAAGACTATTGTGAGTTTCCAAATGCTTGTGGAGTTGTTCAATGGATTTGAGAATATGATAAAGCCATCCGTTATACCACTTGAGAAGTTGTTGGCATGGCAAGGTGAAGAATGTTGTCTTAAAATATGATGCTGAAACATGGCTGGGCTCACAGATAAACCCATAGGTAATTTCAAGTAATGCAAAAAATTACAGACAAAATATGTAAAGTCACAATATTCTTGGCAACATTTGATCAAGTTCAAACAATTAAAAGCTTCTTTCAGATACCATGACACGTACAATTGTTGGTTGTGTCTGGCCAATCGATTGAATGTTTCCTTTTATCAGAGGAAAGGGCAGGTTTCGTTTAACAATCTTTGTATTGAGAAATCTGAGGTCTGTTACAAGCCCGAGCGCTCCGAATTTTTCTTCTGGAGTAGCATTACTGGACTCGAGTAAGAGGAGTGGTGTTCTTGTAACACTCCCAATTGAAAAAGATTCTCAATAAGTTCTCTGTCAATGATAGTCTTTTCAGCTGGTATAACTTCCAACGGTTGTGCGTAAAATGGTTTGTAGTCTGTCAGGTCGAAGTCATACGTACATTTTCTTTCCTGGGATCTGTTTAAGAAATGCAAACTTTTCTCTTAGGTTTGTATAATTCTTCGTGAGACAACTCAGCAGAGGTGTCTATAGATGTAGGTTGAAGATTGCGTCTTTCCATACGTACGTCAGTTTTTTGGTCAGTTGGCATTTTGTTGTAGTACAGTGTGTCGCGGTCGTCGGTGCAATAATTGAGAGTAGGCTACATCTGTAAGGAATCTTAAATCAATAAAATTTTCCTTTGCAAAAAGTAACTGGTTTGTTTTGTAGCGACATATTTGTATAGCCATTTTGGAATTGGAGAAGCATGTGCGAAGTACAAAATTTGTAAATGTAATTTGTAGGTTTGATAAATAAAGTTGCTCACATAATGGAGGTCAGATGGAAGTGACAGACACCATATGAATGAGTTGTGGTTTAAACAAAAGTTTCAAATGTAGAATGTCTAAAACGTAATTTTTTGTGTCGAAATGCAAGACAAGCATATATCACATAAAGAAGGAGAGCCAATAACAAGATTTACACGACCAATGAAACTGTGAGATTGAATTTTGACAGGAATATCGAGTTGAGAAAAATTGTCCATTTCCAACTTTGAAACATACTTGTGGAATTGAAATTTTGAGTAGTTGAGAAAGAAATTTCTATTGGCTCACAAAATAGTCACTTGCACCAGAATCAATGAGTGTCAAGCGCTTCTCACGATTTGGTAACATTGCCAGTACCATATTTTTCCGATCTAAGCTTACACAAGGTTAAAAGAGTGTGGTATGGCAGTCATAGTTGGTGCTTCACTGTTCACAATTTTGTCATTTTCTGGTATATTTTCATCAAGAGTTTGGATTGTAGGAATGCTGTTCTGGAGCACAGCTGCTGAGATTATCTGGTGATGAATTTTCATCACTGGTAACATCAACATTGCATGACAATGGGTGAATGGATGAGGGATGCTGAGATGATGAAGAACAAGGTGACAATGAACATAGGCCTACATTAATTTCATTACAGTGGACAATGGTTTGTTCAATAGGATCATCAATAGCAGGGGAAACAGTTTGGTGCGGCCAATCTCTTCCCCCTATTGAGTAGTCCGACAAAATCTGACTCAAAACGAAGAGATACGACAGCATATTTCGGTCTACCTATTGAGTATCCTGTTCCATCTACTTAAAAGCATTGGACTGAAGAAATCTCTTCAGTTTACGGCACACTGTACAACTATGTTGCCCCTGACGGTCGTTCAGGAGTCTCATATTTTTCTGCCGCAATTGGGCGAATAGCCATGACGTGGCTTTTCGTAATATTTGCCAGATCTGCTGCCAGCTCCACTGGCGGTCAAGGCTTCATTTAAGGGGAACCTAGAGTTATTCTTAAACTCTGAACAGAGGCACACAGGGAGTCCTTTACAGGTGCTGCTGCCTGTTGCTTTCCCACAGAAAAGTTAGGCAACCTTAAAAGCCTAATCAATGGACTTTTTGCCTAGGACCTGACAATATCCTTCATGGATTCAGGTAATCCTTCTATAAACTGTGTTGTGACCATTTTATGGTCTTTACTGTCACCCTTTATGGCCAATTTCTTAGCTCTAGTATTCTTGTATGTGAGCTATGCCTCACCTGGCAAGATCTGCAGATTGGAGAACTGCTCCACTAGGTCGGCCCTGCAGACATGAATGGTGAAGTTTGACTTTAAAAGTATGTTCAATCTCTTATCTTGTGATTCATCCAGCTCTTTAGATGAATTTCTTCACTTCTTTGATGTGATATCGAGCACATCAATAATGGTCATTACCACATTGATTCTCATTGCATTAAATTTTATTCTTATTGGTGCTATGATCGCTCTTGTTATAAAAATCCAGCAATTGCAAGTGCTGGTTGCTGAAGCAACAGCAATAGTCCCTGCTAAGGTGCTTACATTTACATTACCAACGACAACAGCAATCACCAGCACATACTTTATGCGGGCAAAGATATATGTTTTCCTTTTGGTGCTTATGTTGCTGTCTGATTGCAATAGTTGTTCTCGTCTCAGCCTTATGTGCCATTGGACAAAGTCTGGCTCAATAAGTTTCGCCCTGTGAACATTTGCACCAACATTTGTTTTTCACCTTCTTGTCTGGCCATGACTGCATAACTCTACCTTTTGCAATTCTTCTTGCTAATGTTTTCCTTGATGGCTTGGCCAGCACTATTGGTTTGCATGCAGTTGCAATGCACATTTGTCCTGCTCCCCACGCTTGGGTATTCAGTGGATGTGCCCCACATAGGCCATTCTCGCAGAATGGTCCAATCTATGACCCTATCACAGTAAAGAAGCCCCAGTGAAGCCTACATCTCATCCATTTTTGTCAAAGCAATCTCGGCAAAGGTACCAAGAGCAATAATAAGAAAAATCAGTACAGCCTCTCAGTGAAGTACAAAATCATTTATTCCAGATCTTCATAATACAATCATTTATATTTAAGCAGCATAGCTTACTCAGTATAAATACTGGTTTACAATTAAGCCCTAGCATAAAACAAATATTCAGATAAAACATAGAAAAATAGAACTATGATATATATAGGTTAATATTATTTCAGTTGGACAGCTGAATTTTAGACATTTTTATATATCTAGCTTGGCCTATGGGTTGCAGATCATCAAGCAGGGTCACAAATTCAACGTTTTCTTTAACTATAATAGAAAATTACAAGTCGGAATAGCAAGAACATTGAATATTGGGTGAATTCTCTGAAACAGGAAAAAGCAGGGGGTATCCTTGAGTCTGACAGTCGGGTTTCCAAAAGAGAAATTAATTATGCAGCTATCTAGAACTTTTCAGTCTATTGGAAAAGCCCATGATAGAGCCCAAAATAGTTTGACCGGCTTCCTAACTGCATAGGCTACTTTACAAATTTAAATTAAATCAATGCCATAAACCAGCAAAGGATCTTTCAAATCTGACAAAATTCAACTAAAATACTCAAGCATGTGATAACTAAGAGAAAAACAGGGTTTTAGAGCTTTGAAAAACACACGTGACTTGGTCATGCTGCTGATACTTTTTGAGTGGATAAAGGACGTCCTTGGGAACATACTGGTACCAAATATACTGGTACCAAATATACTGGTGTAGAAGCTCTCATTCAGCCAGTTCAGCCTTAATAATAGTATCCGACTCAAGGTTACCCTCCTTAAGTGTCCGACTCAAGGAAACTTACCCTATAATAGCTAATATAATAAAAACAGTAAAACTTTAAAGCAATTTTGACAAGACTTGCCCAAAATTCTTGGGGTAATAGCTGTCTGGTGTCAAAAACAGTAATTTAGTCACCTAAACGGGAACATTTCTGTCGAATGACCCAAATGACTACTAATAAAATAACATATGACATGAAGGACTCATAACATATATTAGGCCTATATGAGCTGGGGACTGGGCTATCTTTTTTGTCAACATTTTTTTTGCACAGTCGTTTTTTCCAAGATGTTTTCCCCAAAATTTCTTACCACACCAGATGACCTGCTTGCATCACCATGGCAACCACATTGCCTCACTTAACTACACACAGTTTTTAAATACCCTGTTTTGCCACAATGGGCAATTCTAGTAGGCCTACATATTCTTTAACATAGGCTATTTCTTCAGCCTTCATGAAATTAATGTACTATTTCAGATATAGATATTAGATATACATAAACAAGTGCATTTATTATTAAGAAGATGTACCTTCTTCAATGCTTCAATGCATCAATGCATATCAACAAACTTGATGAGGTCCTTGGGCAGATCTCCTTCGCCAAAGGGCACTTGCAAATCACTAATTGCCATTGCAGCAAATCTTTGCAATGTTGGCAATTCATCAAACTCCCTCATTTGATCCAAGATGTTGGAGATCGTGAAGCATTCCATGTCTTTCTTGCTGTTAACAAGATCATAAGCAGTCTTTTTGTCTTTGTTGCGAGCATGCACATAGATTCCACGCTGTAACAGCAGAGCAATCACTTTTTCTGTAGCCGTAACGCATCGTGTCGGCCTATCCTCGTGACCTTCCTCTCCAGCCTCTCCTCCCATTGGTGGAAGTCCCATGTCAACCAAAACTTGCACCTCCATTTCTTCTTCCTTCACAAATGCAAAATTTTCTGGCCACGATCCAATAACAATATGCAACAAGGTATTACCGTCCGAGTCTGTCTTATTAATTGGAAACCCAGTTTCAGCAAAGATTTCGATCAAACCCAATTTGTACTCAACAAGAAATGACTCATCGTCGAACAAGTGCATGGGGGTATACCTGCCATCCAATAATGTATGCAGAAGTGGGGATTGATATTTTGTCGCAGGGCAGTGGACTTCAGAGACACTCTGGCGCAATTGTGCCACAATGGACTTGGCAATCTGTCGGTCCACATCCTCGGTGTTGTTTGACTCATGATTAATCTGCAACAGAAGCATGACTAAACCTCCGACTGCACATATTGTTCGTTTTGCATCGCTCATCATTTCGCTGATGACTCCTGGTCGTGTTTCTGTTTTCAGAGCATCCGTCATCTTGGTTGCGCTCTCTATTCCAACCTGCGCAACAGTCGATAAGACCGTCAAGTCCTGTCTGTAAGTCTTCACATCGGACAGGTAGCTTAACAAGCTAAATGCATTGAGAAGAGTGTTTGCGAAATACAAGTATTCGTTCTGCTCCCGAAAGATCTCCATGTAATGATGAACAAACAGATTGTAATCGACCATCTCCACTTGCGCAATTTCTGAGGAAAAGACAATAAGACTTGTAAGTAGAAGGACAAATAAGCACATATATATAAATCAGTGAGTCAGTGACAAGTTATTCATGAAAAATTGACAACCAGCAAATCAGAGACTTTAATCAGAGAATTCAATGCTTTGGCTTGTAAATGTGATTGTTGGAAAATAATGCTTCAAAGGGTCACTCAAGTTGTGTATTTCATTTATTACTTGGACTTGGCCAAACCTCGAAACAGCAAGTGAGGTAGGCCTACAGCATAATCATGATAATAGGTTGGTTATGACACATGCAAGGGAACTTGGCTCAACCTACCATCCAGCAGTGGTGAAGGTACAAAGTGCAAGAATCTGCCCTTGTAGATGCGTTCTCTTGCAAGGAGGGCTTGGATTTTTAACATTTCTTCACTGTCTTTGTATGAATCCAACTCTTCAATAGTTTCCCATTCTTTCATGTTGCCATAACAACCCAGAGGAGGCAATGGAACCTTGGGGATGTTGTGTTCCTGTCGCAATTGAGTCGCTTTAAGCATCGACTTGTACGGAGAAGGATTAACAGGAGCCAAGGCAATCGTTTCGTAAGCTTCTATTTGTTGTAAAACAGGATACTCGCTGTGCTGCAATAACTTCATTGTAAGGCGGATATTGTAATGACTGGCGATGTCAAGGCCAGTATGCTGGTTATTATCACGCACATGAACATCGGCCCCCTTTTCCAGCAGTTCAAATGTCCTTGCGTCAGAGGCATTGCAAGCATAGTGGAATGGCGTCCTTCCATTGGAGTCCTGCTGGTTGACTCTTGCTCCCTTTTCCATCAAAGATCTATATTGAAAGCAAACCAATTTATTAATCATTTACTGTGCTAATTGTCATCTGGTAGGTATACTTTAAAATCAGGCAACAGTAGCCTTCGGATATGTGACAGAAGCGAGCAGGCTACAACATATTACTAGAGGTGTTTGATTTTGTGCAACTCAGCCAGCAGGAGGTAATGACCAGTACAGTATGTCGCAGTCGGCCGAGGTGATGCAGTGCTGTCATAGTGCCTCTGTTGCAGAGGAATCATACCAAAGCTAGCTGAGAATTTATACCAAAGCTAGCTGAGAATTTATAATTGATCATCTGAAACTATTTTGCTGATGATTGGGGTAAATTATAAACAGGCTTTGGCATGATTCTTCTACAACAGAGTCACTATGACAGGACTGCATCACGTCGGCCTACGGCGACATAATGTACTGGTCATTACCTCCTGTTGGCTGAGTTGCAAACTGTTTTCAGAGCTTTTGCTCAATCACTGTTGGTAGTCAAGGACCTTCTAAAATGATTTTCAAACTGGTGTATTTAACAAACCAATGAAAAATACTATTTTTGAGGAGTCCAAGAAATATACCATATAATTTCTCTACCATCTTGTTCCATAAATTTATCATTGTGAAAAACAATAATCACCTCATTATCATTATGACAGGCCTTTCATCATTTGACCGCACGGGTCCAATTGGAATTGGAGGGCCATCCATAAAGTCATATTCCATACAGCAAACATGAAGAGCCGTCTGGCCGATGCTGTTTGTTTGATGTACGTCTGCTCCCGATTTCAGTAATTCTTCAACAACCAGAGGATACAGACGTCTTGTGGCAATAATCAAAGGTGATATCTGGAATTAATGATTTGATATCAATTTTTTGAGACAAGTAAATTTTTTGGTACCATAACTAACTCATCTGTTAAATGTGACCATTATATTAATATTGACTACCAGTTGTTGTTTGCAAAGCTGTCTAACGACCAGTTTTCAAAATACTAGGACTTCCATTTGCGGCTGAACACTGATCAGCTCTTTTGCTATTTTAGTGGATAAGTGAGTCAGGGAGAGCACTGCATATCATTTAAGTGGCAGTGCGAACACTGACAAGCTAAAAAAAAAAAATCCAAAAATAAACTTATTTTTCCAAAAAAAATTAATAAGAAACCAATTACTCAACCAACAATTTTCCACAAAAAAAAAGGATAAATTTTCCAAAGATGAAAAAAAAGAATTAATTTTCAAAAAAATTTATAATTATAAAAAATATAATGTAAAAATTCCAGCATTAGCCTCCCCAACCCTGAAACTTTTTTTCATTTTCCAAAACTTTTTTTCCTTTCCAACCTATTTCTGTCCAAGTTATTTCTCCAAATTTTTTATTAAACAAACCTAAATAGTATGCATGTACACCACACGAGAACTAATTTGAGTGTCTTTAAAATGTATCTTTTGGGTCTAGGAGTGCCGTGCCGTCTTCATACTTTGATAATTTGCAGCAGACTGCATATGACTGGAGCTGAACTGTAAAAAAAGGAGCTAAAAAGTAGTCCTTAATAGGCATTCTTACCCCATCTGATGATCCAAGCCCTCCACGCTTATGTCCAATTAAAGACTGCTTCCCAGCCGTGCAAGGGTCCTGCACTGAACCACTGCAATTCACGTCCGCATCTCTGCTTATCAGCATTTGGACAACTTCTAGGGAACCTAGAATAAGAAATCAGGAAAAAAAGACAGAGCTTGTATGACTTCAGCGAGTTACTTAAGTAATAGTGTTAGTAGCCATTTATATCCACACATGAAAACTTGATGTTAAGAGATTCCTGACCATTTTTACCAAAAAGGTTGATGGGTGATTTTGATAAACTCTGAAAAGAGACTCTATCGGCCATCAATTGTCCAGTAATCTAATGAGGTTGTTCGTAGAATCAGAGTCCTACTTCCCCATTTCACACTATTCCTCAGCCGATGGTGGAGGCTTTTGCTATTGATATGAGGGACAGGTACAGTCTGGCATTTGACGAAAAAGGCGGACGTGGCTTGTTGGCCTACTCATTGTTGTATGCTGAGGCAAGTAGAACAGTCTTGAGAAGTAGGGGAAAAGTAGGGAATTTACAAAAGCCGTTTTACAGACCTGCAAAGTAGAGAAATAGTATAAGGAATTTTGATCTGAAGCAGGCAATTTTGATTTGCTGCAGCATTTTACCAATAATGAACTATTAAGAATGGTGGGAAAGACTGTCATGAAATTTTAATATTCAAATAATCAAATTTTAAGAAAATGACGGGAAATTCAAATATTCAAATTCAATAAAATGGCGGGAAATTTAAAATCCAGATATACCTGTCCCCCGACTACTAGGGCCGGTTACCCTCACAACCCCAAATAATACTACTTATGGTCCCCACTACCACTTTGCCCCACACATTGCCTAAGATGCCGATGGCATTCACCTGCTCTACTTAAAGACAGTGGTCTCTTTGGCTAAGACGCTACCTGAGATGCTGAGTAATGATCATATGAAATGGTCTAAGATGCTGTCTAAGATGTTGCTTAAGATGCCTATGAAGAAATGGCTGGAAATTCAAATATTCAAATTCAAATATTTAAAATATGGAGGGAAATTCATATTAGGTCAATTAATTAGGTCCATTAATTAGGTCAATTAATTAGGTCAATTAATTAGGCCAACTAAGTCAACCAACTAGGTCAACTAACTGGGTCAACCAACTAGGTCAGCTAACTAGGTCAAAGGTCAGGTCATTTAACTATTTTAAAGGTCAATTAACTAGGTTGATTTGGCACTTAAAGCTACCCCTCAGTAGTAGTGGAATTGCGATATTTTGGTTTTTTGCCAGTAAAAAAAAATTATTTTACTAAATGACTTTTTGTCATAATTCCCAAGAAATATCGGATAATACAAATCAATTGCCAGGTATTCAACCTTGGTTCTTTGTCTTAGTTTAGTAAGATAACAAACCACAATGCAGGCATTGTCAGCAGGATTCAAAAATTTTATAAATAAAGCTCTGTGGGGCACAGTGAGACAGTTTGAGGCGGGGCACAGTGAGACATCACAAAATACACATGAAACGACCTGGATGTGATGCACAGCTCACAATTCTCTGTTAAAACAGAATGCCTAATATTAAACTACTAATTTTAGTGAACCATATCCAAACAGAAGCATCAGAGAAGAATTTTGAATCTTATGTAACAGGTGTAAGTCGTGCATGCGTCCTGTGCTATGAATTTTGCAAACATGCTCAAAAAAGGACCTAAACAGTCACCAAGCCAGCTGCTTTTACATAGTATACAGCAGTTTTTTTTAGCAACGATTGATAGAACAATTCAGAATGTCCAGAGGATCGGCAGTAATGGCAGCAGATGCCCTGTCTCACTGTGCCCCACCTGCTGTCTCACTTTGCCCTGCCCACTGGGCACAACCAACCCCAACCCTGGTTGTGCAGGGTGTACCCCGGATCAGCCGGGGCAGCCCAACCTCCACTTTGTGGAGGGAGTTGCACTTTCATTTTTTGTCACCGCCGTATGATGATGAGATGAGAAGACTGTGAGTCTGGCACAGTGGCACAAAAGTCATACCCTATTGATGCCCAGGGTCTTTCAGAATACTGGATACAACCCGCCTCCATTTAAAGTCCCATGGGCTCGGACTAAAGTGAGGTTTTCATGCCATACGGCTAATATAATTTAATTAAATGTAATGCCTGTAGGAAGCCAAGTGATTCCGTGACATGATTCCGTAACAGTACATGGACATACTTATACTATGAAAAATAAAAATATAACGAGTATCTTCTTGCATGAAATGATGCGATCGGCGATTAATAGTTTCTTGCTTTAAAATCACATCTTGAATAAAATTGGGTCTTAATGGAGGGAGTGGGCTTTTATTAAAGAGTGTGCTTTTAACACATAAAATATGGTAAATACTATTAGAATCTACTATAGACCTACGTTTTTCAGAATTGAAATTTGTAATCACACAAACAAAAGGTTACAACATGGTGAATACATTCATTATGTGCAGTAGAATAATAACACATTAGTAACACATGTAGACTCTTAATTACCACTTATAAATTACAGGGCTTCTGAATGTGGTGGTCCAACAATTACTAGGTAATTTAGCTATGTTAACCTACCTCAGGCTACAACTATTTATCAGAAAAACTATGTTCAACATACACATAAATCCTAATTACATGCCTAATTTTATAGCTTCACATGGGAAAAGAGGAATCTAGACACTTATGTTACTCGAGGGAATAAGAAGACCAGTGTGTAGCAGGCTTTTATTTTCTTTCTTTCTTTTTGCCACCTGCTTCAACAATTACACCAATATTTTGAACATTAATTTACAGTCATCATATTTACATGGAATCTCAAGTTATTTTCCTTGCCGTTGAACTGTGATGTCAGAGATGACTCTATCTAGCATTGCAATATATGTAAATTAACTACTAGCTATGATGTCATTTCAAACTGTTTCAGATTCGCCAGCTTCTAGCCAATGTTGATCCTCCTGAACTGAGCGTCACCACAGCGAGCTTGACCAAACTTTGGGGTTAAAAAAATTGACCAAGAAAGCGATTAGCGCAATGATATAGAGGAAGGTCAGACGAACATTTGATGTATCAAACGAAAAAATCTGTTGGGAATTTTTTGAGATATTTGACTTTTAGATTTTTTATTTATCACACCCTTTTCTTAGCATGCAATCTCCATGAAAAAGTGATCAAAACTGTCCATTTTTCCTGTTAGGTAATATTTAAGATAAAAGTTATTATTCAGAAGTAGAAATATGCAGTCATTGTCTCTGCAGATAGTATGTACCACTTCATCCAGACTGATAGGGTGTGATAAACCTGTAACAGCTAACATTTTTGGCTAAAGGCCTGAGAAAATGTTTGCAATACCAGGTTGTGTTAGATACATAATTCTGGTAAATGATATTTGCAAATTTGGTCTCATCATCTCATTGTAACAGGCTTTGTTGAGTTTTTTGTGCATTTTATCACATATTTTGCCCCCATGAAACAAGCATTTCATAGCAATGTAAAAGGATAGACAAAGTTGAGTAAATTATAAGACAATGCATGTATAGAATGTTTTTAAGTATAAGCTTCACCATGGAGTTGAATCTCCTGATATTACATGAAAAGTCTTTGCAATTGGACAAAACGACAAAAATAAGATTAAAAGCTATAAATTAACAGTAATATTCTTGCTTAATGTATTTTGAGTACTTAAAATGGATGTTGGGTGTTTAATGATGGTGTGGGTTATCTGGCATCCAAAATCAACCAATCTTTAATTGCACAGAACAACAAAAATAGCATAAATTCAGTAAATTATGTGAAAATGTAGTTAATACAAATATGCACAACTATTGCACATTAAGACAGCAATGTCAAAGTATTTTATTCCACACTTAACTATATGCTTCTAAACATTCTATATATGTGTTTTCTGATGATTCACTCAACATTGCCTACAGACAGACACACAATAGACGTTTATTTACATAATGAAAATACATATATATACACATTCATTTATAGGATCACACATTTATACAAAAGAATAGAAACAAAAAAACTTTCATTATGTAGGGAGATTCCTCTAAGGCCAAAAAATGGCCGCTATCGAGGAACCACCCTAAGATAAAAAAAAAAATACTTTTTTTTAGGAACCTCCTACACTTTACAAGGTTGCAAAAGTACTTGTTTCACAGTGTTGAAATTTCTTTAAAAACACATAAAAACCTAAATAATACACCATAGAGTTCAAAAGTGAAGTAGATTCTACTACAATTATTCAGCAGAATGATGAAACTGAGGACGAGCTGGCAAATAAACATATTTTATACATTTTCTGAGAAATTTTTACAGTTATAGGTTTATCACACTCTGTCAGTCTGAATGAGGTGGTATGTACTTGCTCTTGTGGCAATGACTGCATATTTTTACTTCTGAATAATGACTTTTATCTTAGATATTACCAGGAAAAATGGGCAGTTTTGATCATTTTTAGATGGAGATTCCATGCTAACAATAGGGTGTGATAAATAAAAAGTTTAAAACTCAAATATCTCAAAACATTCCCAACAGATTTTTTCTTTTGATACATCAAAGTGTTCGTCTGATCTTCCTCTACATCAATGCGCTGATTGTTTTCTTGGTCAATTTTTTTAACCCCAAAGTTTGGTCAAGCTCGCTGTGTCACAGTTTCAACAGTGTCAAGGTAAGCATTTTATCAGGGATGGCACCTGCAACCACTTCATCACAGCTTGATAGCCAACAGGCTGACAGTTAACTGTGCATCACAGTTCAAACATTGATATTAAAGGAAGCCGTACATTTGAGATCCCAATGATCTTTCACAGGCAATCACTAGTCTAATCCTACCAAATGGGAGCTTTGTGAGCATTCACAGTAGACAACTGTTATAATCCCAACAGAGTTAATCTACAAACTTGCTAATTCACAACTTTAAACTTGGATGAATTTGCTATAAACAAAAGGCTTTGACAATTTGTTTGTAAACACATGGATCCGATTATGTGATGTATATTTGTTCTGGCAGCCCATTGGCTGAGGGGCTGTGATGTCGAGCTTGCATGGGTTTTCCCAGACTCAATTTTGACTATGACATTGAGTTGAAACAGTGATGCTCATTTTGATGGATTCACATTGGCTGTAGAAGCCGGGGAATCTGACCCAGTTTGAAATGACATCACAGCTTGTAGTTAATTTACATATATCGCAATGCTAGAATAGAGTAATCTCTGACATCACAGTTCAAGAGCACAGAAAAGAACAGACGATTCCATGTAAATATGACGAGGACTGTAACAAGTTTTTACAAACTTGTGTATTTTTGAGGGTTGAGTTATTCTGTAAGTGTGCTGGTGAAATGTGACCTTGTTTTGCCAAGGTCTGAAATCATACTGTCCCTTCAAGGATTCCCTTGAAGGTAATGAATGGAAGGGCCACGGGCCCAAAATGCCGCGGGAATGCCGCCAGTCTGCCGCTAATTTGCGTTTCTATAGATCTAAATCCTTTCGTAATTCGTACCAGTTGTAGATGACCCACTATATACTCCTCAACACTATTACATCAAAACCATGACCAAGCAAAATCAAAGCAACATTCTTACCAGAAAAACTTGCCAGCAGCAAGGGTGTCACCAATCCCAAATCTGCCTTGGCTTTGCAGTTGACAAGACTGGGGTTTTCTTGAAGAAGAGACTCCATCAGTTGGGTATCTTTCTTCATGACAGCTTCAAATAACTCCATAACTTTTGTATTTTCCATCCTTACGATACTGTTTATCTGGTTTATCTCAATCACCCTCAGCAGCTGCCTGTAATCACAACTCCGCCTGTCTAGCTCCAGTCTCTGAAGACACATACATGCATGGATTTAACTGGGACAAGGTGTGACCTACTTCAGCATGCTGCAGTGCACAATGCTCACAGCCTCACATTGCTCAGCTTTTGGCGCCAAAAATGCAGGTGATCACGTGACTCAATCCACATACATGCAGCACCTGGTGTCTAAATGTTGAAATAAATGTTGAAATATTTTATTGCGTAAAAACATAACAAAAATAAAACCAAAGGGGGGTTAGAGTTGGGAAACATAGATACTCCCCCTGCAACAATACTATTATAGCTTATTATGTACAGAGATTTTCTTTTTAAATGATTTTACAGACCTTGAGCATACAATTTCATCAGTCAGACGATTCGAAAAGGGTACAATTCTATTAATCCAATATAGTTTTCTTTTGTCAGTTCGGCTAAAATACATATATACAACTTAACAAGTGCTTCCTGTGACCTCTTAGTCTATTTACAATTGAATAGTAATCCTGGACATTACTAGTTTACTACAGGGGAACAAGAAGTGCAACGAAGGGATCATCTGATTTGTGGCCAAAGTGGTCTTGTGACGAGTGATTTCTCTATGCACCATTGAGGTTTATTCACGATTGACCATATGGTCAAGACACAGATTCACAGCTTCAGGTGTTATCAACTGCCTGTTCACTTCACAGCTTCAATTCTTCTTTTGTATTTGACCACTTCTGGCTCAGTTTTGTTTCAGTCACAGAACAATGACAAACTGCAAATTTCTTACAATGGGATGGCGTGCATTGATTGGAATTGAGCTGAACATCCAGATTTTCAGGGGGGAGGGCCTTGGAATTTTTCCTCAATGGGAAATTATATTTTATTTTGTGGTAACAGCGACATTAATTATTTATTTTTCAAGCATCCCATATCCCAAAATTTTCATTTCTAAATCAAGCAACACCCCGTTAATAAAAGCCCCACCAGAAATATTTATTTTAAGACTGCACAGAAAGAGTTTATTCATTTTTTATTTTTAAAAAAATCCAAACCAGAGCTTGTGACAAAAAAAATCATATGAACTGATTCTCCCTTTTCATAATCACAGATCATAATATATTTTCATTCACTCAGTAGCAACCTGCATGAATCCTGGGACTTGCCAAAAATTACTCATAGTTCATGTGAGGCAAAATGAGCAATGATGAAAATTAAATGTTCTCATATTATGCCCTGTATGATAGAAACAATTAAGAGACCTCATGGTAGGATAGGCCTACACCACCACACACTCACCAATCCACCAATTTCTTAACTTAAATCTCTCTTATCCTCACAAAGCCTCAAATTCCCTCATCTTACCTTAAATTCCCTCACCTGGCCTCAAATACCATCAACTAGCCCCTCAATCAACTAACCTCAGCTCAACTCAACTACCCCCAGCTTCACCCTCTGTATCCCTCAACGACCGTTGGTTACCCCTTAATAACAGTGGTTACCCTGTTAGACTATGTCGGCACGAGGGTGAATCATGCCAGGAGGGCTGTTGAGAGGGGTTGGGGTAGGATGGGTGATAGACTGATAGGCCTTGACATCCGGTACTACTTGATTTTATTGGACCAGCAGGGTGCAGTACACAGTAGTAAGATGTTATGTACCACTCTTGGTACCGATGGAACTTTTATAGATCGATCATTGGTTGTCCAGACAGGACACTAAAACTGAACAGAAATTATTTATTTAAAAAACAACAACTCCCAAGCCACCCCCCCCCCCGCCCTTGGTATGAAATGTGCTCCCTGAACGTTGCATAAAAGCAAGTTCTAATCCTTGAGGTTTGGCAATCACACAAATCTGGGCTGTTATTCATGCTGTCTCTTGGTTATACCTTGAAAGTAACCAGGCATGACTGTTCACCAAACTGCTAGTGGTCAAATATAAAAGAGAGTTTACAAACAGTGGTCAAATACAATAAAATTGCAATAACTGTGACACAACTCAAAAAGGTGTCTGGCCATATGGTCAATCGTGAATAAACCTCGTTGACCACACAGTGTAAATATTTGCCAAGGTGAAGACAACAAACAATTAGTACTTTTCATTCGAAGATAAAGAGGTGATCAAGTTCAACAAAGCAAAAATGACGTAGATGATCGCAGTTAGGACAATGTACCAGTCCCACATTGTCAGACAGTGCACTGTATCCAGTCAAGTAAAAATTACTAATAATAATTATTTTGAAATGGTATTCAATTTATAAGTGTTTTTTCTCTGGTACATATAGTTGTCATCAGCATCCTGACTGACAACAGTCTGCTGTAGGCCTAAAAGCAGGGCTCGCAACTACAGCAGGCTATTGTAGCCTCATCAGCATCATCAACTGACAAAATATATACATACATGTGAATGAATCCATGAATCCATCAATCATTATCTCTTCACCTTGTTATATCTATCTATCTATCTTCGACCAGTGGCAGTTCCAGGGAGGTCCTAGGGGGGGGGAGGTCTGCCCCCCGCCCCTAAACTGCTCCCAAAAATATCAAACTAGAATTACCCAGCATTGATAAATGATCAAAGGAGGAGCAGTTGAATTTTAAAAGGATCTTTCTGAATGTAAAGGTGAAATTGACTATGGATTTTTGGTGAAAAAAAAGTTAGTTTCCCACTTGACAGTGAAAAAAAAAAGTTTGTTGAGCACATGAAAATAAAAAGTCTGTTTCCACCTGTAGAGCAGAGTGGAGTAATGTTAAAATAGGCCGTGATAGTGGAACTCTCCTTTTTCCAGCTCTCCTGTGTTGACGAGCAGAATAAAACTATTTCTGGGAACAAGCTGCCATTTTGTACCATTGCTGAGTCAGTGGAGCTGGCATTCCAGGCCCCAGGGCACTTTTAATCCATTGAAAACATTACGGATTTGCATTGCCAAGTCTTAAATGGAATGTTATTGTTTAGCATGGATTGCCACCATATTCCAGTACTGTCAGGCTGATTAGACTTTGTTACGGACCTTAGAAACCCCGGCTCCATTGTTTCCGGAAATAGTTTTATTCTGCTCGTCAACACAGGAGAGCTGGAAAAAGGAGAGTTCCACTAACGCGCGCTATTGTGAAAGAAAGTGTGTGGTTCGTCCGCTGCAGAAAAAATTGTTTCAACGCTTTGCGAACCAAAATAAATGTTTGCCCTGGGGGTAAAAACCATAGCCACCCTAACTATCATGTGGTCAGCCCCGAAAATCCACAACTAAATTTGAGGGTATAGGTGTGTCTGTACAGGAACGCATAAATTTGTTTTCATAAAAAGTTGTGTGGAGGGGCATTTCAATTTTTAAAATGTCACTGAGGTTGAAAATGTTGGAGGGGGCTGGGTATTGCGACACAACACCAAATGACAGTACTTTGAAAAAGAATGGGCAAAATCTATCTATCTATCTATCTATCTAACTATCTATCTATCTAACTATCTATCTATCTATCTGTTTGTGTAGCTATGTATGTATGCATTTATGTATCATGCAAGGGGTGCCGGAACAGGGGGGGGGGCAATTGCCTCTCCTGCCCTTGTCTAAGGGGGGAGGGGAGCAAGGGTGCCCTTTAGATCTTAAAGAAAAAAACATTATTAGGCCTTATTTTACTAATTTTAGGAAGAAATTAGTAAGTATTTATTCAAAATTATTAGTGACTCTGTATTTAAATTTTGTCACGCGAAATTCGCACAAATATGATCAGCCCTTTTTCATCTGACCGCCGCTGCCGCTCGCGATTCCTTCCGGCACCCCCCTGCATAGGCAATATGTATATATCATTGAATACGCACGTCATAAAAATAGTTGAAAAGCAGTTCTTTCTTTGTTCATTTTATTTGTACCGTTTAAAAAGACTCATAGATCTATACAGCTTCCCGATTTTACCATATAGGCCAATCAGGATACACACAGGGCCATTTCCGGCTATGTGTCATAATTCCACAGCTCAGTATGGATGCTTACGGGCTGGGGGATGATATAAGACCACAATCCTTGTTTTACGGTAACCATTAAGAAGTCTGAAAGAGAGACTCCTCCTGTATCAGACTGATTGTCACAAATTTTAAGCAAGTTGTTACTGCTCGTAGTACAGCCCTACAGCTATTTTATCATTGAAAGCCCAAGATATTGCCTGAAACAGGCTAAGTTGACACGTTTGACAAAGAACCAAGTTAACCAGTGGGAGATTTTGTCTCATCTAAGATAATCTTTTCTGGGGAAAACTGATATGCATTTGCAGAGGTCAACCACATGATTTTATCACCACAAAACCATGTGATTTTCTGTTGACAAAACACCCCAGAAAATCACATGGTTAGTTGTGATGGATGGATAGATTTTTGGGGCTATATGTCCGGTATTTATGCACTGGGTAGGCTAATAGATCCGTCTCGATTTGTAGTTCTGAATTTATGTACATGTGGTGTCACCAAGCAATAGGAGCTCTGATGGAATCCCCTTTGCCATTCAACAAGGTGATTGGTGTTGTTGACCAAGCCAAGGAGTCTAACTTAATGAGTGCACATGTGTTTGTTGAATGTTTGATTGTTTGCGTCAGCTACGCTGTATTGTGTTCTCAAAACAGCAGTTCAACAGAAAAGTAGTTGTTATCATACAGATTGGGGAATTTTAACTTTTTAACAACCAGATAATTATTAACTGTTGTTCATAGGATTTCACTCACTTTGCAAATGGGCCCCAGCATGCTACCACTAGACCAACCCTCCCCCCACGGTTAAGTGGTGAAGATAGCCTCACAGAAAATAAAGTGATTAAGTGGTGAAGATTACCCCCAGAAAATCACATGGTTAGTGGTGAAGATTACCCCCAGAAAATCATATGGTTATGCGCCAACAAAAAAACCACGTGGTAAACGTTTGCAAATACATATCAGTTTTCCAGGTGATAACTGAGGAGGTAATTTTATGTGATAACCATCAGTTAACCACAAATGTTGTCAGCTGGGTATTGACGGATCCGGACAGGGTTGTCTAGGGGGGGCAGAGGTTTGGCATTCATGGGCCCGCGTTGGCATCATTTCCTCATTCGCAGGCCAACGTTGCTCCATCTATTCTTCAAAATGTCATTTCCATCCCAGTGGTCTGGGGAGGGAGGCTGCCCCCTCTTGATCCGCCACTGGGGAACCTTGTTGCTTTCTTTTATTCAAATTGACTTTTTCTGAACCAGCTGCTGAACAAAGTAACACAACAAGTAGATGAACTAATTCAACACATCAGTAAGTGACAATTCACAAAATTTCTTCTGCAATCAAACAGTTTTCAAAAGTGCAGAAATGAAATCTGGCTTAGTAGCTGGACCTTTGCATAGAAAGTACTTGGCCTAGTCATTAAATGAACAAAAATTAACTTAATCAAATAACAGCAATAGAACAGCCAATTTCAAATCCGAAACTATCAGTCACTGAACAGTGAACAATGTCCAGAATGATAATCTATGGAGACATTGTTGAGCACATCTGACAAGGCAGTTCCCCGGGGGCAGTTCACTGTACCCTATAACTGCCCGTCTCTATCTGCTGAGTCAGCATTTTCATTAATCATAACACTTGAATAATTGTGTTCTTCATGCATAACCTTAATGTGCTTGTTGCGGGTACTGGACTGACTAAAAGTTTTACCGCAAATTGAACATCCAAATGGTTTCTCTTGGGTGTGTACCAACAAGTGACTTTTAAGGTGATCCTTGCGCATGAAGCTTTCAGCACATATATAACATCCATACGGCCTCTCTCCACTGTGTGACTTGCTATGGCGATTGAGACATCCTTGACTCATGAACTTCTTCCCACAAATGGAGCATTCCCAGTTCTTCTCTGCACTGTGGGTTTTTGCATGAACTTCAAGACGTCTTTTGAAGCTGAACTTTTTTCCGCAGACAGAACATCCGTACGGCCTTTCTCCAGTGTGTGAAGACATGTGCTCCTCGATTTCTCGGCCTCTGTTTATCACCTTTCCACAAAGGTAACACAGAAATGGCGCCTTTGCACGCTCTCTTTTCTTGCGGTGGTTAAAGGAGCGCTTCACCTTCACATATGTAACACCGCTGGGACTTTCACGAGCTTTGTCGTTGTCATGGTTTTTCAGGTGCTTCTCAAGATGCCATTTCTGGACGAACCTTTTCTGACAAAGACTACACCCGTGTGACTTCTCTCCATGGACCCTTGCCATGTGATCAAACAGCTTGCTTTCAAGGCCAAACCCCTCCCCACAAGAAGAGCATCCGTGTGACTTTTCTCTCTTGTGTATTTTCATATGTACATCGAATGACCCTGCGTAAGAAAACTTTCGGCAACAGATGGAACATTCATACGGCTTTTCTCCGCTGTGGATTCTCATGTGTATTTTCACAGAACCTTTTTGAGTGAACTTCTTCCCACAAGAAGGACATCCATACATCTTCTCCGTTGTCCTGTTTTGCTTATCCCTCGTGTGCATATTTCTGTGCGTCTCCATGTTTCCTTTGCGGCTGAACATTTTACCACACAAGGAGCATCCATACGGCTTCTCGCCACTGTGCTTTCGCATGTGTCTGGTCACATGACCCTGGAAGGCAAACTTCTGATCACACACTGGGCATCCATATGGCTTCTCTCCAGTGTGAGTTCTTTGGTGGACTTGAAGGGAACTCTTGCGACAAAATGCTTTACCACAAACAGAACATCCGTGTGGCTTCTCTCCACTGTGGGTTTTCATGTGAAGATGGAGGTGTCCCGACTGACTGAACGTCCTGCCGCAAACCGAACAAAGGTGCGACTTCTCTCCTTTGTGAGTCGTCAAGATGTGCATTTCCATGACATATCTTGTACAGAAGTGTCTTTCACAAATGGTACACGGATGCCGCAGAGACTTGGACTGTTGGGCTGTGTCTAACTTCGGACTCCTCTCATCAGGGTTAGGGATTCTTCCAGGTTGTTTTTCAAAGCCTCTCATTGTGGAAATTATTTTTTTTTCGTATTTTATGGGTGGATGTCACATCTGTCTTAATCCATCCTTACTCTGGTAAATTGTTGTCTGTCCATTTCAACTGACTCTTGTTGATTTCAAGCAGTTTATACTTCGTCCACTCCATCATGCTTCTGTCTTTCAAAAAACCAGAAATTGCCCATAATTGTCTCGCCTGATAGACACCTGGAAAGAATATGAAAATTAATCAAAATATAAAAGGAGCAGGTGCATGTTTATTGCTTATCAAGGATAATAACTAATCATTTGATCATTATACCGATGAAAATAGTTGAAATACAGAGATGTTGCACATAATTATTTATATCTTTCAAAATTGGGGAATCTTGTGAGTGAGGGGGTTGGCCATAAGATATTCAAGGGGCGGGGTGCAGATTTTTCAGGAATTGACCACTTTTTATTGCATGGAAACACCAACCACAATTGTTCATTTCAAGTATGCCTCATGCTAAAATATGTTTTTTAAATCAAATATGTCTTTATAAACTATCCCATAATAATTCATTTTAAAACTGACCGGAAAACATTTATATATATATATGTATTTCACCGAATTCAAGGCCGTAACTAGTTCCATTCCTGCCATCTACGCCTTCTCTCATCAAACAAACTGTTTCATCCACCCATAGGCCGGTTATTAGGCCTACATGTATCCATTCTCCTACCATGTCTCTCTTCTTTCCTAGGTTCATATCTTTGCTCCAAAGAGGGAGAGAGTCATGCTAGTGGAAAGGAGGAGGCAGAGTATACATTTATAGAATAGAGGCAATAGTTTGAGAGGAGGCACTGAGAGGCATGCAGGTACTTATTTCCCATGCAGGTACATACATGCAATAGGGGACAGGAGGCAGAGATGGATGAGGGAGGAGGTAGAGAGACATTACACAGGAGGCAGGGAGTGATTTGGCTACAGCTGGGGGATTTATAGCAAGACCAAGTCACATGTATGGATGGAGGAGGCAGAATAGGCATGCTGGGCGGAGGTAGCCATGGATGAGGCAAGACTGCCGCAATAGGGAGGGTGATGGATGGTGCAAGAAACAAGAATGCATGAACCAAGGATGCATGAACCTAGACATCCCTAACTTTTGCCTCACCCTTGTATCTTACTCTTAAAACTCTATCTATTCAACTGTGCTGTCACCTCTTCTCCTCCATCCTCACACCAGCCACATCCATAACATTTTGCATGACGAATCCTACTGTCATTGCCTTTGAGTGTGGCTAATAAAATGCCTTGAATTCCTCTCCCATTTCTTATTAATCATCTGTGCCTACAGCCCTTTTCACGAAATCCCTTCTTGCACCTTTACGACGCCATTAAATAGACACTCACTTCACTTGCACCAACTCCCCCTGCTCTTCTCAGTGAGGCAATGTATTTCCGAGGGAGGGACAGCCACAAAAGCAACAGCCTCAGCTGTCCTGGGTAGACAACAAGCATTTTCGCGGGCTTTGCTCTAGATGTGTTATACCAACATGACAATTCATGTTATACACGCCTATTTAGTAAGAAAATATATAGATTGATTGATTGATTCATTTGATTGATGTTTATTTGCATTACAGTAAATCGACAATCTCTTATTACAAGTACATCACAACAATACAATAAACTCTAATGCTGGACAATTCCCCCAAAGCCTTAATCGGCTCATTCATGGGAATCGCCAAAAGACTACATAGATAGATAGATAGATAGATAGATAGATAGATAGATAGATAGATAGATAGATAGATAGATCGCCACTCAACTTTTCCCAGTCTTTTACTGAATGCCAAATATAATGAGTACTTCCCTGTTCTATATTCTTCACAAGTATATCATCGCAAAAATTAATGCACTTCAACAAATATCACTTGAAATGCATTTTCAGCCGCCCTGCCTCTCCAACGGCCATTCTACATTGTTCTATCCTACGGTTAAGACTATCTATTAAACTTTGCTGTCACCTCTTCTCCTCCATATCTACTCTACTCACGCTCACAACATCGTGCATGAAGCTTCCTACTGACATTGCCTTTGTGTGTGGCTGATAAAATCTCTGGAAATCCTCACTTACTCATTCGGAGAGAGCCAGCTCTCTCCCTCAGGGATTGGTATGATTGTCAGAAATTTTTGGATCGCTTGTCAGAGACAAGGGAACACTTTCCTAAGTGTTTTTTTGATTCAAGGGACTAATATGATGCATAAAAGATGCGTGGTAATGACTTTTGCTTCTTGTGATTCTGGTTTATTTAATATTAAGGTTTTAGTTTTCAACCAAATGGGTGTTTATTCATGCGGGAGCAGCCAGTAATTCATATTGACATGGAAAATTAAAGTTTTAAAATTTCTTTCTTACATGTTAAATTTATTTTGTTATGTCTTTAAGGCTTTATCTGGCTCCGCAGATAAAGAGTCAGCTTTATCTGGCTCCGCAGATAAAGCTGACTCTAGTGGTCGCCCCAGAGAAGCTGTCAGCGGAACTAGGGATGAACCTGTTTATGTGTCTTCCACCTCATCTTCAGACTCTGAACAAGATGAATACCAAATGCAGAGACAGGAGAAGAGACGCCTAAGGAGCAAGAAGAAGCAGAAAGAGCGCAAGGGAGCTGCAAGTGACCCTGTGTCAGGCTTGCTGGCTGCCACCCCAGTCAACACACAGTCGACTGCAGCGACCCTGAACAGCAACACAGCTGTGAAGGACATCTACCTGGGCAACGTTCATGTTGAGAGTACTGCAAGCTCTGTGTGCAGTCACCTTAAACAACATAAAATCAGCATAGATCCATCAAGTGTGAAGCTGCTTTCCCAAACCAAGGAATCGAAGTCCTTCAAGGTCACGATCCCAGATGCTGATCACGAGAGGGTTCTCTCCAAGGATCGGCCAGTGTGGCCGAAAGGGGTAAAGGTCCGGCCATTCTACCCGCGAAACCAGAACCGAGCATCACCCAGATCGCCTGGGATTCGCAGCGCACGGAACGGCACTCGTCAGCGGAGTGCAAGTTCGGGGAGGCACTACCGACCGGCCACTAATGTCCCTCGATACCAAGAGTACCACTACACCACAGACAATGAATGGCCCTGCCTGCCACGATCAGATCACCAAGAAGGAAAGGACAGTTACCAGTGGTCTGCAAATGAGCACTCTGGGTACGACTCGTGGTACAACCCATGGTACGCAGAAGATTGGCACAGGTGTTAACACTTGCTCCAATACAAATGACTGTGATGATGTAAATACCCATTTTAGTGTTGTGAATTTTAATTGCCATGGTTTTAAAAGTTCTTATGCAAGTATTCTTAAAATTATGAAAGACACTGATTGTATGTTTATTTGTGAAACCTGGGTCAAACCTAATGAACTTGTACACTTGTCTAGGATGTTGCAAGATGATGAAGGCTACTGGTGTAATTTGAAATCCAGCATTGATCCAGAAGAGACACTAACTGGTCGGCCATTCGGCGGAGTTGGCTTCATATGTAGGAGGAAGCCCGGAATCACCTATGTATCGATGCCTTGTGACAGTGACCGAATCATGGCGGTTCAGCTGGTTGTGGACAATAAGGTGTGTCTCACTGTGATTGGTGTATATCTCCCTTATTATGATGGATCAACGAGCAGGACGGAGTTATACTCAGAGACACTCGAAGATGTTCAGTGCTTAATGGACACAAATGACCCCTCACCTGTGCTCCTGCTTGGAGATATGAACACATCCATGCCTTTTGGTAAACATTTAAATAGACACTGGTATAAATCACGTCCGTTCAGCAAACATAGTTACCTTTTATACAATTTTGTGTGCCATAATGATTTTTACAATTGCAATTTTGACTTTAATCAAGATGTTGGTTATACATATTACAAAAATGATGTGACTTCATACATTGATCATGTGTTTTTCTCTAAATTCGCTTGTGATAAAATAACTAATTGTAAAATATTGTGTCTGCCTGATTTAGTGAGCGATCATCTTCCTATTAGAACTGATGTTGTACTTGATGTGAGTGTGGGTACAAGGGACTGCAGCAGGCTGCAGACTACGGCTACTAAGTTCCCCAGGATTGATTGGACGGACAACAGTCAGTGCCTGTCCTTTTCTCAGCGTATGGCAGAGGCAGCCAAGGTGCTGCCACCTGTTGACATTGACAACATCCATGACCAGGAGACTGCCAGACTTCAGGTGGACAAAATATGTGGCAGCTTGAAGGATGTAATTCACGGAGCAACCCGGATGGTCACCGATTCCAAGCATAGCTCCTACCAAGGGAAACACCGAAAGAAGCATTGGTGGAATGGAGATTGTTTATTCTACAGAGATAAACAGAGGTTTTGGTTCTCACTCTGGAAGGCAGCAGGTAGACCACGTATGGGGCATATCTACTCTTGCTACAAACTTGCCAAGAAGTCCTTCCGTAGTTCTTGCAGACATGCCATCAATGGCTCTATAGGACAAACCTTCAAGCAGTTAGACTACTTCAGTGGACACAGAAACATGAATAAGTTCTGGAACCTGGTGAGGAGAAACAAGTGCACCTCAGGATCCACTGTGAATGACATCAGTATGGACTCTCTCCACAGTTATTACAGCTCTAAATTTAGTTACGACAACAGTGATGTCACAGATACAGTTCGCACCGCAGATTTGCAAGTTCAACATCAGTATGAAAGTGTGAAACATCAAGTAAATAAAGACTTTGTGATGTCAGAGTGCATGCTCCAGTCATACATCAAGCGACTCAGGATGGGCTGTGCAACTGGTGTGGATGGCATATCAGCTGAGCATCTGAAGTGGGCCAAAAACACAGAGGTTATTCCTACTGTATGTCATCTGCTTACCCTGTGTGTCCGTTTTGGCATTGTTGGAGATTCCTTCACTAAAGGACTGTTAATACCCCTCCTAAAGAAGCCCAATCTGGATCCATCTGTGGCGAAAAACTACCGGCCGATTGTCATCTCCACAACTTTCTCGAAACTCCTGGAGATTCACGTACTCCAAGTCTGTGGCGAACATGAGTTCCATGACCTGCAATTTGGATTTGTCAGCAATAGGAGCACATCTATGGCTGCTGCCTTAACAAGTGATGTCCTGGACTTTTGTGTCAGCAATGGCTCAGCAGTTTATGTGTGTGCTCTCGATGCAGAAGGAGCCTTTGACGGCATTCCGCACAGCATCATGTTCTCCAAAGCGATTGGTATTGTCCCTACACTGTATTGGAGAATCCTGATCTACTGGTATAGCCGACTGACTGTGACGATCAAGTGGGGCAACAACATCAGCCATCATATTGACATCAGAAAGGGCACCAGGCAAGGAGGCTTGTCATCACCTTTCATTTTTAATCTCCTGTATCAAGACATGGTGAAGGATCTCGCAGACATGAGTTGTGGAATTCGTATTGGGTCAGCCACCTATAATATTTGCTGCTATGCAGATGATATCCTTCTTTGTAGTCTAACCATGTCTGGTCTGCAGAGACTGATAGATAATGCCAACAAGTACATTATCCAACACGGTCTGAGTTTTAACCCTGCGAAAACCACCTGTACCACATTTGGGAAGAGCCCACTGTCTAAACGAGAATGGTACCTGGAGAACATCCAGCTGGATGAATCTGAAGAAGTCAAGCATCTAGGCGTGATCCTGTGCAATAATAACAGAAGTCACACAGAAGCCCGGATCCGTTCTGCACGAAGAGCCTTTTACTCCCTGCAGGGAGCAGGAATCTGTGTTGGTGGCTGCAGTCCTAGTACCATATCACATATAATGTCAGTTGCAGTTAGGCCTGTTCTATTATATGGTATGGAGTGTATTTATCAGGATAAAACTGCTTTTAAAACTATCGAATCTGCTCAGGCTAAATTTTTAAAATCAGCATTAGGACTTAAAAGATCATGTAAAAATTCTCCACTTTTACAAGCGTTAGGTATTGATCGTATATCTGTGTCTGTTGAGATCAAGAAGTTGTCTCTGTTAAGGTCTATGTTGTTGTCCACATCACGTTGTAGTTTATTTTATCAACATTTACTGTCATGTGCCCTTAGCGGCAATCTTTCAAGTCACAGAAATCTAGTCAGTGATGTTCTTAAAACTTGCAAAAAATACAAAATTTCATTAGCACAATATCTATGTGATGATAATTACCAGCAAAAATGTAAAAATGTTATAAAAAGTAGACCGCCATGTGGTATCGCAGATAGCATAAAATACTTACTTCAAACCTCTTTTAACGTTACAAATGTTAACAATTTATTAAGTTCATTTTAAACTTGAAACCTGTTCAGTATTTTACCCGATTTTAGACTGTGCTATTTTCACTTGTTATACATGTTTTATGTACTCTCCTTTTGGAGGCAAAATAAAAATCTATCTATCTATCTATCTTTAAGGTTGTACCTGACAAAGTTAAGTGGTAATTTGGTAAATATTTCGAGGAAAAGGACAAATTCCAGTGTTTTATCAACATTCATAAATTCAATTACATTCACTGACTGCTCCCTCAGTGTTACACACAGACTCAGCCATGGTGTAAATGTAAAAGGGATTCTGATTGGTCAAGATCCTAGGTTCATGCTTCCTGGTTCATGATTGGCTCATGTCTTTCTGATAGCTTTTTGGACACTTCTGTTTTTTCATAGAGATATATTTATTCATTGCTCAGAATTCGTTGAAAATGCATATATCAGTCATGGTGTAAATGTAAAAGGGATTCTGATTGGTCAAGATCCTAGGTTCATGCTACCTGGTCCATGATTGGCTCATGTCTTTCCAATAGTTTTTCGGACACTTCTGTTAGGGCTAAAATTAAAATTTTAGGCTCTTTAGAATTCCCATATCTTAGACTGTATTATTTCGTTTTTTCATGGAGATATATTTATTCATTGCTGAGAATTCGTTGAAAATGCACTGGCCTATACTTTTTTTGTGCATTGTTGATGCTAAATGATGTTAAATAGCACATTTTTACAATAAGAGGATTTGTTATTCTTCTTTATTAAGTACAATCACACTAATTCAGTTTCATTCTATCTTTGTGATAAAATAAATATTTTTTTATTGTCAAGACAATTGATCTCTTCAAAAGCCATGAATTGGAAGTGTAGGCTGTAATCTGGAGGTGCCATCCAATTGAATGTGTATTTTCAATTGCATTTGATCCAAGCCAATGAATGGCACTCTCTGTAATCCAATTGATTGCAAAACCCACTTCTGATTGCCAGATTTGAATATAATTGCACTTTAAGTCATGTCTTTTGAATAACTGCCCTTTCATTTCTTGATCAAAGTTTATTTGCTGCAAGGTGTGACAGTTCTTTTAGACTTTTAGTCTGAATATTAATATTTAAAGATGATCCTCTCCTATTGGTTGAAACTCAATCTGTTCTTATTGGCTGTTGGAAGTACCTGAACTAATAGACTAATTTCAGGGACGGTTCTCTCAGTAAACACTAGGGGAAAAGTGGTGCTTGGTGTCAGTACTCTAAAATTTCATTGGCTGATAGATTTCCCGCCCTTGCCTATGATTGGTCCACCCAAGGTGTCTCCAAGCTGGAGTATTTTTAATGCCTTTTAATATATATATATATACCATTTATTCGTGCTTATCACACCATTTTACGTATTTTGAAAATAATACAATCAATAAATGTAATTAAATTAATAATACATGTATATATACGTTTTATTTATAATTATATTCGGGAACCAAATGTCAATTTAAGGATAAATAGAGGATGCAGTCCTTCATCTCCTGTGAGGTCCAATTGTTCAGTTTTGAAACCCTCTGCACCGCAAGTGAAAGTTCCCTTATGGCAGTTGCTGAGCCTTCCAAGCCTGAGTCCAAAATTAATCATAGCATTGTTTGTCCCCATGCCAATTCAGATTACGTGCTTTAAGGTGGCTCGCTACTCGTGCCAAGTGGTTGTGAGCGCACATTCACGCGCAGCCAGGCAGGCCCTATCTATTGTAATGTCACCACAGCAGCAGGGTTCTGCTGACACTTCTTTTTCATCTTTTTTTAATTCTGAAAATTCCATGCGACGGCCGCTTCGTTTGCCATTTGCTCCGCTTCTATTGTGGTTAGAGACTTCTCATTTGGAGCATTAGATGCGCTATAACGAATACTATAATCTGACAGACTTTCAGTTCTCTACTCTCAGCAGAAAATTTCTGCAGGCGATTTTCGGCAAGCATGTCTAATTTTTCAAAAAAGACTCTGTGACATAAATAAATTTTTTTATCAATATCCAGGCCCGTTGGGTCATATGTCTGTATCATTATATTGTTCCTCACTTTATTTGGAAGCAAATGACAAAGAAATAAAGAATTCTATCTCGTCATTTTTTTTTGCTCTATGGTTTGTAAAAAATATTTAGTTTTCAAAATTGAAACTTTTGTTCCGAACCCCTAGAAAAGTTCTTTAAACTAAATATATTTCTATGGAATTTGGGTCAGCTTTTCCATCAACCTTTCCTCTTTAATTCCATGCTTCATTTAATAACATAGGATGAATGGCCACTGAATGGCAGAACAATCTTCACAGTAAAAAAATTAACAAAAAAATTGAGTTTTTCAGGTTTGCGTGGACTGACTTTCTTTTACATAACCTCAAATATTTTGAAAGAAAGGCTGGTAGCGACCACTTTTGTTTACACATCCTTGCTACAAACTATATTTTGGATCATTTTAAACTATTTAAAAGAAATCCTATTTTAGAAAGTTCACGAGTATCGAGCCGCCTTAATGCTGCCTTTGGATGAGCTCAAAACCTTATATTAATAATTGCTGCAACTCTCCTGTTGTTCCCTGAGATCATAGTATTATACAACCTCAAGAAACGTGAACGCAGGGCACTTTCCATGGGTATTGTTTCATGTAACTTTGAGCACTGTTGAGGCTTTATAACTTCCTAATTCTTTCAGATTAAATTTTGGAAGTAGTGTTTTTAGGTTTAATGGGCATACATCTTCCATGTGCGGAAAGCAAATTAAGAATCATGGAATTACCTAGAAGTTATTTGGGGCAAATGTTCAGCACATTCAGTGAAATAGGTCTATTGGCCAATAAAAAAAAGAATATGTTGTCTCTGTCACACATAACTAAATTCAACTTTCAGACTATATATATATTAATATACCAAACAATTTTTAAAAAGTGGATTATTATTACTTCTAAATAAGTAATATTAAAGCCTATTTCTGAACTTTAGTAAGCAAGTTGATAAACAGGCATTCCAAGTATACTAAGTATGTGGACCAAGAAAACGGTGCGGGAATAGGCAAGCCTAATCACGGCGCTTTAGTCAGTGTTAGTTGAGTGCCATTGCTTAAAAAATATAGGCCTATTTTGTCTTCAATCTGTCTGGTCCGCATTAATCTGGGTCTGCAGCTACTTGGTCCGCATCCTTTACTCCTAAGTGTTGTACCAGAGTGACAGACTGTAGCTTTCCTGGAAGATGCCTGCAGATTTGCAGTATTTAAACCAATTCAAGCCATTTGAAACACAAAAACTTATCAGAAAAAATCTGTATTTTGTCTACAGGTTTGGCAATAGGCTCAAATTAAAGCTTATTTCAAGTAGAAGAAATCCAGAGTCCAATTTTAAAATCCAATGTCGGATTTTTACAACTGCTTGCAGCCTGTATTGCAGGAGGAATTTTCAGTCAGCCTCCGACCATATACGAAGTTGCACCTATCACCTTAAAACTGAGCATACAGTCTCAATATAATTTTATCTTGCTACCATCAGCTTTTGGTAAACTTCTTCTTCTTCTTCTTCTGTTACGCTCTTCCGTCTTTCGACATAGCGCGGCGCACCACAACCTGCCAAATACTTCTATTTTTAGCTAACTGCTCATGATCAAAACATTCATATGTGTAATTATTCCTACCATTACCATTTACAACTGTAACATTTATACTTAGCTTATCAAGATCTTTGTCCACTAATTTCAGCCAGGTCTGTTTCTGCCCTCCCCTTGGTTTTTGAACATATTTTCTCGCTTCTCTTAGCGCTCCCTTTGCTGGGGTTTCTTCCGGTAGTCTCAATAAATGTCCATACCACTGTAATCTTCTTTCTTTAACACTCTTACTCCATGGATTTAACTTGGTTCTTCTGTACAATTCTTCGTTTGATATCCTATCTTGCCATGTTATTTCTAGGATCTTTCGCAGCATTTTTCTTTGAAATACGTCAACGTCATTCTCTATTTGTTTAGTCACTGTCCATAACTCGCAGTTGTATAAAAATATACTTTCTACGTGACTACGGAAAAGTCTGATTTTAACCTTTTTCGACACTTTCTTGCTTTCCAAGATTTTCTTCAACTGGTTGTAAGCAGCTATGGCTAAAATTTTTCTCCTGTTGATGTCATTTCTTGTGTCTAGAAGGCTTCCTAAATATTTGCATTTTTTCCAGCTTTCGTCTTCTCCCCTTTTAACTTCATATTCTTCTGTTTTACCATCATTCACTTGTAAATTTTTCTCTTTTAAAATGACTGGGACTGTTTTTCTGATATCTTCAATTCTTTCTTTATCATTCGTTATCCATGCTGTATCATCTGCGTATTGTTGATCAATCATCAATAGTCTACTGCTGTATTTTGTATATCTGTGATCTTCAATGTGTGGTGGTATCATAATTCCTTGCGTTGATTTCAGAGCTTCGGCTAAATATATAATGAAGAAGATTGGACTCAGACAATCACCCTGTGGTACACCCACATTTGTGACAATCTCTTCTCCTAAAGTTTTCCCTATTCTGACCCTCAGCTTGACGTCTTCTATCAAAATCTTAATCATGTGCAATTCATCTTCATTTAGTATTTCTTTCAAAGTTTTCATCAGTTCAGATCTCCTAACTGTATCGAACGCTTTTGACATGTCCAGCATAAGTAGAATAATTGAATAATCTTGCGATGTTATCGCCTTTTCTGCTAGTATCTTGAAACTGAAAACTAGTTCTGTGGTACTTCGTCCTTTCTGGTAAGCTGCTTGAGTTGATGGTATTTTCTCTAGAAACTTGTTTAGACATCTCTTCAACATACATATCGCCAGAATTTTCCTCAGTATTGATAATAAGATGATTGGCCTAAGATTTCCGGGGGGACCTGCTTTTTTCCCTGGTTTTTGCAGTGGAACGAGAACACCTTCTTTTAATTCTTTTGGATACATTCCTGTTATTGCAGCATGATTGTAAATCTCAGCTATCTCTTCACATATTTCTTCTGGACTGTATTTAATCAATTCTCCATAAATTTCATCTATCCCAGCACTTTTTCCATCTTTTAGTCTTTTGACAGCTTCTTTGATTTCTTCTTTACTGAATTTTACAGCCATCTCTTTCGGATCAATATTTTCTATCTCTTCTTCCATATCTTTGGTAAACATCTCTTGGAAAAAATTTGTAACAATTCTTGTTTGTTCTACCTCATCTGTTGTTTTTCCATTTTCTCCATCCACCAATATTTTCTTTTTTTCTTTAATTCTTTGCAGATCTTTGACTACTTGGAACATTCTTCTTGAATCACTTTTTGAGTCTTCTACAGCTTCTACCATCTCCAAGATTTTCTTTTCCTCTTCTTCTTCAAGTTTTTTGCGAATTTCTTTCATAACCTTGTTTCTTTCTTTTCGTAACTCTTCTTTCTTTTCTTTACTTGTACTTGAATTCATGTTATCTCTAATCTTCATCTGTCTTTCAGATAGTTTTTTAATTTCTTCATTTTCACTCTTTTTACTTAAACTTCTGTGACATTAAAATTTTTATTTACGCAACTAAAATGTTCATTTTTTTGCGCGAATTTCAAATAACCATGCAGCTCCATGAAACCAGCACCAACAGCAGCAGTCAGATTCAATAGAAAGAATGAAGGAAGGGATGACAGAAGGATCGTATGAAGGAAGGCAGGAAGGAATGAAGGAAGGGATGAAGGAATGAATGAAGGAACGAAAAAAGAAAGGAAAGTAGGAAGGAAAAAAGGGAGGGGAGGGAGGGAGGATAAACATGTGGATAGATAGATAGATAGATAGATAGATACTAAGTCTATCTACAAGCAACTGCTAAAGTGCTTGCACGTTATTTCGAAGTTATCTTATTTTCAGACCTATAAATGGCATAAAAATGATCTGTATTGTGATCCATGAAATGTGAAAGAAACACAGCACTAGGATGACATAAATTTTATTGCCTTCCTCGAGTCTGTAACTCAATCTATATTGCAAAACAAGGCACTGAGTTTCCCACCGACTTGTCCTGCGAATCTGAAGGACTTGTTTAAGGTCTCACAAATCTACGAGATTGCTGTACTTCAGCTGAAATCCTGCAGATCTAAAGGAATGTTGGATTTCACTGTTTTCCCAATCATGCATTGACAGCGAAATTTCTTGTTTTCCTCGAGATCTGCGTGAGTCTCGCTGCGACACTCTCTCGAGTCTTTTACATCGATATCTACCTGCGTGCGGCGAACTCCCGTACGTTCCGCTTGCGACACGAATTCTAGTTTCAAATCTTATTGTCCATGTGAAATTACATACAGCACCTAATCTACCCCACCCATTCATCTTCAGTGGGCCCTCACGTCCCAATACACACAAGTTCATAATTTTCTTACAGCTCTAACAGTCATTTGCCCTGACTTGATGTTACAAAGTAAGTGTCAAAATAATGTTCTTCTACCAAATACTCGCCTAATTGCCACTGTGTCATAGATAATTGCCACTGTGTCATAGATCATTGCCACTGTGTCATAGATAATTGCCACTGTGTCATATATAGACAGAGCCGGATAGATAGATAGATAGATAGATAGATAAATAGATAGATAGATAGATCGATCTATAGATAGATAGATAGATAGATAGATAGATACACAGCTAATTAGTCTGTCCCACCAATTAACATTGAACATTTTCCCCCCTTAACAACATACAACTGAAGCCACCGTCTCATATTCGCGCAGCGCATTGAGCCCAAGAGAGGACTCAAAAATCTGTGCAGTAATAGTCTCAACATCAACAGTCCACAGCAGGGAATTATGTCACAAGTGAGTCCAGCTTCTTATAAATTATTTAGTTTCGTATGTAACAAAACATAACAAATTCATCTTCAAAAGTGCCTTAAAAATTCCATTTTCTTCACTCATATTCTCTGTACTTCTTATTTCTATGAAATGCTTAATTATCCTTTACAACAGTTGAATAACTATCTTTCATAAATTGAATATGAAATACAAATTACATATGTCACAAATCTCTTTCCAACGGGTATTCTAGTCTTTCTTAATCCCTGTCTGCCTTGTGCATTTTCTTTGCTGGCTCCTATCTCATGTAGAGGTGCTCCCTTGCCTCATCCCTGTAGAATTGCCCCCCCCCCATCTCACAACAGAGCAGAGGCAGGGGGGGGGGCACGTCCCCTCCATATTGGACCTGCGCCCCCCATGTGCCCCCCATATGAACTTTTCAACCTTGGCTAAAACATACAATTAGAATCATAAGAATCGCCTGCCCCCTAGATATGCCAAAGGATGAAGCAGGAGAGGGAAATGGTGCTGAGGAGAGCAGACAGGAAGAGAGGAATGAGGCAAGAGCACAAAATCTCTGGTTGGGACAAGGGCTGGGACGCCTAAAGATGAGGGATGAGGCAAGAACGATGGAAGAGGCAGCTAGAGGGTATAGAAGGCCTGTAGGAGACAATAGAACAGCATGCAGCCGATATGACATTGATCGTGTCCATGCTGAGGAGCAAAGTCAGTTCCCAGGGGGGGATCCAGAAAATTCCAGTGGGGGGGTCTATCGGGCGATCGCGTCGCGGAACGCGTAGTTCGCGACATAATGTGATCGCGCGATGATAAAATTAACATGTAAAAATAATAAAATTTTGATCTGGTGGGGGCAAAACCATCCCCCCCCCCTGCGTCCGTCCCTGTAGTTCCCTTCAGAGAAGTGGGAAAGTTATCACCAAGTCACTCAGCTGTATAATTCAAGATTACATATTGCACCCTTGGCTGGTATTATAAATTTATTCTAAGACAAATATCAATTAATGGCAATTTGAGATATAATCTGACTAACATACCATGTCTTTTGCGAAGAAACTAACGGTACAGATTGCTCAAATGATTTTCAAGCTATCTGGATACAGTTGGCTTCTGGAGCTGCCCTAGACCCCTTCAACTTGAAGGGCCCCTTGCATCATAGTTCCTCTCCTCCTCAAAAATGCTATATGGCCCTTGAATGATGGCATTGATAATATAAATATAAAATTTAAATTCTTTAATTTTATATTACTTTTTTTTTCAGGGGCATATCTAGAAATGGTCAAAAGGGGGGGGCATTATATGGGGTAAATTCGCTCTGCTCCACGGCGTTTCCTGTCTCTTCGATGTTAATTTTTAGCCTGGAGATGGCCCAATGCCACCCCCCCCCCCAAATACACCAATGCATGTTTTTTAACTCAATATTCACTTTGATATCTAAAATTTGTCTGAACAACTCAGTTCGCTCGATTTGTAGGATACTAGGATTGAACTTACTGACCCTTCCATTTATCCTTGTGTTTCAGACACCATGCATGGGAATATAACCATGCAAAATTATCAAATTACATTTTGTAAAACCAATCTCTAAGAAATAGAATATTGGGCATAATCCTGAATTAGGCCCCGCAGGGGCTTATTTCAGGACTATATATATTTATACCATTCGACACCTCTGTCAGCCAATCACATGCCAGTATTGCAGGGAAATAATAATAATAATAATAATAGATATTTGTATAGCGCTAATTCCAGTAAACTGCTCACTAGCGCTTGTGCATGATGGACTTATCTGTAGAAACTTTTAAACAGGTAAGTCTTAAGATTTCTCTTGAAACCTTCGAGTGTTTTGGAACCCTTGACTATCTCTGGGAGTTGGTTCCACAGTTTCGGAGCGGCATGCGAAAAGGCTCTGTCTTCATATTTGTTTTTATTCAGGAGGGTGGTTCATTTAAGAGCATTTTGTTATTGCTTCTCAGATTGCAGTTTCGTTCAGATTTTTGCTGAATCATATTTTGAATATACAAGGGAGCTTGCCCGTTTATTGCTTTCCAAGTTGTTAACATGAGTTTGAATTGTATTCTTGCTGGAATGAGCAGCCAATGTAGTTGCTGTCTATGCTGGCTTACACTGTCATGCTTTCTCAATTTTTCAATGAGTCGAACTGCTGAGTTCTGGGCCACTTGAAGTTTATGAAGCAAACGACTCGATGTTCCATAAAGAAGACCATTTCCATAGTCTAGGTGAGGTGTGACAAGAGCATTGACAGCTGTTTTACAGGTTTCCTTGTCCAATGACTTCCTGATTTTTGAAATGTTTCTAATATTGAAATAGGCATTCCGACACATTTTGTTAACTTGTTTTTCCATGGTCATGTTTTTGTCAAAGATTACACCCAGATTTCTAACATGATCGACTGCATTAATTTTGACATTGTCGACATTGATTGATGATACTTGAAGTTTATTAAGTTGATGTGGACTGCCAATGAGCAGTAGTTCTGTTTTTTCTCCATTGTTACAAAGCTTGTTTTCATGGAGAAATTTTCTGATATCAGCAATGCACTTTTCCATTTTGACTACGGCATTTTCTTGTTCTGAGAAAGTTGGTTTGAAAGAGAGTATAAGTTGCTCGTCATCGGCATACTTTTGGTCTTTCACTTGGTGTTTTTCAGCCACTTCACTTAATGGAGCGATGTATGAATTAAATAGGATTGGTCCTAATTTTGAACCTTGAGGAACTCCAAATTTGAGTGGCAGTCTGGTTGATGTCTTGTCGTTAATTATCACCGACTGTGACCTTTCAGAAATGTATGACTTGAACCAGCATAGCGCAGAATCATGAATACCGTATCTGCTTTCTAAACGTTTCAGTAGAATCTTGTGATCAATTGTGTCAAAAGCGGCTGAAAGGTCCAACAGTACAAGCATCGTTACTTCACCTTTGGTCATATTCAACATGATATCGTCATGGATCTTTGTCAGAAGGGTTTCAGTGCTGTGGAATTTTCTGTAAGCTGACTGTTTCTCATCCATTGTGACCTTCTCCTTTTATATATACAGCATACACTGAATCTGAGATAATAGTATATTCAGCAATAATTTTTCTCCGTATATATATATGCCTTTATATAAATAAAGGGGTGGCCTCTCTGCAGCGACAAACAAGTCTTTGAGAGGTCTCCCTTCCCGCTTTACTACAATAATTAAAAGCAAATAGTTGATAAATATTGTAAATTATATATATATGGGAAAAATAAACGAATCTGAATCTGAATCTGAATCTGAATCCTCCAGGGCTTGCTTTTACTAAAATGGATTACACTTTGTCTCATCTCACATGCGAACTAATGTTTTGCCTGATTTCTCAGCTTCCAGAAGTCCCACAGCAGAAATACACATACCTGCTTGTAGATCAGCCGATTTGTAATTTGAAAATCACGTTTTTGTGATGTTTTCTCGCCGTTTTTTTGCCGATTTTCGGCAATTTCGGACAACGGCAGCACATTCACACTTGTTGTCGCAACCATAACAATGGCCTAAACTGCCGTGACGTCACAAAAAATGCACTGCAGCGCCACTCTCGACTTAGTTCTACTAAGTTTAATTATTTGCATTGCTATAAGTTCATGCATTGGTTTTATACAGGTCGTCAGACCCATGCTATATTTCAGTTCGCATACAAGATGAGACAGACTGTAGTTTAACCTTAGTTTAAGAGTTAAACTTTGGTTAGCTAATCTTGGAGTTTAACCATGTTTTATCAAAATAGTTTAACCACAGATTAACTGACTGTGACGTCTTAATCTGTAGCCTAAAAAAACAGCTGAAGAAATAAGTGCCTTTCATCGATATTTAGGAGAAGGAACCAAGATGTAAGTTGAGAAAATATTTTTTACACTACAAAAAAGCCTTTCCCTTGTCTTGTTTCATCTGTGATTCTATAAATCCTCAAGAAAAATGCCATGAAAGTTTTGAACTGAGGATGTAAACAAAACTGAGATTGAGGCTGAGTTTAATCTAAATGGTTAACTGATGGATTTAAGGCCTAGAGATAATGTTAATTTAGATTGCAATGTTCTGTGTCATCCAGAGGCAGAGAGGGAATATATGATAATAATATTTAGTGCCAATTGACAGTGCATTCAGATCTCAGAATGAGGCTCAAGTGGCTTGGCTCCTCCCCCTAGCAACACCTTGGATACCAGCTCAATCTTTGGTGGAAACAGTCCCTGAGAAGTTTTCATGGTAATACCACTTGCCTTTAGGTATTTATAAATCAAATAATTTGAAATTATTCAACGATAGAAATGCTGCCATTCTATTTTATACCCATAGATGTATTAGTGCGGCAGATTTTCCCTCAAAAACAGTCAAACCCTGCACATTTTGATAAAGCTATGAAATTTGGTACATGGATACTCAAGGTCATGAAGCTTAATTTAAGCATTGGGGGCATTCTGGAGAATACTTCTGGTTGCCATGGCAACCATTTTTGGTCAAGAATATCAGAATTTCATGAATTTCATATTTTATGATATATCTTCACCAGATTTATATGCTGATTTCAAATGAGCTACCAAAAATATTTTCATTTGCACAGACTTCATTTTTATCACTCGGCCTTCCAGGTCAACAGTTGTTGTCATGGTAATAAGAGGGGTCAAAGTGAATTTTTCAAACTTTTTTGGTGATCTTGATGTTCAATTTCAGCCTATAGGGCAACAAATTTAGCTTTTCGTACAAATTAGCTATCATATGAGAGCTCAACTTCTCTACTTTTACTGGTGTGAAATACAGACATAAGTAACCATGGTAACCATACAAACAGAGGCATCAAAATATTAAAGTCATCTCAAAATATTGTTTTGAAAAAATAATCATTTTTATCGGGCTAAGCCAAGGAAATGAATTAGGACCTCAATTCATGCATCAAAAACAGTCCTATGAGACCAAATTTCATTTTTGCGATTTGGCGTTTTAGGACTAAGGTTGTTGTCATGGTGATAAGAGGGGTTAAATTAAAAATATTTGCATTTTAAAAATGATTTTGGACTTTAATTTTCAACCAGACAGGCATCAAATGATGGAATTCATGGAAAGATGCTATCATGTGAAAGTCTTACTTTTCTACTTTAACATGATGTGATATACAGATGTGAGTAACCATGGTAACCACACAAACAGAGGCATAACAATTTAAAAGTCCTCTCAAAATACTGTTTCGGGAAACTATTCTTCTATCATGTTAAGACAAGGAAATCACTTGGAACCTTAAGTATTGCACCAAAAATTTAGCAATGAGACATAACATAATTTTTGCAATTTGACATTTAAGGTAAAGGTTGTTGTTATGGTGATAAGTGGGGTCAAAGTGGAAATATTTGCAACTTTTGAATAATTTTTGTTTCCCAAGAAGGTCATTAAATGCTTGTATTCACAGAATGAAGCTCAGTAAAGAAATTGTTCACTTTATTACAATTTTATGAGGTTTTGGTAGTTTTTAGACATTACCATGGCTTTTCAAATCGACCTTCTGCCAAGCTGATTTCACCCCCTGGTGGCCGTATCCAAGTCCAATATGACCACCATCGAATACGGGCGATTTGTAACTTTTCAAGCAGGCATCGTAAATACTTTAGTCATACCTCTATTTTGGGGTTTTTCTGACTGAGGAATTCATTTTTGGAATAAATTTAATGATCTGAGCTATTCTGGTGGCCATACTGCTCATATTCAAGATGGCCACCATAATAATTGGCATACTGATGTAACTTCTTAACTAAGAGTCACATATTCTCGTATGATACCTCTATTTGGGGGTTTTAACAGGCAAGGAATTCATATATTGCATTCTTTCTTTGATTGGAGCACCCGTGGTGGCCGTATGGGATTCTAATAATAAACTGAACCAAATTAAAAACGCAAAACTATTTCCAAGGCTGTATTTCTCTCTATAACTTCAGATGGGCTGGAGAGTGTATGCATATATATGTGTAATCAGTTGTCAAAGAACTGAGCTGCATAAAATTACTGAAGTGTGTGTCAATTTTTTGCATGTCTGTGGCCAAGTTTATCACATTAGGGTATGGCCAGTGGGCCGATATGTTACACACTTCATAGAGCAAATTTAATTATTTCTTGTTAAAGTTGGAAGTAAATGATGCAAAAGGCCATAAAATTGACTTTAATTTGTGCCACTCAAATTCCTAAAAATTTAAGTTTTTGAGAAGTCAGGTCAGAGTTTGTAGCACACAATGCAATTCCAATGCAATGCCAATGCAAAAATGCAACTACGGAAAGAAGTCGTTCAACAGCCTATTCGATAACTGCGGATTGGAAAATGCTCAGGGTCCATCAGAAAGACCTTACGCTACCTGTGGAACAGCTGCAGAGGTAAAAGTCAGTATATTCTGTGCCATCCTTTTGCTGTTCTCACAACCACACATCTACCCCCATAGGAAAAGCATGAGGAGGGCATGCATGGTGCTGCTTGTTGTTTGTCCAAACTTGCTATACAGGTTTCGCTAGGTTCTTTTCATAAACGCTAAGCCTTTTCACTCTGTTGCATTCGTACAGGCTCTTCGAGGACCCTTTTCCATAGTTACATTGTTTCACTGGAATACCATTGTGTGCGACAAAATCTGACATGACTTTGCAAAAAACAAAATTTTAACAAGTTTAGTCACAAAAAATCTAAATTAATTGTGGGGCACTGGGGCCTTTTGCATTATTTTCTTCAAGCTTTCACATGAAATCATTAGATTTGCTCTATGGGGTGCCTGACACCCCAGTCCATTGGTCATACCCAAATGTGATAAACTAGGCTGTATATGTGCACAGAGAGGTCAGAATGGAGTGATTTTATGGAACTGAGTCCTTTGACACCTGGTTATAGATATGCATAAACTGAACAGCCCATCTGAATCTCATACAGAAAAAAAACCCAGGCAATAGTTTTTTTAATTTGGTTCAGTTTATGTTTTCGCACTGAACTCAGTATTTATAGACCACAAGAAGTGGCCAAAAATTATGCAATAGTTATGGTCATTTCAACAATATTATATCAGACTTGTAATTGTGAAATGATGCACATTTTCAAGAAAAAAGTCTATTATACCAATGGCATAATTAAGATGTTCACAAAATAGCAAGAAAATATAATTGCATGGAATCTTGAATCATTTGGAACTAAAAACACAGGATTGTTTTCAAGGATGGCTCAGATTGAAGAGGTGTCCAGAAGCGTGGGAGCCTTATCTTACTATCAAGGTGGCTTCTACGGGTTGTATTTCAGCAGAAGTTTTGATCAATTGATTTGGCACGATTGAATATTATTTGTAATGACAATTTGGGCTGGTATTTCCTATTCCCGGTGTCCGATTTGAGGTACATCCAATGTACAATTTGTTTTGGAGCTCCGAAAATGGCTGAAGACTTAAATTCCTTTGTTATTTAATTTTTGCAGCATAGCAAGTCTGGAATCTTCCTCATATTATGTTAAAGGCATCTGATCATAATAATAGCCATAGCAGGTGCATCATCTCACTCATAAGGCTTTTTCCTCTCAACCCATGACACCTTCAATTCTACTCCTAAGCCCATATATACTCTCTTGAGGTTTACCACTGGGCAACTTTTTACTCATCGTAATTCATTATTTCCACAGTTCCAGAAATTCATTTCGGGATTATGGCCAAAAAAGAACAACAACAAATTTTTCCACATTTAAATATGGGAGCTATTTATTCTGCTGCAACAGGGCCAGTAATGCATTTCAAATTGAAGCCATTGAATCTCCCATCTTTTGATATGCTGATTGACCCTCTATGGCCAATTTTTAAAACTACCCAGTTCCCTTGGGAAGTAAGCAAAAAAACATATTTTCCACATACAAATCTGGGAGCTATAATATATTTATCTGGGCCATCAACGATCAAGAGCAGTAATGCATATCCCATTGCAGGCCATTAAATTCCGCATCTTTTGGCATGCTCATTGAACTTATATGCCCAATACAACTACCAGATTCCCAGATATTCTGTTGCAGCATTAGAAGAAAATCACATTTTGCCACAATAATCAGAGTGCTTGGATTTTTTTATACCTGTATATTTTAGTCCTGAATTTGATGAAAAATTGTGGTTCTTGTGTTGAACTTTAAATATGAGACAAGTTTTGGCTAAAGGTAGGTCTAAAAAAGTTAAGTACCTCCGACCAATTTAGTTATTATTTAAAACTGGGATGCAAGGCCACCCCTCAGTTTCCTTGTTGCCATGGCGACAGAATTTAATACTTCATACACGAAGTAAGAAATCCATGAATTGACCAATTTTCCAATGAATCTTACTTTTTTAAAGTGTTATTACATACAACATGTTGTGTATTCTAATTTATGAACGGTGATGATCCTACTCAAATGTTTGACCAGTATCCATGACAACAATTTCTCATTATATAATAATGCCTTAGGGTGAAAACACTCTTTGCACTAAGCACTGGGAGAGCAGTTCAATAATTCAAGGTGCAAAATCCCTACCATTTTGATTCTTTCTCATACGCAGGATCTTGTAACCTCAAACTTTTGGTGATTTGATGACATTAAAATTTGATATCTATGGCAACCTGCTTCAAAGAAAATTTATCAAAATTCAAAATAAGCAGTTTATTCAAATTTGAGATCAATATGAGACATATCAGTACAAACATTATCCTATTATAAGCAATTAAAGTGGCATATTTCAGTTATTTCCTCTGCCTGGCCAATTTTCTGTGGTAAGGTTGCCATGGAAACTAATAATCTTCTCAGCAAAACTGATAGACATACAAAAAAATAAAAAATTCAGCCTCAACCATCAGTTAGCACAAAGCAATAAGCATTGCAGGGCATACAAAGTACAATTTAGTTTGAAAAGTATGGTTACCAGGGAGCAGGAAGCAAAGATGGTTACCATGGCAACCAAAAGTATTCCCCAGAATGCCCCCAACATTTAAATATCCTTCTGTGTATTTTTAGCTGTCTAGCTGTGCCTCCCTACTTGTGAGTAAAGAGTTTGCAAAATGAATTTTGGTACTAAATGTATGTTTGAATGCTAGATATGTGTAAGGCATATCTTTCAGAATATATTAAATGTTTGTTATTAACTGTATACCTTATAATGTTTGAATCATTGAATGATATGTAAATTGCTAATTAGATGTAGTTTTTGTTTACGAATATCGACAGGACTAATTTTATGTTTGAGGGCCTTTAAGCAGTTGCTGCTGGTCAATCCGACATATTTTTGTATAATGTTTTAAGGACTGATATTACATCTATATGGACATTTTTTAAACTATGTTTTACTTGATAAATAAATCTAAACTGACATTGGACACTCTTTAAAGAAAGAAAGAAAAAACAAAAGGAAAACAACAACAACATTTACATTTTAATCAATAGAACTGGGACCAGTATTGTAATGATGATATACTTAACCATGTTTTTAACTTTCCGTAGACTAGTTTAGAGTTTGATTTTGCTTTGTATTATTGATGATTTTGCTTTGTATTATTGATGACACATGTATCTTTTTTGATATTCAGTTTGTCAAAATAAAAGTTTATATTTAAATGCAACTTCAACACCTTGGGAACAACTGTGCCAAATTTCATAACTTTATCAAAAAGTGCAGAATTGTTTTGAAAATCTGCCGTACTATATGATGTATCTATCTATAGGCCTATTAATACAAACTGGAATCGATACATTTATTTCTTGGCTTTTGCATAATTATCATTTCAATGTTATTTTTGAATAATAAATGTACACAAAAAAAAAATGGCTAAGAAATCTTAAAAAAAGGTCTTTTTTTAAAAATACAATTTGCATGTAGAAGGCTAAAAAAGAAGTGTATTTAATTGAACAAAAATAAAGCAAACAATTATTGCACTGCTGCAAGTTGGTTAAACAAATGAAAAATAAGAGAGTTTTCAGATTTTTCCTACATAAATTTTCAGGATATTTTTTTCTCACAATTGGCCTTTTCCCAATAAAATATATATCAATCACAAAATAGGGGTTGTGATTTGGTATATTTATTTGATAGCAATTAACTTTGAGTGTTGTGAAAAAAAGTGAAATTTCTAGTGATGAGGAAATTTGACGTATAACACAAATTTTCTAAACAGATTCAGTACACTTAAATTTCTTCCTGCACCTGCATATTCTGAAATAGAAACTGCAGAATTCTGCAGAAAACTGCAGAATTCTGCAGTTCTGCAAAAAAATTCTGCAGCTCTGTAGGAAACTGCAGAATTCTGCAGAAAACTGCAGAATTCTGCAGTTCTGCAAAAAATTCTGCAGTTCTGTAGGAAACTGCAGAATTCTGCAGAAAACTGCTGAATTCTGCAGGAAGCTGCAGAATTCTGCAGTTCTGCAGCTCCATTAATACCTATACAAGAATGAGGACTGTGAGGAAACAAGTGGGATCGCAAAAATGTCATTTTAAACTGCTGTTTCAAAATAAACTTCCATGGACGTTTTGCCTCTCTGCTCGGTCAATTCTAAACCAAATTTCATTCAGAAAAATGTTTCAGGTACCCGACAACCAGGTCTGTTGACTACACTAGTCAGTCTTTGTCCGTCGTTGTTCTTTTACGCCGTACGACCCTTTTTTCGGCGATCGGTCAGCTCGCAAAAATGTCATTTTATAAACTGCTGACAGTGCTCTGTCAAAATAAACTTCCATGGACGTTTTGCCTCTCTGCTCGGTCAATTCTCAACCAAATTTCATTCCGAAAAAAGTTTCAGATACCCAACAACCAGGTCTATTTAATACAATAGTCAGTCTTTGTCCGTCGTTGTTTCTTTTTGCCGTACGACCCGTTTTTCGGCGATCGGTCAGCTTGCAAAAATGTCATTTTATAAACTACTGACAGTGCTCTATCATAAACTTCAATGGACGTTTTGCCTCTCTGCTCGGTCAAATCTCAACCAAATTTCATTCCGAAAAAAGTTTCAGATACTCTGAAACCTGGTCTATTAAATACAATAGTCAGTCTTTGTCCGTCGTTGTTTCTTTTTGCCGTACGACCCGTTTTTCGGCGATCGGTCAGCTCGCAAAAATGTCATTTCATAAACTGCTGACGGTGCTCTATCAAAATAAACTTCCATGGACATTTTTCCTCTCTGCTCGGTCAATTCTCAACCAAATTTCATTCCGAAAAAGTTTCAGGTACTCTGCAACCAGGTCTATTTAATACAGCAGTCAGTCTTTGTCCGTCGTTGTTTCTTTTTGCCGTACGACCCGTTTTTCGGCGATCGGTCAGCTCGGAGAAATGTCATTTCACAAACTGCCACCTGGTAGAACTACAGAATTTGCTGCAGAATTCTGCAGCTTCCTGCATATTTTTTTTGAAACTGCAGAATTCTGCAGTTTTTTGCAGAATTCTGCAGTTTTTTGCAGAATTCTGCAGTTTTTTGCAGAATTCTGCAGTTTTTTGCAGAACTGCATAAAACCTTCCAGGCTGCATATCTCCATAAACACATACAGGACGTCCGACTCCTATAGGTGGCGCTAGAAGACTTGCGTTTTTTCGCAGCGCCACTGCGGGGGTGACAGTAAGCAGCAGTTGATGCAGTGCAGCAGCTGAACAGAGCGAGAATATAGCACTGTGAAGCTTCATCATGACTCTTACATCGCAAATTGCTATTGATATACCATATATAAGTGTAATCAGAGCATGTGAAGGTGTTAATTATTGTCTACAGTGTAGATGCAGGTCTAATTGCCATTAGACTCGTGGCCCAATTGGCCAAGTAGGTAGGCCTACACTTTGATCTAGCCCTCCCCCCTCTCATTGGCCCAAAGGGTAGCAAAGCTGTTGCACCTGTAGGACTTATAGGCATTATATAGGCCCTATAATAGATTGCAAAATTTAAGTAGGCCTGTAATTTATTGACACTTCATAATGCACAGATTGCGGCTATGTACATCATTTGTAAGTGTGGAACATTCTTGATATAACTATGCCTAATTCACTATAAACAACCATATTAAGCTGTTGGTGGACGACCATTTAATGTTTGTTTGTTAAATGTTTATTTTAGTGACATATGCATACAGTCGATAATTATGTAATCAGTATTAGTACAAGTAAAGAGAAATAAATATTTTGGTTAGATTATCAACTTCTGCATCCAGCCCACTGGGCTTACAAGTCACTTTCACACTTAGTTTTACTGTTATAAGTGGCGCCAAAAATTTGATATTTTATATAATCAATATTAATAACTCATAGGATTTTATATGTAAGATATAAACATAATATTATGTATAAACATGTACTTCCGTTAAGAAAAGTAAAAATATAGGAAATATATATGTCAAGTTAAATTACTATCAGCAACACGCACAACCCAATTTCTTTCAGTAACACAATCAAACAGACGAAATAATTGTTACTAATGGCTACTATATACAGAGAAATAAAATATAAAAAACTATTACTAATGCTTACTATATACAGAGAAATAAAATTTTAAAAAAATATTCATACAAACGAGGCAGACTTTCTACTTTCATACAATAAGCATACAAATTTAGCAGTGTGAGCAAAATATTTAGGGCTCATCACAAGTTCCCATTGTTCTTGAACATTCATTACAAGAAATTCATCAGATGTAATATTGATGTCACTGAAGTATTTACTCCTCAGATCAGAATAGAAAGGGCATCCAAAGAGGAAATGGTATTCATTTTCAACTTGACCATCAGCACATAATTTACATAATCTGTCTTGTTCATCAATACTCTTCCATCTACCAGTTTCTATTTCAAGAGGGAGAATACCGAGTCTCAACTGGGACAGCAGAGAGCGTTGTTTCTTACTACGTAGATGGGCATATTCTTCAACTCTGAACTGCTTCTTAAAAATTTTATAATAATACTCAAGATATATATATGAGATATATCCAGTGAGCTCCAGTGGGGGGGGGGGGCTTAGAGTTTTTCTGAATAAATATTTCTTGCTTGGTTTTTGTGAAATAAATAAAATATTTGTGGCCAGTCATAAATCATAAATCATTTCTGACAGGGGTATTTCTTAATAAGGCGTTGTTTGATTAGGAATGAATATATATTTGGGGACTTCGCAGTTCGCACCCCTGAAATAAATAAATAGTGCTTTTTGATGAATGACGATTGATGATGATAAGCACAGGTGAAGGAGGCGTGGGGGGTCAGGGGGGCTACCCCCCCCAAATTTAGGAAAATCAATTTTGAACGCACTTTTTGGCCGAAAATTTCGTGAATTTAATATTTTTGGGACTATTTGGGTTGTTTTTGCACCCCCCCCCCAAAAATTCATTGACCTCCTACTCCTATGATGATAAGATTGTTAGGTAAAAGTCTCAAGTACGGAATATTTTACTTTCCTTAGCATAGAACACTGATTACATGGTACCCTATGGTAGAATACCACTTCTGGAATATTCTAGTCAGGCTTGGTCACCAATATTACAATGTAATAAAGACAAAGTAGAACGTGTGCAAAGGTATTTCACCCAACGCACATTGAACTGAGAAAATGTTTCGTATGAACAAAGACTACATTTTTAAAACTTGGATTCATTGGACATTCAAAGAAAAAATTCTGATTTAATATTGTTTCATGAAGTTATTGTCATAAAAATCTCAATATAAATGATAAGGAAGAAGTTTGTTAATTTGTACATAGAAAGAAACAAACAGCTGTATGTGTTTTATAGCCTTACTGATAAAAGAAACTATTTTTGGTGCAATCGAATTGTAAATAATTGGAATAACTTAGATGAAAGTACTATTAATTCAGTTTCAATCAAGAATTTTATCAGTAATTTGAAAATGTTAAGTTCTGCTAATTATAGTGGGAGTAACATTGTAAATTTTTACTTAAACTCCCATCGTTTTTGTATTATTCATATATCGTTCTTTTGAATAAATAAATCAAATCAAAATCGCAGTGTGGGGTTGAAATGTCACAGTGTGACATTTCACCCCTTAGCTGTTTTTATATTCAACACATGATCATGGCAACTTGGAGACCACATAGCCAAGATGGGTTCACAGCATGAAAGACAATTATCCAAAAGACCATGAAACAGTAACACAACTTCCTGTATCACAGTGACCAGTTTAAAAAAAAATAGGCCTAGAGAAAGTTCAGAATTCATAAAACCTGTTTGAGACACCAAAAATGCCCAAGGTGGGTAAAAACCCGCCTTGCATAATCCAAAAATAATTGTCATATTCCCTGCAGACCTTCTTCTCATATCAAATGATGATTTAAACTTATGAATTTGGTCACACCTACATGTATGAATTTGGTCACTGCAAGTGGTCAAGAAGTAGACCCCAAAGTCAGTTAAAACTCTGACTTGCTTGGCGAGAACTTCAACTGACTAGTCAGCTGAGTTGTCAAACTCTGACTTCACTTGACTTCAACTAACTTCAGCCAACTTCTGCAATTTCTTAGGGCCTTTAAAAACGATCAACAGTGCATTTTAACTTCAGACATTTCAGAATTTTTGTACTCGGAAAACTGCAGGATGCTGAAGTGTCAGACTTTAGGGAATTTTTATGTTGCATAGACTTTTCACAGGTCCTAAAGGAGTGTGGTATTCAGGTTGTGCTCTTTATTCCATTGAAAATTATACCAAAACCATTTCTGTGAGGTTAAATTTGGCTAAGTTATACAAGAATGACTTGACTTAAGCTGTCTCAACTCTGACTTGACTAGACTGAACACAGACTTGCTGCTTGGAACGCTAACTATGACTTCACTAGCCAAATTTATGTAGTCGACTTTGGGGTCTATCAAGAAGGCCTGTGACTTTTTACCCCTGTGACTTTTCATCCCCCCTTTCCCCCAGTTGCCATTATTTTATTTCGACATACTTTTTACCATCTGACATGTCTGTTCCACTCCCCCACCCCATATTTTACTAAAAAATTGCCGCAGCTGACTGAAGTCCAATGGAGGTGGATAACGTGGCAAATTTGCGGCGATATGAAGATTTCAGCTTATGATGCAAGAAATTCCACGATTTGCCGATGGTTTCACCGCCGAATAATTCCCATAATGTCCCATTAAAGTTAGTAAAATCCTCCTACATTTTACTGTAAAATATACCTGTCCATGTACATTTTGACCCTTCTAATAGGCCTATATGCAGGCTCCACTCAAATGATTCTAATGTCACTCTTAACGACCCCAAACAGTAAAAATCATTAAAACAATTTAGAAGAAGTCCTCCATTGTCCACTGAAATGATTGAGAAAATATTTTTCACAAGTCACTTGATGAAGTGTATCTAGTTGGTTACACACCTATTTGGAGGATTCTAAATAAATTGTATGCTGATTTTTGCCAGCTAGAGTAAAAATGCATGTTAAACTTCATTGCTGAAACACTGGTAAAATTGATAAATTTCAAAGGATCCTGTCAGATACTAATATACATAGGCCCCATTTAAGCATGTAACTCCCAAATGGAGCCTCCATTTGGGACTTCAGGGAGTTATGGGAGTTACAGGAGTTAGCAGGAGATAGCAGGAGTTAGTGGGAGTTAGTGGAAGTTACAGGAGTTAGTGGGAGTCACGGGAGTTAGTGGGAGTTACAGGAGTTAGTAGGAGTTAGCAGGAGTTACGGGAGTTACGGGAGTTAGTGAGAGTTGCGAGAGTTAGTGGGAGTTACGGGAGTTAGAAGGAGTTAGCAGAAGTTACGGGAGTTAGCAGGAGTTAGCGGGAGTTAGCAGGAGTTAGCGGGAGTTAGTGGGAGCTACGGCAGTTAGCAGGAGTTAGTGGGAGTTAGCAGGAGTTAGTGGGACATTGCGGGAGTTGCAGGACGTCACGGAGTTCCGGGAGTTACATGCTTAAATGGGGCCCATATACATGGGCTTGGACCAAACTGCAAAGGCTCCGAAACCAATTAAAAGAAAATTCTTGAAAAATTGTGCTTTTCGTGGCCTCGGATAACCTGTCCAAGGCGTGTCCGAGGCCAGCCACGAAAAGCACAATTTTTCAAGAATTTTCTGCCTGTTTAATCTAATTTTATGTCAGATTATCCAATCTAAATGGTCTATTATCCTCCAACACTGATGCACACTGGGATCAATCCGCACACACAAGTTCTTCAATGCAGTAATCAAGTGTCCTGACCACTAGACCACTCAGCGGGTTCCCTGTTATGCTACTGAAGGATTCAGTTGCAGCCTTTAATATAATTACAAAGGTAGCAAGGTACAGTTAACAAGAACCAGAAAAAAACTAATTCTGCATCTGAGTTAGTTTTATTTAGAAGATATATATATGGCACACAAAAGATTGGATAGGTGATAATAATTACGCAAAGTTACAATTTGCTACAGTTGGACACACATATTTATCAGTTATCATTTCAAGATTAAGGTCTCAAAATTAAGAATAAAATTACAATTTTAGAGTTAGTAGGATCTATAAGTTACGATAAAACTTTGTAAGCTGTAGCAGCCTGTAGGGCAGCGAAGATGAGACAAATCCGTTGTCATAAATTGCCTTGCACTTAAAATTTTACACTAGTTCTATATATATATCCTAAAGTTTGCCAAAAATTAAAATGATGTGACTTTTTAAAACACTGATAGGACAATTTTTCTAGAACTGACCCTTTATTAGTACATTAAATCCAAATTTTGCTCTTCTAAAAAATGGGGGCGAGTTAGCTCAGTGGTAGCGTGCTGCACTACCAATCACTGGGTACCAAGTTCAAATCCAGGTCTTGCCGGATCACCTCGGGGGGAGGGTTGGTCTAGCGGTAGCGTGCTGGGCTGACAATCGTTGGGTCCAGGATTCGAATCCAGCTCTTGCGGGTCCCCTGGGCTTTTGTTTGACGGCTGCTTCAATCATCCTTCATGGTGGCTTCACCTCATTGCCGTGTCCTCCTCCTGTCCTCATTAGCCTACCAAGTGCATAAATACAGTACGTAAAGCCCAAATCATCCATCCATCTTGGCGAATCATCTCAAGCGGCCTGGGCCTTTGTTGGATGGCTGTTTCAATCACCCTAAATTGCCTCATTGCTTTATCCTCCTCCTGCCCTTTAGAATTAGCCTACCAGGTGCATCAATGCAGAATGTAAAGCCTAAATAATCTGTCCATCCATCCATCCGTCCAATGCTCTTCTAAAATATTCACACTGTATCTTTTCCTGTTCAGTCAAACCAGCAGAATGCTACAGCTGGCGATTCTGCTCTGCTCCCACCTGATTGAATGCATTGTAGGCCAAGATCAAGCCTCGATCACCTTCTTGATGGCCACCATGCAGTCACTTTTCTTTGCATACCTGTCAAAAGATATAAACAAATATAACAATCTATTACAACATTTTTCATAAAACATATATATGTCAAAAATAAGATCAAAGATACAAATATGTAGGCCTTAGACTTAAGGTTCGTGATATTTGAAAAACAGAATGATTTAGATGGTTATTTAAATCATGACTTAAATCGAATAAATCCAGCAATTTAAACCTCATAAATCATGACTTTAATGCATTAAATCTTTATTTAAATTGCTCTGATTAAAATCTACAAAACCCTGTAATATTAATAAATAAAGGCCTATGCATTTATGTCAATGATAGCCCTAGGCTAGGTGCAACACTGAACATTTGTGTTATAAATGCATTTTCTTGGAATATTTATGCATGCATAGGGGTGATTATAAACTAAACTAAATTCATTATGCAATGTACTATAAAAATTAGACTATATGCCCATAATTACTTCAGCAATAATTGAATTTTAGGCCTTATGCTTGTATTACAAAACAATAAATTAATAACAAATTTTGTTGATAGGCCCATTAAAATATTCATGGATGCCCATGGGTAGGCCTACATGTTTGAACCTGGTATGTAGGAGCTTGTAGGCCTACTGTAAACTTGTAGGCTACATATTTTAAGCTTACTTTTATTATTTCGATTGTGCATGGAGCTTTATTAATGTTATTGAACAGACAACCATCCTTGTTGATTGTTGTCAATGATTAGGCCTTCAAGTAGAAGTGTTCAACTGTCAAATTGGCCACTCAATGTGGTGCAATCAACCTTAATTGCCATTGACAGGCAGCCAAGATACATCCAAATTGCAATGGAACTGCCCTTTCATCACTAACAATAGTAATTTGTCAATTCCTCACCTTTAAACAGCTTTTAAACTGGATTTTAACAGCGACCACCACTGTTCTGCTGTTGTTGACGTGCATGCTGCTTGCTGTTCTGTCACCCCCGCAAGCGGCGCCACTAGTCAGCATAGAGTGTTATAACGTCATGGCGTGGAGTCGGACGTCCTGTATGTATGTGTTTATGATATCTCCTACAGGATTACAGATTTTGCTACAGAAACTTTTCAGAAACGCTGCAATGACAGAGGACTACCAAACCCCGACCCCCCAAACCAACCCCCCAAATCAATGTTTCCTTGGTAGCGGCAAGCCCAATGTCATAGAGGTCTGAACTGTACAGATGCAATACACTGGAGGAAGTAACAGAGGTTCAGAAATCATGCAGTTAGCTGCAGAACTGAAGAATTCTGCAGCTTCCTGCAGATTTTTTTTTCAAACTGCAGAATTCTGCAGTTTTCTGCAGAATTCTGCAGTTTTTTGCAGAGCTGCATAAAACCTCCCAGGCTGCATATCTCCAACAGAATTACAGATTTTGCTGCAGAAACTTTTCAGAAATGCTGCGGTGACAGAGGACTACCGAAAACCTCGATCCCTCATACAACAATCCCCCAAACCACGTTTCCTTGGTAGCGGCAAGCCCCAGTCAGAGAGGTCTGAACTTTGAAGATACATTGCAGCAAACTACAGGAAGCAACAGAGGTTCAGAATCATGCAGGGGGCTGCAGAACTGCAGAATTCTGCAGCTTCCTGCAGAGTTTTTTTTTTTAAACTGCAGAATTCTGCAGATTTTTTTGGAACTGCAGAATTCTGCAGTTTTTTGCAGAACTGCAGAATTCTGCAGCTTCCTGCAGAGTTTTTTTTTAAACTGCAGAATTCTGCAGATTTCTGCAGAATTCTGCAGTTTTTTGAAGAATTCTGCAGTTTTTTGCAGAATTCTGCAGTTTTTTGTAGAACTGCAGAATTCTGTAGTTTTTTTGCAGAACTGCAGGAAGAAATTATATACTCCTCAACAGATTGGCCTAGGCCTATAGTGTATTATGTAGGTATCTATTCATGATTAGAATAAGGATATTATCAGCACTGTTTATGTACCAGCACAAGCTACATAGTACATATTAGTAAATTGGCTAAACTCTGAAAGTCACTGACCAGTGCAAAAAAAATCGTGATTTTTCTTCTTTTTTAAACATTGTCAACGCTGATACTGAAATAAATCAGTAAAAATTAGGCAATGTAGTAATTTTTTTGAGGTCAAATTTTCGAACACTTTAAAATTGTTTGACATAAAAAATGCAGGATTTTATTTCTCAATAGATATATGATGACAGGCAGTGTTATGGTTCAGTCGACAGATATGACACAGTAATAATAGTTATGACGGTGACAAAAATTTCCAACAGCTTTTAAAACAACCATTGGGTCTAAAGAAAGGGCAGACCCCATTTTGGAAAGCTAAGATGATTGTCTATTACATTGTGGCAATTTAGTGGCCTTTAGTGCTAATTTTTTATGACTTTTCAGAATTATGGGAAGAGGTAAGATGAGGAGATGGGATTTTGAGGTAAGAGGAGATAGAAAGAGATAGGAGGAGATAGAAGGAGGAGATAGAAGGAGGAGAATATGGAAGATAGGAGGAGGAGATGGCAAGAGGAGGATATCAGAGGAGGCAATAGGAGGTGCTAGGAGTAGGAAATAGGAATTAGGAGGAAGAAGTTGGAGGAGATGACAGGAGGAAAGGTAGGAGATAGAAGGAGATAAGATGAAGCGATAAGAGCTGAGAGATGAAGAGAGGAGGTGATAGAAAGAGATAGGAGAAGGAGTTAAGTTGATGAGAGGAGGAGGAGATTGAAGAAAGAGAAAGGGGAGATTGGAGAAAAGATATGAGGAGATAGGGGATAGTAGGAGATAAGAATAGGTAAGATGAGAAAGAGATAGGATTAGATAATATGAGAAGATGGGAGGAAAGAGGTGGAGAGAGGAGGTGATAAAAAGAGAAAGAAGAAGGACTTAGAATGATGAGATAGGAGGAGGAGATGAGATAGGAGGAGGAGATTGGAGAAGGAGAAATGAGGAGATTGAAAGAAAAGATAGGAGGAGATAGGAGATAGAAGGAGAAGGAGGTCAGATGAAAAAGGGATAGGAGGAGAGAGGAGGGGATAATATGTAGTGGTGGTAGGGAATGAGGATCAGTGGCATATTTAGGGGCGTCATTTGGCCATACCTTCCACTGGGTAATCCCACTCCAGTATGTGATAACTGACAATATCCACTCCGACTCCCAATGAAACACATATCGAAAGAGTGTAGAGACTTTCGACGACAAAGAAACAGACTACTGGTAACAAATCCCCTCCAATTTCTTGCTCACAAACCGGAAAACATGATTACATTTTTGCATCAAACACAGACATACATGTATCGCAAAATATGAGGAAATAATACAAGGACATGTAATATTCTAGGCTGCCTCGATATTGCCCATTAAGGTGTTGCAGAGGCGTAAAACACCACCACACACACTCATTTGGCCATACCCCCCTCGGCCCAAAATTAACATGGGGAAGATAGGAAAAGCAGGAAGTCACCACGTATTCGCCCCATGTTATACTCCCCGGAGGGGAATATTACAAGGAGAAAAGAGGAGGCAGGAGAAGATAGGAGAAAGTTGGAGGAGGTAGGATGAGGCAATTGGAAGAGGGGCAAGGAGGAGATAGAAGAATAGTCCATGAGCCAGAGGGTTGGTCAGGCTCACTCAAAGGGAGGAATTCTCATAGTGATTTTATGTTAGCCCTATTTCTCTAGTTTCAGAAAATGGGTGATAGCAATCTGTATCTCTTAGCCTTCACCATGCTATCACCCTGTTTTTAAACATATGTTAAAGCCTCGGAAATTTCCGTTTTTTGGGTTCCGGTTAGACTTATATCCATAAAAACTGTTGTAACTTCATCAATCCTACTATTAATTCATGGACCCGTCCGTCCATCACAGCAAAAGTATAGGGTGCCCATCCACAAAAACTTGCATGCAACCTTTTGTCACCCACTAGAAGGTTTTAGGATGGGTTTTATGTTAAAAATGTATATTTAATATTTTGCCCCTCCCCTACCCCCCCCCCCCCATTTCACGGGTATCATGCTAGTATTGTACTAAACTGCATGAAATTTGATATGTGACATCTTCACAATATACAGAAGACATATCTGCCACAATCAGAGCCATTTGCATCATTCAATGGTTGCATATAAAGGAATATTTTTATCTCAAGTTGCACGCCAATATTGAAATATAATTAAAACTGAAATCTTCCTGTAACTTTGGTATATCACCAAAAAATATTTTATAAAAAATCCAAAATTATTTAATTTTAGTAGCAGGATGCCTTCTCAATCATATAGCATAGTCTCAGCCAATTTGTACTGATATTAAGGTGATATCAAGATGTTTATCATAAGAACTTCATGTCCGAAAATTGCTTAATTTTCACTGTTCTGAGCAGTTTGATGCTGATATTCTCAGTTTACTTGTAAGAAGAAGTCAATGCTGTCAATTATAATTGATGAAATTGTTTGATAAATTACAGGGCTTGATTTTTAGGTAAAAATTATTGATTTTGTATAATTTTAGTCACATTTTGATTACGTAAATTTACATTTTGACGAAATTTAATACCACACAGGTATCTCCTGATGAATGATTAGTTCAGAAAGCTGAATTGTATGATAAATACATGTTGAAGATCCAAAATGGACAGTAAGTTAGTTTGTGAGCTTGTTTGCATAATTTTCTTCCTATAATTGGGTGTGAGGTGACATAATATGAAGTTGCGTTGCATTGCTTGACAAAATCATCTGATCCTCATACATCTGTAGGACAGTAGTTCATAGAGCTGCTAGGTGGTGTCATTGGTCGGCTTTTTGTTTTAATGAAGATTTTTACCAAACATAAATCCTATCTTGGCATGTCTGTATGGCTGATAAGGAGATAGAAACGTAGAAAGGACCTATTATAGTTCAATGTTGCACTCAAAATGGAACATAAGCATATCCAAGGAAAAAAGAATGTCCATTGAAATAGCACTAAGAGAAGGCACTTTAGTCCGAGCCCATGGGACATTAAATGGAGGCGGGTTGTATCCAGTATTCTATGATGGGGCAACTGAAAGACCCTGGGCATCCCTGAATTAATAGGGTATGTGCCAGACTCACAGTCTTCTCATCTCATCATCATACGGTGATCGCCTGCCTCGATATAGCCCACTAAGGTGCTGCAGAGGCGTAAAACACAAACAAACAAACAAACAGCACGAAGAGAAGGAGGTTGTACCAGACATTGCTCAGACTATTGGTTCAGGAAGCAATCCCAGAGACAATGCATACAAGTCAGGAGATAGCAGGATGGTTAGACAAAGGCGGATTGGGCTAAAGACTGCAAGTACATATAAGGCAGACGCTCAGGAAAGAGGTTTTCACAGAGCATTGTATATATACCCAGTAAAGAGTAGGAATTCTTTAAATTACGAGTCAATATCTCTGAGATGCCCCTGTGACAGCACCGGGGCTGTCCCTAACTCAACAGTCTCCCACCATCAATGCCGTGACAGCCTGTATACTAGGGGAGGCCAGACAAGCCTGAAGCTACAGGTGGACAAGCAAGGAGGAAACCACAACTTCTGTGAAAACCAATTTGCTTTCGAAACAACAAAGCAGAAGATCCTGCATTTGAATGATGTGCACACACCAAATCCTGTAAAAAAATGGGCAAGAGATGAGCACCCACTTCCAGAGAGCTATGATTTTGCAAGGAGCAAGCTCAAGTGGAGAAAGGCATTATTCATTACAATGTATGGCTACTGACTACAGTGTATATCCACCAAAGTGGGGCTGTATAATCTATGCAACTGAGTGTACATGGTCTGAGGAATAGCTATGTTTTGTAACAGCTACCAATATTGAGACTGTGGGCAGGCCAAAGTGTCATACTTAGCCAGCAAATGTGACCAGACGAGAGACTCCAGGCGGAATAGTAGGAGCTGAAACCAAGGAAGCCAGCTGCTGAGAGTCTAAAACAAGCTCCAAACAAACCCTATGAAGGCCAATGGACACTTACATAAGCCAGCAATCTCCTGTAACAATTTTGAGTTAGATATAATTATAACCCAGTTTAGTCTGGAGCCAGACCATTCAGCAATCAAGAGGCCAAATGGAGCTTCTGACATTGAGTAAAGGAAATGTTAGAGAGCCAAAATCAGGTTCCATGGAAGATTGCGCAGATTAGTTCAGAGAAGCTTCAGCAGGACAGGTCTTGGCTGGCAAAACTAACTTGCAGAAGAATGTACCCACGACATGAGCTGATTTATGAGAGGAAAGTCTGGCCATTGAACTCCCTAGTGGCCACAGTCTGGTCATCAGATGAGGGTTGAAAAATAAATGACAGAAAAAAGATAATATACAATTTTGTTGGCTAATAAGAGAAATGTTGTACAGTGCATTAGACAGAGGGCAGCATACATCTTGTCTTGGGACAACCAAGGAGACTTCAAGTATGATTTTGTTTAACGGCTGAGGGACAGTGAGGGTGCAAGATAGCTATCGACTGTGGGTAGGTTTGAGACTTAACTTGAAAGAGCATTCCTTGAAATATCTAAAGTGAAAAGGCGGCTGATTATGAAAATTCCTTTGGGGACTGAAAGCAATGCAAAGACACACATAGACCTACCCACATTAGGAGTGTCTTGGTTAGGACACCAGGGACGATGCATTGGCTGAGAAAATGGTTGATAAACAGGCTGTGGTGAGGCAATAAGCTTGAACCTCTACTCTCTGATGCCGATCTGAGATCAGTGAAGGTGATGACACATTTAAGTCATTGCCCAGAAGACTAGAACTGGGATTTGTGCTTGGGTCCTGCATAACCAGTCTGTGGCAAAAGAAGGCATAAGATCAATCAGGTGTATGTTACAGGACACTTTAGCACAGCTTGGAGTCGTGTGGGGATGTGCTCAAGGGGCCAGGGTGAACAGGTGAAGCATATGAAGTTTCTACCAAAATAGGATCTGAACCATGTGACAGAGTAAGACAGTGATGATGAGGATGATGACAATTTATCAACATGTTTTGACAATGTGACTTAATTTTGATGGTTAGCTGTTGTTTTTAAAAGGTGTATATTGATGAGAAATGTCATTAAGACTGAAAACGTTTGAAATCTGATAACCTTTTAAGCTTTTATTTCCGTTGAACATTAATGTCACTGTGAGTAAGCCAATCCATTGTAGGTTCTCTATTTTAATTAGTTCATTATTTCCATGAAATGTGATTAAAGGGTAATCATGGCACAGGTGCAATCTAAATATAGCAGTTATCATGCAAATAAGCTATTCAAAGCTCTTCCAATCATTTTGAGAAATTCGCATGAATCCACATTTTCCTGTGATAGAATTTGCTGTCTATATATTCAACATTTAACTAAAATTATACAAAATCAACACTCTTTGCCCTGTAAATCATGCTCTGTAATTTATCAATCAATTTCTCCAATCATAATTGACAGCACTGGCTTCTTCTTGCAAGTTAACTGAGAATATCATCATCAAACTGTTCTGAGAAGTGAAAATTGAGCAATTTTCGCACATGAAGTTCTTGTGATAAACATCTTGATATCACCTTAATATCAGTACAAATTGGCAGAGACTATGCCATATGATTGAGAGGGCATCCTGCTACCAAAATGAAATAATTTTGGATTTGTTATAAAATATTTCTTGGTGATATACCAAAGTTACAGGAAGATTTCAGTTTTAATTAAACTTTAATTTTGGCGTGCAACTTGAGATAAAAATACTCCTTTATATGCAAACATTGAATGATGCAAATGGCTCTGATTGTGGCAGATATGTCTTCTGTATATTGTGAAGATGTCACATATCAAATTTCATGCAGTTTAGTGCAATATTGATGAAGTTACAACAGTTTTTATGGATATAAGTCTAACCGGAACCCAAAAAACGGAAATTTCCGAGGCTTCAACATATGTTTAAAAACAGGGTGATAGCATGGTGAAGGCTAAGAGATACAGATTGCTATCACCCATTTTCTGAAACTAGAGAAATAGGGCTAACATAAAATCACTATGAGAATTCCTCCCTCTGAGTGAGCCTGACTGGTCAAATTTGGCTGCCTGGCTCATGGACTAGAAGGAGAAAGAAGGCAATATTTAGAGGAGGTAATATAAGGATATGGAAGACAGATGAGATAGCAAGAGACAGAAGCAGATAGGAGTAGGAGGGCAAAAAAGAGGTGGACGATGAAGGGGATGAGGAGGGCGAGAAGTGATATAAGGCACACTTTTGGTCTTTGACTTCATTGTTTGCCGCCACTTCGCTTAATCCTACCTCCTCTCATATAATTATGCCACTTCCTCATCCTATATCTCCTCATACTATCTCTTTCTCCCCTCCTCGTCCTCCTATCTCCCATCTCATCATCATACCTTCTCAATTTATATCTTCCTTTCTCTCCTGCCCCTCCCCTCCTCCTCCTGCTGACTACACCTCCTATCTCCTCGTTCTTCTATCTTCTATCACTTTTCTCATATCTCCCATCTCCTCATCCTTCCACATCCTACTCCTCCCCCTATTTGCAGCACCTACTATCTCCTTATCTCCCCCTCCTATGTCCCATCTCCTCATCCTACCTCCTCATCCCATCTGCTGTTATACATGTATGTTGTCTCTTCTTCGTATCTCCTGCTGCTCTGCCGATTTCCTGCTCCTCTTCCTATCACTTCCTCCTATCTCCTCATCCTATCTCTTTTCTATGTCCTTCTACCTCCACCTCCTATCACCAATCTCCTCATCCTACCTCCTCATCAATCCTCCTTATCCAACCTCATCCTCTTCTTATCTCTTCCTGTCTCCTCCTCCGTATCATCCACCTGTTTCCTCAGCCTACTTCACCCTCCAATCCCGACCACCTATATTCTCATCCTTTTTCACACCTTTGTCCTCATCCTATTTCTTCTCCTATCTGCTAGTCATATTTCCTTACTATCTTCCAATTCCACACCCCACGTTCTTCTCCTCTTCTATCTGCTTCAATCTCCTCCTTCTATCTCTTCCTCCTTTCTCTTCCTAATATCTCTCCATCTCTTCATTCTATATCCTCCTCCTCTTGCTACCTCCTCATCCTCCTACTATACTATCTACTCATCCTAACTCCTCCTCCTCCACCACTCCTCCTATCTGCACCTCTTATCTCCTCCTTCTGTCTCTTTTATCCTACCCCCAATCTCTTCATTCTAACTCCTCGTTCTAACTCCCGCTTCTGCACCTCCTCCTCCTCATCCTCCTCCTCCTATTTGCGCCTCTTGTCTTCTCCTCCTTCTATCACTTTTATTCTATCTTCCATCTCCTCCTCCAACATCCCCCTCTTATCCCAATAATCCCATCACCTCATCCTATCTCATAATTTCAATCTCCTCCTATCTCCCATTTCCTCATCCTATATCCACCTCTTCTTATCTCCTCCTTCCTATTATATCATCCTCCTTCTCTCCACCTATTACAGCAGTAAACGAAATTTAAACAAATAATACAGGAAACTAACTTAGTACTGCACTCTTTCGATAGGCAATTAATTGCATAGTTGCAGTAGGGCTCAGATTTAATTTATTGGGAGCTACCACGGGCACAGTCCCATTCAAATGGGGTACTTCTAAGGGACATTTGGGGACATATTGGGACTGGTCAAAATTTTGTGATACTGCATTTGGAGTGGGGACTGGAATTGGGACAGAAACAGGGATCACCCCAGCACTGGGGCATGCCCTGCTAGCTTTGTGAAACCGGACCCTGGCTTTTAGAACCCAAGATAACTTTGAAATATCTTCTTAAACCAGCCACATGTGATGGTGGAGTTAATCTCAGTTTAACCTAGGTTTAAACTAGGATTAACATATGATACAATCAAGATTAGTTTAACTAGTCAAGTTAACCAGTGAACCTAGATTAACCACCAGTTTAACTTTTAGTAAAATGAAACAAGATTAAACCCCCGGTTTAACCCAGGATTAAGTCTGGATTAGTTTAACTTCCAGTTAAACCATCTTAGTAAAAGCAAGCCCAGGTTGTTTGAAGTAAGATGGTCTGTGTATTGTTTAATAACAGCACTTTCAATAAGTAAGATGGTCTGTGTATTGTTTAATAACAGCACTTTCAATAAGTTTGCCAAGGAATGACAGGTTTGATACTGGTCTATAATTCTTTTTGATTAGATCCAATCCACATTTTTTCAACAAAGGTTTTACTAAAGCATGTTTTAGCTCAAGAGGCATTTCTCCCTGTGTGAGTGACTTATTGACGACATTGGTTATAACTGGGAGGTATTCATCAATACATTGGAGCAAAAGCCATGTGGGAATAGGATCAAGTTGGCAGTGTTTAACTGGCATTTCTCTGATCAGTTTCTTTATGTCACTTTGAGATAGCCTTCTGAAGTGTCGGAGTGTATGAGGGGCAGTTTCGATATTGTTAGCAGTATCATTGTGCGTGGAGTCCAACTTAGACCTGAGTGTTTTAATCTTTTCATCAAAAAACCTATTGAAATCATTTGCCAAGTCAATTTAATTTGTGTGTGGTGGGAGAGGTAGTTCTTGTTTTCTGTTCAGACTTGAGTTCAGTAACTTGAACAACTTCTTAGCATCACCATTAGAATCTTTAATCTTGACTCGCAGATCTTCCGATTTGAGGTGACTCAGCTGCAGATTCAATGCATTTCTTTTTTCTTTGAATGACTCCCAGTCATATTCAAGTCTGGTTCTCCTCCATAATCTCTCTGCTTTCCTCTTTGCTGATTTTAGAAGCTTGATGTCAGCATTGTTGAATGGAGTGGGCGTGCGTAGAGTTACTTCTCTGATTTTAATGGGAGCATGTTTCTCCAGAACCTCTTCAGTAGAATTATAGAGTCGAATAAGTTCATTAAGATCTTTCTGTTCCATCCCACTTACAGACAGATGTCTTCCAATGTCTTTTTTGAAATCTTGAACAACAATTTTTCTAGTTTTTCTGAAACTGATTTTCTTCTTTGGTTTTTTTGCTTTCTTGATTGGAATGTCAAACAGAATGCAGTTATGATCAGAGAGCAGGTCACTGACCCTACAATTATTCAATATGGATTTTTATCGAGTAATAACAAGGTCCAGTGTATTGCCATCTTTGTGTGTTGGTGCAGGGACATGTTGCACAAGACCAAACATTTCAAGGATGTCATTGAATTTAATGGCCTTTTTATCGTCCCGTTTATTCACATGAAAATTGAAATCGCCAGTAATTATGATTTCATTGTTGAATGTTTGATAGTGTCCCAGAAACTTTGTGAATTCGGTGAAGAATTCTGCAATACTGTATTTATTTTTGTTGGATGACTCTGGGCGGTAAACTAGAAGAATTGTGACAATTTTCCCGTCCATTTGGACTTGGATTTCCATGTGTTCAAAGGTCTTGGTCTTCATGCGATCTTTTTGAATTGCTTGAATGCCAGATTTGACAAGGCAACCTACTCCACCACCTGGTCTTCCTAAACGAGGCGAGCTAAGAAAGAAATATCCACCATTTTGCTCCAACTCACCGATTTCAACTTTATCATCATCTTTTAGCCAAGTCTCAGTGAAAAGAAAGATATCTAGATCATATTCGTCATTGTAGTCCTTAACAATTTGCGTTTTCTGTCTCAAACTCTGAGCATTCCACACACAGGTTTTCAGAATATTGTTTGGTCTGAGAAAAGTCTTGTTGGGATGAATGCTTATATGTTCGGCAGAAGCTGACATGGAGTCATTTTGAGCTAAAATCTCAAATCTGTTTGAGAGTTTGACTGAGCTACTGTTGTGAATTACACGGTTTACATTTGACTGAGTTGCGGCTGTTGCTGATTGTAGCCCATTGACATGTCTATTTAGACCAGTTCGCAAGGCATCAGAATAAAGCTTTCTGTATGTGTGCATTGTGACTATCTGTTTGATGTCAGAATTCGATAAGCAAGCAAAATGTGATCTGTCAGTTAGTGACTAGATCAGACAATTTAAAAGTGATCTGTCAGTTGGTGACTAGATAAGAACAACTTAATAGTGATCTGTCAGTTAGTGACTAGATCAGAACAATTTAATAGTGATCTGTCAGTTAGTGATGAGATCAGAAAATTTAAAAGTGATCAGTCAGTTAGTGACTAGATCAGAACAATTTAATAGTGATCTGTCAGTTAGTGACTAGATCAGAAGAATTTAATAGTGATCTGTCAGTTAGTGACTAGATCAGAACAATTCAATAGCGATCTGTCAGTTAGTGACTAGATCAGAACAATTTAAAAGTGATCTGTTAGTTAGTGACTAGATCAGAACAATTTAATCAGTTAGTGACTACAATAATAATTCCCATATTCTTTGTTGTCCAGTTATCCTCTCATGTTTGACTGTTTGTCTCATGGTATAAGCCAGTTATTCACCATGGGATCAGGAATATGTGTTTATCACACCTCGGGCTAAAGCCCTCGGGTAATAAATCACATATTCCCTCTCCCTTGGTGAATAACCTATACATATACTGCCCCTCTGCAATGATAAGTCACTGATATTTTCCATAGGGAGGGGCCTATTTCAGGAGTATATGTAGTCCTGAAATAGGCCCCTCCCTATGGAAAAATAGCATTGTGAAAGTGCAAAGCGGGGCCTATTTCTTTTAGCTGGCAGAATGTCCTGTTTTGTTCTGTACATGATTCTTTATAATCGATTGCATTAAGCCCATGAATTGCATGATGGTTGACCTCAAGGTTGCAGTTTCATCATATTCTGTATCTGTATGTTTGAGTCACAGGATTCAGGTTTGAATATTGTCGTGGCCTGTATTGATGGCACAGTGAGGCAGTGGTGCAAAAAACCAGCACTGTGACATGATTCAAATGATGGTTTTAATGACGGAATGAACTGCATCTCTGATTTTGCAAATTCAGGAAATATTCAGATATACCTTTGCAGAAACAATTTGCAAAATCAGAGATGCAGTTCATTCCGTCATTAAAACCATTATTTGGATGATGTCACAGTGTCAAATGATGTCATACTATTGACGTCACAGTGCTCTATGATGTCATAATGATGATGTCATAATGAAAATTACGTAATATCTATGACGTCACTTACCTTTAGATACGTACCCCCAAAAAATCTAAACCCCATTTTTAACTCTCACCCCATCAAATATATCGCCCTCTTTAAGACACTAAGGGGGAGATTCCCCCCAAAACAAGTTAAGATTGAAATTATAAATATAATTTAAAATATAACTGAAAATTCAATAAATATTGAAAAATGGCAATAAATGTTGAAAAATGGCCCCTTTTCCAATGTTTCTCATGCTATTTTGCCATTGGGCGGGGCCTATTTCTCAGCAAAATATTAAAAACTGCCATTTTCCCAGAAAATGCTTCTTGAAAAACGGAATGGGCTGCATCCCCTGTCCATGACTGTTCTAAAACTTCTTCCAAATCACTGATGCAGTTCATTCCGTCATTAAAGCCATTATTTGGATGATGTCACAGTGCCAAATGATGTCATACTGATGATGTCACAGTGCCCAATGATGTCATACTGATGATGTCATAATGAAAATTATGTAATATCTTTGACGTCACTAACCTTTAGATACGTACCCCCAAAAAATCTAAACCCCATTTTTAACTCTCACCCCATCAAATATATCGCCCTCTTTAAGACACTAGGAGGGAGATTCCCCCCAAAACAAGTTAAGATTGAAATTATAAGTATGATATTAAAATATTTTTAAAAATGGTAAGAAGTGTTGAGGCCACTCCTATATATTAGTCCTTAAATAGGCCCCTTTTTGGCCATTTCCCATGCTAATCTGCCATTGGGAGGGGCTTATTTCAGTAGAATATACACAGAAACATGGAGGGAATTTAAAAAAAAAATTATGGAGGACTTTTATAACGGAATGAACTGCATCCCAGTTGTGTCCAAACCCCAAAATGGCCCGAATTTGAAAATGCTCCCCTATATATATTAGTCCTTAAATAGACCCCTTTTTGACCACTTCCCAAGCTAATTTGCCATTGGGAGGGGCTTATTTCAGGAGTAGTATATAGTCCTCAAATAGGCCCCTCTTTGGCCATTTCCCATGCTAATCTGCCATTGGGAGGGGCTTATTTCAGGAGTAGTATATATACAGAAATATGGAGGGAATTAGAAAAAAAAAAATTTGGAGGCCTTTAATAACGGAATGAACTGCATCCCAGTTGTGTCCCAACCCCAAAATGGCCCGAATTTGAAAATGCTCCCCTATATATAAGTCCTTAAATAGGCCCCTTTTTGACCACTTCCCATGCTAATTTGCCATTGGGAGGGGCTTATTTCAGGAGTAGTATATAGTCCTAAAATAGGCCCCTTTTTGGCCATTTCCCATGCTAATCTGCCATTGAGAGGGGCCTATTTAAGGACTACTATATATGCAGAAATACGGAGGGAACATTTGATTTTCATATTTTTGCAGGCCTTTGATCACAGAATGAACTGCATCCCAGTTTTGTTCAATCTAAAAAAATGGCCATCATTTAAAAATTAGTCCTTAAAAAGCCCCTTTCAGGCCATTTTCAATGCTAATTTGCCATTGAGAGGGGCTTAATTAGAAAATCCTAGGAACAGGAAAATGGAAGAAAAAAATCCTTTTTCATATTTTGTTGAGGCCTTTGATGACGGAATGAACTGCATCACAGCTGTGTTCCATTCCTAAAATGACCAGAATTTGAATATGTTTTCCTTATATATTAGTCCTTAAATAGGCCCCTTTTTGACCATTTCCAATGCTAATCTGCCATTGGGAGGGGCTTATTTCAGGAGTAATATACAAACATAATAATTTGGGATTGAAGGTTCCCGTAATTATCTTCAAAAACCTACGCTTTTAACATCAGCCGAGAAATAAGCCCCTACGGGGCTTAATTCAGGATTATGCCGAATATTGATAGTGCCTCCTTCAGCAACTATTTTTAATGCTGCATAACTTACCTTCTCGTCCTCGTCCTATGGTGTCCTCGATTAAATTTATCAAAAGGAATCTCATTCTTGCCGAGCATGCTGTCCTTTCTTGAGCCAGAATGAACTACATTGTAAATCTGAAGAAAGCAATTTGTGATTTACTTGTCACGCCTCAGTTCCTCCTTCTGTTCTTGTTCTTGTTGTCAACAGTTACATTTATGTTAGAAAACTGAGAGAACAATGAACCATGTCAGCTCATGTCATTCATTGGAATTCTGAACTGTTTGTGAGAGAATATGGATGAATTGTGAACTTTTGTTGCACTTCTGCTGTCCTGAGTTCTGCAAATCTGCAGAAAAATTGTAGAATTTCCTCCTGAGGCAAAGAATTTGTGCAGAACAGAATAATTCCTGCAGAAGAATAGAATATTCTTCATTCTTTTATCCTGGGAGTCATGAAGTTATTCCAACTAGATGACTAATGTTATACAAACACGGCATGATATAAGTGCAACATCAAAATTTATTTGCACGAGGAAATTATTCATATTGACTTTTTAATTTTAAAAATTCACTGAACAGCAATGGCGACTGATAGGAAGATGACAGTGATAGCAAAATATGTGTATATTAAAGGGCAAAGTAGATATCAACTTTTTGTACTGTAATGTTATGTCTTTCATGTTTCAGTGGCCAAAAACAGCATTTACCCTCATTTTTCAGTGACTTAGTTGTGTTTAGAGGAGTAAAGTCTGCCACAAAGTTTGAACAAAAAAATTTAAAGAAGACCCATTATCAAGCAAACCATCTGTAGATTCCAAAAGTGTGAAACATTCTTTTGTGGGTGAAATTTGTCCACTACTGTAGAGTGTAGAGGGGATTATGTTTGGTAGCGTTTTCTAAATGAATAAAATAAAAATAACACAACATTTTATAGAGATCTTTTATATTAATGACGAAGGACATAGCTCAGTTTTCGTATATAAAGCTATATAAGTGCAACCTACATATATATATATATACATAGGTACGGCAAAATATAGAAGAAAATTATTGCAAACCATTGGTTATGTGGGAACCACGCCATTCCATGGCCTCCAAAAGATAAGCGTGATATAAAGTGGTTGTGCAAGTCACTTGAGTTCATTATTCTGGTGTGAAAATGGAGACTAATGTGGCAATAGTTGTGCTGTGCATTATAATGCAAGTTCATGGTAAGTGTTACTTTCCTGATTTACAATTGAGAGTGAGTTTGAGATTGTTTATAAGATGCCCAGGGCAAAAAGAGTACATATGAAGCCAGGGCCGGCTCCAGTCAATTATGCGCCCTAGGCAGCATCATGCTTATGCGCCCCCGGACGCAGAGCAAGGAGAGGGCGCAGAGCAAGGAGGGGGCGCAGAGCAAGGAGGGGTGCTATTCGAAAAAAAAGAATAAGAATAAGTTAATAGATAGTAACGAGGGGGCACAGGGTAAGGAGGGGGCACAGGGCAAGCAGGGGCGCAGAGCAAGGAGGGGCACATAGCAAGAATGGGGCGCTGAGAAAGTATGGGTGGAGAGCAAGGAGGGGGCGCAGAGCAAGGAGGGGGTGCATAGCAAGGAGGGGCACAAAGCAAGGAGGGGTGCTATTCGAAAAAAAAGAATAAGAAGAAATTAATAGATAAAATAGCCAGGAAAGTTTTAAAAGTTTTGAATAAAAATGGCATCACAGTACTTCTGAACTTTGCACAACTGCATGACTTATTGCAAATATTCAAGTCTTATTAATTTTCTTGAATAAATACCATTTCTCTCGCCTTTCATTTATGTGTTAAATACTATGCCAAGAAAAGTGAGTGCATCTGGTTGCGCGTGTACATGCCTCCTTGCTCTGCGCTCCCCCTCTTTGCTCTGCGCCCTAGGCGACCGCCTAAATGGCCTAATGGTAGAGCCGGCCCTGTATGAAGCGCTCGATTTGTTCAAATTACCAAATGTACTCCTATTCTACTGCAAAAACTCTTATTCTTTTCAACTAGGGAGTGTATTTGGAGCGTATGGATTTGCATGTGGGGAGTATAAATGAAACATAGTTTAAATAATTTGAGCGCTTCAAATGTACTCTTTGCCTCTGGGGGATATCCCAGCACAAAAGGAAGTATAAAAGCAGTACAGCCTCTCAGTGAAGAAGTACAAAATCAGTACGTTGACCTGCTCTGCAAATGCACTCCCGTTATACATGTACCTATTTTGTGCTTCTATGCAAAGTGCGTACTGATTTTATACTTCTAGTGACACAATCTGAATAATCATGTACCGCAAATGTGCTCCTCTGAATTCTAATTTTCATTTGAACATTTTGTGCACTGAATTTATACTTCTATTTGACTTAGGCTGCTTAGTTTCAGTCACATATATACGTGTGGCCCATGTTCACTTCCAGAACTCTGAAAATGTGCAGGTGTGTCCCGGTTTTGAATTACAATATACTTTGAATTACTGGCATAATTTCCGTAGTGTTAAATACAAATGTTTTACTATTAGTAGCGGCAAAAAGTGCAAATCTGATATAAAATTATTCCAGCCTTCTTTTTTTCTCTTGGCTTAAGTAATTATGTGTATATTTTAATTACATTGATTTGGCTGAGGAGCTTATATTATATGTGGCCTGTAAAATTAATGAAGCAGTGATTTTTAGATACTTCAAATATACTGCAAAATGCTTCCTGCTAGCATGCACAGCTAGTATACTCTTTTTAATTGTTATACTCCCTGCAAGGAAGTATTTTTGGAGCATTTGAATTTGCATATCGGGAGTACAAAAGCATAATTTAGATAATTTAGCTCCTTTTGTACTTTAAAGGTGCTGCAAAAGTACTGCATTTGTACTTCAAATGTACTGCATTTATACTTCAAATGCACTGCCTTTGTACTTCAAATGCAAATTTTGTGTGTAAAAGTCTCTCAACCATGCAAATCGTCATTGCGCAATGTACTTCTTTTGTGCTTCTAATGCACGCCAATGCTTTATATGGGATATATACTGATTTTGTACTATTTCTGTGCTGCAAACCTACTCTTTTTTTTTCCTCTGGGATGGTTTCAGCTGCACATGCATCTTTAGGAAATTCTTAATTTTGAGAAATTCTCCATTTTGTCTATTTCACAACTTAAACAGGACTGCCACGCCCAGTGCATGACCCTGATGGCTACCATCCTCGCCCCCTAGTGGAGGACACAGATGCAAAGGTCTCCAGTGGAATAGACTGGAACGAGATGGCAAAAGAGGAATTGCAAAAGGCAAAGTTCAACTTCCAACAAAGTGGAACGGCCAAAAATGTCATCTTATTTGTTGGAGATGGAATGGGAATGTCAACAATCACTGCCACAAGAAGGTACATGGCAGAAACTAGGGGGATTCCCCTTGGAGAGAGGGCGGCATTGTCATTTGAGGATTTCCCTGCATTGGGCCTCGCAATGGTGAGTATACCGAGGAAAAAAGAGTATAAAAGCAGTACAGCTTCTCAGCGAGAAAGTACAAAATCAGTACAAAAGCAGTACGTGGACCCACGCTGCAAATGTACTCCACTTTACTGATTTTGTCCTTCTTCGTAAATTGTGTACTGATTTTATACTTCTAGTGAACCAATTTGAATAGTCACGTATATATATGTGCTCCTCCGATGCTCCTCTAGCTTCTAAATGTCATTTGAACATTCCATGTACTGAGTTTATGATTCTATGACTTATAATTTGTGTGAAAAAGTCTCTCTACCATGCAAATCGTCATTGCGCAATATACATCTTTTGTGCTTCTAATTGTACTCTGATACCAAATATGGGATATACTGATTTTGTACTTTTCTACGCTGCAAATGTACTCTTTTTTTCCTCTGGGTACGTTCTTTTGTGCGAAGAGCAAATGGTTAAAATCTGTGACCCTTTAAACTCATAGCTGTGACCCTGTAATCAAGTGCTGTTACCCTGCTAGTGAATCTAGATCTGTCACTCAAAGCTAGTGACAGTCATCCTGAGACTCACAACTGGTGACCCTGTGACTCACAACTGGTGACCCTGAGACTCACAACTGGTGACCCTGTGATGCACAACTGGCGACCCTGTGACTCGAAGCAAGTGAATCTGGCTCATAGTTGCTGAATCTGGCTCAATGTTGCTGACCCTGTGTCTCACAGCAGATGACCCTACAACTGACAGCTGGTGACCCTGTTACTCTAAGCAGCAAGGTGACCCTGTGGCTCAAAGCTGAATTGACTCCAATTCAAGCAGGACCGGGTTGCTTTCATTCTTTTGTTGCAGTAACTGTGATAATGTTCCATTATTTGTCCTACACAGACATTTAGAGTACATAGGGCTGAACATTTTTGTTTTTTCTTTCAGACATACAACTCTGACAGGTGGGTGCCTGACTCCTCTGGGACTGCGTCGGCCATGCTGTGTGGGGAGAAGGTGAACTTCTACACAGTGGCGGTCAAAGACAATGTGCCCATGTCCGATTGCACAAATGTCAATGAGGATTCAAAACTCAAGTCTGTCATCAAACATGCCATTGATGCAGGTGAGCATTCACACAACCCAAAAAAATTGGTGTGGCAATCGTTTGTCAGGGAGACCGGGGTTAGTTGTGCCAAGAATAACCGTGTGGCTACCTGTGACCATGCATTTGTATGTATTATGAGAACTGGAACATCATTGGAGAATAGGGAGGATGGATATTGTACTAACTCCTTATTTAATCATATGCATTTTTGGGCTTTTTGCCCAAATCGCTGGGTGAAATCTTAGTGTTTCTCAGACTTTTGCGGATTGGATTGTCCTGCTTTCAAATCTGATAGTTTCTTATTTTTCTGAAAAAAAAAAAAAAGAAACACCATCTACTGGGTTTGATTTGGGGACTGTTCAGAATTTGTGACTGGAGGTTGGAGTTTTGTTGGAAGTTGCCATTGAAATGTATGCCCCCCTTAGGTTTTATGCAGATTTTCAGTATTGCCCCCCCCCCATACAAAACAATAAAAACACTATATTGTTATATGGAGATCCTGGACAAATTTTACGCTTGCAGATCTGCACACTTTCGTGCATATGTGTGCACGTTTTATTCTTTTTTGTTATGTTCAAATTTTATACCCCCATTTGTCTTTTTGAAAAAAAATACCCCCCTATCAAACATGTTTAACAGTTAGTACCCCCTTCAGCGAAATCCCATCCCCCACCACCCTCAAGTCGTAAATTTGGAAAGGTCCCTTCTAAGGAAAGTGAAAAGAGGAGTCTGAGTGAAACAGTTGGGAATGACACTTTTTGCGATTATGACAGGTAAAAGGACTGGAATAGTGACAACTTCGAGAATCACCCATGCAACTCCAGCTGCTGCTTACGCCAACAGTGCCGACAGAAATTGGGAATATGACGTCCCGGACGGGGTGCCAGGGAAGGAGAACTGCCAGGACATAGCACAGCAGCTGGTTGGAGATTCCTACTCGCAGCAGATAAGGGTGAGGAATACAATCCATTCCCATACTAGACTCCTAGGCAATTATGTCTTTTACAATCAACGTTGTAAATGAAGTTGTATTCGACACCTCTGTTAACCAATCACATGCCAGTATTTCAGGTTGATAATCCCGTATTCTTTGTTGTCCACTTATCGTCCCGTGTTTTATTGTTTGAGTGTTTGTCTCATGGTATAATACGGTTATTCACCGAGGGATCGGGAATATGTGTTTATCACACCTCAGGTTGAAGCCATCGGGTGGCAAATCACATATTCCCTCTCCCGTGGTGAATGACATAATATATACTCAATGAGTATTACTCATCAGTTGATAAGTATAACAGGATTGATATATTTTTCAAATGGCTGTAACAGCATTTCCAAAGTATCTTATAATAATTTCGAAACTGGGAAAATGGAAACATAGAAATATATATACAATGAATAATCATCCTTGAACATACATCTTTAACTTCAGCTACAGCTTCAATTATGAAAAATTTTGCCTGCTTATTTTCCAAGGTGTTCCTGGGAGGAGGACAGAGGGGATTTTATCCACAAGGAGATGTGGCACATGACGGGAGAAGAATGGACGGACGCAATCTCATTCAGGTAAGGTAACCAGCCAGGCAGGACTTCGGAGTCAGGTGGTTAGTGAACCGACTCCCACACCCGACTCCTTTGTATTCTTGCAAAACGAGTCTGACTCTGACTTTGACTCCCTTTTTTGAGAGATCAGCCATTGAAAATTTAATATAGTTCACATTGTTGTATAAAATGTTTTTTTGTCCATTATTAAAATCATTTTTTAGGAGTCAAAAGTCACCGGATTAATTTTCGTCTCTGATTCCACCTGAAAACCTCTGACTCTTCAACTTTTTTAATGCTCACCCTATTTATCATCCCTTAAATATTGCTGGAGCTTGAATATTCATCACACTAGGCATGCTAAGCTATGCTAGGAGACATATTTTCCTTGCAAGTATCTAATAGAGGAACAAGACTGTTAAAAACATAACATATTGAAATTTCAGGAGTGGTTGGCAGAGAAGAGTAAGACACTTGATGAGAAGCAATTTGGATACCTCGAGAGCAGACAAGAGATGCTCAATAGGAATATTGAGGACACAGAATACCTTCTGGGTAAAGATATTATCCTTAATTCAGATTCTTCCATGACCCCTATGTAACTAGCCCCCTGATTGGCCAACAACCCACCTGCATAATGTGATGTTCACTTGTGTGCGGTGGTGTGTGACAGGCAGGTCAATAACAAATGTGTTATTCACTGATCAGTAAATATCACATGTTATTGACCTCCCTGGAAAAAAAATTGTCCCCAAAAAAAAAATTCTGATAAAAAAAAATTTCCCAAAACAAAAAAAAATTAAAACAAAAAAAAATTCCTAAAAATAAAAGATTTCCAAAAAACTAAAAAAATTCCAAAAAAAGAAGCAAAAATAAAAAAATCCAAAGTAAGACGAAAAACAATTTCTAAAAATAATCATTGCACAAAAAAATTGTCATGGAACAAAACAATTGAGGACTTCAGTTTTGGTCAACATCAGTTTTTACGGACCTGAGTAAAACCTGATATTGACCTCAACCGAAGTCCATAATTGTAAACTCTCCAATTTTGAAAATTTTTCGGGGCCATTGCTCTTTTCAGAGGTAAAAAAAAAGTTAACAAATGTATCATTGAGGTCCTTACTTCTAGATTTCAAAAAAGTGAAACCTTTTTGTGAGAGTCCAGTGCATGGTTACTAATTTAAAGCGATACGTTTGAAAGATGTTGTTCAGAATAAACGCAAACGGAATTGAGGCTTCTAAATAGCTGCTTTTTAGTGTTAAAATCATGGAACAAAACAATTGAGGACCTCAGTTTCAGTCAATATCAGGTTTAATGGACCTGACCTATTGATATTCACTACCGGTAAGGCTGAAGGCCAAGGTTAATTTCATTGGTAAGGTCCGTAAAACCTGATATTGACCTCAACTGAAGTCCATAATTGTATAATGTATTTGCACTACATATATTGTGTGAACTTTGAAGTAATAAAGTGCTCATCTTATGTTTAGGCACAATTTAGTGTTTGCTTTTGAGAGTCAGTTACAAACTGGGGCTGGATCAGGTGAAGAAAAGTTGACAAAATACTTGTTTTTGGGCCTAGATAAAAAGAGGAGACATTGAAAGGATCACCTGAGACACAATCAGGCACTTGTGAAGCCAGTCCAATGATAACACCTGTCCCTCCAGTTTCGAAGACAATGGATGATAAATTGATAACAGATCAGGTCCTGATTTTTTTCTGGCATCTTTTTTTTTGTTTTAAACTTTAGAAATAATTTCTTTGAGCATGGAAACATTGTCAGACTCCTGTCTCTCCACTTTCAATGTTAATTTGATTTACAGCCTGTAAACTTGATATGCAAAAAATGAGTGTTGCTTCACACAGATTTTGGCACTCTGTGAGTCATAATAGCCGATGAAGTGTCATCTTCTCTACGTTCAACATGAAACATAGAGGCTGTTTGATTAGTCATGTCAAGAGAAGGCCATTGGATTTGTCGTAACTGATTTAAGAGTAAAAATCAGATTTACAATCCTTTGTTTGCCTAAAAATGGTATGAGGTGTTTTAACTGACATTGATTTGCAATAGAATAAGTTCAAAATTAAGTGGGTTTTTAGAAAAACATGTCCTGTAGGTGACTGCAATGATAAGCCAGAACTGTCCAGGAGATACCTATTGAAAGGACAGAACTGCAATAATTATCACAGGAAATGCTTTATTTGAAAATTTGAAGCAAAAAGAGAGGCTGTAGCCTGTGGACCTCACTTTCCCACACTTTTTGGTGCACTGTATTGCTTAATTTGCTCTCTGAAATAAGGAGGAACTTCTGAATATTAGTGCTGTCTCCTGCTAATAAGCTGTACCACCCAGAGGAAAAAGGAGTACACCTGAAGCGCTCAAATTATTTAAATTGCGCTTCATTTATACTCCCTATATATATGTAAATCAATACTGCTCCAAATACGCTCCCTTGTAGAAAAGTGTATGCATAATTGCATATACAATTGGAGTACATTTGGTAATTTAAATAATTCGAGCGCTTCAAATGTACTCTTTTTTCCTCTGGGCATGAATTGACCTGAACTTTTGTCATTTGTCTTGAAGGGTTGTTCAGCACCAGCCATATGAGTGATGAAATTGACCGCCTGAAGGTTGTGCCACCAAAGGAGCCTTCCTTGACTGAAATGGTGGAAACTGCAATCAAGGTTCTTCAGAAGGGCCCCGAGGGTTTCTTGCTGTTTGTTGAAGGTTTGTCACATTGCTCTTTCCGGATCATTTGTTTAAAAAAAAAAACAAATGTTAGCTGGTGTCCGTCGAAACACTTCAAATGTTTAAAATTTGACAAAGCTAAATGCTATGCCTATTCTCAAAAACTTCTATGATCAGATGACACGAACATTTTTTCAGTGAAAATCAAAGAGGGCATTTTTTTTGCTGGATGGGATTATATACAGTCATTGTCCGTTATTCTCTCAAATGCGACATTGAATTTTAGCATTTTCGAATGATATCGGATTTGACTGCAAAGGACTTTGACATGGTCCATTTCGAGAAAAACCTATTCCTATATTGTCTTCTCTGCTATGCTGAATGAGCACTGTTAGTGGAGTTTTGTTACATTTCTCCAAATATATTTTTGTCGACCAGTGTCCTGAGGCATTTTTAACTTTGGCCCCACCTGGCCTCTTCTTTCATTACATGATAATAAAATATTATTGATATATTTTGGTTTCCACTTTCAGGAGCTAAAATGGACATGGCCCACCATGACAACCTGCCCCACAGAGCGTTGAATGAGACTCTCATGCTCTCTGACGCCGTTGAAGTGGCGATGGATCTGACGGACAAGGAGGACACCCTGATTGTGGTCACTGCAGATCACTCCCACAGCTTCACCTTCTCGGGATATCCCAAGACTTCCGAATCTATATTTGGTAAGTCATCCATTCACTTCTTTTTATTTTCCAGTCATATAAATTGTGACCTTCTCCACCAAAATGGGTTCAAAGTCGGCCTCCTATCATATTTAGTTATGAAAATGACTTTATTCTACTGGAATTGAGCTTTAAAATGATGTATAGTATGTTTTGATATCTCCATCCAATCCAAAGATATGGCACTTCAAACATTGACGATACGAAACATCAAACTTTGAGAAAATGGCGTTTGAAATTCCCGCCATTGCAATAAAAGAACTAAGAAAATCAAGAGGTATACTCAATTAAGATAATTCAAAATCAATTTTTTGGTAAAATGGTCTTAAATATTCAAAGAAAATTACTTTTGCTAAAATGTGGTACCAATAGCTAAAAAACATCAAAATGAGGCCTTTTTACACATTTTGCTAATTTCTGAGAAATATATAATGCCTACTTTGAACTCATTTTGGTGGAGCAGGTCACAATTATTAATTAGTGTGAAAACACTATAAAAGAAAAAATTTTTGAGGCTTTTGTTGGGTAATTCAAAAGTAAAATGGCCTAAGGATGTGGAATTCAAAAGCAAAATGACCAAGGGACATCATTGGGGACATAAAACCCAATCCAAAGCTGAGGGACAGGGAATTAAACATTCTATTTAAAAAGAAAGGAACAGGGAATTCAAGAGTTATATGGCCAAGGCACGCGGGATGCAAAACCCCATCCAGAGCCTAATTTTTCTAACAAAAATTAACTGTCAGACTAATTAAAATTTTAAATCCTATTTCCTTTTTGTTGTGCGTCACAAACAAAATGTGTATGTGAATATTGATTTTTAGTACTATAATTTCAGACACCCATGTTGAACAATGGCAGCCAGATGATAAGATTCCCTACACGGTATTGTCTTACGTTAATGGCCCAGGGTGGTACAGTCATAGACTTGACGAGAACGGAGATGCGATTGTGAGGAACGTGTCTGGAATTAAACCTCTCATCACTCGCAGGAACCTGACTGGAGTTGACACAGGTAAACTTGACCAATTACTGTCATTTCTGTTTATAGCTAATGAATTTTACTTTCCTTTCCAGTCATCCTCAAGCTACCTCAAGTTGTGAGATCAGCCATGTGCATCCCAGTCCAAAATTTCAGCAGGCAGTCCCACTCGATCAGCGCTATAAGCTGCCTTTATAAATATCAAACCGCGAAAGCCAGAAAGTTGCGCGTATGCTACATACCACGGTGATGTTATAACAGAGATGGTAAAATGCAGGACCCTGACTTCCCTGGCTGCTCTGGAGTATAGATCTGCACCATTGTGAATATTACTCCAGCCTTTTTCACAGAATATCTTTCCTGGCCCTTGTTTTAGCCCTTTTTAGAGGGTGGTATTGTACGCTTTCAATTTTAATCTTTTCTGATTAAAGTTATATTCTTATCCACAAACAAGTAAAAATATCTGAGTCATAGACGGTCTTCAAAATGGACAGGAACCTCAGTGTGACCTGTTAGAATGGAGAGTTTACATTATCAAGTGCCATGTGAATGGAGCTATTTTAATTTGTTAAAATTATAATAAAAGAATTGAGACAAGAGAAATGTTGTTAACTGATGGATTATTAGATCAGTTGAGAATATCTTGAAAAGGCAGCTTGTAGTGGACACTTAATTCCAGCCATTGAACTGACCTACTGTGCAGATGTGTGCACATAGTGGCCCATTGGTTAAGGCCTAGTTTATTAGTAACAGAATTTCATAGTTCAATGTCAAGAGAACCATCTGACTGCACATGTTTGTAAAGCTATTTCAATAATTTCATTGTTCCGTATCAAAAGAACCATCTTACTGCACAGATGTGTTTAGCTATTTCATTAATTTCATAGTTCATAATTCCATGTCAAAAGAACCATCTGACAGCACAGATGTGTATAGCAATTTCAATAATTTCATAGTTCCATGTCAAAGGAACCATCTTGCCACACAGATGTGTTTAGCTATTTCAATAATTTCACTGCTCCATGTCTCAAGAACCGTTTGACAGCACAGCTGTGTATAGTTATTCAATAATTTCATAGTTCCATGTCAAAAGAACAATCTGACGGCACAGATGTTTTCATGTCAAAAGAACCACCTCACTGCACAGATGTGTTAGTGTATAGCTACTTCAATAATACCATTGTTCCATGTCAGAAGAAAATCTTACTGCACAGATGTTTTCATGGCAAAAGAACCATCTAGCTGCACAGATGTGTATAGCTATTTCAATAATTTCACTGTTCCATGTCAAAAGAACTTTCTGACTGCACAGATGTTTTCATGTCAAAAGAACCATCTGGCTGCACATATGTGTATAGCTATTTCAAAATAATTTCATAGTTCCATGTCAAGAGAACCATCTTACTGCACAGATGTGTAGAGCTATTTCAATGATTTCATTGTTCCATGTCAAAATAACCATCTTACTGCACAGATGTGTATAGAGCTATTTCATTAATTTCATAGTTCATAATTCCATGTCAAAAGAACCATCTGACAGCACAGATGTGTATAGCAATTTCAATAATTTCATAGTTCCATGTCAAAATAACCATCTTACTGCACAGATGTGTATAGAGCTATTTCAATAATTTCACATTTCCATGTCAAAACTAGACATGTCCTAATCGGAGACTGATGAGTGATGCGCTGCCCAAACTGTGCCCTAACTGAACCAATCACACAAATTAAGGCATTGCTAATTTATATACAACAATAACAGAGTAAAATTATATACATGTAGTAATTTTAAATAGAATGAAGGCCTCAAACTGTCAAATGCATGTATATGAAATTATCGTTGGGCACAATTCTATTTAGATATGTTCAATAAATCTTCCTCCTATGTCCTTCAACTCTTTTCTTGAACATGTTTAAGAGGAAGTTGAATTAATATCAATCTTCACCGTATAAGTGGCTTTCTCATCCGGGAACTGAACCTGTGGGCCATCTGTTTAAATAAGCGAAAGTGACCCCCTAGGCCCTAGTCCCATAGGCCTATGCATTATATAATGAGTGTATCATTTATGCAGTCCACTGTATCATGTATGCATTGTCAAAATAACTTACTGGCCCTTTAGTACACTAAATCAAAATTGACACTAATTGATAGTTTAGAACTGCTGAATAGAGGACAACTGGCACCCGAAAAGCTGGAAAACGGAGTTAACTGAATTGGAAGCGAGTGACCCCCTCAAAGTTGAGAGTGATTCAGCCATATATCCCCGCTGGGAGAGCGTGTGTGTAGATAATGAATAGACTGGAGAAGAAATTGTTTTAAAATGTCACAATAAAGCCACTAAAAGTAAAAAAAGACTCAGGGATAACCTTTATGACACAAACATAAGATACACGTGAATAGGGCAGTGAAAGTAGTTGCAGATGCTCAGTATCTGCTACATAAAATTAGGCCTACAGAAATTGTTCGTCGAATTTCAGTGTTAGCAGCAGGATTTTGCCTACAAAACCAAGAGCTGCTCGCCCAGAGGGAAGGGGGGAACCCCCAGGGCAGCGCTAATAACGATCTTACTGCAGAGATCTATTTGAATGGCTACTTAAATAATTTCATAGTTCCATGACAAAAGAACCATCTGACAGCACAGATGTGTATAGCAATTTCCATAATTTCACTGTTCCATGTCAAAAGAACCATCTGACTACACAGATGTTTTCATGTCTAAAGAACCATCTCACTGCACAGATGTGTATAGCAGTTTCAATAATTTCATTGTTCAATTTCAAAAGAACCATCTGACAGCACAGGTGTATATTGCTATTTCAATAATTCCATTGTTCCATGTCAAAAGAACCATCTTACTGCACAGATATGTATATTTATTTCAATGATTTCATAGTTCCACGTCAAAATAACCATCTTACTGCACAGATGTTTTCATGTCAAAAGAACCATCTCACTGCACAGATGTGTAAAGCTATTTCAATAATTTCATACTTCCATGTCCAAATAACCATCTGACAGCACAGATGTGTATTGCTATTTCAATAATTTCATTGTTCCATGTCAAAATAACCATCTTACTACACAGATGTTTTTCATGTCGAAAGAACCATCTGACTGCACAGTGCACATATATGTGTATAGCTATTTCAAAAATTCATAGTTCCATGAACCATCTCACTGCAGAGATGTGTAGGGGAGACCTGGGCACGTTGGACCTCGGGGCATGTTGGACCATCCCCAATATTCTTTTTATAAAACATGAGCAGTTATGCAAATCCCCTGTGAAGAGACCTTTAGTGGTATGCCTTTTGGCCAAAATATTTCATGAGCATTGAAGGAAAAGTGTGAGTTCTATTTCAGGTTTCCTTATTTTCGGCATAGAAAGTGACTTTTTCCAAGTCTCGATGGCTAGGTTAACCTTCTTAAAATATGGGGGATCCAGTCAGATAAGTCTCATAAATTGAAACAATCGCCACTCAAGTAAAGTTTGATATAAGTTTCCCGAGTTCACATTAAACCTTGGCAGCGAGGAATGCACATTTTCATAAGAGGTTGGGACGGGGCAGGTTGGACCAGCATGGCCGGCGCACATCGAACCATTGGAAACTGGATTGACTGACAAAAAAAAATCTGCAAAATACCAGCTGTGTAATTATTTAACAGGCTTTTACTCAGTTGTAGCACACTATTGTGTACACATTTTGGCCACCAATGATGAAAAATGAAAGTTATAGCACAATTAACTAATTCTTATGTTTTGATAGCTGATACTAAATACAAAAGGATTGAGCTTAATGAGCTTTCTTTGTTCTGTAACATGGGGTCGATAGGTGCACTGGGGTAAATCATGACAGAATAGGAATATGATTTATTTCTTTAAACGAATAACTACTTCCACTTAACGGAAGTTAATTTTTAGAACACTTACAATGCACATACTGGATATATTATTAAATTAAATTCTCAACAGCTGGTCAAAACACTTGTATCGCAAAAAGTATAAGTAATAGAGCCACAAAACCAGCAGAAAACCTTCATGATATATTATATAGTGTTGACCAACTTTGGAGAAAATGGTAACCATAGTCATAATTAACTGACTATACTCAACAAAAACCAAGCCTAAGTCCATTTCAGTGTAATTTTCACACATGGCAAACCATATATTTCTGGAAACTGCACATTCTCCTCTAGTCGTTCACATACATGCCATGTCCTAGTGACACATCATGTCGAAATAATAAGCTTTCCCGTCAGAAAAAAGCCACTCTACGCAATACCATGCTACAAGCCAACATAAATAGAGTTTCTAAGTCATTCCTGTTCCAATATGATGGTAAAATCAATTCAGTTAATTGGCTATTGTGCCAGCCATTCTAGCTGAAACAAGACTTATTAAAATTATCTAGTTAAATATTCCGATATTATCATTCTGTAATGACACACAGGTGTGTATTGCGATCTGTGAATATAAAATGTGGTGTTTGCTTACTTTCTTCTTCTTTCCAGGACTCTTATTCCGTGGTCCAACGTGCCCACATAAAAGCAATTTTTTTCAAATTCATTTTTCTCCACAACTATAAATGGTAGATCGACTTGGTTTCGCATAAAGGTACTGTAGATGTTCAGAAGTCAGCAAAAAGATTTTTCAAATAAGTAGAGAAGTTTTTGATTGAGAGCCAGAAAGCAAAAAAGCGGTCCAACGTGCCCCGGTCCCCCCTATGGCTATTTCAATGATTTCAATTTTACGTGTCAAAACAACCATCTTACTGCACACACGTGTGTAGCAATTTCAATAATTTCATTGTTCCATGTCAAAAGAACCATCTGACAGCACAGATGTATTGTGTATAGCTATTTCAATAATTCCATTGTTCAATGTCAGAAGAACCATCTAAATGCACAGATGTCAAAAGAACCATCTCACTGCACAGATATGTATAGCTATTTTAATAATTTCATTGTTCCGTGTCAAAAGAACCATTGACTGCACAGATGTGTAGAGCTATTTCAATAATTTCATAGTTCCATGTCAAAAGAACCATCTTGCAGCACAGATCTTTGTAGCTATTTCAATAATTTCATTGTTCCATGTCAAAAGAACCATCTGGCTGCATGTATGTTCTGAGTCAAAAGAACCATCGACTGCAAAGATGTGTATAGCTATTTCAATAATTTCATAGTTCCATAACAAAAGAACTATCTCACAGCACTGATGTCAAAGGAACCATCTCACTGCACAGATGTGTAAAGCTATTTCAATAATTTCACTATTCCATGTCAAAGAACCATCTGACAGCACAGATATAAAAGAACCATCTGACTGCAAAGATGTCAAAAGAACCATCTGACTGCAAAGATGTCAAAAGAACCATCTGACAGCACAGATGTCAAAAGAACCATCTGACTGCACAGATGTGTACTTGTGTTAAGCTAATTCAATAATTCCATTGTTCAAAGTCAAAAGAACCAGCTAACTTCACAGAATCTGATGTGTATAGCTATTTCAATATTTTCATAGTTCATGTCAAAAGAACCGCCTGACTGCACAGATGTGTAGGACTATAGCCATTTCAATAATTTCATAGTTCCATGTCAAGAGAAACCATCTGACTGTTCAGGTGCGTATAGTCAAAAATATTCACATGGTGACTCATATGATAGCCGACAATGTATCATCATCGTACACATGTGCATGGACAATCAAGAGAAGGCTATTTAATTTGAGGTAAAAATCAATACTTAATCATTTCATTTAGCCGTCACCGTGGAACAGTCCAATATTTTTGCACAACTAATATACAAGCTGTAATAGGCCCACAAAGTCAATACATAACTAGAATTTGTGTCACAAGCGGAACGTGGCGAGCTCGCAGTGTGTTTGTTTTGCCATTTTGCTTTTGGTGCATTGATTCTTTGTAGAATTAGGGGACTACATTTTTCTACATGATTAGACAGATAGAACAGACCATTAGGATAGGCGATTGTAGAACTTTTTGCAAACACATTAACAAATGGAGATGTCACCATGATAAAGAAGAGAAACTCTACTATAAGAGTTGGAACTGACAAGTACCGCAGTTTCATGACATCGTGGAATACCAACAATGGAAATTGGTTACATTTCACAGGTCCGTAGGCAGGGTTGAATCCCGGGGGGTTGAATCATAGAGACTGGCCAGAGGCATTGAGCACCCCAGAAAATTTGAATATGTAACGCACCTTTTTTGGCAAAATTCTAGGGCAGCCCCCCTCCCCACTCCCCTGCACACAGGCATTTGCATTTGGTCAGTGATAAGACTTGAAAATTTGAACTAAAGAATAGAAACCAAGACAAGAGTTGAAAACCACAATTTCAGGATATCATGGAATAGCAAGAATGGAAATTGGTTAGATGAAATTCAAATTTCAGAGGCAGTTTTATTTGGTTAGTGATAAGACTAGAATATATAGAACTAAAGAACAGAAAGTAAGACGAGAGTACAGCTGCTGCATCATCCAAGTTCAGGATATCATGGAATGAAAAGAATAGAAATTGGTTTCACAAAATTAACTTGCCAGAGATGCAGGGACTTGGCAGTTTCATTTGGTCTGTAAAAAAACTTGAAGCGCATAAATAAACATTCAAATCATATCATGATATCATGTATCAATAAACAAAAGTTTCAAATTGATGAGAATTAATGAAGGTGATTAACGGGAATATTTCAACTAACCCTGTGCTTCAAGTGGCTCCGTAGTCTCTAACACGATACAGCTAGATGGTTCAAATGGCAAATAAGCCTGAAATGAAAACTTTCTCTGGTCTTGCTGCTTGACTCATTCCAGTATGTTTGCTTTTCAGCTGACGTGGATTTTGTGTCAGATGCGGGCATTCCCAATGACTCCGAAACCCACGCCGGTGAAGAGGTTCCTGTCTACAGCAGAGGACCTAGCTCCTATATTTTCAACGGGTTACATGAACAGCATTTCATCGCACATGGCATGATGTATGCAGCATGTATTGGTCCTTATTCTGACGATTGTGTCAAGCCAAATATACCAGATGGCAGCACCAGGCTATCATCTGGCTCATTAACATACACCTGTGTCGCAGCATTGTTTCTACTGATGAAACTCTTATATTAATCAAAATTGCATGCAATGCATGCATTGGGTCCTTGCAATGGTATATTTCCTCAATTTGGACCTCTTCAATATTCTACCAACAATCTATCAAATTACGTATAAGAAAGGGAATGATAAAATGACATGTTAAAAAGGCATTTTCTTCTACTATAATTATAATATGAAAAGACTATTGTTTATTTAGTGAACAAGACTCCCACCTAAAATTCAAAGACTTTCACATTAAATTCCTATGAAATATAGATTTAACAAAACTAAATAATCAACAATTGGGTGAATGTGATGTAATAAGAAAGTTATTCGTTTTTGTTTCTTTATGAAATGAACCTGCAGGCAAATTTAGGTGTTTTGTGACTATGCAGAAGAGGGCAGAACAGTCCAACTTTTGGTGTGTATTCAGAAACCAGTTTTCTTGTGAAGTGCTGACAGCTTAGAAGAAATATGTTTAATAAAAGACAATTTGCACAATGATAAGCACAATATTGTAGCCAGGGATGCATAGGTACCATCTTGATCACAACGGCACATCTGTTGGGGTTGTCATTTTGTCTGTGAAATGTTTTTGTGAATACACCAACTTCACCTGTTGACAGGAAATAAAGCTGATGACAATGGTCTTAGAATGAATTCCAAGGACCGAACAAGGACTCAAAAATGGATAATTTTGTGATTGTTATAATTTTCATAACTTTTCATGCTACAATTTTAATTGTTGCCATAAAATGTTGTCAAAGAGAACACAGCTTTTTTTAATGTAGCAATCTTTTTGCCGACCAATATTTTTCAACAATGAAAATACTAACCTAGCTTTCTGTCTGTGATTTTGTTGTGTTGCCTGAAAATAAAAACAAGTGTTTTACTCCAAGAAAACCAAGGATTTTGTTTTGCAAATTGTCTAGAATTTTTTGTTTTTTTCCTATAATTCATGACTTTTAGAAAATCCAACTTTGACAATCTTTGTAGTCTGCAGTGTCGCTCGCGCGCCTGCTTGAAATTTAATATTTAGCAGACTGCTCTCATGCAGTCAGTTGATCCTGAGTGTGTATATATATGAGGACTGTACATAATTTCCTATATGGAGCTGCAGCACGTATCTACCGCCTTGGGTTTCCTCTCAGAAAACTGAGAAAACCGAGTCATAAAATAAAATGAAGAACCATCTGCTCAGTGGCGTTTCTAGGGGGGAGGCTAGGGGGTGCCCTCCCCCCGCCCCCCTAGATCACTGAGATATCCCCTCTAACATTTGAGTTAAAGCTCAGGTCACATGACCACCCCAGTTGCCAGCTATAAACGCCTGTCACAGACATGTCACTCACCCAAACTATCCACCTATCCTACTTTTTTCGACTCATATTTCACATGGGCGCCCACAACCGTGTAACTCCTCTCTCATTTCCGTTTGCCAACTCCACCACCAATCTCCCACCAGGAGTGCATGAAACAGCATATTCTTATATTTACTCCGCCACAGAGGGAGCCACTTCTCATAACCTTTTTCCGACAGGTGGCAGCACCTATCTTCATCTGTTTTTGCCTGGAGACAGCCCGAACTTTACACAACTGGCGCGTAGCCCCTATTTCATCGCTGGGTACATTCGTTTCGCTGCTCCAAAGTGCTCTTGGAGTGGAGTAGTTCACTCCAGATCATTCGTTTTGCATTTCCGGGAGTAGTTCAGAGTAGATTGGAGTAGATCGGAAGTACTCCAAGAAATGGGGATACCCCATGACGTAGTGGTGTTTACATAAATAAACGACACTTCAGAAGCTTTGATTTATGGCTAATTGCTTTGTTTTGATGTGGATTGCTGTAATTCAATTCACACAATTAAGCCAATCGATCGACAATGCCAATTCACAGCGTGAATTGCTAGTAGGAAGGGAATCCCCATAGCAAGGGAACCCCAAAATAATGACGTTCCTAAGTACTCCTTTTCATTCGATTTGGACCCAGTTTGGAGTAGTTTACTCCTGGAGTAGAACCGTCACTTCCTGGAGTAGATACGTAACTTCCGGAGTAGTTAGAGTAGACGGAATCGAATGTACCCATTGGGTACATTCGTTTCGCTGCTCCAAAGTGCTCCAGGAGTAGGAGTAGTTCACTCCAGACCATTCGTTTTGCACTTCCGGGAGTACTTTGAGCTACTTTGGAGTAGATTGGAGTAGATAGGAAGTACTCCAAGAAATTGGGATATCCCATGACGTATGATTGTTTACATAAATAAATGACACTTCAGAAGCTTTGATTTAGTGCCTGATTGCTTTGTTTCGAAATGAATTGCTGTAATTCAATTGACACAATTAAAGCAATCGATTGGGGGTGCCAATCACAACATAAATTGCTATTAGCAAGGGAATCCTTGTAGAAAGGGAACCCCCAAATAATGACGTTTCTAAGTACTCCTTTCCATTCGATTTGGACCAATTTTGGAGTAAACTACTCCAAGTAGGAGTAGTTCACTCTCAGAGTAAAAACGTCACTTCCTGGAGTAGTTTGGAGTAGTTTAGAGCAGGTAAATCGAATGTACCCATTCATCCCATTGCCTGCTAATGTGGCTGTAACAAACCTTCTGATTGCCGCGCATCCTCTTTTTAGTACATGCCACCTACCAGGACGAATTCCTCCTGCTACAAATCACGCTGTACGGTCACACAGGCCTCCAGCTAATATCTGCTTGCCATCTACACAAATGTGTCAACAATTACCCATGTTCTAAACTCCTACACATCACTCTAAATACCAGGTGTTCCTAAAATATTACCTTTTTTTATCATGACAGCGTCGACATGCAGCATCCCTTTGCAATAATACATTGTCCAACTTTTTCACTAATGGCCATTTTCTAGTATATAACATTTGAAGAAAATTGTGAGCAACGACGCCCATGCGAGCACGCTAACGCCAATATGACGCTCGGGTCCCCCCTAGACTACCCTGTCAGGATCCCCCCCTGCTGCTCCCTTCAAAGTTCTAAGGGGACGACCATTTAAATTCGGGGGCTTGGAGTGTTCCTCTGTGCCGTCCGCAAAAAATTATCTATTTCACTGTGAGTTGGTGACGGCGGCAGAATTGATCTATTGAAGCGTGCCAAGTCCGAATATTCATTCGTAAATCAAGCAATTAATGCCTTTTCAAGAAATACCCCTGGCAGAAATGATTTATTTAAGACTGCAGTCACAACTGAGAAAAAATAATTTATTCAAAAAATCTCTAAGCCCCCTGGACATTAAAAGCTATAAAGTACCCTTAAGCTCCCTCAGTGCAGTGGCGTCCCTATTGGGGACGGGGGGCACGTGCCCCCCCCCCCATATTGCACCTGTGCCCCCAGGTGCCCCCCCCCCCCCCCATATGAACTTTCCAACTCTGGAAGCCTGAAATATAGTATTGTGGGTGCCCCAAAGATTGAGAGAATCGCTTCCCCCCCCCCCCAGAGACCCAGCTGCGCCACTGCAGGCTGAGTGACAGAGTCCTTGCCAGCTCTTACCAAAGTTAAAGTTACCGTTGGGGCTCGTTGGGTCTGACCCAGCAGGTTGCGTTGCGACGCGTTGTCCAACTAGCAGCATCGCGTGTTTGTCTCAGATTGTGGCGGCCCCTAGACGGTCAAGCCCATCCTATACTTGCTAAAGCAGAGTAGGATGGTAGAGGATCTCTCCCAGCCCCACGGCTCATTGGCCGGCCACTTTTGAATGCCATGCTCCGCCCTCGCACCTGATTGGTTGACCCCCAACGAATCTCAAAAATAGGCCACACACATTTTTGGCCTCCAGACACGTGGTTCTAATCAAATGGCAACCAAAGATTAACCAATAACTTGCAAACTCCGTGAATACTACAGAAATATTTCAATGCATCTTCCTCGCCTACCTCAACCTTGCAGCTGCACTGTCATGCCTGAAATTTCTAGAAGGCAGTGGATTTCTGCTGGAGCATGACAGAGGACGCCATTTTGAATCTTCAATACACGTGGGTGAAATAGGTTGGCTGCTACAAATTGACAAATACTTTGCAGGAGCTGTCAATGGCATGAGAATGTTGCAAAGCACTTGCCTGTAAAATCCCGACTTTTCAGCAGTAATGCCAAGTCCAAATTATCCCAAATGCAATGGTGTTTCCCAGAGCTGCAAAACATGTTGACAATCCAGCCGTTTCACTACTGAATAATAATTTATTAGTCCACTGAATAATTTATTCCTGACATGTTCTTGCAGATGAATTTGCAATTGAAAGTATCAATTTTGTATACCAAGTATAACAGTGAATTATTTTTGAGAATCTGTATAGTTTCTTGCAAAGATGCTGCAATGATTCTGAGAACTATTTTGTCAGGCATTGTGTAGGAATCTGATGACGTATTTCCACTTCCTACCTGGAATTCCCTGAGATTTCAGAGGCCCCAGACTGTCTCAAATCCGCCGATTGTCCCTAGCGGATGAGACAGTAAAACAGTCTAGGCGGCCCCAGATGAGCGATATTACCAGTCGCATGGAAATGCAGGTGTCAAAGTGAGAGTATTTCACAATATCTGCAGTTGTCAGTCTCCACTGACTCCAGCGATCAGGTGATAATGTTGGGGAGGGATATTGGGAAACTGAAGCGAGACGGATTTATGCGGGGAACTCAGGCTTATCGGTGGAGACTTATTTTCTCGTTTGCTGGCATTGGCTACTGCATTGGCTTTGGGCTCTTGACCTTGTAAGTATTTGTAAGTATTTACAGATACAGATACAGATACAGATACAGATAATTTATTGGTCACATTGTATACATCGATATATATATATACAACAGTGAAATTTTGGTACTTGGTACAAGGTTAAGGTACATTACATTGAAGCATTTAACAGGGAAACAGATACAGGAAGGAAAGTGTCTTTAAAACGCTGTGTCCTGATAGAGGGCATTCGATATCTGCGCCCACTGGGCAAAAGCTCAAAGAGTTCATAAAGTGGGTGTGTAGAGTCCCGCATGATCTTATTAGCCAGGCTAACCACACAATTCTTATAATGAGATTCATTTTTGTCAATTACATAGTTCCGTTTCAATAAACGTTCACAAACTTTGTTTGGTCTACTCAGTTCATTCTTAAGCTGTTTACTCAGCAACCCAAAGAAAGCCACACTGGCATACATAAGAACTGGTGTAACAACAGTGCTAAAGAAAGACACAATCAAATCATAATTAACATTCAGTTTAACCAGAGACCTTACAAAATACAATCTTTTTGATGCTTTTTTACATTGAGTGTTGACATGCGAAGCAAAATTGAATTGATTGTCCACAATAATGCCCAAATATTTGTAATTCTCAGAGATGTCCACATTCATGTTACCAATATTCACAGGTGTAGGCTGCATTGATCTACTACGTCTAAAATCCCAGACATAATCATCATGATGATGTTGGGCCTTATTCTTCAAATTGAATTACCCAACATCATAATCATCTATTCATCATCATGCCATGGTAAATAAGATTAGGCCCACAAGGGCACAAATTGCCACAAAATGAAAAACGGGCTGTGTGACAGCAAACCCTCAGCATTCAGCGGTTATCTGATCAGTACTGTAGTCTGTCCGGGGGGGGGGGGGGAGAAGGTGGACGCTTTTCAGCATTCGCGGGCCGCGACATTACATTTTTCAAAATGCAACTATTAAACCCTTACTGGACTAAACGACAGTTCCCCCGTGGCCTAATTGGTAAGCAGGTAAGCAAGGTAAGTGCGCTTGTCAACTGGCTTTGAGGGCGTGGGTTCAAATCTCACCTGGGAACTCACTTTAGTCAAGAGCCCGTGGGACATTAAATGGAGGCGGGTTGTATCCAGTGTTCTATGCTGGGGCAACTGAAAGACCCAGCATCCCTGAATTTATAGGGAATGTGCCAGACTCACAGTCTTCTCATCTCGTCATCATAAGGCGATCGCCTGCCTCGATATAGCTCACTAAGGTGCTGCAGAGGCGTAAAACACAGACAAACAAAACTTTTGGGACTGCTCAGTCCAGTAAGGGTTAATAATTAAGTACTAGCATAGTACCCGTGAAAGGAAAATTATAAGTTTATGGGAGGAAAGCCAGATAAAGATGTTGTAGGAAGTGAAAGAAAGCAAGTGGGAAGTGTTCATGGCAGAGGAATGAGTAGTTTGGCAGGAGTAGCGTAAAGCATGCGTGAATTTGTAATAGGATTGCAATATGAGTATGTTGAGGATGGGTTGTATTGCATAGAATGGGCGTTGAGTAAATGAAGAGTGCATAATGATATATATAAGTTCGGGGAGATGTGAGAACAATTGATTAATAATTGGCAAATTTGAGGCAAATGTGAGAGAGTGATATTTGAATTCCATGTTAGGCAAATGTGAGAGAGTGATAGTTGAATTGCATGTTAGTATTGAAGGCTTAATTGCAAAATTATGGAACATCATAAAGCGAGGGTTTGAATCCTCAGATTCTTGTTATTGAAAATATGTGAACATGAACTGTGCATGCTAAGAATGAAATGTGCATCAGTTGAATAATATGTTGAGTGTATTGCAGTACATTTTTCATGATTATATTGTAAGGGGTAGATGGGCTATCTGTCTATCCACATGAGTAAATTGATGGCATACATATAGTTGAAATGACAATTGAGAAAGATGAGTAAGAGAAAGTTCCGTAACTTCAAAGATTGCTTAATGCAAGGTTTGAATCCTCAGATTCTTGTTATTCAAAATATGTGAAGACTCACTCATGCATGTGGTGTAAAAGCTGAATTGCACTTCAAGTGTCACCAGCAAGCAACTGTGATTGAAGATGTGCTGTGAGTGAAGTTCACTCCATGCAATTGATCAAAGTAGCAATTAAATGAAGGTGTACTGATAGATTTCTGTGGAGATTACTGGCATACACTGACATATAGCCTCGTGCCTAGGGCTTTGTGATGGCGGGAATAGGTGGATCCATTGGATGAAAACAAAGCAGACGAAACGGAAGTAAGCTCACCATGTGGCAGTAATATGTTAATTATATGCATGGAGGCTGTTCTTGCGTTTGGATAGCCCCTCCGAAAGACAAAAGGTAACTGAGTGGAGCAGGGGGGCGTGAGCAACTGAAGGAACAGCGCTATAATGTCGGGAGTCGTTTTTCCATGCAGAAGGTGTGAAATGCAGGCAGATTTGAAAGGAATTAGAGGGTTTTGAAGGATAACAGACCTTATTTCAAGGGAAAATGTCGTTTGCTGTACATATATAAAGTTTCATGATGATTGAGAGATGAATGGCAGAGAAAGATGATAAACAACAAAGTTACAAAGATAGACTAATAGTATTGAGATTCGGCTTATTGGCCTGAGGGGGAGACCTGGGCCCCCTCCGGAATCCGCCACTAGTTGTTCTGTCAGCTGCAGAAGCTTTGTGTTTTTACAAACTGATAAAGGATGAATAGACAAATATGTCGTGTTGGCTTCAAATGATGTCCAATAGTTGCTTTTAAAATCACTTAAAAAATACAGCTCAAGTGCCGAATAGAACTTGGGAGCAAGTGCCACCCCCGACTGAAGAAAGGGCAGAGCATTTAGCACTGGTTTCAAGCACAACCCTCCGGAAAGGCTGAAGCTGGCCATTTTGAGGTAGCCATATTGGATCTCAAAAAGGCTCGTAAGCGTGGCCAAACCCAGGCTATTATGTTGGAGAGAAAGTCAACATTCTCAAAACCACGGTCTGCCCATTCTACAGGGACCTACGACCAATATAGTAGGGCTATAGTTTTTGGGTAGAATAAACTGCCCTAAACTAGTAAAAAATTACGAACTGCTACCCTCCATGGAACACATGTGCAATGCCCACAGAAGGTCGCGCACTATTGGCGTACTCTCGCTAGATCTCCTGAGGAATCCCCGTGGACAACGGAAGTGAAATACATATGTACCATTTTCCAGTTAAGCGAGCTTACCCGTAAGTGCAGTTTAGCGGGAATTGTGTTGATCTTCTTGTTGTCCATTGGGGAGTTCACATGCCTGTCCAACCCAACCCTAAAGGATTGGCTGAAAAAAACCGTGTGAACAACTCTCAACGGTGAATAAGCCAATCCTGAGGAATCCTACAATTTTACTTACACTGGAATTTTTTTTTAAGTGACCTCATTTCTAGAAAATTCAAATCAAATCCTTGCTGGAACACTGTATACCAAGCAGAACGATGACCTTTCAGGCGAACATGCATAAAAGCCACACTTCCTGTCTATGGATCAATCAGAGAGCAGATTTTAGCTATTTTACTCCCAAGAAAACATCCCAATGCTCTCAAACTGATCTGCTTGGTTCACAATTGGTTCACAATCACAAACTTCAATTTTGCGAAAGATCATTATCACAACGCCGCCCTCCCCTCCCTAGATTTCCACAATGAGCACCTTAATTAGTGTCTGGCAGTTGATCACTATATTTTTGTTGATCACCGAATGCCATTACTATTTTTGGTTATTTCCAGCTCCGGCACTGTCTGTTTTGGTTGCAGATGAATTCATAAAAATATCGCATAGTTCCCATTCATAACTACACAACTTGCGATCGGCAGTTTAGTGCCCTGTTCACCCGCATGGGGAGAGTGAGCAGGTCGAGATTTTTCTGGTTATTTCATCGTTTTCTGAATAAAATCAACTGAAAATGTAAAAGCTCAAACTCTTGGTTGTTAAATTTTGAACTTTGGTTTGAATTTCGGCCACTGCCGTGTACAGTGGTAAAACAAATGTTAATTTTATTGAACCAAAACTTTTGGGAACCGGCACAGTACTGGTCTTAATTAGGCGTACATGTTTCCTTTCATAAAATGGTGTGTTGCTTCATCTTAACAGCAAAACATTAAATGTCAATCCCTTTGACCAGGGCCAAATATAACAATTGTGACTCTCTTGTTTGCTCAATAAACTCCTGTTAGCTTATGTCAAGTTATGAAGTCCAAACAGTTTCTTCTGGCTTAATACTTTTTATTTTTCCTGTGTTTCAGCAAATACTTCAATCTGGAGGAAAACAAGAGATACAAACAAATACATGCGGTAGTAGATAAATACACGAACAAGGAGAGACAAGAAGCCAAAGTAGAAGCCATAAAATTAAAACGACAAATGATGGAGGAGTATGAGCGGAGGGAAATGGCTGGTGAACCAGACGTGTAGTCCTATATTATTACAACAATGACTATAGAAGATTTGCTATGATTAATGACATTTGATTTACAATGAAATTGGCTCGTAAAAGAAAAGCCCATCCAGAGCAGGACTCCATGAAGAGGGTGTTTGAGGGGGATGTCAGTCTGAACCAGACATCAGATTTTGCAGGGGGTTGCTCCCAGTACAAGTCAGTTGTGCAGCAAGTGCAGGTCAGGAAAGTCATCAACAGACTGCCACGACAGACTCGCAGTGGCACTGCTAATGAATATCGAAATGAAACAAAGAACGACCAAAGCGCCATCTCATCAAGTATTTCTAGTACGTCCGAACAACTTCAAACTTCGTCATCAAAGAGGAGCGTCGGAGAAGGAAGGGGGCCCTCCACTGAAGATCCCAAATCTGCTCCATGTGAAGTTGCTCCGACTGATACTCCCAAAAGTGGATTCCAAGAGCATGAGGGAACTGCTTCAGGTCTGTGGAACTTTAGCAGTTGCTTTGTATCAATTATTTTGTAAATTGGGTGACATATGTCATCTGTCAACATTAGCATTTAGCATACTAATTAATACTTTAACATACCTGGTAAATGATTTATTTTAGAGCAACCACAATTATTGTCACTTAATGTATTTCTCGTGTTACTTGCTTGAAACTAAATTTATGCAGTATGGAATCATCAAATGCGGAACATTTCGATCACAGGTCTTTGTGTCCATGTGGTCCAGCCAGTAAGATTTTAAAATTTTAAATGAAGTGCTAAACATGCTAAATGTTACTTTTGAAATATTTCAGAAGGTGCGGAAGGAAGTGCATCAGCACAGTGTGAGATCTGTTTGATGAACCTGACTGATTTGGACGCAGCAGCTCGCCTGCACCACGTGAACCAGTGTATTGATGACAAGATGGCGGGTTCAGCCTCCTCCAAAGGGGACCAAGTTCTAGAAGACTGCCATCTGTGTGGCAAGAAGATGCCCCACCTGAGCGCCCTCTTCAGGTCCTTGCATATAACACACTGTGCTGACAAGGTGAGGTCTGGGGTGCATCGTCATGGTTACTTTTTTGCCTGCTGATTTTGCTAAAATATGAAAAATTGTCTATTTCTGCAATTGGTGAATTTCAGCTGTAGGCCCTAGGCCTATTTAATATAATTATATCATTATACATCAGAGAGAATTATGCAATAATGTATTCATCTTTCGCAGCTTTAAATATAGTTGTTTACACATTGGTTAGTAAGCGTTGAAGCATCTTTAAACCCATGCAAGACGTTATCATTATTGTAATTAGTAGTTAGCGTAGTTAACCCTCTAAAATTGAAAATGTCAACCATGCATCTACACTGTTGAAAAATCTTATATTATAATTTATGTCACTGTTGTCTTACATAAGAATTTTTTTAACATTTGTAAATTCTTTGCAGATCAAAGCTGAAAATGACCAACTTAAAGCGAAGGAAGCGGCTAAAACCAAGCGCGCCAGTAAAGTGTTGGACTGTCCCCTGTGCGGCCAAAAATTGAAGACTCAGGCCGTTAGTGCACTCTTTGTTATTCATTGTGAAATTTTAAATGACACTCAAAATTTTTCGGCCCTCAGACTTCTTGCTAGCTTTGATTAAATGTAACAGTTTTATGCAGATAATGTATGGATGTATTCTACTTTAAATGTGGATATATCATTTCTCTTTTTCAAAATGTCGAACTACTTAAAATTCAGCTGGGGTCATCATAATATGCGTCATCGTTTCAAAGGATACTTGTATTTTGCAATTTAAGCAAGCATTGATATAAAATGAATATAACTTGATCGGTGCTTTTCAAGAACATTTGAAACTGGTTGTTAGTAGAGTTTTCCGTTCACTTTTGACAATGTTTATGTTTTTAGGCCAGAAAGTCTCACTTAAAGAAATGTGGGCAGAAGTTTGACGTCCCTCCCCACGTGGTGATGGAGCGAGTGCGGCAGCAGGAAGAGGAGTACAATTCACAGTTGAAAGCTGGGTCATCCAATGAGGGCGCTCCTCCACAAAGGTCAGTTGAATATCCTGTGATTGCGCTCGTATTTTGTATCTTATATTTTATATTTGTTGTAAATGAAGTAGGATTAGGTAACAAAACACACATTGGTGCTTGGGGTGTGGGTGCGTATATATTTGCTGTTTTTGACAGATTCTTATTTTTCTAGTTCTTTGAAAAATGAGCACAACAGAGCATTTTAAAGGCGATTGTTTGGAATTTTTAAAAAATGATTCAAACAACATTCATGATTGATTTAACATTTGCAGACAGAAAAAGCCCAGGTCCAGAAATCAAAATACACCTCAGAATCCAACGCCGGGTTCTTCCAACTCCAACGCTGTCCCTGTCCAAAATCCCCACTTTGTGTAAGTTAGCCAAATGTCCAAATTTGAGTGTTGGTTCCATATGGAACTCTTTGAACTCTGCCTGGCATTCGCAACTCCATGACTTAAGGTTTTTATGGTCTAAGTAATACTGATCTTTTTTTTTTCACTCATTCAGTTGTTTTCCACAGATTTTTCCCATCAAACCTAATTTATTGGAGCCACTGTTGTTCAATGTATTACCAACATTCTTCAATGTAATTTTTCACAAATGGATATTTGTAGCTGAATTATTTTACAATTTTGAAATGATACCTTGAGCGTGCTTGAATTGACTGGATTCCTTCAAGTTTCCATTTAATAAACGTGATTTGCCATTTTGATTGATTAATAATGCGTGACCAATACTTTCAGGGATGACCAGATTCAGTTGGCCATGGCATTGTCAAGATCTTTACATGAAAAACAACTGGGGATTGATTCTCGGGAACCTTTAGCAAGTATTCCTTCAACGTCTTCTGAAAATTCTGTGGAACCAGCTATTTCTAAAATTGAAAAAGTGAACCATGCAAATGTAAATCCCAGCAAAGACGCCTTCTCTCTGCTCATGACGCCTAACAAACCGGTGGCGCCACCTGTCAAGAAAAGAGGGAGAAAGAAGGAAAGGTGAGAATCTGTTGAACAAGACTTAAGTTAAGCCATTCCAGGTTAATGTCGTGGTTGACAGTTTCACTCCTCAAATTAAAAGATCAGAATTAGAATTAATCCTGTTGTTCTCATGCTAATTCTTCTTTTCATAAATCATAATTTTCTTTATTCGATCTTGAAAAGAGCTTAGATATCTTAGTAACACAAGATGAAATAATACTAGTTAATGATATTCAGGACCAGGTCCCACTCAAAGACAAATAATAATCTGATAATGAACCAAGCAATAATGCATTCAATGGACATCATCTTATTGATTTGTAAAGCTGTTCTAATCAAATTGTCGTAGCTTCACCCACGCCAGAAATTGTATTGAAAGAATTTTGAACTAATGTTTCCGTATGATTTGCTTCAGGGATGACAGCATGCTGTGGCTGCTCGCGACAAGCAAAGAGGAACTAACCGATAAAATTGCGGATAAAATGGCAGCTATGATCCTTCCTCAGGTGGGTTTTAGTACTGTATTATAAGGCCTTCTAAGAAACGAGAAACCCTTGTTGAATTTAACTTGATTGTTTAAAATTGCATCAGATATTATTGGCACCACTTAATGTGGCATGACAAGATAAATTTTCTCACCTAAATATGTTCCTACAATGAAATGTTTATATTTCCGAAAGTGTCTGAATTTTATCATGAAGTCCAATACATGCCTTTTAACCCTTGTGACAGGATCCGTAGATATGACCCCAATCTGTTGGCTAAAGGTTGAATGACATTGCTGTCAGATTTGGTGTGCATCAAAATGATTTGAAAAGTATGCTATACTTCAAATCTATCAGTTTATAATCTGTAAAGTTCTGAAAGATGAATTTTACATAGAATTGGTTGACATACAATCTTTAAACAACAGAATAGTGTATATATCTTTATTTGGAAGTAAAACAAAAATTGTACGTTATAATGTATTTGTAAAGTGAGATTTATAAGTTGCTTTTTTTTGTTTAGGCGAATGAGGTCTTTCCTAGGAGTACCCCGGAAATGGCTGCCACACAATTGCCAGACAAATACAGTGCCCTTCTGCCCAATGGAAGTGAGGTCAGTCTCATGTTTAGGTCTACAATTTTCCTCTGAATGATATAAAAAATTTGATCAACTAGCAATGATAAAAGTGTGTTTGAATAATTTGTGGATGGACTGATGAATAAATCTGTAAAAAAGATATCAGTGAATTAGAATATCCTTGTACGGTATTGTAATTGATAAGTATTAAATTTTTGTTCAACTTTCAGAATGGTGTGATTATTTCCCTGTGGGGCTGTAGTTCTTTGAAGGATGAGGCTCGGGATAACGGGTATTATGTGAAGGAATTAATGCCGCCCATATCTCCCTGTAAAGTCAAAGCAGGCAGCAAGATCAAGTCTATGGCGTCGATCCCAGGCCAAGGGTTGGATGACTCAGTGTTGATGGCCAAAGAAGAACCTGTGAAAAGACCTAAGGTACATGCATAAAGTAGGCTCTGGTTGGGATGAGCCACATCAAATAACTAAGCAATAACACGCGGAAGTGAGGCAACATTGAACAATGCAATCCCATGAAGAGCCTTCGTAGGGAGTTATACATACCATCAGCTTAAATTCAGTGTCAATGAATTTCCAAAGTTGTTTGATAATCAAGCTGAAAATAAAAATGCCATTGTTCATCCACTGAATACAAGCGAGTGAAATTCAAATTACATGCACTTTAATTTTTCAAGCAAGTTGTGTTTCAAGCCAATAGTATGAAATAGTCCGCAACATCTCCAGGGCAAACCATTCTTAGAATGAACTCAACTCAGAAATTTTTACTGCCCACTAAAGACTCGTTTCAAACAATAATTGTTGTAATAATCTGATTCCATTCGGACAATTGAATTAATTTTTTTTGCATTATGTAATTTTTGATAGCCCAAGTATTATGGGAATCAAAAAACTATTGTATGAAAATTAAGTTGGGTTTTACAGCGCTATAACAACGAAAGCTATGGCTGTTATTTTGCTTGCAGGTGCATGATAAAGTTCTGGATGAAACCCTCGTTCCGTCAACACAGACGGCTGTGACGTTGGCCCAACTGGCGGATGGAGATGTGACGTTTTCACCCGATTGCGATCCATCAGCTGCTGAAGCCAGTGGGTTTCTCAAGGATGAATCTGTAAGGATATAAGGATATTTAATATATATTTAATATATAACTAAATATTTGTGTAGGCCTTTGTATCTATTAGTGATATTTAGGTGCACAGGGAACTTCAAGTGAATGAATGCCAACTTGATATGCAATGCATACTATGCGTTTGCCTTACTATTTCCTTAAAAAGCTCCGTAATAGTATATAATGAACCATATAATAAAGATTTTCTTGGATGAGAGTGAATGAAACTTTTGCAATACATTGTAATCGCACATAATTCTGAGAACATTTAGGTCTGGGCTCGAGAGTTGGGCATCAAGGGAACCAACTCTGACGTCTTGAAAAACAACTCCTGACTCCTTAGGTCTCCTGTATTCCGACTCCTCTTATCAGCACGATTTAATTAATTCCACAATTTTTCCATTGGATTTTGTGCCGGAATACAAGTACTTGTTTAGGAAGTTTTGTGTATTTGCTTCTAAAATTTATATTCAGCTCTCATCGGTCGTAAAAGTTTTTCTCAATCACTTGAATTATTCCTTGGCAGTCAAGAGGCAGCAGTTTCTTTTTCAACTCCGACTCCACCTGAAAGCTTAACTTCAACTCTGACTATGACTCTACCTGAAAATATCTTGACTCCCTACCTCAAAGTCCAGATTTAGGTACTAGGGAGCAGGAAACTGGGAAGGCGTTTTTTTGCATCTATGTTATGTTTTTGATATTTTGTTTAGTTACGGAAGATCGCACCTTTTTCTGCAGGTGAACAACAATCCGGAAGCTTGCCCCTCCAAGAGCTCTCTTGACACTTTGGCTGCTGACTTCTCTCATATGGTCAACAATAGACTCTGCAGTGACTTGACCATCAGAACAAGAAACTCCTCTTCTATGTATGCTCATAAATTTGTGCTGGCCGCAAGGTGTCCACGATTTTACCAGGTAACTGTGATGCCATGCTGTATTCTTACCCTGATGAAGAAGAGTATTCTTCAACCCGTCAATGTTACTTATGGACCAGACGTTCAACTACTGTGTTAATAATCAGCGACTCATGAAAAGGCTTTCCAAGATTTCCACCCTAAGCTTATAAAAAAATGAAAACAACATTGAAGGCTTTTCAAAATCAAAGGTTTATACAGTATCCCCAGTAAATGAGTACACCCTAGCGAAATATTGACTAATTTGCTAATAAGTCAGGAACTTTGTTAAGTAATCCATGTTAGCCAGAATATGATATCCCTAGTACCTTAGAAAATGTGAATGAAAAGTTTCAATGGTGCAGACTTACTTATTTGTATATTGTGAGTGTTTAAAAAAGCAGTGCTGCAAAATAAGTGAGTACACCGAATGAGAAATATACATTGGAATGATCTAGAAATTGGCAAGTTTTATGTGCTAACATCATGGAAATTTTTTACAAAGCATGTCATTACAAAATAGATGACATCAACTTAATATGACGTAAAATGCAGGAAATTCCTAAAGCCAATGTTTATGCTGTTGAGCGGCAAACATTTCCATAGCAGTCATCCCAAATCAGCAATGCTATTTCAGTGGAGAAAGAGATTCATGAACTTAGTTGATGTGATGTAATTTACACCAAAGATGCCATTTTCCAAAACAAAAATTTTTTAATGCCACTTGTATGCAAAGATAATATTTTTAAGGAATAGCAAACAAGCAACCATTAAATAAGACCATTTGATGATTAAGGCTGCTGTTTGTTGATAATCTTAACTTAATATGGTAACTAATAAGATGCTGTAATGTTTCAGGAGGTTGGCGATTCGCATGAGCTTGACTTGGAAGAATTCAGTCTGCAGAGTGTTAGTTCTCTGCTTGGGTTTCTGTACTCTGGCCAATTGGAATTGTCGAAGTCATTTCTCCCTGAAGTCCGGGCCCTTGCTCAGAGGTAAGATTTACAATTAATGCTGTAAAATGATATTTTATTTACTTATGAACTTAGTAAACTACTGTTCTTTTAGCTTTGGTCACCTATCAATTACAGAGAGTAGAAATCACAACTTTCATTCTGAATGCCAATTGCAATCAGCATGTGTTGTCACAATTTTGCATTGATTAATAGAACAAGTTTATAGTTCATAGATCATTGCTTTGCGCTGTTTCAATTGTAAATTACCTCTTACTCAGGTCTTACTGTATCAACACCACAAATGGAGCGCTTGTTATTTTTACTGGAGAATGTTCGATTCACAGGCTCCAGTGGTCCATGTGCACACCTGTTTGGCTGCAAAAGCTTTCGGTGGATATTCTTAATTCATTGCAAGTTGATGTTTTCCAGGTGGCAAGTAGCTGAATTGATGGCAATACTGGATTCGGTGAAGTCAACTCTGGGAATTGAAAAAGGAGAGGTGTTGCGTGAGGATGTGGAAGAAGCAGACAAGACGCAGGACCACGATCTGAATGAGCTGCTGAAGCAAGTGTGGGGCAGTGATGAGGAGGAGAGGGGGTCATCTAGTGATGAGGATGATCATGAGGATGACCAAGTTGATGAGGCTGCGGGTCAGGATGCTAGAGCTAATCCTTGTGATGTCGAGGCTGAATTTGGAGTCATGTCTTCTCTTAGTGAGAAATCCCCTTCAAAGAAACTGTCGCAGATGTCGGAGGATGAGATCATACAGATATTGTCCCCTGAAACAGAAACCATAGAGAGTGAGGAGTTAGACGTTATTGCCGATGATGACTCCGAAATATCTGATTCAGAATTGATTGAAAGTGAATCAAAATCGGAGCAAAAGGAAAATTACCAAGATGTGGAGATGGAAACGGGAAATTCTGAGGATTTGCCGTTTTTAGACTTATCTGCTGAAAATAAAGATGTTGAGGAAGAGGTGACTGAAGCACAATCTGAAAGCAGTCTCAAGTCTGATGGTGAAGATGGTGATGGAGATGGTCACAGTCAAAATACATCTAAGGAGCACGGAGAAAGTGAACTGGAATCCGCATTTATTGATTTGGGGAACAGTGATGATGAATCTGACTCAGAGACAATTGTGAGTAAGAAGGGAGAAGGAGATGCTAATAAGGTCTCTGATGTGCAGAATAAATCTCTCCATTCATCTGATAATGATAACGATCCATATGAAGACGAGCCAGAAGGATTACAGGTATCCGTCTCCACTCCGTCTGTTGCCAGCAGATCCACTGAAGAAGCTACTCCCGATTTATTTGGCGATAGTTTTGTCTACCAAAAAGGACGTTGCTCTGTTTCACAAACACCTGTGGGGGTAACTGGCCGTCAAGAGTGCAAAGACAAAGACAATAGTAAAATTAATAATAAAGAAAGACGTGGGGCTTTTGGAGATGAAGTCGTTCTGTTTGATTCTGATGATGATGATGACGATGTCAAAGAACTAGATAGAACAGAAGAATATCCCATGAAAGGAGAAGGTGGAGATGAAGAAATGCATGATGGGAAGGGTCCAGTAGAAGATGACAGTGGTTGTCCCAATTCCATGTTTTATGAAAGACTTGACACCACATTAACCAATTCGCCTGTTTTCAGCAGCCAAAAGACCCCGGCCCCGGCGAATAGCCTGGCCCAAGGTGCCAAAGTCAATTTGCAGGCCAGACTGATGAACGAGGAAGAAAACAAAGATACTGTTGATACTCCGGCCAACTCCGGTGTTGCTTGTACCCTCCAGACAGAAGACTTTGAAGGAAACGATGAAGCTGTTATGGATGAAATTGAACACAGTTCTGTGTCTAGTTTGTCGCAGAAACGAAAACGTGAAAATAGAAATCAAGCGGATTTAAATTCTCCGTTATCAACTCCAGGCCAGTGTGGCTCACCTGTTTTCAAATCTAGAAAGGTGTGCACATGCACTCCCAAGAAGGTTCCTCCATTGACTTTGTCACAAGAGGTTGGTCCAATTGATTTAACACTTAGTGATGGGGAGGAGGGCAGGTTGGACATGGATTCCTCAGCTGGTTCTGGAGGGACGTTGTCCAAAAAAGGACATGATGATGCAGGGGAGGACACTTCTAAGGTGGCTGACGGTAAGTTTTGAGGCCTAACTTTTATTGTCTATTGGTATAGATTGCATTTATGTTTGGCATTATTCAATCAGAACAATGAATTTATCGTATCTAGATGCAATTAATGAGATTTAAAAACTTGCCAGGAGGGCCCTACAATTCTCAAAATGTAAAAATGAAAATCTAGATTTTTCTCAGCAATAAATATTGCAAACATGGAGGCTTGAAAAGTGACTTTCAGACTGGCCATTGCGAGTGTTCAATGTTTGTTTTGTAGATGGTATAATAATGGTTATCATTTGTCCTGATTAGCAATATTTTTCCTCTTTTTTTTGGATATGATTGATAAATGTTTTTCTGTTTGATATTTTAGCAATAGTAGATGTCTGGGAGGGTTTTGATGATGATGGCGGTTTTGATGATGTCGGATACGAAGGCCTTGAAATTCCAGAGGAGGTAATAAGTCCACAGTATAGATGTTGATAAAGAACATTTTAACATTTCTTTTATACACTGTCGACATGGATATAACACAACAAAATGTGTTTCTGGGTGTTTCGCTCCACATTCAGGTCAAAGCTACAACTAAATTTCCGTACAGTACAAGTCATTCTTTAATAATATTCATTATGTTAACACACATTTTATCAACCTTCTCAAATGCTAACATTGCTTTATCTAATTGCAATTTAAAGGATTTCTGAAACCTGAATCTCTTTCTTCTTGCAATTTGCAGTTCAGGACGCCTAATCCTCCACGTCCGATAACGCCCAAGACAAGGACCCCAAAGAAAACAAAAGCAAAAACTCCTTTGAAAATGGACGCCCTGGTGGTGCAGCAGGAACCTCCCAGAACTAATCATGGACTTTCTCCCTCTCCTGCCAAAGGACCTTCAGGAGCAGGGAGGTCGCCTGTTGTTGAAGAATACGATCCGCCCACAGATATGGACACTGACGTCAGTGCACTCTTGAATGATTCTGCCATATGGGACGACCAAAACGAGCCAGTTTTTACAGAGAAAAGTGCTCCAGAAAGACCTGGAACATTTCAAACGCCCGCGAATCCTAAACCAACGACAAAAGTCAGAAGTGAAGTTGTCGCATCCCCATTTACCCCAATGCCAAATTACGACGGAATGAGAACTCCAATGCTGAAGGTAAGATTGTACTTCCCCTTCTCATTATTTAGAAATGATGTTATGGCTCAAGTGCAGAACACGAGAGACTGACCTCCCTTACTGAATAAAGGCGAGGTTTGGCTGAAAAGGTGTGAATAGCTATGAATAAGCCAATCCTGAGGCAGTTTAAGGGTGGCACTGCTTGTGGATACTACACTTGAGCCAAAGGGGAAGCCGTCGTTGTTTTTACATTATATAGATGTTTTTTATTCCTCCTCAGTCAAATGGAAATGCTGCATTGTGATTTGGCTGAGTTGGGAAGTGTGGGTCTAATGACATGGCTTCAAAAGTGACAGTTTGTAAGATTTGTAAAATGATTGCCGTTGATCACCGGTTGAATCAGGTCATCAGTGAGGCATTTTATATGAAGTTAAGGTATCTTTCAAGCCCAGATTGGGCCAAACACTTGAGTTATATTGTCGCACTGGTGCAGTCAACATCGTTATATTGGAGACCACAGGTCTGGGCCCGCAGGGCCCAGACCGCAGGTCTTCAAATGGTAGAAGACAGAGCAACTCACACAGGGATACTAAGGAAAACGTTTGCATGCGCCAAACAAAAAAGTGTCGGCGTTTTTGTGACGTCATTCTCAATGATCACAATAGTGATGACGTCATAACAAACCTTGCAAGCCATGACGTCACGTTTTTCTCAAGCATTGAAGTCTATAAATAGATCGTGACGCTACCAAGCTGGTTGCGTCAAGTACTGTAGATTGAAGCTGGAGGAGACTACAATAAAATAATATTATTTTGTGCATTAAAACATTTATTTCATAATCAATCAATCCAGATTCAGATGAATCCATCACAAGTTAGTTCTGCAGTTATGACAGTGCACCTAAGTTTTTGAATTATTCAGATCAATTCCTGCAAGTACAGTCTCTTCCTTCATTTTGTCCCACTGTACTACATATATATCTATCTGTCTATCTACTCAGATAGACAAATAAATATCAAGATCGACAGAATTAATTAATAGACAAATTAGATACTATTAGGAATACATAGATTAGATAGATATATACAACCCCTCCCCTCATGATAAAAATCCTGAATTTCCTGTTGAGAAAAATTCTAAGCCTCCCCACCCTGGATATATGCAGATTTAATTGTTGCCTGCTAAATATATGTATATATGGAACCAATTTATACCTGTGGTCTCTTCATGCTTTGGCATCATCATATTAATTTTAGTTACAGGATATAACATTTAAAAGAACTAAACTAACTTCAGTGAAAGTCGCCTCTAGTGAAAGTCGCCCACTAATATTTATGAATGATGTTTTGTTCTGCAGGATCAATGCAAGAAGTTTGGAATCAAAGTGCAACCAAAAAAGAAAATGGTCAAGTCGCTCAAACACATCTACCATGAACTGCATCAGTGTAAGTGTGAATGGAATCACCTATATGACTATTATTTTAATGGAATTTTATTGACAAATTTCTCTAGGGATTAACATGGGTAATGCAAACTTAACTAAATATGATTAGTCTTTTTGAAGGACTTGATGAGGTTACCACGTCATATTATGTGTCTGTAAACATTTAGGCCATGGTGCGCAGTTTCAAGGGGCATTTCTAGTAAAGAACTAAAGAATATTGTATTGAATTGATGTCTGTATGTGTAGTATTTAATTTCTTGTTTCAGATGAGACGGACACTGATCTTGAGGAAGGCCATGTTCTCGGTCAGCCCCAAGGCGTCAATGACAGCCCACCTTGTCCGCAATTGCGCGTCTTTCCTTCAACTGCCAGACAGGCTGGGACTGATGCTGGGAGGGAGTGGGACTCTTCAAGTGACAGGTAAGAATCAAACTGAAATGTAAAAGGAAAAAAAAATATATAGGTTAACGTCTGAAAAGGTAAATGGCTGTTTCAATCATCCTTCACCTATTGCCGTGTCCTCTCCTGTCCTAATTGGCCTATCAAATGCAAAAATACAGGACGTAAAGCCCCCATCATCCATCCATCCATTTGAAAAAGTAAATGAATAGCTGAAATTGAATTAGTGTATCAGTTAGTATGTGTGCTTACTGAAATAGCTTCTATTTGCTTGCAGTGATGAAGATGACAACCACATCGGGAAATTGATGGAAACTTTTGTGGAAGGATCTTCTGGCAAAGAGTCAGGAAGTGATGGTTCTCCCGTGAAAGATGCCACTCAAGGGAAAAGAGGGGGCAAGAGCAAGACCGTGGCGAGGAAGAGACCTCCTAAACTGGCCTTTGAAGAGCTTAGAGTAAAAGTGAGTTGACACTCCTAAAATGTATTGTTATTTCTCTTGTTATTTTTCCGTGATTTGATCATTGCTACGCTTCTGGATGAAATCCTTGTCATCTTTGTAGATTGCAACTGGGTGCCAAGTTCTGTCTTATGACTTATCTTTGCAGTTGCAAATCTAACAATATTTCCAGGATAGATTCTGCAACCCAAACTTTATTTATGAATGAAGGATACCAAACTTTTACTGTCACAGCAAAAGGGCATACCTGCCTAATTAATGGAACTTGACACTCAGTGCACATTCTTACTTACAAAATATTTAATCTTGTTGATGTGATTCTATGATCTAACACTGAATGACATGGCAGTTGATGAAGAATAAAGACAAGCTGTGGAGTTACAAATGGCTGTGCTTTTAGAAATGATTGTGCTTTTCTTTTTAGTTACGTGAGTTTGTACACGCTGATGAAGAACTTTATCTGAAAATCCTGCACTACGAGGTATGTCTCAAGTGATATAGTGAATTTTTACCTGATTTTTTTTTGTATGTTTGATTTGCCAGCAGTTCTTGACTTATGTGATTGGCTTATTGCGCCAATCAACCACCTGGCTCGAACTGTTAATCCATACCATATTCTTAAAGGGCTTTGTTGGTCATTAACTAGCCTGCTTGAGGTCGTAACTTATTCAGGGTGTCTGCCAATCCTGGAAAAGCCTGGAATTTAGTTTGTATGGAAATAAAAATAGTCCACTGCTAAATTTTTGGCAATTTTTAGCGATGATAGGACCAAAGGACGAATGTCGTGTTCAGAAAAAAATGTGTGTATCGTGTCGTTAATTGGTCAGTTCATCAACAAATTGGCCTGGAATTTTGGAAAACTTGGCCTGGAAAAAGCCTGGAATTTGATTTCAAAAAAGCTGCAGACACCCTGTTATGATATGCAAGGCATTTCTGTTTCAAAGATAAATAAGCATTGTATATTGTCAACCCTTCAAAATTTTGATGATGGTTTGCTCTGGCGTTAATCCTTTGATTGTTGTTGGTTTGGTATTCAGGCGGAAAAAGTTACTTTGAATTTATTTATGCAAAGGGCAAATACAATGAAAGTGAAATGAAATCTGTTAATATGAATAAACACATTGGCGAGTAAAAAGAAATGATCTGAAATTTTGTTTACGTTTCGGACTGATATACTTCTGTTAATTTCAGCCACTGAGTTTTGATGAATTGGCTGCAACTCTCAAACAGAACGGGATCCATGCCAAGGACAACGTACTTGTTCAATGTTTGGATGAACTGGTAATTATATTATAATTATCTGCTGTCATTATTTTTTCCTTACTGGTTATCCAATTTAATTCTTGACCATTCCGTGATTTTCTGGTTCGGCTTGTGCTCATGAAGTTCAGTAAGGTAAATCTGTTTTTGTTTTAGAATATCGTATTCACTACCAAGACTGATGACGGGAAATCAAAATGGAGGAAAGGAAAGAAGAAGACCTCCCCTAGGAAATGAAAGATTGATTGATTTTACAACCTGTAATGAGGCTGTATATAATTGCACATAATATTGTACATATGGTACTGTTGGATTAATTGATCATTAAATAATACATGAGTGGTTATTAATGGTCAGTGGTTTTGTCTGAGGGCGTTTGAGCTTCAAACGTAGTCTAGTTTATCAAATGTTTTGTCGATAAGCTGTGAATTTCATTAAAATATATTTTGGATGATTGGAATTTGATTGGTTTTGTCTTGAAAAGGAACCCAGCATATCTGATGCTGTCGTTTGTAAAACATTGATAAGTATTTTGTGATCTGTGTCTATTAAACGGTTCATTCAGCGTTCAGTAACCTGTGATTTCATCAAAATATATCTTGGAAGATGGAAATTTGATGGGTTGCTTTTCGAAAGGAACATGGCATTTCTGATGCAGTCATTTGAAATACATGGAAGGGTTCAATTGCTGTGTTTTGCGGTCATTCGGTCATAATTATTTGGTTGTCTGTTTATTAAATGGTTCATTCAGTAACCTGTGATTTCATCAAAATATATCTTGGAAATTTGATTGGTTGCTTTTCAAAAGGAACATGGCATTTCTGATGCAGTCATTTTGTAATATATAGAAAGGCTCAAAACAAATAGCTTTGTTTTGTGGCCATTTGTGATAGCCTAAGTATTTGGTGGTCTGTTTATTAAATGGTTCATTCAGTAACCTGTGATTTCATCAAAATATATCTTGGAAGATGGAAATTTGATTGGTTGCTTTTCAAAAGGAAGCCTGCATTTCTGATGCAGTCATTTGTAGAACATAGAAGGGTTCAAGTGCTTTGTTTTGTGGTCATTGGTGAAAAGTATTTGGTTTTTTACCCTGGGTTCCCCCAGGGTAATTTTATCTAAAAAAACCAGTCTGAGAGATTTTTGGAAAAAAGTTTTCCCGGCCTTAATACAGGTGTGGAAGTGGTCAAGTGGGCCATTTTGTGTTCATATAGAACTGAACTAAAATGCGTTGTGGAATTCGGGATAGTTTGTTGTGATTTTTTTAAATATTTTTTTTTTATTGAAAAAAAATTTTTTTTTTCAATTTTTTTTTTTTTTTTTTTTAGTAGTTTGTTGGTGTCATGGATCATTTGAGTCTTGAGGGGCTGTTTTCAAGTTGACCTTGCACTATAATATCGCCCACACGACGATCTTCCATGCGTTTCAAGGAAGGGCAGTAATGCATTTGGCAATTGCTTTTTGCAGTGCATCTATTCTCAGAAGCAGTCTAACAATGCAAATTGCAATTCTGCAAGTTCTAAAGCCTTTCTTCACCCTCAGTTTACCAAATTGCCATTGAGAAAGAGCACTTGAAGTCAATCTGACAGGTGTCAAAGCTGATTGCATTCCGCAGGGCAGTGCTAGTTTGATCTTGTATCCATGGATCTTATGCTTAATTGCTAATTCCCTACAGAACCCAGGGTTTGAATCCTCGGATTCTTGTTCTGATTTCTAAATTGTTCATTCAGTAACCTGTGATTTAAAAAAATATATATCTTGGTTGCTTTTCGAAAGGAACCGAGCATTTTGGATGCAGTCTTTTGTATTACATATATAGAAGGGTTCAATTGCTTTGTTTGTGGTCATTGGTGATAAGTATTTGGTGGTCTGGTTATTAAATGCTTCATTCAGTAACCTGTGATTTCATCAAAATATATCTTGGAAGATGGAAATTTGATTGGTTGCTTTTCAAAAGGAACATGGCATTTCTGATGCAGTCATTTGAAATACATAGAAGGGTTCAATTGCTGTGTTTTGTGGCTGTTGATGATAAGTATTAGGTTGTCTGTTTAAATATTTAATGGTTCATTCAGTAACATGTGATTTCATTAAAATATTTCTTGGAAGATGGAAATTTGATTGGTTGCTTTTCGAAAGGAACATGGCATTTCTGATGCAGTCATTTGAAATACATGGAAGTGTTCAATTGCTGTGTTTTGTGTCAATTGGTCATAATTATTTGGTTGTCTGTTTATTAAATGGTTCATTCAGTAACCTGTGATTTCATCAAAATATATCTTGGAAGATGGAAATTTGATTGGTTGCTTTTCGAAAGGAACCCAGCATTTCTGATGCAGTCATTTGAAATACATGGAAGGGTTCAATTGCTGTGTTTTGTGTCATTTGGTCATAATTATTTGGTGGTCTGTTTATTAAATGGTTCATTCAGTAACCTGTGATCTTTTAAAAAATATATCTTGGACTTGGTCTCGGAATCTCTGGCTTCGGATATTTGCCCGAGGCATGCCCGAGGCCAGCCACATAAATAAAGTACAATTTGTTAGAACAGTCAAACTAAATTTTCTTGTCATTTAGTATAATTATTATCAGTCAGTTTACCTTATCTATGGGACCTGCTTTAAAGATATCTATTCTAGGCTGAGTGGCATGTTATAAAGCGGCGCCCTCTTTGTTATACATACCCAGTAATGAAGTCATGAATCTTCAAAAGTATTAAATATTATTTTCCTTCACTAATTGTGGTCCTTTGACATTGATGCATTTAAATTTCTAGCATAATGACGGAAGTTTCAAAGTTTTTGTTTACATTTAATGCAAGATGCCTTAATTACCTGATCATTAACTTTACACGCCAGAGTGTCTGACATATTACACAACTCAAAAAAACAGAATAGGACAACATTTTTGACAGAATCTCCCAACATGCATCCATGCGTCAAAAAATATTCCAAATATCTTTAATATATGACACAATTATGCCATTGCCTAATAAATTGGAAACTAGAATTTGTGTCGCAAGCGGAATACATGCGAGTTCACTATGCGCATGTTGTTTTGCCATTTTTGTGAGTAGATTCTTGGGGAAAATGGTGTGGAATTTGGGGCCTAGACTTTCATATACTAGAGTAGCTCATGGTAGTGGTGTATGCAATCATATGTCCAGAGCTAAACTCTTCAGAATTCAGTTATTTATAGGTCTAGGTATGAAATTAGGTTGGTGTCACATTTCTCATAGGGGCCGAACTTTCCAAAATGGCCGCCACCATTTTTACGTTGTTTTAACAATTTTTCTTTAGATAAACGGGCCATAACTCGAGAACCGTGGGAGATAGGAGGTTGTGTGTCCACTCAAAATTTGCAGCATGGCAATGTTATAGGGAGTAGTTAATACATCTTTATATCAAAATATCAATAGTTTTTAAGAAAATTGCATCAAACTGATTTTATTAATTTGTTGTAGTCGAAAATTTCAGTAAAAGCTGATAAATTAATTGTTTTCATAACAAGCACTGATTCATCAACAGTAAAGTACAAAGATAAGTCATTGTAAATTCTATAAACATACAATGTCATTCATTGGCCATCTCTGATTTATTGTCAGGCCTCAAAATAACCTTAAAGGTAATGTAAAATTAGAAGAAGACGTCTTTGACGTGAATATGTAGATCTAACATTCGAACCTAGCAGACCATTCTGGTTATATATATATATGGATTTGTACACTTATCCTTGTTCCATGATGCAACAAATTTTATGTTCCTTTTGTCTGCATGGTGGGGGCAGGTCATCCGGCCTGCATGATATCGGCAGTATCACTGGTCTTAGACCAAACAGTGTTTCCTAATTAACCGTTTTGGTGTGGATATGTATTAGTGGCTGGAGGACTGGCAAGTTGGTCACTGTTGGTGCCATATCTTGCACTGTGGATGTGCCCTATTTAAATGCTCTTCTATTGATATTGAACAGCATATAAACAGTTTTAAATCAAGCTCAACCTTCGACTTTTGATACTGCTCCCACTGGTACTCATCCAGTGCAATGCTGATAGACCATAGTGTTGTGAAACATGGGCTTCAATCAGTTTTAGTGGTTCACCTGTAACAGATGTCTTGATCAAACTCATTTACCACTTGAACAAATCCTGTAAACTACAGAAGTTTTATTTGAAGCTGGAGGTTACAAAAAAAAGGTAACTGTTCAGTTCACATGCTGGTTGACCAATTGGACAGTGACTTGGTGTCTTACATGTACCTCACAGCAAGTTATGGCTGAGCAGTTTTGACATGACCAGCAAAGTGGTTCCTAAGCTATCAGGCTTGAATGCTACTTTGGAACTTTCCTTACCCCAGGGCTTTTAGACATGCAATGGTCACCGAAGAAGAAATGTGTCTTTTGTTGGCCATAAAGAAAACAGTCTGCATCACACTTGATGAGTACAGGTGGGAGCAGTATCACAACTTGAAGGTTGAGCTCCATTTCAACAGTTTGGCATGCTGCTCAATTTCAAGAAGAACATGACATTACATGCTCAAGAAGCAGGACTCCCCTTGTTTCTCTGTCCATGTATGTGTTTGTCAACTTCACTATCTATCTAACTATCTATCTATCTGGGGGAAGGATTGGTCTAGTGGAAGCATGCTAGACTGCCAATCACTGGGTCGAATTGAGCTGTTGCTGGGTCACTTGGGCCTATAATGGACGGCTGTTTCATCCTTCCCTTCATTGCCGTGTCCTCCTCCTGTCCTAATTCACCTACCAAGCGCATAAATACATTAAAACTCCAATCATCCATGCATCCATCTATCTATCTCATCTTATGTTTTCTAGTCGAACCTAATTTAATCTCATCTAACCTAATCCAATCTAACCTAGTCCAACCTAACATAGTCCAACCTAGCCAAATCAAATCCCATCCAAGCCAATTCCTGCCAATCCAATCTTATCCCAGCCAATCCCATTGAATAAAATCCTATCTGATCTAGTCCCATCCAATTAAATTTAGTCCAATCACATTCAATTTCATCCATTCCAATCTAGTGCAATTCCAATCCAAGTGAATCCAGACTCATCAAGTCGAATTGAATCCAAAGTATTCCTATCAATCCATATTTATCTTATTCAATCTAAGCCAATCTAATCTCATTCAATTTAACCCAATCCAAGCTAATCCACTCCAATCGAATCTAATTCAGTTTAGTCCAATCTAAGCTAATCTAAGCCAATCTAATCTAAGCCAATTCAATCTAATCCAATCCTATCCAGTCCAGTCAAATCTTGTCAAATTCAATCTGCAGAATCCAATCTGATAGCTAGTCCAATGTAACCCAAACTAATGCAATTTAATCTATTCAATCAAGTCCAGGTTAATCTAAGCAATGCGATCCAATCTAATCGAAGTCAACATATCACTTGTGTGTCTATATTTAGTAATTTACATTTTGGGTTCCCCCACTCCGGAACTCAATTTAGTCCGAGCCCATGGGACATTAAATGGAGTCGGGTTGTATCCAGTGTTCTATGCTGGGGCAACTGAAAGACCCTGGGCATCTGAAAGACCCTGGGCATCCCTGAATTAATAGGGTATGTACCAGACTCACAGTCTTCTCATCTCATCATCATACGGCGATCGCCTGCCTCGATATAGCCCACTAAGGTGCTGCAGAGGCGTAAAACACAAACAAACATTTTGGGTTCCCTGTTTGGGAATCCTATGGTTAAGGGATTATTGTGAAATCATTTACTGGCAAACCGTTCAATTAGAAGCATAATTCCAGGATAGAAATGTGCCTAAATGTGATAGAATGATATGCATGCAGATCAAATTACTCTTGGCGTCCCACCAATAAAGAGGTCATATCTGAAGATATGGCAGTAAGCTACCAGTCCTGCCACCATGAACCCTGATCCACTGCAATATGGTTTATGAAGAAACACTGTTTGGTGTGAGACCAGTGATACCATCCTCCCATAGCAGGGTTCATTAACATTCACCCTGCCAACAAGTACTATAAAATTCTGAAGTTTTCAAATCCTTTTACAGCTTTTTTCTGGCGTGATTTAAATAATTGTTTGTGGTTTTCTACAAAGAAACTCATTCAAACAATATACAGGCAACAATGAAACACTCAACCATCCATTTAATAGCTTTTAGAGATCTCAAACTGTTAATTATGTATTTCACACCGGAGGAGAGTTAATCTTTATGTTACAACTTCACAAAACAGTATGTCATGTGGTCAGGGTAGGTTCACTAGCCTTACACTGAGAGGTGAGGATGAGTGATACTGCCAATATCATACAGACCCAATGACCTGCCCCCACCATGCAGATGCCCCACAACATGGTGCAGAGCCAAATCCTGCACATGCAGGCAAGAGAAACATTAAATTTGTTGAATTCTATACTGCAACAAAGATAAGTGTAAAAGACCGTGTAACTAGATTTCTCTGCGAGCTTCGAATGTTAGATATATTCATTGAAAAGATGTCTGATTCTAATTTTACCTTACCTTTAAGGCCTAATAATAAATCAGAGATGTCCAATGTATGTTTATAGAATTTTTACAACGACTTACATTTGTATTTTACTGGTGCTGAATCAATGTTTGTTATGAAAACAATTAATTTATCAGCTTTTACAGACATTTTTAATTATGAAAAATTAATAAAATCGGTTTTTTGCAATTTTCTTAAAAACTATTGATATTTTGATATAAAGATGTATTAACTACTCCCAATAACATTGCCATGCTGCAAATTTTGAGTGGTCACACAACCTCCTATCTCCAACGGTTCTAGATATATGACCCGTTTATCTAGAGAAAAATTGTTAAAACAACGTAAAAATGGTGGCGGCCATTTTGGAAAGTTCGGCCCCTATTAGAAATGTGACACCAACCTAATTTCATACCTAGACCTATAAATAACTGAATTTTGAAGAGTTTAGCTCTGGACATATGATTGCGTACACCACTACCATGAGCTACTAGAGTAATAAATGCCATAATGACATAATTTATGTTCAGCCGGTCTCGGTCTCGGATGCTCATGCCTCGGTCTCGGTCTTGGTCTCGGAGGGTCAATGCCTCGGTCTCGGTCTCGGATGCTCATGCCTCGGTCTCAGTCTCGGATGTCCTGGCCTCGACTCCAACACTACCTGGTAGGCTAATTAGGACAGGAGGAAGACACGGCAATGAGGCAAAGTATGATTGAAACAGCCGTCCAACGTAGGCCAAGGTGACCCGGCAAGAGCTGGATTCGAACCCTGGAGCCAGCGATTGGCAGTCCAGCACGCTACCACTAGACTTACCCACCCCCCGTTTAATTGCAAGAAGGAGGTACATGAAATCTGTATTGAAACTGGCTCATGGTGCCCCATCTCCAAGTGGCTCGTGGTGCCCCATTTGTAAATTTCATCTATTAGTGCATTATACTGCATATCACCATTTTCAAGTTCATCATGTATCAATGTTATGACACCATCCTATCAACTGCCTTACCTTTTCCAAGAAGACAAAGTTTTAAGAAGATGCTGGACATAGTTAAAATACCAGATGAAAAGTTTCCTTGGCTCAATATTTTCTTTTCACTAGTCAAAAGTGTTTTTTTTAATTCTTGGTCCTACATTGAAAAGAAAGATTATGATTGCCACCCTAGCTAATTCTATGCTAATGCGGGAATATGTGGTCTTCCTATGCTGCAGTTCTATCATGCCATTTGTTTAGTAGGGGCCATGGGTCATGGTGCCCTGTGGCTCATGGTGCCCAGCTTTCCCCTACTTGAAGGTTTGAAATATACAATCAAGCGACACCAAGTCATTAAAAAACAGACATTGCCTGACGATGAGTACATGTACTCTATAAATTTTGATGCTATAAGAGATGCCAAATGATACCATACAAATATCTAAAGCACTGCCTAAACACAACTTTGCATGCATGAATATGAGGCTCTAAAAACTACCAACAAATACAATAAAAATCACTAACATTTGCATAATAACTCTGCATGCATTGGGTGCGTTGTCAAAATGTTTTTGTCTCCAATGACCGGTAACAAAATCTCACAGTTTGATGCATGCAACCTCCTCTTTGGAAAATTTTGGACAACAATATTTTTGTTAATCAGAACTCAATACATCAGAACTTTTGCCCTATTGATGTGTATGGCTGTGCAAACTGTTTAAATTGAACACCTGACGATAACAGGGCACTGTCAGGAGGATGAAAAAGAACTTTCGATTGTTCAAAGACATGTCTAAAAAATTAGTCAGAGCTTTTGGTCAATTAAAGCTATATCTGGTACCTTTATATTTAAAGAAGATGACCTCACAGAGGAGAACAAAAGCACAGAATACGACACAACCTCCGAGCAACACGATAAATATCATGACTTCCTCAAGAGCAATTCCTTTTGCCTTCACACTTTTCACTTCACATCCATTTGTGTTGTTCCCCATATGCTTAGCCTACTTTTTGTGGTCGATTATTTAAATGCTTATGTTGTCAGGAAGGGATCACTTGACTCTACTTATAACTAGTGAAACAAATGTCTACCAATTTTAATAAAAGAGTTACGGCCCTTTTTGTAAAAATATAAAATGGCCTTTTTACCCCACCCATCGGGCAAGAAGCCCCCCCCCCCTAATATAATCCTATGGCAATTTTTTTTTGCGAGCGCATTCAGCTTGAAAGTTATTTCTCGGGGTTCTTCTATCCTTTTAAGGCATTCTATTCACTTTTTCTGAATTTCAGAATTTTTCTGTTCATACATTTATTTTTTAATATTTTTTGCCCTGTTTTAATTTCGGCCAAATTTTTTCGATTTCAATTAGCTATTCTATCAAGATTTAAGATAAAGTACACATTATGAAATGGTTCCTGAAGCAGCTCCGAGGCCTCAGTGAAGGGGGGCCTCATGTCCCATGCCATGTGGGGCCTCTCACCCCAAACTCACATATTTTAATTTGACCTCTATATTTTGAGCTAAAATGCAAAAAATGTGATCCAAATCATATTTATGTAATGGCCATAAAGTGAAGCAATGCAGATATCCATTATTCTTTAAAAAATTTCCAAAGTTATTTCTGACAACCGCTTTCAAAGAATTAATCAAAGTTACAAAAACCATGCACCTTTTTTTGTTTCTTTAATTACTTCTATGATTTGGTGCTGTTTGCCCTGAAAATTTGTGACGTCACCTAAAAAGCTTCTAGCTTCAATCCTATCAATAAGAACAAGCACCAAAAATGTAAGTTTAGATATAACCCTGGGGGGGCCTCTCACCTAACCCGGGCTTCTTGCCCCGACCCACTCTATATTATGTAAGCTTGTTGTTTAAATGGAGGTGTTCCACAGGGCACCCGGTTAGGCCCCCTTCTGTTCTTGGTCATGGTAAATGACCTACAACCCTTCCAATGGTAAAATATGTCGATGATGTACCGTAATATGGGGTGAATTGGGCAGAATTGGCCGTTTTTCTGCCATAGCATGGACAAAAATCAATCTAGAAATCAAACTTTGATGTCAAATTGTGTCTGGACACAAGGGCTAAGTACCCCTTGGAGCTTGGTACGATATCTCAATTTCCCAATGCTCAAGGCCCAGAAAATCACTGTCCCAATTCACCCCATACCTACTTTGGGATGAATCGGGACACTCCATTACTTCCACAATTAATGCTTCATACCTTCCCTCAGTGATTGCATCTTGTGAGTAAACATTAGAAAACATGTTCAATATGCCAAAAATAATTTTTGAAAAAAATCTGAAATCAATTTCATTTATAATATGCAGATTTTTAAAGATGTGATAAATGTAAAAAAAACAAAACAGGGAAGACTATTGTTTTCTGCTCATTTTGCTGGTGATTGTGAATTCTGGACTAAATCCACTATAAATGATACCAAGTTCAATAATATTCATCCAAAGACCGTGCTAGTACATTCAAATGAAAATTGGTAAGGTATATTTTGATTATTCCCGAAACTTTGCCAATGATAACGGATCTGAACCAATGACCAAACCAAAATAATCCCATTTCTGGTCTACTATTCTGGTCCCCTGAAACCATTTTAAATTGAAAAATAGGTTCCTGTGAGATATTGTGGCTCTGGTATTTAGACTTTTTATAGTACAAGCAAAGTTTTGACCACTTTCCGAAAATGTTAATTCTGCAGGCGCAACTTAAAAGTACTGCAGCTCCGTAGTGCTTATAGGTAGAAGTATAAAAATTCATCACAAGATTCACTAGAATGTATTCTAATAGTGTGCCAAAAATCAAATCCCTAAAGCAAGTAGAAGTTGGTGTTTTTTGGAGGAATATAATGCTTGTCTGTTCTGTCCCGATTCACCCCAGTGTCCCTATTCACCCCATATTACGGTAACACTGCATTACACTGGAAAGTAGGGTGCATCATTAAATCATATCCCTCTTCAACAAGCTGCCAACCATTGCCTTTCTTGGGCAACTGAAAATAATATATCAACACCAAGAAAACAAAGGAAATGATAATAAAATTTTCTAAGGTTGAAACTGACATGACTACCAGTCTGGTGAAACTGAGAACTGCATGCTGCTGCCACCTGGCACAAAAGTTGATTTCCTATGCTACAGCATTGCTGTCCCAAGAAATAGTTCCAATTTCATTGCACATTCACAAAATTTCTATCCAACATTGATGTATACCAGAGTCAGACTCGGCAATCACATTCTCTAAGGAAGTAGACAATTAAGGCCATCAGCACACTCAGAAACAGCCCCAGTGTCTTCCAGACAAAATTGTGTGTGTTCCACTGGTCGAAAGTTGGTGGACACTCGCAGGAGCTCGCTGAATAGCACACTAGTCACTAGGTGGCAACACAAGACAGCATATGTTCTGATCTGTGGCAATGCAAGAGCAGTCCACTTGTAGACAGCATGACTACCCTATTTATGATTTGCTCAGTTATAGAGCGTGCCAACAGCACCAGACTAGTTGGATTATGTGTTTCTGATGATTTGTCATGGGAAGAGCATGTCTATAATACTTTAACCCTTACTGGACTGAAGGGACATTTATGTGCATCCCTAGCTTACTGCCTGAAGGGCCATTTATGTCCCAAAAATCTGCTGTTGTCCCTGATGACGTCACAATGCACAATTGTTTTTTTTTGGACTGAGCAGTCCAGTAAGGGTTAAAAAAGGGCTGCTAAACGCTTGTATTCGCTTGTGATGTTAAAAAGAGCCGGTGTTTCCCCTGATGATATGCTGATGTATTATACAGCCATGATCAGACATCTCATGGAATACTGTTGTCAAGTGTGACTTTCACGTCTGACCAAGTCACAGTCTGCTTTACTGGAGTCTGTACAAAAGCGTGCGTTACGCATTATTTACTGTTTAGTAGGGGGCGCTAACCAAAAAATCGTTACGGAGTGGATAAAGCTACGAAACTTGGCAGAAATGAAGCTGAGGATCTAAGCTTTAATTTTTTCCTAAGCTCCAAAAATTATTTTAAGTGGAGCTGTTTCAAAAATGCGTTTCCATGGCAACAAGTCACTGAAATTTTACAGTTTCCAGAAAACGTATTATTTTCCCATAAAATTCACAAAAATTTAGATATAAGCAAAATATCCGGGATTATCAATCTTAGTGATGAGGCGCATTAATTTCTTATATCAAATCCAAATTTGTAGTCTTAAGTTGCCATGGAGATGGAACGCAAATTCAAAATATTGCATTTTTTAACGACTATTGTCTATTTCATTACACATTGTGGCTAATCTGTATTAATCAGATGAGGACTGAATACATGCTGAAAACCCTGAACCATTTGCCATTAATTATGGCAAATTTGAAAAACATGGTTCTTTAAATAAATCCATGAAATGTGTTTCTATGGTAACAAATCAATTTGTGAAGTTTATTAATTTGGGAATAAATATGTAGATTTCAAGAGAACTCTTGTATCTAGACACTTCATTTTAGGAAAATGTTGCCCCTCTATGGTATAGGATGTGCTGGAATATTTGTTTATCATATTGTTGAGGTTGGTTACCATAGTTACCATTATTATCTGTCTTAAAAACCAACAAAATTTACTTTATTATTGCTCAATATTGTGGACTTAATTTTATCAATATATAATGACAAGGATTTGTTGTTTAAACATTTTTGCAGTTCTAATGAGATTTACATATTTCCAAATTGGTTTCCATGGCAACATAAGTGGACCAATTTCTGGTAAGATGGTCATAAATCTATCAATGTTAAGAAAATTATTGTAGATGCAAAGATCTCATTTCGCGGTTAAAGTATATTGTGCCCTTGGTAGGTTTAGACGTAATAGGGTTGGGATTGATATCATGTGGGTGTTGGTTACCATGGTTACCTGTGATCCAAGGATGCTATGTTGTAAAATGTCCCATTCACATTTGGCCCAAAATGGTCTTTTTGGGTCATATCTTGACTTAGAAATGGAATTTTTGCTCGTATTATGGGTCATATGAAAGGTAACATTGTCATCCTTCAGATGAAGAGCAGAAAGTGTATCCATCTTTCCCTGGTCTTGATACAATAAGTGATATACATATGCAAGTTGGGACCCTTTTTGCTTATGGGCTTGACTCAAAGAAGAATATGCTACACTCCTGAAATTCAGTAAACTTGACTATTTAGCGGATCACAGATCTAAAATGTGTGTTCGACTTTTTTCCCAGATGCAGTGTGACAGTCATAAATTATATAAATTATTTTGTGAATGTTGACAGACAAACCAAATTGTCAAAGGATTTTAAATTACCAATCTGTCGCACAAATAGATTAAAAGACAGTTTTGTACCTTTTTCCATTAATGAACTTTAAAATTCCAGATTTTACAAAAGTTTTTATCATATTTTAAAATTTCATAATAATTGTAATTTACTTTTAATCTCATTTTACTTTTATTATTTCGCATAACTTTTAAAATCATTTTCATACAGGGTGGGTAAGGGAAATCTGGAATAATCTTTAAGTTACTGTATAGTGCAAACAGATTAATGGAATGTTATGAAACCAACAACACAACAAACAGTGATTAATCAGCCACAAATCAGGTCAATCGTGCAATACTGGGACAAGTAATGGCAACCCAGGAGCAGAAAAGGAAAAGGGTGGCAGATCTCCTGTCTGCCCAAGTGAAGCCTCGGATCATTTCTGACATTGTTGGTGTGTCCAGTGATGGAAATGGGGGGGAGCTCGGGGGAGCTGAGCTCCCTTGACCAAAAAACAGGGGGAGCTGTACCCTGCTACAGCTCCCCCAATGATCAGTTGTGAAATTACAATTTATCATGTTACTTTTTCAGTCCTCATGGAATTTTTGGCCAAAATTAGGCTCTGGTGGAAGAATTCTTTCCGTTTAAAAAATTTGGAATGGCGAGCCGCTGCCACACGAGCCGAGAGCTCCCCCGACGAAAATTTTCCATTTCCGTCACTGGGTGTGTCACTGAGCACTCTATATGCCATCAAACAATCCTTAGCCAGTGGGAAAGGGTTGCAGTGGAAGCCTGGCAGCCGTGGGCAGACAAAAAGGTCCAGGAATTTTGTAATTGCCCTCCATACTCCAGATTTCTGGCCATTCTCAAGCCCAGGCCTTAACCCTCAGGACTACGCAACCTGGGGCGTTTTGGAGTAGGCCACCAATAGAAACCCTCACCCTAATGTTGACTCTCTGAAAGAAGCCATATAGAGAGAGTGGGGCAAGATGTCAGCTGATGTTGTTACAAACAGTTGTAAAAGTTTTCGAAAGCGTGTTGAGGCTGTGATTGCAGAAAATGATTGTCACATAGATTAAAATGTTGTTGCTCATTTGCAAAAATCATTGTTCTGTGTTCAGTGGAATGGTTGAAAATAAATAAGTTCTGCATCTGTCACAATTTTCCAGTTTTCTCTTACCCACCCTGTATATTATATTTATTGTGTATTTCTACAACAGATATTTTATTGTACCAATTTTACCTGCGTGGTTATAATGCAATAAAGCTTTATTTATTTATAAGCTCTTTGAAAGCTAAAATGAATATGCTAATGTTCTGAAAGCTGCACAAATCATTGGCCGCGCTTGCTACATATTGCCTGATACTGCCTGTGCCCAGGGTTAACTAGCAGTATTTTGATGCACTGATGTCGGACCTACTGTTGGCAGGGAAGAAGATGACAACAACATTGTTGTCCTTCCTTTTATTTATATTTTTAATCAGCACTGTTTACACAAATGAAGAATCCAGCAATTGCCTTCAGACGAATGTGGATAAATTCATTCATAATTGCACGGTGCCAATCTATGTGTTCTCCAAGGTACGTTTATTCTATATACAGTGGTCCCTGCATTTTAAGACCACCCCTTTTAAGGTCATGAAGTGGTCTCCCGTGGGGGTGCGATCTCTCATGGGAGTGAAAAATGCACGGATAAAAATACTACTTAGTGCGGGAGGAAGGCAGTCACATAAGGCAGGTCGGTCTTACAACAGGGGGTCTTACAACACAGGTACCACTGTAAGAGCATGGACATTTTAAAAAGTATCATTTATGATCAATACCAGTGCATTTTGATACGTTGGAGCTCATATGATATGTAAGCTATATTTGTCAATTGCCATTATGTTTCTCCTCTGTCATAATGCATAATTCAAACACAGTCAATATAAATTTAGATGAAAATTGCTCTTTTCTTTTTATACAAAGCTGTAGGGGGCTTTGTGACACCAAGGGTGTATCTAGAAATTGCCTTACAGGTCTATAACAAGGGGCCAAAAATGTCAATTTTAAATTTTCCCTTTTTAAAAAAAATCATCTGCCTGAATATTATATCTTTCTGTCCATATCCTAGCATTTCCCTTTTTTTTGTCGGGCGACTAAATTCTCTGTAGCTTGAAATGTATACAGGTTTTTTGCCAGAGCCAGAACAATTGATCGTCTATTCATGTCTTCTCTATCCCATCAAGTTCATTAAGAACTTCCCTTGGGAAGTTCTTCTTGATATTGTACGGATTTGCACTTTTCCGCCGCGTTTTTCGTCATTTTTCAATGTTGAATAAAACATGTCCAAGGCAAGATATCAGGAAGCTACTTCAGCACCATGTAGACACTAGAAATGCCCTTTAGTGTTGGGAATTACGCATCGGAATTATGCTTGACATGGGAATTACGGCCAATTTTCAATAAAAATTTCTCGCTCCGGTTCTGGGAAAAGTATTGACATACTTTTCCTCAAAATTTTTTCCCTGGATTCTTCAAAGAAATGCGCAGTGCTGAAAGGAAAATCATCTGGCGCCTCCGGGAAAATTTTCGAGAAAAACGAGTTCGAAGTTTCGGCACCCCCAAATTTCAAGGGGTGGTGTCATGAAAAACCATGATGTAGTGGTCTGAATTTCATGTCCTATCACAAATAATGAGTACTACCAGGGTACAGTGCAAATGCAAAAGGACGGCTCCCCATGTCCAATACTTTTTGTGCCTCATTGCGTCAAAAATTGAACTTTTGAAGGGCTGTATCTCCCTTAATATTAATCCTAGAAAACAAATAAGACCAGTTTTGAAAACCTCAGAATGTCTGCTTTGCAGACGTACAGTATAGAATCGCGGTGGACATTGAAATTTTCATGTCACTTTTTGGGCCTGCCAAAACCTATTTTGCCGCAAAAAACTATGAAGCTCCTCATGGATGTTCATGTATATTTTTTGTGTGGTACCCATTATGGACCTGCATAATGTCTCCAAAGCAAAATGTTCTACTTAAAATACTTTTTGCTTGAGAATTTTTTTAATTTCAAAATTGAAATGTAGATTGCTCAGCTTCTACTTGTTCAAATGTTACGAAATTAACACAAAAAAATGTGGAAAATTATGGCCTCTTATGTGCTCCAAGGGCATATACCTCATAGCCAACTATAAAAATATAATTCTATTTATTCAGTTATAACTCATGAAGTATTATTTCAAATTAAGTACAACTAATATGGAACATTGCTTACTGTCTGCCCTATTTTTCCATGTAAGCACATCTCCCTACCATGTATTTTAGAATCCAATGAAAACTTTTCCAATAATGTTTCAAATCCCTTAAAATTGATATGGTATGTTGCTTATTTGTTGCCCTATTGTTTGCAAATAAGCACATATTTTTTCTATTACATTTATAATTAAATTATAACTTGTGAAATATTGCTGCAAATCACTTAAAACTCATATGACATGTTGCTGACTGTTTGCCCTATGTATGTCTAAAAGCATGTCTTCCTACCTCTTATAGTTTGTCTGTGACAAGTCATTAGGGTTAGGGTTTCAACAAAGTTCATTGCTTTCAGGGTGCCATGGTGAGGCCACAGTTAACCAGACTTCCAGTAACTGGATGCCACACATATCAATGCTAAAATTATTACAACAAAGCTTCACAATGCTATGTTGCCTTTCTCACGGAATGCCACAGTTCCAGGATCTGTACAGAGCCCACCTTGCAAAGAACAATTCTTGTTTATTGCCAATTGCTTAGGGCAGATTTCACGAAAAGTGCTCTTAAAAGGTACCTTAAACTTTCCAACCCTTTTGTTATCTCTCTGTTGCTTCCTGTAGCAAGTAAACCTATTACTAAGTACATCTGTGAGGTAATGAATAAATATCAATAAAATATTCCTCAAATATGTAGCTTTTTCCTCTTAAAAAGATATTTTTTATGCCTCATGAGGACAATTTTGGACGACCAAACTTACTGGTGATCAGACATACTTACTTAGGCACTCTGTGGAATCTGCTAAAACCAATTCAGGAAAATGTAATGGTATGTGATTGATGAAAAACTTGTTGAAAATTATTTTGGAACCATTTTTAATTGTCTTGGTCATTATAAAGCTTGAAAAAAAATAAAAATAAAAAAAAGACTGCTAATGTAACTCGATTCCGTCTCAGGACACTGAGGTTACATTAGCAACTTTTAGATGGAAATTTTTATGTGTTCTCGCAACTTATGCCAATTTCAAACATGAAATTATAATATTTCATTGAAAAACGTGTCTTATATGCCTATATACATCACCAAAAACATAAAAGACTGGGTGTGGTACCTGTTTCTGTATTGCTAATGTAACTGTAATTTTGCATCCGTCCATTTCATAGTGTTACATTAGCAAAATGCGTACATAAAAATTATGTAAAAAAACGCATGATTAGATCTCAAATTTTTTCTGAACTGAAAGCCAGGTCTCCCAAGAGCAGGCCAGGGGTGGTACCCTGCTGGTGACTTCAGTAATATTGCAGTAGGATCAGCATAAAAAAATCCGTCCTCCATCATTCATCGTTGTTACATTAGCACAAGGCCATACTTTTAGCTACTCTGACCTACCAATCCAACAGAAAAGATTGTTTACCCATGATTTTATTTAATGGATTGACACAATAAAAAATTGAGATTTCAGCTTTTTTTAGTCCTGCCAGCTATTCTCAGAAGAAGCACCCTGAGAAAATCTGAGAATCTACGAATCGATTTTGTCTGGCCTTATCAGTATTGTGCTAATGTAACTTGTGGACAAGTTGTGGTAAGTCATTTTGCTGCTTTTTCGTGATATCTGCCTTAGATAATCTGCCCAGTAGCAAGCTAAATCAGCCTGGAATCCAGTCAAGCTTGTCATTGTATTGATATAAGCCCACATGGTGTTATGCACTGCCAGCATGCCACTCGAAACATATAATGTTTTAAATATGTTCAAAATAACCATCATGCTACCTATTCACAAGGCCATTGCTGCTAATTATATTTTGCCCTTAATATATTCAAAGAATCAAAGTGAAACATAAGCTTACATGTATGCTGTTTACACAGGCCTCTTACATGGGCCTGCATACATCTGCATGTATATTTGTTTTATTGTATTTCCTTTTTTATAAATTTCCAAGCGTGGATGAATGAATAAACTCAATGAAAAAGCAAATGTCTCATTATGTCTGCCTATGAATATACACCACATTATTTAAGTGTGGTCCTCCAAATTCACAATTTAAGAGCATGAAGATCAATTTTCAAAAGGCAAATAGTTCACACTCTTGGCTGCATTGTGCATGAAACTTCACTCAAACCTTTGGGAATATTGCCTTGTTTACATGTATACATTTCATTGATCAATTGATAAACTGTGTATAACTTTAGAGAAGTCTGGAAATTTAATGAAGATTAAATATAAATTCAGTGTTTTATAATGGTCTGCCACTTTGATAAATCTTCTCTTTGTGAATCTTGGCTCTGTGCCAATTATCAAATTGACAGGTAAAAAGGGCCAGAAGTTGACCTCTGTGCACTCAACTGTGTTGATAACTCTGTACAGATAGGAGGTGCTAGTGGTATTACTTGAGATCTGTGGATGATTCATGTATCTGGACAAATTGCTCCATGACCAAAATGTTTCAATAGCCATGGCCTTACTGTACCATTGCCCACAAAATCCCTCCATTCTAAGCAATGTATGATTTTGTATGTGTCACTGTTTGTGTAATTCCTAGCACTATTGCAAGTGAGCTCTAAGTACCAGCTATGGCTCTTGGCCAACCAAAACAGACTCATCAATGCCAGGAAAGGAATCCAATGTGCGGCAACGGAAAGGAAGGGAAAGGATCGAAAGGAAAGGAAGGGATTGGAAGGGAAGGGAAGTTCTTCCTTTAAATTGCTGTGCAATTTAGTATAGTAGTTTTTTTTTTTGTTTTCCGTCAGGCACATAACTTTATTGGAAACGCTGACTACCATTTCGGCTGTGAGCAAATGAGCAACTTTTCTTTCATTTTTCTTGGTGCGAAATACACATTCGTGAAAGTCATCATTCACTGTGATTGCTATGAGGACTTCACTCTTGAAAATATCACTTCACTGGTAAGTATGACTGATGTCTTTTGATCAAGTACAAGTCCACAGCAGACATCCAAAGGCAACATTTTGAATTGCATCACTGTATAGTGAAAAAATACTTCCTTTTTTTTTAACAATTGTAAACCAAAGTAAAGCTGAGAGAATTTCAGTTTCACAGTGCCTGATTTCCAGGTGGAGGGTGGCATTTGTCTTCACTGACTTTTAAGCAGAAGTCAATTTTTGCTAATTCAATCTCAAAAATACTCTTAGTAAGGTAAGGTTCCTTGAGTCGGACACTTAGATTCTGTACATTTAAAAAAAGTGATTATCTTGCTTGGCCTGTGGTTTATTGATTGTCAACCAGGGCCTCAAATTAAACATTTTCACTAAATCTAACAGAAAATTTAAAATTGACACAACACAAGAACTATATTAGTGGCTAAATTTCTGAAATAAAAAATGACATGGGGTATCTTTGAGTTGGACAGCTTTGTTCTAAAAACATGACATCAAAGATTCAGGTGCTTTAATTAGAGTCTTCCTTTCACTTAAAAAAGCCCATATTAGAGCACAGACGAGGATAAGCCTATACCAAACTGCACTCTAAACATTTGGTTGTCAGTTTGACTAGTTTATAACTGCTTTTGGGTAGTGATGGTTGCAAAATGTTTTTACTGACTTCCTGGAAAATCATTTTGACCATTCAATCATAATCAAAATGACTATGTTGACTATGTAAGTGTCCTAAAGCTAGCCAATTTGATCACCATCTGGTAGCTTTAACAACCAGAGTGGTGTAGCATACTAATCCAATATTTGTCACATTGACAACCTTTTAGTAATTTTGACTCAAGGAGTTGTCGGTTTAGGCACCAGGAATTACAAATCTAGAGTTGTCATCTTGCCCACCTGTGTTAAGAGTGTGAATGACAAAGAAACTGAAGTCAGATCAATACCATAGGCCAGCAAAAGATATCTGAAATATCACAAAATTCTACTAAGATTCACAGATTTCTGACACAAATTTAGAGAAAAACAGGTTTTTTACCCATCTATAGTATAGGGCCATGAAATACCCACTTTATTTGTTAGTATCATACGGATACTTTTTGAACAGGAACAGGAAGTTGTAAGCTAAAGATTGGTACCTAATACATAGTAGGCAAGCTCTCAGTTAGCAAATTAGACCCTTCAAAAAGTGTCCAACTCAAGGTTACAACCCTCCAGTGTCCGACTCAAGGAAACTTACCCTATCGCCTTTTCGTAGGTTGTGGTTGCCAAATTTTGCAGTAAAATACCGGCTAATGTTTTGTAAAGCTGTTACTAACTACTTTCATGAATTGTACACATTCAGAATCCCCACAGAACCAGATTTGCATTCCTGGAACTTCCAATGATGGAAGTGCTTTACGTGTCAACTAATTATTCATCCGCGACTGGTCTTGTCAAGTGCCTCTTGTCGACAGATTTTCTTGGCGCTCATCAAAATATTTTTGGCAAAAGTCTTTTGATTTTAGACAAAGAAAATCCTGAGAAGGAAAGTTACCTGGCAAGCTCTTTTGATACAGTAAGTAATTGCGGGTTATGGAATATGCAAATACATCGTTATCTGTCAAAAACAGATCCTCTTTCTCAAACTGTTGGAGATGATCTTCATAGATTGCATGTTTTTATATGATCATTTGATAATCTGATTGGCACAATCAATTCCTCAAAGATGTCAATAACATGATAGTGTTGTTGCAGACGAAAGTTATAAGACAGGACATTTTTGCACTATTATGAAACACATCTTTATTATGCAATAATAGAGCTTTCTTGACAATTTGTTGCTTCTGATAATATGAAATAATTGCTTGATTGCTATAATTTGGCTGTCCTGCGACTTATGCCTAGTTCTCACGGAGACGTATCAGGGCTTTCTTGTCGCGGCACTTCTTACTTTTCCAGGAAAGTAGGAGATGGTTTTAACAACTACATTCAACAATTCGGCGACGATAATTTCGTCTACGGCGCATCTTAAACTTCCTCGCCAAAAGTTCCTAGAAGTCACGTGACAGGTTGGTGAAGCAAGAACTTGCTTCACGAAAGATTCAACCTGTTGAATCTTTACGAAGCAAATAGTCACGATGCAAAAGACCTGAAAGACCCCAAAAATGCTTGGGCAAGGCTACAGACAGCTTGTTGGGCAAAGCTAGAGAGTGCTTGGGCGAGGCTACTTTATCATTGAGTCAATACAACTTCGGCGACGCAACAGCACAACTCGCCGTCGCAAACATGCTGATGAAACGCCGTAACAGCTATTTGCCTCACCGCAACAGCTATTTGCTTGGACGTAATAGAGTATTTGTCAGGTGCTTGGGCGATGCTAGAGCCTGCTTGGGCGATGCTAGAGCTTGCTTGGGTGATGCTACTTTAACATGGAAGCAATGGAACTTCACCGAAGCTCCTGCCAACTCGCCGACATAGTCCTGCTCCTCTTTGGGGGTTGCTACGGCTCCAATTACGAGCGATTCGGTGTAGAAAACGAGTGCCTCGTCGTTCTAGGATCCATCCACGACGATGTATAACCTCTAATTGATTATATAATTGTCCAAAAATAACTTGAATCGCCGAAATATGCCTTCCTGGCACCTAGACAGCTTCGCCGACACATAACCACTGTCGTGAGAACTTAGCATAAGTTGCCTCCAATATTATTAGAAGTTTTTAAACCTTTTTCAAATTACGCAGTAACTGCATGAGCTTTCCTGAAAACAGTTTTTTTTAAGAAATCAGAAGAATACTTGCAGTAGATTTATGTGTAGACCTTCTCAGTAAGTCTGTTCTGAAAATATACTTATTTGTCCAATTATCTGGAAATCATTCTTTCTTTCCATCCTTTGTTTTCCAGGTATGTTCTTGCGCAGGTGGCATGACCTGCAACTTCTCTTTATCTCCCTTGCAAAATGATGCGACACTGAATTTCCATGGAAGGACCCTCGACGTTACTCTTATGCCTGTGTGATACTTATTAACTTAACATCCATCATGTATTCTTATATAATTGTATGCCATTGGGGAACTGTATATCAGACAAAGTTTGAATGATCTCAGCATGTAGTCATACGCTAAGTGAATTGATATACTGAAGCAAGGGTGCTTGAACAGTGGGGGCAGGGGTTACAAGGTGTGCACTTTTGACATTGAAGACAAAACCTTATTAGGCCTTATTTTAGGCACAAATTAAGTATGTTATGCAAAATTATTGTCAACATTATCATATCAGTTTGTCAGCCGAATTAGATTTGCCTTTTTTTGCCCAACCACCCTGCCACCCTTGTTTCCTTCCAGCACCTCTGCATTGAAGTGTAAGAATTTTTCACTCTGAAAAGTTTTTTTTTCTGATAAGGTAAGAGACCCCCTCCAAAACAGTAATTTGTCAATGTTTGCAGAAAGTATAGTGGAAACTCCTGCACAGGGGAAATTTCTGGCTTTACCACAGGGGGTCTTATAAAGCAGTTACCACTGTAATAACTGATTTGTGATAACACAAACCTTTTTAAATGTCTTAAATTATCCATGCTTCTTTCAATTTGTCCTGATTGCAGTATGCCCCATTTGTCATAGAGAAGGAAGGAGAGAAGGATGTCTTCTTCGGCTACTGTATCGAAATCCTTGACTATTTGCAAAACGCCTTTAATTTCAGGTAATTAGGCTGGCTATTGTTATTTTATTTTATCCTTTAGGCTGTGGCATAACACTTATTTAGAACACTATCTTTCATCAATGTAACGGTTGTTCATTGGTAAACTTTTTGACGGGGAGGAGGATTACAACATTTGTCAGAATTTCAAGATGTGCATATTGTAGATTCAATGTTATTCAATGTTATTTCAAATGAAATAGCTTGGAAACTATTGTTATGGGTCAGCTGCAATAAACAACAAACACAGATAGTTAATGTTTACAAATTTAATAAAACAGCTAAAATATCAACAGTTACAATATTCTCAAGTTTTCAATATACTCCAAATAAACAATTTGTGACCGAGAATAATTTTACACCACTTATCTGTGTTAACCTATTGCTAAATGTCATTGGAAGGTTCTGGAATCCAGAGGTCAGCTGGTATTTCCAATAGTCCAATGATGTCCGTGTGAACTTTAATCCACTGAAATAGTGTCAGTGTAAAAAATAAAGAAGTCCTGATTCCTGGTCCAGTATAATCCAGTTTAATATCCTGGGTAATAAGTGTCCAACAGTGTGATCCCAAATGGTACAGGTTAATCCAATATCCAGTCCAGTGATATGCACAGTATAGCGTCTTGGTGGAGAATGACTGACAGCCTGATGATGATGATAGTGTCATTTTGGGCCGAAGGCCCAAGGCCAATATGGGCACGAAGCCCCTGTGGCCTTGAATTGTCATTGTTTTGTACCCAGGTGGCCTTGTTTTTCTTCTCCGAAGATCAGATTTATGGGCCACCTGGGTGAGTTCATAGTCTTTTTGGGGGGGGGCACTTGGGAAGGGATCCATCGGGTCGCCAGCTTTTTCGCGTCTTTTTCTTCTTTCGTCTGTGTGCGGGGTCCGGAGGGAGGCTGTGATGTTCTTGTGATGGTGTTCTTCTTGTTTTTCCTGAAAAGAGAATGAAAAGAGAGAGCAGTATCTGGGCTTTTGAGTGGGACGAGCATTTAAGACAGAGGTGTTTTCGCATTGTTTTGTGGGAATTGAGTATAATAATGAGAGTCTGGTACAAGCCCTATTAATTCAGGGATGTCCAGGGTCTTGCAGTTGCCCCGGCATAGAATACCGGATACAACCCGCCTCCATTTAAAGTCCCATGGGCTCGGACTGGATGTGCTGTACACAGTGGGTGCGGTGACGCAGGTGAGCTGTGTATGTGGAAGCAAAGGAGTGGGTCTGCGCGGGTTGGCAACAGGGCTCCCACCCACAGTCGGTTGGCGTCGCCCCACCGTACATACTGGCTTAGGGCCAGTCATGATATGTGGGCCTCAGCCTGACTGCTTTTTGAGCTTTTTTTGGGTGAACATTTTGATGAAAATTTGGATGAGAGTGATTGATACACAGTGATAGGCTGCGTCTGCGCAGTTTTGGCTGTGTATTTAGGAAGCAAAGGAGTGGGTCTGCGCGGGTTGGCAACAGGGCTCCCACCCACAGTCGTTGGCGTCGCCCCACCGTACATACTGGCTTAGGGCCAGTCATGATATGTGGGCCTCAGCCTGACTGTTTTTTGAGCTTTTAGTGGTGAAGATTGATGAAAAGTTGAATGAGAGTGATTGATACATTGATCAGTACACAGTAAAAGGCTGCGTCTGCGCAGTTTTGGCTGTGTATTTGGAAAGCAAAGGAGTGGGTCTGCGCGGGTTGGCAACAGGGCTCCCACCCACAGTCGGTTGGCGTCGCCCCACCGTACATACTGGCATAGGGCCAGTCATGATATGTGGGCCTCAGCCTGACTGCTTTTTGAGCTTATGTGGGATGATTTGATGATTGTGATGAGAGATTTTAGGTTATTGAATATTGAGTGCGAGGTTTGGTGAATGGGAAGGGTAGCCTGCGGATGGGCCTGAGAGATTCCTGGAGCTCCAGGAGAAGCTCGGAGTCTTGGTATCTGACAAGGGCTTTTGCTTTGAGTTCTTCATTACGACTATTGATATCCCTGATGTTTGCCATTTCATAAAGAGCCTTGTTAGTTGTTCTACTTTGACCAGGGATGTAGAATTGTTTGAGGGCTATTCTAAGGGCTTTACATTCAGCTATAGCTAGTTGTTTTTTGGCTGTCTTTGAGGCTGAGACAGTGGCTACATGGCCTGTTTCAAGAACAGGACGGATGAAAGTTTTGTATAGATGGAGGAGGGTTTGAATGTCGGTTCCCCAGTCTGTGCCTCGCAGCCTTCTAAGAAGGTTTATTCTGCGGATGGCATTGGCTTTTTTCTCTTTGCAGTGCTGAATTAGGGACAGAGATGGATTGAGTGTTAAGCCTAATAATTTTGCTGTAGGAGCAGTTTGGATGTGTGTGCCAAAAAGGGTGAAGTTGGAAGCATATTTGTTAATTCTGTTTGTTGGGAAGTGGATAAGTTGAGATTTTGAGGCATTAATTTTAATTCTCCATTTGGAGCACCATGCTTCTAGCTCATTAAGTGAGTTTTGAAGAGTTTTGCTTGTTTTCTTTCTGGCATTTTTGCCTCTGGCTGATGTCCAGAGAGCAAGATCATCTGCGTATTGAGAAATGTGGAGTTCTGACTCCTCTGAGAAAGGGAGGTCATTTACAAACATGTTGAATAGGATGGGGCTCAGTACAGAGCCTTGGGGTGTTCCTGCTGCCAAGTGTACTTCTTGGGATATGGTGTTTTGAACTCTAACTTTTATGGTTCTGGAATCTAAGAATGAAGAGAGAATTTTGATGATTTTTAGGGGGAGCTCAAAGGTGAGCAGTTTGAGTTTGAGACCGTTATGCCAGACAGAATCGAAGGCTTTTTCTACATCTAGAAATATGGCTGAGCCTTTCCAGCCATAGTGGATGGATGTTTTCATGTGATGGAAGAGTCTGTATACATGTTCATTAGCTTCTTTTTGGGGGAGATAGGCTCTTTGCCATTTATTTATGTGTCCTTCTAGAGTGAGATGGTCGATGAGAGGATTGGCAATGGTTTTTTCAAAGAGTTTACCTACGCATTTGAGAAGACTGATGGGACGATAGTTTGAGGGAAGTTTAGTGTCTTTGTTAGGCTTTGGAATCATTACTGACTGACAGCCTGATGTCTGGCTGGTATATATACAGGTGACAAATTTCTGGACTTTTCTACACCTTCATGATTGTTCTACAATGATCTAGTGTCATTACCCATTAATAGATTTTTCTAGATTCAAATAAACAACTTAACTTGGTTACAATGTCAACACAGTTGTGTGTTAACTGATTATGTAATCATAATAGAATAGCAATTCAGTGCTAATTGGAGTTACATAACAACCATCCAATGTGAATGTAAACAATTATACACAATAGCAAATGATTGTAAACACACAGCGCTCCTGGATAAATTTTAAGATTAAGAAAACCGAAAGCACACGCTTATAGAATAGGGCCAGGGGAACATTTTAAGACAAACACCCAAAAATGTTGTTGGGAAAATTTCGAGTTATATTGATTTTAAATTGTTGGTTTATCACACTAATACTTTCATTCTGCAATTGGGGCAAAGAAAGCCATTTAAGTCATTTATCATGTTTTGAGAGACAAGTGTTGATGGTAAGACATTATTGTTTGATTTCCATAATAATTGTACCTGTGTGAGATATGTTTTGGCTAAAAATGGTTTGCAGAGTGTGATAAACAAACTCAGATGCTTATTTATCAAATAAGTGAATTTGTGGCCCCACTAAATTGATTCGATTGTTTGTTGTGAATGTTTCACCTGCTTTTAGTTTGATTTGAGTTTAGTTTAGTATATATATAGCTTTTTTCTGACATTTTTGTTTGCTTTCCATCAAAATATTATGTAAGTAAAATATGTGGATCATTCTTACTAACACTGAATGTAATTTTTATAAATCGCCTTAATGTATCATATAAACATTGCATAAATGTTAAGAAATAAACCCCAATTGTAGCCTTTTGTGACCCATGAAGTGAGTAAATAAATATTACTGGCTGGAATTTTTGGAAAGATTTTGCGACAAAAAACTCGTCTAACGGACTAACTTCTTCATCCCAGCCATCAGAATATGAATGTGAGACCCAAATGGCTTGACAATTGATAATGATTAATGACACATGATATGACACGACATTGAAAGATTCACTCATGTGCAAACAACAGCATAGGGCCTAGATAGACAATTGAGCAACAATTGGTCAAATAATCATAATAAAAGATATCTGATAGATGCTATAGGCTGATTATTATACAAATGTATTGTTCTTTTGAGTTCTGCATCTGGTGGTATTTGAAGGTATTGATGAATAAATATTACATACATAAATGATAATAAATAATAAACAATTCTGCAATGATAAAATTCATGTAATATCCAAACATCATGTGATAAACATTAGATTTTTTTTAAATCAGGCATAAATATAATAAATCATTCCAAGGGATTAAGAGAAGCTATCTTTAAAGGCTGCCAAAGTACTTGTAGGTGTGATAATTACTATAACATGCAGTCACATGTGTTTATCACACCCTGCACACCATTTTTGGTCAAAACATGTCTAACAGGGATATAATGGTGATGTTAATTAGAATAATGTCTTACCATGAACATTCGCCTCTCTAAGCATGACAAATTAAAATTAAACAGCTTTCTTTGCCCCAATTTCAGAATGAAAGTATTAGTATGATAAACCAATAATTAAAAATCGATATAACTCAAAACTTTCCCAACAAAATTTTTGGGTGTTTGTCTTAAAATGTTCTCCTGACCCTGTTCTATAAGCGTGCACTTTCGCTTTTCTTGTTGAATTTTTTTAACCTTGAAATTTATTCAGGAGCGCTGTGAACAGTGATGATATACAGAAATACATGAAATATACAGTATGATCTACATAAAATACAACTACCACTATAAAAGTAATATTCATTATGATAATTATACACACAGTAGGAATGATGTAAAAGATCCATACAGTATATACAAAATTTGCCAAATTTGCCATATACATCACACTATTGATTTTTCTATTAATGTTCGTGTAATCATCTGCCCGAATCTTACTGTTTCCCAAAGCTATGGGAGAACGACTGCCCCCCTAACCTCCCCCCACCTCCCCTCCATCCAGTAGCCATTTGAAGTTGGCAGAACTACTGATATTGTGATTTTTTGCTGCTGTATAAAAGTAAAATTATAAGCATGATATCAATTTCAGTATGATGTCACAAAAATGTATTCATTAATTTAGCTGGTAATATATATAACAATTTCATTCAGTACCACATATCAGACTGATCCAGGGATAGGAGTCCAAAATGTAGAAGGGAAGTGGACCAATGCTATGGGATTCCTGACAAGAGGGGTGAGTAGTCAACATAATTGCTCAAAATATGTTCATTGCCTGTATTTTTTCCCCATTTAAATATTGTGTTTTCTTGCAATATTTTTCACTCTCACGTTTCAAATTGCGCATTTATATTATTATATTATTAGATATACTAATATCTAATCTAATCTACAGGAATACACTAGAATTACAATAATAACAATAATATATAGAACTATACATTGTCAGCCTAACTATTAGTATAAAGGCATGAGATCCAGTATCTCCATATTCTTGATAACCAATATAGTACATCAGATTTGAGCAATTTTAATATTAAAGAATTCTTGCACAGAGACAGCCTAGTAATAAATTTAAACAGTATATGTCGTAATAAACAATCAAAAGTGTAAACATTGTTTGTGACACATAGCTGACTGGCACTATGATGCCTAGGAATACCTAACAATAATCTCAGAGCATCATTATATGCCACCAGTCTGGTGAAACTGAGAACTGCATGCTGCTGCCACCTGGCACAAAAGTTGATTTCCTATGCTACAGCATTGCTGTCCCAAGAAATAGTTCCAATTTCATTGCACATTCACAAAATTTCTATCCAACATTGATGTATACCAGAGTCAGACTCGGCAATCACATTCTCTAAGGAAGTAGACAAGGCCATCAGCACACTCAGAAACAGCCCCGGTGTCTTCCAGACAAAATTGTGTGTGTTCCACTGGTCGAAAGTTGGTGGACGCTCGCAGGAGCTCGCTGAATAGCACACTAGTCACTAGGTGGCAACACAAGACAGCATATGTTCTGATCTGTGGTAATGCAAGAGCAGTCCACTTGTAGACAGATATGCCACTTTGACCTTTCTGTAGGCACACTGTCTAAAGTTCCACCACAGTGATGGAGTATGTAAGGAATAACAAAACGTTTTGAACAATAATAGTTTTACAGGCTGTGTGCACATGTGAAATCGACGTTATAACAAGTTACACTGAGCAAACAACATACATCTCTCTGATCATCGCTTATCCAAAGTCCTAGATACTTAAAACTGATGGACCGCAGGAATAGCATTACCGTTTAAGGCCTGGTGCAAATAAGAGCATCACATGAGGGTGAAAAATAAAGGTGTTGATTTAGCATGAAATCTTGGTGCAATTTAAAGTACATATTTGTGCATAGGCATACGGCGCGCGCAATTTTTGGGGGGGCGAGCGACATTTGCCCGAATTTCACGATCTAAATTTATAGACATTTCAAATTAAATTGCCAGGAAATCATCAATTTTCGGTAGTTTTTATTTAATTATCTGCCCAAATTTGTTAACCTTTTTGCCCGAATCTTACTGTTTCCCAAACTTTTGGGGGGGCGATCGCCCCCCCTGCCCCCCCCCCCCTCCGATACGCCTATGTATTTGTGGCAATAAGTTAGCGAAAAATCAGGGTTAAGTAACTACTTCCAACAAAGATATTGTGATTTTTTCAGTAAAAGACGCAATGATGTCATAGGTGCTCGAGACAACTTTTACAAAAGCAAGAAAAGATGATGTAAGAAAGCAGCTATGACACGTATTCAGGGAAATGAGGTATATTGTGCAGTAGAGGGGTGCACGATATAGGCTGAGAGGGCTCATACTACACAGAATACCGAGAACCAATAGGTACGCAGTGTTGTTACACTGAAATTGCTGAAATTTCGAGTGTACACATAGTATCAAAATGCAATTGATAGTCCCAGAACCAGAGCTCCCATGGCTACAGTTAAGCATACTTTCCATTGACAAAATCGATCACGTTATTTTCCATATGAGGGGTTAAACATTGCTCAAAATGTGCATGTCACGCCAAAATGCCCGAAAATGGCCTTTTTCTGGTCTTTCACACAATAGTTTTCTGCGTAACAAAGTAATAAAGGATGCGACAAACTTATTTTCTGTGGTTTTGTAGCAGATACAATGCTGGCTTCACCTGAAAGACACAAAAATTTGCACCAGGCCTTAAGTTAAATACAAATTCTCTTTCAGCAGATCTCTGAAGGAACTGTTTTTGAATACCAAAATAGCACTCTTTTTAGAATTAAATATAATACTATGGTTACAACCATAGTCTTCACAAATCTTAATGAGATTGTGTAAGCCATCTTGACAAGTGAGAAGACCACAGGGTCATCAGCATACATAACATGGTTAAGCATGTTAAGGATAATTTTACCTACTACACATCCAGTATTACAATTATTTAAAAATAAAGATAAGTCAGTCATAAAAATATTAAACAGGAATGGGGATAGAATTCCCCCCTGTCTCACACCATTTGTCGTACCAAATGAGTCTGACAAGACACCTGACCAGCGAACACACATTCTTTGGTTAGAGTACCAGAAATCTAGTAATCTTACAATGTAGGGTGGTGTCCCGCGGGGTAGTAACTTAGAAAACAACATATATAATGTGATTAACACAATCAAAAGCTTTAGAGGCATCTAAAAAAACACATGAATACATTTCCATTCAAACATTTATACTTGTCAACAATTTCTTTAATAAGGTAAATGGGCATCTCTCTGACTGATTTAGCCTTGAAGCCAAGTTGATTTGGCTCAGTGACTATATAATCTATAATTTTCTTTAACACAATGTTTTCGATAACCTTAGACATGACACTAGCAATCGCCATTAGTCTATAATTAGCCTTGTCACCAATTTTGTACAATAGGTACATTCCTGGTACAAGCGCCACTGAAATTAAAGGCACACAAGAGTGCAATTTTTTTATTAGTTGAGAGCATTGAATGTACCATTTACAGAAACACGACAGTGATCCTTTTGAATTTCTCCCAAAATAAACCCATAAAAACATTGTTTTAGTTACTGATTTTGGCCAAAATTTTGGCACAAGCAAAAGCGACTCCTGTTGGAAGAAACTGAGCAAGTCACATAGGACTGGGTAATGCATAAACAAATAGAAGACCTTTTATGACCTCTGGAAGTATGGAAGAACAGTGAGGCCTAGCTGTGAAATGTTTTATGAACAAAGAGTTGATATAATACTAGCTGCGTCAACCAATCTCTAAATTGCCAATCTCCAAATATCTCAAATAGTCAAAAAGACTTGATTTAGATATTGGCAAAGAAAATACCATGCCCATCACTGTAATTATCGCTCATTTACATGTCTTTTCGGACCACTTAGAACATTTACAAATAGTGAATTGATTGTGCCCAATCCTGCAATTATCGCCCATTGAGTCTTTTCTGATATGCGGGACGGGGTTGCGGGATGCGGGATCGCGGAATTTAGTTTTTATCTTTAGAATTTGGCCTTGTGTAATAATCTGGGGGTATTTTCTTATTTGAAACACTTCTAGTGATGCTAGAGGCGAAATTTTTGCACCAATAGATGCGTCGTGGAGAGACGAGTTCATTCAGCTAGATTAGAAGTTCGTAGCTTGGAAAATGTTCAAATATTCGTTGAAATTGAAAATTAATAAATCTATGGAATTTTGATTAAATCCCCTGAACTGCTTAAAATTAAGAATCCAGGCTAGGTGGTCATCTGTGGTATATGTGGGTGATGAGCAATAAGACCCAAGCCAGAAGGAAAGCTGAACAGTTGTTTGTTAGTATTTTTAATTTTATGTATAATCTTTTTTCCATAGGCCTAGGCCTATAGGTGGGAGGGTAAGCTCAGTTGGTAGCACACTGGTTATTAAATTGGCCTGTTAACTATTTATAAATTAGTGTCTCCATGCAAGGGCCTTGAAAAATAATTGTACAAGAGTATAGGCCTGTATGGATTCTCAAATGTAGACTTTTCAAATAATAAAGATGCATTATCCATGAATATATGGGTCTTTTCAATCAGTCAATCAGTCAATTTTGAATTTGTATGGTTATTCCAATTTTTTTAGATTTTCTGCAGCAGTTATGACACTAACTGGAAAAATTCTCGAAAATGTTCTAATCTAGCTACGGCGATACAACTGATCTCTAAAAATAGCTATATTCAAGCCGAATTCAATGGTAAAAAAACCAAGTTTGCATCTTTACTAGAAGCTACGCAAATCGCAAAAAACGGAATCCCGCATTTTCGGGATTTACCGCTGCTGTGCCCCGCATTTTAATATCAAAAGTGGGCGATAATTGCAGGAATGGGCACGATTTAACTATTTGTTAATGTTCTAAGTGGCCCGAAAAGATATTTAGAGATGGGCAAATTTTGCCAATAGGAACAATAGTGTGCCAATAGTTAGAATAGCTTATTGCTCCTTTTGACAAAGTATGCCAATAGTTACAATAGCTTGCCAATAGTTAGAATAGCAAATTGCTCCTTTGGGAAAAGTTGTACAATTTTGCCCAAAGGAGAAATAGGCTGCCAATAGTTGAAATAGTTTGCCAATAGGAGAAATAGCCATGCCCGATTGTAAAATTGGGCACGATTTAGAGATTGTCTGTAGCACTAGCTATGAATTTGTTACACATGGGGTGAAGCTGTAATTTGTGCAAGTGACAATAGCTGCTAAAAAAACCAGAATAAAACAATTTACAACTTACAATCATTCATTGATGCACTGAAATTTGATTGGTTGATTTTCTCAAGGTTGAGAGAGTAAGCAGTGACTGATTTGGACCACAATTTGTAAGACCAGACCGCAAAATTTACAATTAGAGCCTAAATGTATGATAGAATGATGAAGCAACACCCCCATGCAGGTTTCAAGATGCACCATATCTACATATTTATGTATCTATGTATCTATCAGGGGCGTCAGTTTCATTTTAAAGTGGTGGGACAGATAGTGGTCACACCTTGTGGAAGATATCGAGGGAAAAATTATATTTTTTATGATTCAGAAACATGTATACTTCGGCCAAAAAATGGTGGGGAAAGTGCCCCACCAGCCCCACCTACACTGACGCCACTGGTATCTATGTACCTATGTATGTATGTATGTATGTATATCTGTATTTATTTATTTATTTATTTCTGTGAACTTCTGTCTATCTATCTATCTATCTATCTATCTATCTATCTATCTATCTATCTATCTATCTATCTATCTACTATATATCTATCTATCTATCCAGTACATTGTATCTATCTATACAGTATGTCTGTCTGTTTACACATATTTGTCCATCTTGACATTCTGTTAATCTAAAATACCAGTTGCTGCCATCACAAAATGCGTTTTGGACTTTGCAAATATGAGGCAAATTAACCAGTGCCAAATAAAGTCAAAAGAACCAGCCAATCAGCACCCAAAAAATGTATGATTATGAATATGATTAACACTTGGGCTGAGTTGGCTGTGCAATAGACCTTATCACAAGCATTTTCAAGATTTTCCACAGTTTCAGTTTGTCTCAGATTTATACTGTCAGCTTTTTAAGCTTCATGTCATGTTTCTTAATTCCTTGACAGTTTTTCATAGGCATATTAGGTGGACAAAATAGCAGCAGTCCACACCTCAAATTTTGTTCAATGAATAAGAGGAGAGGGGGGAGGCCCACCCTACCCTACGTCACTCATCAGCTGACTGAACATGCAGTAGGGACACAAAATATTGCTGAAATCCCAATTTCAGATATTTTTCTTGATCTTTGCTTAAAACCATTTTTTTTAAGGTTGGCAGAATGCACTTGCAGTAGCCCATTCTTTCATCAGGAAAAATATGAACGAAACTGTCATTTTGACGAGTGTGTGCCTTTAAGTCAGGTGGCAAGAAGCCAAGGATAAAAAATCATGTAATACACATGGAAGCAGCACCGTAATGGCTAGTTCTCACGGAGACGTAACAGAGGGTTCTTGTTGCGTCGCTTCTTGCTTTTCCAGGAAAGAGGGAGGTTTTTTACCTACATTCAACAATTCGGCGACGATATTTTCGTCTACGGCGCTTCTTAAACTTCCTCGCCAAAAGTTCCTAGAAGTCACATGACCTTATAGTGAAGCAAGAACTTGCTTCACGAAAGATTCAACCTGTTGAATCTTTACGAAGGAAGAAGCCACGATGCAAAAGACCTGAAAGACCCCCAAAATGATTGGGCGAAGTTAGAGACAGCTTGGGCGAAGTTAGAGGCAGGTTGGGCGAAGTTAGAGACAGGTTGGGCGAGGCTACTTATCATTGAGTCAATGGAACTTCGGCGAAAAAAGACAACAACTCGCCGACACAAACAGGCTGTTGAAACGCCGAAACAGCTACTTGCTTGGCCGTAACAGGTATTTGCTTGGGCGTGATTGAACATTAGGACGAAGTAAGAGGATGCTAGGGCGAAGAAAGAGCATGCTAGGGCGAAGAAAGAGACTCCTTGGGCGAATCTAGTTTAACATTGAAGCAATGGAACTGCGTCGAGGCTCCTGACAACTCGCCGACACAAGTCTCTTCTTGCCTCGTCCGTAATTACGAGCGATTCGGCGTAAAAAACGAGTGCCTCGTCGTCCTAGGATCAATCTACGACGATGAATAATCTTTAATTGATTATATAATTGTCCAAAAATGGCTTGAAACGCCGAAATTTGGCGAATCTGCAGTTCCTGGCACCTCTACAACTTCGCCGTCACTTAACCACTCTCGTGTGATCTAGGCACATGTCTCTGACTAGAGTATTTCAAGTTTTCAGCACCAATACAATGTATTATCTAACCCTGCTGCCTTGTTGTTTACAAGCGAGCTGATAGCCTTAGCCACCTCTGGTGGCTGTACAAACATGTCAAGGGAGGGTTCACAGATGTACACAGGTTTGGGACTGGAGGAGCCCACACAGTTAAATATATTGTCAAAGTGGATGAAGAATAGGGTAAAGTTCTTTGAGTCGGACACGTTTTGTTGGGCTGAGTTGGCTATTTGAGAGCATGTGTACCTATATATTTGGTACCAATATTTGGCTTAAGACTCCCTTTATTTACTCAGAAAGTAGACCGAGGTCACAGTCTTCACATTGCTGTAGGCAACGTAGACTGAGGAGATTACCTTTGCTGAGCACTCTTGAAAATCATTGCAAGCAATAACTGATAATAATAAACAATCAAACCAGAATACAAACAGAAAACTGTCATCTGCAGAGTTGCGAACAGAAAGCAACATAAGCAGTCAGCTGATTTTGTCGCCAGTTCTGAGGTGTTTTAAACACAAAGAGCAGTCAAGATTTCAAAAAGTGGCCGGAAACATGTATTTCTGTATGTCATTGTAAAAAAATATCAGAATATGTGGTAGTTCATCACTTGTGAAAAAAAAAGCGTAAATTAAATCAAAATGTACTTTCCTGTTTTGGTTCCAATATCTATCTATCTATCTATCTATCTATCTATCTATCTATCTATCTATCTATCTATCTATCTATCTGTCTATCTATCTGTCTATCTATCTATCTATCTATCTATCTATCTATCTATCTATCTATCTATGCGTGTATCTATCTATCTATGCATGTATCTATTTATCTATCTATCTATGCATGAATCTATCTATGCATGTATCTATCTATGTATGTGTCTATCTATGCATGTATCTATCTATGTATGTGTCTATCTATCTATCTATCTATCTATCTAGCTATCTATCTATCTATAGATCTATCTGTCTATCTATCTATCTATCTATCTATCTAACTATCCATCCATCCATCCATCCATCCATCTGGGTTCCTATATACTTTTATATCTAAGCCAAGCTATTTTATTTTTTTTAATATACCTTGATTACAATAAGACTTTATAAAGAGGGTTGGAATTAAGTATATTCCACCAAAATGCGATCTGAACTTGTCAAATGTGGTGTAAGTCAATCAGTGTTCAGCAAAGTGTGTTTGAACCAACCAATCACGCAAATCAGAGAAATACTTGACTAAGTTTGATTGACTGCTAAAAGTATCAGTCCAAAGCTGTTAATTTCAAACATAAAACACAAACAGAAAAAGTTAATCATGAACAACATACTAATTAACATCTATCTGTTTGTACAAAGCCTCCCTCCATTCAACTTGAAAATTGGCCGATTTTGACACTTTAAAGTACAGTAAAGTTCTGAGAATCGCACACAATACATTTTAAACCATTTCCTATCAGCCCATACCTTTATTTTTTATTGGAATAGGCCCTAAACTGCCACGACACGCTCCTGTGTCGCAAGTGTATAGTTCTCAACCCATGTTTTGTCTCCCATCCTTCTCAGCTACACTGAGAAGGTGGGTCTTCCTATCTACTCAGAAAGTATCAACATGATATGAGAAACTTAAGTGTACTTTTCATGGCTATAAAGATGGGGTAAAAAGTGCGTTTTTTTCTTCTGCTATTGATTTGTCAGATATTTGTGCATTTTAGTAGAGTTTAGTGACAGTGAAGCCATCTTTTGTGGGTCTATGATATTGATTGTACTTCCATTTGTCTATCTTGTAGCAGGAGCTGGGCTTGATGGGTTTTGCGCTACAATTCAGGCTTCTTCAAAGGACTGGAGTGTTGTTAAACAGCTATATCTGTAAGGTATTGTTTGAAGGAGTTACCTGTCCGACTCAGAGATACCCCCCCCCCCCTTCATTTTTTGTTTCAGAAAATTAACACAGTATTCAGGAATTTAGCTGCCCCAGAGAACAATTTCGTGTTCAGTTCAGGAAAACATTTTATTTGAGACTGTGTATGCTAACCTAGAGCCCATAGGCCCATCAAAATTATCACTTTCTAACATGTCTAGAAATAAGGTGTCCGACTCAAAGAACATTACCCTATATATATGAAAACTAGTTAAAAACATTTGTTGGACAAACAATGGCTGCAAAAAAAACAGTTCATGTGAAAGGAATTGCTATTTTTGAGAAAAATCAATGTCTGATAAAAGTTCCAGCTATTTCTTGTGTAGTATTAAGCCTACCATAACAATGATATCAGAGTTCTAGAATTTTAATTTGACAAGATATTATTGTCATAATCGAATTTGCAGGAAACTGACATGGTCCTTAGTGGTGTCACAATAACAGGAGAGAGGAGAGAAGCTGTCGATTTCACATATCCATTTTTCGAAGATCCATCCATTGTGCTAATGAAGACGTCTGAGCGTCAAGTATCCATACTAAAACTACTGAAGGTAACCAATTACTTGATTGTGAGCTTGTGCTCTTCACAAACAGAATTATACTCCACCCAGACAGTTTTCTATTGTCTTTTGCCGTGGTATAACCAACAGATTTGTTAGTTATACCACTTAGTCCGTTCTCTGTAGCAAAACTGGCTGCCGTGAAAATGTCATGTTAAAATTTGCAATCCTGGTGTTTCTAGACCAGAATTTTGTGTAGAATTCAAAAATCAATGATTGCATTTTTTCTGATCACATCTTCCCACTCAAATTCAAGATGGCGGACAAGATGGCCGCCAACGCTGCAAACAGTCATATTTTTCATCAAATCTGTGCTTCATTGCAATCTTTGGATTGCTTTTATGTATTTTCCATGGCTTATGTCAAGAAATGAACTAACCACCTAAATTTAGGGAAATTAATGATAATTTTGTTGCCAAAAAGAATAATCTTATCAATACATACGATACAACGGCAATCAATAAAGTGTCTAAACAGTAATATACTTTGTCACAAGCGAAAGCTGTCATCATTAACCATTTGACTATGATCTGAAGTTTACTACACATTTACACAATACAGTGTCAATACAGTGTCATATAGTCCAACATATTTTAGAAATGGTCTATAAAACAGAACAAATTATTAAATCATTCAAACAATCTTCTATGATGTAATATTGCATGACAATTATTATGTACAAAATTACAAATGAATCATCAAGCTAACCGTGTTCAGTGCAGGACTTCTCATAAGGAAATACCACAACAATAATTATCAGAACTGATGTTATAAACCAATCTTAAGAAGTATCATCATCATCAGATGGAGTGTCATCATGAAATACAGTGTCAGTGTAGGTGCACACCTCTTTATCGGCTCCACAAAGACAGACGTCAGTACACATTAGATCATTTTGGCGGCATGAACACCTACTGGCACAATTTCTTTCTGCATCCAGATTTAACCAACTGAACAATAGCATCAGGAGCAGGAGGCAGTACAGTTGTAACAGGAAGTTACTTTCAATTTTCAAATGTCCAGCCAAATTCACAGGGATCCAATACGGCTGGCTTTGGCACAATGTCATTTTGCCAAACTATTTTTCGGTACTGGGATCTGAGAATAGCTTATTGAAGAACTCCTTTTGTTTTAGGTAGTTTTTGTCCTTGTGATTGATTTTTCTTGAAGCACTTCCAGCGGATCTTTTCAGCTTCTTTGAGGTTTGTTTGTGGATCATAAAAATTGGCAATCATACTTTTCAAGTCCTGCTTGGATGGATTCTTCGGGTCCGTCGTGCTGACCAAGAACCTGGTAAGATTGTATAACATCATCATCAGCCTTACAGAAGAGCTTCCAACATGCAAGTTTGCCTTTTGTTGCTTGTCCAGTTATGTCTGCACCTGAGAAAGCATGAAAACCTGGTAGCACTACCAGCCTTTTCTTCCTCCGGCGTTTCATGTATCTGGTTCACCGAAATGGCTCTCCGTTTTGCTCCAGTACGTGTTACGAAATTTGTTTCTTTGCCAAGCTGTGGAATGAATCTAATCCCCATAACAAGAATATCTGTGTCTTGAGAAAAGATGTCCACAACATCAGCACCAATTTTAGCTGCATCTGCGCCATACATGATTAAACGACCATTCGCCTCCTCATGTGTGCATTCAAGATGTTGATTTCGGCCAGTTGACATTACTTTTTCCCTTGATTTTACTGTGAATGCATTTATCTAATTCTGATGGTAACTGAAGCACTTCTTTGCTAGGTAACAAGTGAGTTCGTCTTTTGATTTTGAACTTGACAGGAATAACCTCATGGTAACATTGGCAATAGATGTTCTGCCATCGACATGAAAGTTAATTTGCTGCACTGTCCCAACTCCTTTTTTCGGGTGGAATCTGTCAAAGAGCGCTCATTGATACATACAAGATGCCCTTCTTGGTACCCTCGGAATTTTGCTTCTACGACCTGAACAAAAGTTCTGGAAAAATCGTCACATGTCCGGGCATTTTTGGGCTTTCCAAGGGTTTGAACTGCCTTCATTCCATCTAGTACAGCAGCTTTAGTAGGACATTCTGGTAAGGCCTCAGACACTCTATCCTCATTTAGTGTTAGTTCTAGACAAGACAATAGCTTGCTCTTGTCAGTACACATAGCAAGAGATCCATCCGGCAGAAAGAGATTGCAGTATGGCAGTGAGCTCATGAGATCCAATTGCATCTTGCAAGTTGATTTCTGGTCTTGACCAAGCTGCAATTAGTAACCGTGAAAAGAGTAACCTTTCATCTTTAAGTGATGACTTCATTTGCAAGCGAAACTTTCACTTCTTGCTTGGTGGATTCTTCAAGCCAAGTTTTGTCATTTGCATCAAAACGCCTTTGCACAGCTGGTGTATGTTCAAGGTGCTTACCACTCTGAGCACTCTGCAATCCAAACATGTCGTGAGCTTCCTCGGATAGTCTTGCCATCTCAGGAGCTGCAAGGAAAAATCTGTCACAAGCATTGTCATTGAGCAAAGGCTAATCCCCACCAAACCTCCATGACCTTCCACCCATTCATTCAGATGCTCTATACCGTGATCTACATGGATTTTTGTCAACAATGCAACTTCCACCTGCAAACTCCTGCCAGATTGTTAGATTTGATGTTTCCAAAGAATTAATTTCTGCCAGATGCAATGGCACCATTCTGGCATACTTCTGTTGGTTGTGTGCAAAAAAAATATTCACACAACTGATCCAGTGACTCAATGTGGAGTTTCCAGTCACATTCACGAGTTGCTCTCACAAACTGGAGGATGGCATGGACTTGGAGCATATACTTACCAATGAACTTGAATAGGCTTGATGGAGACTCCTTCATCTTTGTCAAATTCATGTAGGCATTCCAGATTTATTTTGCTTCTAGGGAGGCTACAAATTCTGCCCAGTATAATCCAAACAGTGCTTGTACATTGTGGGGTGGTTTGGTTTTCCATTAAAACTCATTTTATATGATCTCCGTCCAGGATCTGTTTGGTCGTTTGTGGGCCATAAAGGCCAGACACAATCCAAGCCTCATCAATGCCACTGTCTTCCACATAACCCACTGCTCTCAATGCATGATTTTGTGCAGCTCACCAGCGTGAAGAATATATTTGTCTGCGTATTCTGGAGATGACATCTGCATTTGCTTGGTCTTTTCACAGAACTGCGTGGCTGAAGTAATAGCTGTTTCACTGTTTGGACCCACTATTGCTGTACTGATGTTCTGAGCTTGCTTTAAAATGGTTTACTGCCAGTCTTGTGGGGGCTCAGGAATCAAGGGCGGCCCATCCACAATTGTGGTTGGCTTTTCAAAGCCTTTCAGTGCATTGTAAGCAGCCAAAAAGTGGTTGTCTTTTGGAGATGGATCACCATCAGAGATTTGCAGCACAGTTAGAGGAAGTATCCTGGCCAGGTCTTTGAGGGCCAAGGGTTGCAGTACTCGGTTGCAGTTCTCGTGAAGATTTGTAATCTTCATAAACTTGTGACTCTGGTTTTCTGCGCCTGTCAATGTTGCAAGTTACAATATTCAGCAGAGGACGAGACTGAAGATCTTTGTCATCCATCTCTTCAATTATGCATCTACGGTTACTAGGCATAGCAATACCTTCAGAAAGTTTTCTTTGGAATATTGCTGTAGCAGACCCACGCAATGTTCTCTTGCCATCTGGGGTGTCCTCACCTAAGTCAACATTATCAATTGCAAAATACATTTATTTGCCTTGAATAATCATTGGAAGAATGTCGGCACCAACCATCTGACCAACTGACAAATACCATTAAGGAAATCAACAATTTCATTACTTGCATCTTGGATTTGTGTTGAACTTGTGGGTGGTTTCAAAGGCACACAAAATTGTCTGTGACAATTTCTATTCTCTTTTCAATTTCAGAATCACGCCCTTGGTGATGTAAATCCTTAATTGGGCCTTTAATTACCCAACGGATAAATGTTGTTAGACATCAGGCAAGTAACTTCTATTGACCCCAGAGAATGTCCCTGTGAATTTCCAGGGTTCAAGTTGTGATATCACTTTCCTGAGGATCTTGACACTCTCATAGTTGTCTGGAACAAGAGTAACTGATGATTGCGCTGCTGTTTTAGTTACTATCATGGAACAAAATGCATCAAATATTACTTTTATGGCTTTGAAACCTACAAAAATGAATTCCTTGGCCCTAAAAATACAGAAAATGACCTGTCACTTGTTAATCTAAGTTAAATATTGACCAAAATAGGTGAAAAATGCTTCTCGGCAGCCATCTTGGCGGCCATCTTGGATTTTACTGGAAGTTCTGTCCGAAAAAAATGCAATCATTCAAAAACGTGTTCTATGCACCCAAATCTACAAGAAAATGCATGTTTGCCAATTTTAACATGCAAGTCCCACGGAATTACACAAGAGAACAGACTAACTGTTGGGGATTAAGTTAGCTTGTTGTACTACTTTTCTCCAAACAATGCACCTAAAAATGACAACAAAGCCACAAAATTCGGTTAAGGTCATATATGGAGTATAAGTCGCTTATACAACTCATTTTCGGTATATAACTAACATTTCAGGGGTTATTTACCTCGGGCTAATGTTAGTTATACACCTCAAATTCGCTGTATAACCTCACACTGTACAAACGGACAGACTTAACGGCAGTTATCAGGCAAATAAGGCAGTTAAAATATTTTAAAGGAAGACAAATAACAGTGTCCATGTAACAGCTTTGATATTATGATCCTAAATGAATGAAATGATCACACGAACATTTATCCTAACGAAAAATTCAAACAGAAGTAACAACAGACATTTTGGGGTATATTTACTGACTGATGTCTTACTTTTGTCTTTGTAATTCACTTTTTAGTTATTTTCTGTGAAAATTTTGGAAAAACCAAAAAAGAGGATAATAGCTAAAAATATAAGGCATTTTATAAGATATGTTGCAAGCTTCAAAATGCTTCATTAATACACTAGATTAGCTTTTTAAAATCTGCTTCTTCACACAAATCTTGAAAGGACAGCTGAATGCGGTAGGCTTGAACTGGAACATTTCAATAGTGCCTTCAGTATATGTTTATTTAAACGTAATTGACTGGTCAAATATTTATGAAATAGTGTGCATAAAACGACCAACAATATTAGGAACATGTTAATGTGACTTCCAACGTCTTGGTATTAAGTAATTGACCACAAATTGTGTCACAGTGTGGAAAATTCCCAGGTTTTTTGTGTTCTTTTATAAATTGATAATTCACGGAAATGAGAAGATGCAATGCACCCAGCGTCATCAAGAGATGTCAGGGAAACTATAGAGATTATGATAGTATCAAATATTACGATTTTGAAATACAATATTTAAGAAAATAATAGGTTAACTGCCATAATCGTCACATCCCTGCTGTTGAGTCTGTCCGTTTGTACAGCGGCCTACTTATTGTGACCTGCTTCTGTTCGTTTGGAGAAAATGTGAATTTCTGCTTTTGACCAGGTGTTCCTGTCACAAAAATTGTGAGTTGACATTTTTCGATGGTCAGTTTTTTGAGCTTAGTTATTGTTCAAATTTATGCTTTGACATTTAGATATTCTGCCAAAGGGTGCGCTTTTGTGGAAATTTTTACTTTTGCTATAGTTTTCCCAACTTGTGCCTGCAACAATCTGTCCATGTTGTCGGACTGTCACTGATATGGCCGAATTGATGCATCAGAAAAGTTTCTGAATTGATAATATATCTATACAAGTATTGAATATATCATTTCCATGGCAGTTGTTGTTTTTTATTACTATTATGCTATTATGTAATATCAATCCATCTATAAATCTTAGGCCTATCTATCTGTCTGTCTATCTATCTATTTATCTACATTGTATCATAATATATTTTATCTTTCTATTCTACATTTCTCTTGTCTTTCTTCTGTCTTTCTAAATTTTTGAAACAGTTACATAACTGCCTTTCATACACTTAATATAAAATAAAAATAAAAGTTATGGTAACACCGTAAGTCGTAGAACTTTTTAGTGCTGCGCGAATTTCATGGCAGTGCCATTTATATATTATCTTATATCTTTGGTACGTCTTTCAGCCCATGGTATGGATACTTTGCATAATTTCCTTTGTGCTGGTGGTCGTCACTTTGTTCTTCATGGAAGGATGCTCTGTTACTCCGGACGATCCTCTAACAAAAAGAATGTCCTTATTCACTGCAACCATTATGACGTATGGCATTGCATTACAAAGGGGTAAGTATGACAATGTCATTTTTAAAATATTTTAAGCACAGGCCCAAGCCAGAATAGAGTCTTGGCTTTACTTGTCAAAGTAGTCATGAGTATATTCAAAGGTACAACATTCTCACTGAACTTAATGTTGTTCTCAACCAATCATATATAATGCACCCCACTTGCCCCCACTTACCCTAGTCTCGCCCCCACTTGCCTCCTGCCATCCCTTCTTACCCACAACTTGTCCTTACTTGCCTCCCGCTAGCCCCCACTTACCCCCCACTTGCGGTGTATCCTGTCATGAGGCCTTTTTAGTAAAAAAAATAAGACTATAGTTCAAGTCTCGTCAAAAAAAAAGAAATTGGTTGGACCCGGTCCAGGCCCTGTGACACATCTTTCACTCAGGGCATGAAATTCACACCAAAGTTATTCAAAGGCCTAAAGTGGAATGAAAATTTGACCATCGAAACTCAATATTTCACTACTAAGAGACGGATGGATGATTGGCGCTTTACGTCCTGTATTTGTGCACTTGGTAGCCTAATCAGAACAGGAGTAGGACACGGCAATGAGGCAACCGATGATTGACAGAACCGCCCAGCAATAGTCCGGGTGACCCTGCAAGAGCTGGTTTCGAAGCCGGGACCCAGCGATTGGCATCCCCAGCATGCAACTACTGAGCCAACCCCCTCAAAACTAACATATCATGAAGGTGTCATTGTTGAGGCTGCCAAAAGAGATTAATACCAAGTACAATACAAGCTTAATGTCACAGATGCAAAGAGAGGAGGCACAAAAAAAGTTTATGTACATGGAATTACTTTGATTGAAGAAAATAGTGAGATGATTACTGGTTACGAAGAAGAATGAACAGTGAGAGTAATTGGGGGGGGGGGGGGTTACATAACACAGCGATAGATAGAATTATCTTTTTGTTAAAAAAATGGAGTCCAACACTTTTTGCAAAAATTTTGCACGAAAACGCAAATATCTCATAAAATAGAAGAGATATCAGCATCTGGTTTTTAGCACTCCTAAGACACTATGTTTCTTCATCTTCCTGTGCCATAAATTTTGCAAATTTCTCAAAGAGCAATACATGCCAATGATGTAAAAAAGTTTTTTCAAAAAAATTTTATTGGAAAAAGTTTTAAAGAACATCCTTTGATATTGCATGAATCTGGTCCCAAAAGAAAACTACTGGGCGAAAAAAATTACTTATGCATTTTGCAACCCAAAAGATGTCAAAAATGAGGGGTTAAAACAATTTTAAACTTTATTTGGAACAAACGGAGCCTAGCTGCACTTTTTCCACGCCAGTACTATAATCAACTGCGACGCTATGAGGAAAAGAGTGAAAAACATGCATTTCTCAATTTCTTCAATAATTTAAAAACCGCAACGGGGATTTTGACGAAAATTTTCCAGAAAAGAATCCAAATGTGTCTTGTTGCCTCTGTCAAATTTGGAAATTTTAGCTTTCACAGTTACCGAGTTACTGATTTTTAAATATGGTATGTTGAAGAACACCCTAGTGGCCAAAATCTACATGGAGATTCTGAGGTAAAATGTTTCAGTATACTAGTAAAGAGGGCCATCAGATCAATCATTCACAGGAAGAACAGGTAAATAAATCCATTTTGTAACTCAAGATATAGATAAAACCTCCTTTATTCAATTTTTCTAAGAAATATGCTAACATCCTTGGGAAACTGGTTAGAAGCCTAGGAATGGTTGCTAAAGATGCACTGTAGTTGGGTTCATATGTTTATCCAAAAAAATTGATACCCTAAGAGGGAAAGATTTTGAATTTTGGCCAGTTTTCCAAAAGTAGCGTTTTACGAAGCGCCATCTCAGCGGGTAATACCTGGTACTTGTTGCAGTTTGATGTCCACGTACCCCCCCCCCCCCATCCGCCAATTTACCACAATGCCCCTCTGATGTCCTCCTCTGTGAATTAAGCCCCCCCCCCCAGTGTGCCAACCCCCCCCCCCAGTAGTTGAATATCTGTAGTCCCAACCCTAAAAATGTAGCAGTTTTGCATGTTATAGGTGGCGCTAGTGCATGTTCACCGATATTTACCCCATAATTTAATAATGTAACATGTTATCCTTGAACCAAAAAAAAAAGATCACCCTTAAAAATGTAGTTTCAGTGCCCTTGTTTTTACAATTCGGACAAAAATTTAGCATTTTTTAGATGGCGCTGTGGTATGGTTGGTAATTTTTACCCCCCCCCCCCCCCTAATTTCTGCATAGATGGACTGAGCGACTTCCCTTCTTTGTCTTAGTGTCTTTTTTTAAATTGTTCTCTGCATTCTAAAAGAGATAATCCTGGGTTTGTTTCACAATTCAGACATTTTCAATTGTTGTCTGATGAGATTCATCTGAGAATTGGGCACAATAGCTTGCTAAGGGGGGTTTCCTTGACTTGGAAGCATGGAATTCCTTGGTAACCTTTATGAATAAGGTCTAAATAATTATTCACAGTAGTCGACATCATAAAACTTGTTCTACAGGTCCAGTTGCTAGGGTATTGCAAGGGAATTCCCATTTATGAGGTATATATTTTTCATTATTTGGCATGTAGACGAATTTGTGAACCTGTAAAAACGAACATATACACGAACAGGGCATTTGTGTACATGTCAAATAATGCTTTTCACGAATTTGTGTATGTGTGATTACGAGCATTGCAATCAGATAATTGGCTCAAACCAACTCTAAACCTAATTTCAACACTAAACCCTAATGATATAGCACTTCCACGAATGTTACTTTTGGCATATACACGAATGAATAATAAAGCACATTCACGAGTGTTAGTTATCACATGTACACGAATACCTATGCTCGTTTTTTCATGTCCACGAATTCGTACATGCTCGTTTTTACACCTCCACGAATTCGTGAACATGCTAAATAGTGAAAAATATATACATGCATTTATTGACATTTGAATTTTGAAAGCAGCAATTTGATTGACTGATAAATAAAACCCCTGAATGCAACAATTCATAGTTGTCCAAAGTAATAACATTTAGTGGAATTCTTGTCTTTGAGCACCACTCCATCTTCCCTGAAAATTTTGTGAAGATACACAGGGAGCATCACCCTTTATTATTGCAATTATTTTTAATATAACTATATTATTGGTAATTATTGGTAATTATAACTCTAATATGTAAATGCCAAAGACTTTAAATTGTAACTATCTCAATTATTTCTCGAAATTCATTTTTATATTCAGGTTTGTTCAAGTTTGGAGAAAAAAATTGGGACAAAGGGAAATAGGGTGGAAAGGTAATATTCTCAAAGAAAATGTTAAAAAAAAGTTTTCGGGAAAATGTAACTTTTATTTTGGAAAATAATTGTTTTTTCGAACAAAAAATTGTTTTGGCATTTTTTATTTCGAGCATTGGAATTCTTTTTTTTTTTCAAACATTTTTATTCTTGAGAATTTTTTTTTTGGGGGGAATTTCTTTTTTTTTTTTGGGAAAATTTAGGTGGAAAATAATTTTGTAAGAAGAAGAAGGTAGTCACGCGTGAGGAGAAAAAGGTGCCAGGATCATATTATGGGATGTCTGAATTTTTTGATTGAACCATCTGGCTCACTCCTCACATGTTTGCAATAAGGGCTCTGTCCCGTCTATTAGTCAAGTGGCTAATCAGGTGGACAATTGTGTAGGCAGTCCCAGGCATATAATTGGTAAATCACCAGGTGGAGAGTTGAATCGAAAATCAGGTACAGACTCTGGTAGATTTTATATTCTTTGTAATGGTAGATGTATTCTTTATAATTATTTCTTTCATTTTATTTTTTAAGGTTTACCAAGGGAGCCTCATAGCAGAGGAGGCTCCATTGTACTAAACTTCTACATAATTGGAACATTTTGCATAGCAACAGTCATCTGTGGAAATTTGATGATGTCACTAACTACCAATGAAGTGAAACGTCCTTTTAATACCCTGGCTGAATTAGCAGATGATCCAACCTATGTGGTGTATCTTGGGGAGTTCTCGTCACACAGGTCCTTGCTGGAAGTAAGAAATTTGTTTTTCACTCATTAATTTCAGCAATATTTCAAAAGGTCTGTAAAATTTACCATGTAAAGGTCTGTAAAATTAACCATGAAAAAGGTCTGTAAAATTAACCACGAAGAGTTTCTTTGTTTTTGGAAACTTGCTATAAAGTGTATCATTATCGGCACCGTTATCATTATGACTTTGGGCAACTTCTGCTGGAGCACGTGACAGTCCAATTCCATTGTAACTACATAAAAACTGATAGCAGCACTTAATATAAGTTATAATTAATTAAATCAGCCCACAAGGTCAGGGTGGTTAATGGCACTGACACATTGTTTTCACGTGTGGTTTGCTGGCAATAAATTGTAAATATATATGCCTTGTACATATAATTTGTATGCGTATTTATGTTGCTGTCATACCTTTTGTAAATAGCATATTTATCCAACTGTGTGTCACTTTTTTAGTAAATTATGTAAATATTATATTCATCAACCTGAACTTTTTTCTATTGACTTCATTTCTCTATGATTTCATCCCTCATAAATTTGTATATTTTGGTGCTATGTACTAAATTTCGCCAGTATATCTGGCCTGTTGTGATTTTAATGTATTGTTGCTGCTGTGATTTAATGTTTTATCTCAATATGTAGAAGTACCTTGAGCCGCCTCAGTGCTAAATATTGCCAGTATATCTGGCATAGTGCGATTTTAAAATGTATTGTTGCTACTGTGATTAATGTCTCATTTAAATAAATATGCATTTAGCCCCAGTACCGGTTTGATGCACTCTTAACACAGGTTATCCTAATGTGGTTGACTCCTATTAGTTGACTTTTATATTTTTAGTGTGTTAGTATAAGAACCAGTTTCTGTTCTTGTTTTTAACCTGTATATTGCTATTTCTTGTAACTGACCTTTTGGTCAAATGTGACCTGTGTTTGAGTCAATAAACACATATTACATAAACTTCCAATGACAGCCACAGGGAAGAACTCACTGTTAAAAACTCATGTAACAGCATTTAGCCCCAGTACCGGTTTGATGCACTCTTAACACAGGTTATCCTAATGTGGTTGACTCCTATTAGTTGGGTAGGAACGGGGGGTTCCCATGCACCCGAAAGATATATTATTTTAAGTTTGGTTTTCGAAATCCTTACAATGTGTAGAAACAACTTTTTTATGTTCCCATCGCCAATTATTGTCCCATGTCATCCGTACGGCGGCCATCTTGGATTAACATCGAAATTTCCATAATTTTGACAAAAAATCACTAACTTCTGAACTACTTGTCACAAATAGGCATAAGATACCATTTTTTCAGGGTAAATCCACCTGGAGAGTTGATTAAAGAGGACTATTTTGTGATTTGTTCAATTCTAAACGCGTAAAGGTGAATAAATAGGCAAAAATGGTGAATTTTTCACCAAAAAATCAACTTTTTTTTTTAAATACAAGTAAAGCCAATTTCTTTAGGCGCATTGAGATGGACAGATAGATAAGAAAAGACTAGCTGTGTATAGATCTATGCAAGACGTTTAAAATGACACCAAAATAAATAGTGTACTATGAGTAGAAGCAATTCTAGGCCAAGATAACTGAATGGAAGCGATTCAGTAGTGTAGCTGACGGCACAGTTTTCAATCTCACCTGGACGCAACTTCTGAAGTACTTGTCATTTATTGGCATATGATACCACTTTTTCAGGGTAAATCAGTCTGGGAAGTTGATTAATGAAGCCCATTTTGTGATTTATTCAGTTCTAAGTGCATAAATGTAAAAAAATTATACAAAAATGGTGATCTCTAACTTCACTCATGGCCCCACAGCTTATTGTCACTCGTCTAAGGGAGTGACAACGCTTACCTGTACATTTGTTTTCTTGAACAAGCTTTCAAACCTCTTCACAGCCAAGATTTAAAATTTGGCGCCATTGCCAGACCTCCTAATACCCACAGTCCCTTGCGCTCAACCTTCCTATTTGTTCTCGGCTGTCCAACATGTCGGACGTGTGCTGGACTGCTACTTGCTTACAGCCGAATGAATGAATTTTGACATTTGCGTGGGTGTTTGAGTAATTCTAGACATTGTACATGCTCTATTTCTTTAATATTGCGCTAACTGGTGCCAGTGCAACCTGCTTGCTGTTACATGGAACCTTCCTTCTGTGGATTCCTTGCTGCCCTGTTTGCTGGGTTGTGGGGGACTGTGGCCTTGGGGCCGGTCTTTGCTAGAATCCGGGTCGCATGGCTTGTGAGCTAATTTCTGGTAATCACCTTTCTTCGTCTTGGGTCCTGTCTGGCTAGCCAGGGCTCCATGCTGCTTTGGCTCTGTCTGCCTTCCAAGAGATTGACTCACTTTGAGGGGGTTGGGGGAGATCCCTCTCCAGGGTTTTTCCCTATCCTTGGCTGTTTGAATCTGCCCTAGGCTGCCCCTGCCACTGTTCTGTCACTACTCATTGCGCAACTTTGCCTCCTGGTTGGCTGGAACCCTCCTTCCCTCAGCAGGCTGGGAGTCCCCTGTGGCTTTGGGGACATCCATTCAACCACAGGTTTGACTGTTCTGCTTGGCTCTTGACTTGGGCATCATTGCTCAGGGTGTCGAAGGGCCCCCGGTGCCACCTCTGGAGGTGGGCTTCGGCAGCTGCAAGGGTTCTCAAGTTCAGGTCCTCCCTCCTAACAAGGCTCATCTTGTGGACCCTCCCTTCCGTGGCTGGTCAGGTTCTCACTTTGCCAGGCTGTTTGGCCATTTTTAAACCGACCTCGTACGAGGTGGGTTTTATCCAGTTGGTTCATGTCAAATGGAGGTGGACGTCATAACGATAATACCTGCATTTTTGTATATTATCGCTCATTTTCGCTAGAATATTTTCGCTTAAACTGCGCTATTCATGGAAGGAAAACGTCCAAGAGGAAGAACCAGTATATAACTGACAAAAGGAAACTTCCGCCATAACAGTGACAGGTGATTGTGTCTTTATATCCTCGTTTTCCGTGATTTTAGACTGCAAAAGTTTTCTGAAGAAAATGTCTGGAAAGTTAATTTACGCTAGGCGGCGCCACCTATTTTGGTTGGGCACATATTTCTTGAGACAGCATCAATATTTCTTGAGACAGCATTGTTGTCTGCACATTTTTTTGCAGCCAGTCTTGAAGAACGACAAGTGTTAAGTCATGTTTTACTGCCTCAAACTAGACTTGCAATGCAGTCCCAAGCTCGCTTGCCTATTACTATTAGTGCATCTCAGGCTGGTGAAGGTCCGCAAGTGGATACGATGTCGCCGCTAAAACAGAGTGCATGCAATGTAATTACTTGTCCTCTGATGTCCAGTCAGCCCAGGATGTTCAGATTGTGGCATTTGCCGATGGATTGCACTTTAGAAAACTGTGGATTGGTGAATTACAATCAGTGAGCCTTTGAACAAGTTGACCTTTCTCCAAATTGCAATTGAGTGGCAGCCATTGTTCTTGACCATTCCCAATCCCAGCCGGCCAAGATTGTCAATTTGCATGTTAATTGGAGCATTGAGTAAAGTAGTGCCATCTTTTAAACCAATCACACTTGCCAGATTAACCACATCATGACATGACAAAGAACTAATTTGACGTAGTTATAAAAATTCCTTGAGCATGGCAGCCATGATGATTATCATGCTGTTGACCACCAAATGAGGTGGGATTACAACTGTGAAATTGCATCAAGTACCTGACATCAAAGAGTTTCACATGTACCAGAGGTAACTAAACAATGTTATGGTCACAGGATAAGGAGCTGTTTTAAGTGACACATTCGTGTTTTTTTGTAAGAAGCTGTCACTTTTGTAAACACATTTTTTTATCTGTTTTTTTGCATGCTCATAGTTGAAACCCTTCACAGACGAATGTCAGTGAAGGTTTCAGAGGTGAAACTAGCCTCAAACCACAATAAAAAGCAAAGTAAATCTCCAAACTAGGTGGTGAGTCAATTGAACAATTGTTCAGTTATGTTGCATGTCTTATTGTCAGTCATGCCAAATTGGCAATGATGAATTAATGCTCCCAACCATGGCTTTAACAGATCACATTGGCCCCTGATGTCAATATTTATTTATTTATTTATATTATATTAGTTTATTGCAGTCAGCTGGTTCAACTTTCTGAGTTCCTGGTATCAAGGCATGAGTCCAAACTTCATAGGCCCACTTGTGTACTGTGTAGTGACACTAATGTCATTTAAAATTATCATATAAATATAGTTATTTTTGAAATGTTCTCTGCCTATGGTGCTGTTTTAATTCACACATAGGCCTATTTCAACATTAGGCACAAACCAAGTTTCAGGGGCAGATCCAGAAAATGTCGGACTGGGTGGGGGAGGGGGGTTACAAATGGAAATGTAATAGGAAGCCCTTGGCTGACATAGTGTTCCCACATGGCCTAATGGTCAGGAGCTGATCAGATGATCCTTGTAAAAACGTTTGTTGGTACTTCGTGCATGAAAAATGTTCTTTGCTAATTCTGTTAAGCTTGGTATGTGGGATTGATTTTCACATGGTCACAAATTTGCAGTGAAATTTCTTCCATTTTTACGTCTCATCATTATCATCATCTTTTGATATTCCAAAAAACATCACAATTGATGACTTATGTTGTTAGCACATGCTAGAATAGATCAGAATAGGTGCCAGGATAGAATGAGTTTCGATGGTAGTTTACACCAGTGCTGGTCAGTGGTCATAATTCAATTAATGATTTCAATTAATTAAATTCATGAATTGAATAATTCAGTTATTGATTTAAATTCATGAATTGAATAAAATTTGAATGAATTCAACATTTAAAAATCAGATAAATTGAATTGACAGAAGGAAAAAATTCTGTAAATTCAAATTGATTTGGGCCATGAATTATAGTCTCAAAAGATCCTCAATTTGTTTATTTGCATCTTTTCGGCAAAATGTAAATATAAGAATAAATTTCAGCTTATCTGAAAACATCTATACAACTTTTAAAATTCACTTACAATCCCCATAAAATAATTTGGGCACTCTGCTGATTTTCCACATACTGTCTGTAAGGTTTCTCAATTCTCTATTACGTCACAAAAACCAGCATACAGACGATTCGTCATCAATGCCTTCCATGTCAACAACCTATTCTTCATTTCAACGCCGCAGCTTAGCAGCCCATATACTCATGGAATAACTGCGCTCTTTCAGGAATCCACATTCATCAAGCACCAGACAATAAATTTGTTTTCTGCTCACATATCAGGCACTAAGTGTCATTCATGATTCTAGAACTCTTATGACACTTGTTAACACGCCACTGTCATTTTACACCATAACTACGTGATTCCAATACAATAAACTCACAGATGTCATACATACATGTGATTCATTACTTAGGATATTCAAATAAACTCTTGAAATAAATATGTACCATCTTCCTTCTATCACTTAAATAGCTCATTAATTGCCCTTCATTGCATGCACCTCACATGGAGTCAAAGTGCCCTGCAAATATACTTCCAGTCTAAAGTGTACTAAAGTAGAGCTTTGTTCCTTCAGCATGTACATCACTCACATCAGATCACAGGCATTATAATTTCTTACAAAAAGCTCACATTGCTTAAAGTCCCATATATAAATTCAAAAAGTGCAGTGACTAGCTTTTTTCTCAAAATGATTGTAATGCCTGTGCATCAGATGCTCATTGGTTCGGGCAAACACTCGCCACAACTTCAATTTTGATAGGTCGGTTTTTGAATCCATGGATTCTTGTGCTACTCCTGGAGTTGCGGCTGCTCCACACGTCTGGGCAGGCTCCCGCCCAAGGCTCATTGTGGTCACCGCTGGGGACTTTGGTCTCCTTCCGTGGAAGCTGACCCTCACTTCTCTTGCTGCCCTTATATCCCTCCTTCTCTTGAGTCGAGGCTGTCCTAGCATCCTGGCGGTTCCTAAAATTTCCAATCTCGCCCTGGCATGTCATGTCCCTGTCCTAGTCTCCTCATATGACTGGGTTGCCAGTGGTGGCTTTACCCTGTGCATGGTCTTTTGTGTGCCTCCGGGGCATCGGGCAAGGGCCTGTCGCTGACTGCCTGATCGTCTGGCTGCCTCTTCCCTGGCTGCTTCTTCTTCTAGCTGCGGTTCCTGAGTCATCTTTCATGTCCGTCGGTTGTTGGGCTATTGTCTACCGACTCGATTGCTTTTGTTGCGGGTTGTCAAGGCTCCTCCTTACTTTTCTGACCCTCTTGTGCTTGTTTACTGCTGTCTGATGTGCATCTGCCACGGGTGGCAAAACATAAGATCAGGAAGCCCTACTGGACCACTGAGGTCAAACCATACAAAGATGAAAGTTTGTGGTGGCATAACTTTTGGCGACAGTGTGGTGAAACCAAGGAAGGAATTGTGAATCAAAACAAGACAGAAGCAAAAAAGCAATACATGTATGCTGTTCGTCTCCTCAAGCACAAAGAAGACCAATTGCGGAAAGAAAGAATGGCAGAGGCAATTAGTTGCAGTGCAATCAGAGACTTTTTCAAGGAAATTAAGAAGCTGAAACCAAAGCGAGCGTCTGCACCAAGTGTGGACTGGTTTCCGATTGTGATATCTCAGAGCACTTGGCAGAGAAATATAAGACACTGTACAACTCTGTACCCTCTGACCCAGGAAGGTTGCTTTCAGTGCGTAATTACATCGATAAGAACTGTCAACATTCCACCGAAGATGACCGTGTTGTTAGTGACTGCGATATTGAAAAGGCATTGAGTCAGTTGAAGGCTGACAAGTCTGATGGGAGCTCTGGATTGATGTCCACTCACCTCTTGATGAGCAGTCAGTTTTACAGGAAACAGTTGGCTTTCCTCATCACAGCCATGATCACGCATGGACACCAACCTCAAGATCTGTTGCTTGCAACAACAACCTCCATTCCAGAGGATAACAGGGGAAATCTATGTGATTCGAGCAATTATAGAGGAATTACCTTGTGCAGTTCAATCAGCAAGTTACTTGACATCATTATCATGAATCGTTACAGTCATCTTTTAAATACAAGTGACATGCAATTTGCATACAAGAGTGGTCATAGTACCTCAATGTGCAGCTTGATGGTGAAAGAGACAGTTAATTACTACTTATCAAAATGAATCTGCTGTATACTCATGCTGCGTCGACTTGAGTAAAGCATTTGATAGAGTGCAACATGATATGTTATTTAAGCTGTTAATAGATAGAAAGGTTCCAGCGCTCATTCTTATTAGGATCATTCTCGACATGTATGAGAGGCAATCAATGAGGACTGTTTGGAATAAGAGTTTCTCCAGCTCTTTTGAGACTATCAACGGTGTTCGACAGGGTGGTATAATCTCTCCGATTCTGTTTTGTGTATACATGGACGCCTTGTTAAAGCAGATGGAAAATAAAGGGATTGGCTGCTGGATCAGAGGAAAATGCTATGGAGCCATTGGATATGCCGATGATCTGAAGCTATTGTCCCCCAGCGTGAAAGGTTTGAGGCATATGCTAGAGATTTGTGAACAGTTTGGGCTAACATATGGTGTGAAGTACAATCCCAAGAAAACAGTGTGTATCCAGTATGTAAGACAACAGACCAGGACAAAGCCCAGGATGAGATTATGTGGAGATGAGCTTCTTTGGGTCGACAGCGTGAAACATCTAGGACATGTACTGACTTTCGACCTCAGTGAGGCTCTTGATGTGAGATCAAAGAAGTGTGACCTGTTTTGGCATGTGAACACTGTTTTAGCCACTTTTGGAATGTCGCCTGATTGTGTCTTAAAGAAAGTCTTCATTTCTCAGTGTGCTCACTTATATGGAACTGTGACATGGAATTTTGCGGATAAATCAGTGCAGGAGTATGTTGTTGATTGGAATAGGTCTGTACGGCGATTGTTTAATCTGCCCCCTATGACACATACTAGGTTTTTACCACATGTGTTGAAATCCCCTGGTGTTACGGATCAGATTTATGGAAGGTTTATAAGAATGTGTCATAACATGGAGAAAAGCGATAACAGTAAAGTGAGTCATTTATTTAAAGTATGTGTTTCAACATCAAGATCTATCATACGAAGGAACCTGCGAGCCATTGAATTGAGACTTGACGGGCCATATTGTGATGTTTGGAATGAAGGCGTGGGCCTGCTGAGAAAGAAGTATCTTGAAGATGTCAGTGACTGTGATAAAGCTGTTCTGAATGTGATAACTGAGTTGAGAGAAACTGCCAGATGTTTGGTCATGATACCTGGTTTTAGTCAACATGAGATCTGTGATTTTATTAATTTTGTATGTACTTTTTAGCTTTATTCCTGTATATATACTTTTTAACTTTTGTATAATTTGTTAAGTTTTTAATTTATACACAATATTGTTTCACTGTAATTCACCTTGTCTAAACCTTTTATATTTACATGTAAAAGAGTTTGAAATAAATACTATATATATCGGGTGGGTTCTCACAACCTTGGCCTGGCCTCCTGTCTGGGCAAGTACTCTCCCTCGTGCCCGCTTGGGGGATGGCGTCTCACCCTTCAGCCCATTCTCCCCCAGCATTGGACCAGGGCTTCGTACTTCTTTCCGGCCTCCCACACCGAAAATGAGTTGTATAAGAGACTTACACTCCATACATGATTTGTTACTAAATTTTGTTGCTTTGTTGTCATTTTTAGATGCGTTGTTTACAAAAAAGGAGCGTTGTTTACAAAAAAATTATTACAACAGCCTAACTTAATCCCCAAAAGTGGTATAACTAACAAATCCGTTGGTTATACCACGGCAAAAGACAATAGAAAACTGTCTTGGTGGAGTATAATAACATTTATGTCAATAACATTTGGATGCGACAGGACTCATGTCCAGGACTTTACTTCACATGATATAGGCATTTTGGAAGAGCAGTGGTAGGTATATTGGACATAATGCTGTAGATCAGTTAGATAATTTTTTAACCACAATTTTGGGAGTCCTCTAATTCCTAATTTACCCAATGTATTAAGTCAAATACTATGGTCGAGGGTGTGAAACGCTTTAGAAAGATCAAGGAATACCCTAAGGCTCAATTTATTGTTGCATTCTGTATGATTGAGGAATTGTCAATTTATTGCTTCAGAATGCCAACCCGGAATCTGTGTATGGCCGTCTATGGAAGAAGATTGAATATTCAGGAAGAACCGAGAGAGTTTATAAAGTGATCCTAGAAGACAGACCGACAGTTTCCATTGGGGACTTGACAGGACTAAGGGACAAAGCCTACAGAACTGGTCTGTGCAACTGGGCATTCTTGAACGAGAAATTCTTCCCAGCCTACTTTGGCCTTGCTTTGCCAAAAAATTCACCATACACCAAAGATTTTTCTGATGAGTAAGTCGTATATACTTGTCGTAAAGTATCATTACATTATACTTTTGTATTAAAAGCACAATAAAACTAAGATTTATCACTGCCAGTAATATTCAGTGAACAGTTAAATTCCATAATTGAAGGTCTATACGTATTGCGATCCTAACTTTGAATTGCTGAGTCTAGATGTGTCCTCCTCCTATGCTTTTATACTACATGTATATGCCAAACTTAAAAAGTGCCTCAATTCAAAGTTCCTAGTGAAAACATGTCTGATGTTCCGCATGACAGTGCATTATATGTATCTACTTCACTTTCAGAATGAAAACCATGTGGGAATTTGGACTAATGACAAAATGGAAAGCTAAGCATATGGGGAACAACACAAATGGATGTGAAGTGAAAAGTGTGAAGGCAAAAGGAATTGCTCTTGAGGACGTCATGATATTTATCGTGTTGCTCGGAGGTTGTGTCGTATTCTGTGCTTCTGTTCTCCTCTGTGAGGTTGTCTTCTTTAAATATAAAGGTACCAGATATAGCTTTAATTGACCAAAAGCTCTGACTAATTTTTTAGACATGTCTTTGAACAATCGAAAGTTCTTTTTCATCCTCCTGACAGTGCCCTGTTATCGTCAGGTGTTCAATTTAAACAGTTTGCACAGCCATACACATCAATATGGCAAAAGATCTGATGTATTGAGTTCTGATTAACAAAAATATTGTTCTGCAAAAATTTTCCAAAGAGGAGGTTGCATGCATCTATCTATGGGATTTTGTTACCAGTGATTGGATGCAAAAACATTTTGATTATGCACCCCATGCATACAGAGTTATTATGCAGATTTATGGGGTTTTTTATTGTATTTTCTGTACATTTTAGAAGAGTCTCATGTTCATGAATGCAACATTGTATTTTAGGTAGTGCTTTAGATATAAATTTGTAAGGTATCATTTGGCAGCCATTATAGTATCAAAATTTATAGAGTATATGCACTTATCGTCAGGCAATGTACATTAATCATCTCAAACATCTTGGTTTTATCAGGATGCATACATCAGGCAATGAAATCTGGTCACAACTCTATGATGCCATAAATAGGTGTTGCCTAAACAAAGCTCAAGCAAGATTATGCTTCTTGGTGGTTTTTTTTAATAACTTAATGTTGAGTGATTGCACAGGCCACAGGGTGCAAAAAATAATTATTTCGAACCTTCAAGTATATTGTCTGAATGCTACTTATTTGACCCTTCATTTATTGCAAATTTAACAAATGAAATGACTATTATTACCCCCTCTAAGCATCATCGGACTAAGTAATGTTTTATATTAATGGGTTATTCTGGACACTACATCATATATCAGTTCGGGAAAGTGCAGAATTCAGGAGCGCTCCCCGCATTCGGGAACAGTGCTCCCGAATTCGGAAGCTGCTACTGAATTCAGGAACAGAAATCACTCTGAATAATGAAAACTGTTCATTTTGCTTCAGCAGAGTCATTTACTACACAAGTATTACTATCTGTCCATTCATACAAGTGTAGGCCTATACCTAATATCCATCCAAATGTCGGTTGACTTGGCTATTGATCTGGCTGTCCACCTGTCTATGTCTCTATTACTATTCATTGAATCTCTAACTTTAACCCTTGTAGCCACAACCGATTTTGGGTACACAAAGCAGGAAAGCCGCAATGGGGGCCCCTGAGGCCCCCTCCCTTTCTCAACTCTCAATGGTTTAAAAATTTTCCATTAAAAGTAGTATTTATTAATTAAGTGCATATAATGTTCCTTATCACAAGCATCATCAAGTGCAGGCCCAAAATAATGATCATTGAATACATCATGCCAACTTGGCCCCTATGCTGGTTTTTCGGCCGATTATGAAGCTCCTTTTGCATTTTCTCCATCACCTGAAATGATGCACCCTCATAAAATGCCCACCAAAATGGGACAGGAGGTAGGGAAGATCATTTTGAAGGATATTTAGGAACTTTTGATGATATTTTCCTGCAATATATGCCATCCTTGATGATTTTTACTCAGAAATGTTGATATTTTAACCAAACCCGTGGATATTGTCTTCAAAGATCAGGAATTCATGTGAAGTGATATTTTCACATTCAGTTACACCATGACTTCATTCTCCAACATTTTTGCATCCTTATTGCAGTTTCACTATTCATTAAAACAAATTTTCAGCATTAAGTTGTGAATATGACAAGACTTTTGTCCAAGCACTTTTGTGTCAGAATCTTATTAATTTTTAGAATATTCAGAGTAGGTTGAAACTTTATTTTTGCAATATAAGCAAGTTGCAGAAGCCTTTGGCTTTCATTTAAGCCATTTCTTGCCAAAATCAGTCAATCACAAGCCAAATTATGAACATTTATGTCAATAACATTTGGATGCGACAGGACTTATGTCCAGGACTGTACTTCACATGATATAGGCATTTTGGAAGAGGAGTTGTTGGTATATTGGACATATGTGACCTGCTCCACCAAAATGAGTTCAAAGTAGCCAATTAATATTTCCCACAAATGAGCAAAATGTGTTACAAGGTCACATTTTGATGTTTTTTAGCTGCAGGTGCCGCGTTTAGCAAAATTTATTTTCTTAGAATAATTAAGCCCATTTTTACCAAAAATAGGTTAAATTGTCAAAATTTGGTGTCTTTCTAGATTTTCTTAAGTTCTTTCAATGCATAGGCGGGAAATTTCTAATGCCATTTTCTCAAAGTTAGATGTTTCGTATCGTAAATGTTTGAGGTGCCATATCTTCGGATTGGATGAAGATATCAGAACACATTAACCATCATTTTAAAGCCCATTTCCAGTAGAATAAAATCATTTTCACAACTAAGTAAGACAGGAGGTCGAATTTGAACAGATTTTATTGGAGCAAGTCACATATTGCTGTAGATCAGTAAGATAATTTGTAAACCACAATTTTGGGAGGCCTCTAATTCCTAATTTACCCAATGTATTAAGTCAAATACTATGGTCCTGGGTGTGAAACGCTTTAGAAAGAACAAGGAATACCCTAAGACTCAATTTATTGTTGCATTCTGTATGATTGAGGAATTGTCAATTTATTGCTTCAGAATGCCAACCCGGAATCTGTGTATGGCCGTCTATGGAAGAAGATTGAATATTCAGGAAGAACCGAGAGAGTTTATAAAGTGATCCTAGAAGACAGACCGACAGTTTCCATCGGGGACTTGACAGGACTAAGGGACAAAGCCTACAGAACTGGTCTGTGCAACTGGGCATTCTTGAACGAGAAATTCTTCCCAGCCTACTTTGGCCTTGCTTTGCCAAAAAATTCACCATACACCAAAGATTTTTCTGATGAGTAAGTCGTATATACTTGTCGTAAAGTATCATTACATTATACTTTTGTATTAAAAGCACAATAAAACTAAGATTTATCACTGCCAGTAATATTCAGTAATATTAATCATCTCAAACATCTTGGTTTTATCAGGATGCATACATCAGGCAATGAACTCTGGTCACAATTCTATGATGCCGTAAATAGGTGTTGCCTAAATAAAGCTCAAGCAAGATTATGCTTCTTCGTGTTTTTTTAATATCTTGATGTCCAATGATGGCACAGTCCACAGGGTGCAAAAAATATTTCGAACCTTCAAGTTTATTGTCTGGATGCTACTTATTTGACCCTTCATTTATTGCAAATTTAATAAATGAATTGACTATTACATCATCGGACTAAGTAATGTTTTATATTAATGGGTTATTCTGGACACTACATCATATATCAGTTCGGGAAAGTGCAGAATTCTGGAACACTCCCGCATTCGGGAACAGTGCTCCCGAATTCGGAAGCTGCTACTGAATTCAGGAACAGAAATCACTCTGAATAATGAAAACTGTTCATTTTGCTTCAGCAGAGTCATTTACTACACAAGAATTACTATCTATCCATTTATACAAGTGCATACCTAATATCCATCCAAATGTCGGTTGACTTGGCTATTGATCTGGCTGTCCACCTGTCTATGTCTCTATTAAAATATTACTACTATTACTAATATATGATGTAGTGTCCAGAATAACTGATTTTGGGTACACAAAGCCGCAGGGTATAAAATAAGAAAATTTGATCACTGCACATACTGTCTTGCGCGAACTATCGCGGGCTGGCTTTGTGATATCAAGCATTACAAATTTCCAAAAGATGATCAAATTGACTGTCATCAGGCAGACAAAAGTATCAAATTGGTTGAAATACAGAGTATATTGTGGGGATTCTAGCAGTTCACCATAATTTAGCACAACAAGGGTGAATTTGATCACAGCAGAAATTTAGATTGATCACTGCACATTTGAGATTGATCACTGCACATTTTGGGATCGTTGCACACTTATTTTATACCCTGCAAAGCCGCAATGGGGGCCCCTGAGGCCCCCTCCCTTTCTCAACTCTCAATGGTTAAACAATTTTCCATTAAACATAGTATTACAGCTCTATATCAGCAATTGCTCTGAAGAAATCAGTTCTTTTTGTAGTTTGCATCTCAGATCCAGAGCAAGAATATCTGCTTAGTAATAGCTTTACTCTGCTGCAAACTTATATTGTCACTGGTAACCTACATGGATGGGCACTACTCAATGCTCATTAGCATAAAATATGCAATGACATCATGAGTTTATGTGTAGTTTCATGGAAATACTTTTGCAAATGAAATCTGGAAAATTCCTGTCTCTATGTGCTTTCCTGTGGAGATATGTGACATTGCAAATTTATTTCACAAATTATGTGTGTTTCACAGTGAACTGAAACTTAAAAATATCTATTTCATCATAATAAGCCATGACATAACACATGCTTTGGAATGAAACCCTGAAAATTCAGCCTGCAACTGCAGGGTCTCAGTGGCTGAATGCATTAAGTGCCTGCCTCCCACCACACAGCCCGGGGTTCAATTCCAGCCTAGGTCAAGCAAAAAATGTATACTTTGATGTTTTATATTATGTTTACATGCAGTATTTAATTTGGTAGTTAGAAAGAACTTCAATTATTTCTTGAATATATCAGTTAATAAAGCAGCTGAAATTATGTTTTCAAGATACACAAAACTTGAGAACCTATGGACAACCAGATGTTTTGTAGATAGCAGCATAAACAGCAACATGTACTATAGCCAGCAGATAAATTTATATAGATAGATGGATAGATAGATTGATAGAATTTTGAGATTGATTACTTGATTGATTGATTTATCATTTTTTTCATCAATGATTGGTATTTGACTGATTACATTTTGGTTGGTTTGGCAAATTAAAATAACAATAATTGTCCGTAATTTGATATGTTTAGAAGTAGATAGCCACATGTTTATGACCTTAAAAATTATTTGTTACATTTTTGTGAAGAACTACTGCACGTTTATTGTATACAGAAAAGCATTGCAATTTTGCCACACCTTTTCTGAAAATTTACAATTCATTGTGCTGGACTACATGTGTGACAACCCTCCATGCCGGTAAAAGTCTCTTTTTTTAAAGAGACTTTCTTGTTAGATTTGACATAGTATACCCTCGTTCACTTCAAGTGTGTCCATGGTCCAGTGGGGAGCCTTCTACTGCAGTATTTTGAAGATCCGGGGTTCAAATCCTAGTCAGTTGCTTTTTTTCAAATCTATAGAATTGATAAAATTGATTAGAATGCAGTAAATTTCATTAGGCCCATTCTATCATATCTTGTCCTGTATCTTATATTATAAGGCCATCCTACAATTTGTCAACATCAATTCAAACGCCTGTTCATGAAGCTATAACTGAGTGTGATTAAAGAAACTTTTGGGAAGCCTACGCATGTCAGGCCCTTGTAGAATAGGATAGAATGACAGAATAGGATGAGATTGACAGGGTGAGACCTATAAATCTACCGCTTTTTTAGGCTTTCCAGCAAATTTAATTAAAGAAAAAAAAGATTTTTGTTTCAGATTCAAACCCACGCATGCATCAAAGCATGTAACTATAGCGTACAAAGCCTGTAGGGGAGAGCGGGGCACAGTGAGACGGCGGGCACAGTGAGACAAAGCCCATAGCATCTAACTGGTAGTGTTTACAGATCAACCCTCTTTTGTGAAGTACAAAAAGTAATCAAGTGAGATACTGTCCTATATCCTGAATGCCTACACAGCATATCGAGAGTGAAATTTCAATATTTTGGTTTTTAACCAGTAAAAGTAAATAATTTTGCTAAACGACTTTTTGTCGTAATTCCCAAGAAAAATGGTATAATGAAAGTCAATTGCTACAGATTCAAATCATGATTATTTGTCTTAGTTTAGTGAGATGATGAACCACAATGCAGGCATCCGGTCCGCAGGATTCAAAAATTTTATAAACAGAGCTGCGTGGGGCACAGTGAGACAGTTTGAGGCGAGGCACAGTGAGACATGACAAATTACACTCCAAAAGACCTGAATGTAATGCGTGGCCCACAATTCACTATTAAAAACCAAGTGCCTGCTATAAAGTACTGATTTTAGTGATTCATTTCCGACTGGAAGCATCAGAGAAGAATTTTGATTAGTATGTAACAGGCGCGGCAGGTTAAATAAGTCGTGCATGTGTCCTGTGCGATGAAGTTTCGAAACATGCTAAAAAAAGGACCTAAAAAATCACCTAGTCAGCTATTTTTATTAGAGTACAGTAGTTTGTGTAGCAACAATTGATAGAACAATTCCGCAGGTCCTGAGGATCGGTGGTTATGGCAGCAGATGCCCTGTCTCACTGTGCCCCGCCTGCTGTCTCACTGTGCCCCGCCCACGGGGCACAGTGAGACGCTTAACGAGCGTCTACGTAACTCAAAATTTCTCCAAACCTGTAAAAGGTAGGAACCTGAAACTACTGTACTATGTACCCAACGTCATTATCTATAATGTGGACCTGATCTCATTTAACTTGTTACTACCAACATTTTGGAACACTTGAAAATAAAAAAAGTGTCTCACTGTACCCCGCTCTCCCCTACTCTGACAACTGGGCCGTCTGGGCAGCTTGCAGACACAGAGCATGAAAGTTGACACAGAGTTGAAAATAGATACTCTCATTGTATGGTTACTGCATTCAAAACAGCAAACTACAATTCTTTTTTTCAAAGAATTTTTTATTTCAGTGCCAGCTGGCCAATAGCGTTCGTTGTGCACAGTTTCATCATAGCCTTGCAGTTACATCATTGCTATAGTGGCCAATAATACCACAACAACAACTCAGGTGCAAAGTTGGACTGCACATGGGGAGGGGGAACTCTACTCAAAAGCTGTCAATTGTCCTTATGATTGCATACTCACACAAGGTACTGTGGTAGCCAACAATGCAATACAGGATTAAAGCAGTTTTTGTTTTACACTGAAAGAGACAGCCAACAAAACTGCAAACAGTCCATATCAAATCCAATTGAGACCAGAAGCATGTTTGTAGGCAACTGTGATTAATTGTAAGTTATCTTATTAACCATGCTTGGTTGAATTTCAGGTACTTAAAGTGTCACCAAATAAACAACCCTCCTCCCCCAACTTAACACCTGAGTTTTTGCAGTGGTATTATTGGCTAATCTGGCCATGACATAATAGCAGGGCTATGTAATAGATAACGCCCTCGTTTGTGACAATATGCAATATATCCGAGGGCTTTAGCCCGAGGATTATTGCATATTGTCACAAACAAGGGTGTTATCTAACTTATACCACAACAAATTAATTTAAATCCCTTTGTTTGCCTTCAATCCTTCTTGTTTGACAACATTTCATTGTATTTGTTGCACATTCATGTTCCTCAGTTCATTTGAAGGTTGGCAGCCCAGAAGGCAACAGGTCAGAATTCTTTGTTCTCAGGAAATAATACAATACATTAATTTTGTAGATAGAAAGATAGATGGAGAGATCGATAGAAAGATCGATAGATAGAAATAACACAATACATTAGAGCTCTTTGCGGATTAGCGGCCCAAACAGTTTCAAAATTAACTTTCAACTTGAACTTGTGATGTCACTGGCTTAAAAATATTTTTACGAATTGTTTGTGACTGTTTTGGTTTAATCAATTGATTCAGTGCTTGTCATATCAAGCAGTATATAGGTGTTAACAAACAAACTAATTAAATGACTAAAGGTACTCATCTAATAAGAAGATTAGGAAACCAACAGGTAACTGTGAATGACGTGGCACAGCCAGTTTGCAAGTTGAAAAGAAGAAAAATTATTTTTCTTGTGGACCGCCGATCTGCAAAGAGCTCTAATTTCATAGACTAATTTTATAGATAGACAGATAGATTGATAGACGGATAGATAGGTCGATTGTGCAGCCCTCTAAGCCAAGGTTTCTTTGGTGAGGCTGATTATTACAGTCGCCGAGCATATTGTTTTATGAAGTTACGAAATACATTTGAAAAATAATAGAAAGCAACAAGCAGGGGTTAAGAAGAAAAAATAATTCTTTGAGTTTGCCAAATGGGGCCAAAATTGTTGGTCTGCAGCTCCGCTATTTATTTTGCAGCTTGCAATCCAAAATGAACTATTTTATCAAGTGACCTTAAATTTGATAATTATTTCAGATATTGGTATAAAAAAAGAGTGAATACAGCCTTTTTATTGAGACCAGTTACACTTGATATAATCTTCCTCCTTGTTTACTGTCTGTGTTGTTCAGTTTTAATCCTTTGTTGGTCAGTTTTGTTTCAGTGTTTCTTTCAATTTTGTCAACTTGTAGTCAGCCAAGCATGCAATATCATGGTCAGGTGTATGAGCTGTGATATGCATTATATCAAAGCGAAATCCTGCCTTCCGATTGGCCAGAAAAAGCAAACAGTGGTATAAGGTGAAGTTGTTCACATGAACTGCTATTGGCCAGTTTCACCTATGACATCGTAGCAAGCACCAAAGTTGCATAGGTTCCAATGGGGTCTCAAGCTATGACATCATAGGTCCACACTATGAAAAAAGACGATTTCTTCAGAGCAATTGCTAGAGCTGTAATATATTAAATCAAGTCAAAATGGAGGATCGTGGCAGTGAAATTGGAAACAAATGAAATCGTATCCCTGTGAGCATGCCTCGGCGGTCCGACGTCGGCCTGGCGTCGATCCGATGTCAGCAGCATCGGAGCGGATTTGGGCCGACATTGGGCCGCCCAGGCACGCTGATAGGGATTGCTATGAATATGAAATAATGTTCCATCAAATTTTCGCAATTTTGTGCCAATTTGAATCATTGTTGGAATATTCAGTATTTTTCAAGTTTTTTAAGACCAGACTGTAGATTACTGGGATTGTCTTCTTATATAAAGCTTTTACAAGCCATTTTGTTCCATAAAATTTCAAGAGATGAGAAAAGAGCAGGGAAAATGGCAAATTTGGCCCTTACCCTACAAGTTCCATTCCTTCACTGTGCATTACCGGAAATGCGTGGATCAGGGTGACGGCCGTCACCCTCATCATTCCATCTGCCATTTTCTTCTCCACTTCAAAATTTTAACATCAATTTACACATTTAATCTACTAGTTTGACACATACTGAACCTGTCAGAAATTGTCTTTTGTTGTTTAGAATAAGGTAGACACAACAATCATGGTCAAAAGGCAAAGGGGTGAAAGCACAGTAAGCGCCTCAATATTTGGCCCCTATGACCTAAGAATTATTTTCATCAGAAGTGCAAGTGCAGTACATCAATTCGAACCTACTGATGAGTAGAATACAGAATTATATTTGTCTTATAAATCAAGACAGGAATTTGCTGGGCTGCTATGAACTACATTATGAACGTTCCATAAAATCTAGGTTTTTCTGCTGGAATGGACCATTAGCTTTTCGACAGTTTTCGTTGATGTGGTATGGACAGTTTGCAAGAAGTGTGAGAAATTCAACTTTTGAACCTTGTCAGCATTCACTAAAATAATCTAAATTTGTCACTAAACATGGTGTCTCTGTTTTATTCGTGACATACCAGACCTCCAAATATCAGTCCCCAGACTTATTTGAACATTTTTGTGGACGTAATGGACGGACATTTACACTTTTTAGCCTGGCGTCCAGTGTATAAGTTAAATTCATTGTGTTTTTAATTTTTTTAGTTGCATATATAGGTAGAGAGAGATAGACATGGATTTGCATCTCAGTTGACCTGTTATCTGGTCTTTAATTCATTTAAATAACCAAAAAATGAGTTGTGGACGTAATGGACGGACATCGATTTTAGCCATGAAAGGTTCTTGTATCTTACAATCATCAATGGCCATTGGAATATTTTTGCTAAAATTCACTAAGCCAATATCATATCAAGGCAAAAGCACCAAATTTGGCTAATTATTACATAAAAATACCCTCCTGTCAGCCTTTTGAACCCCGGACTGTAAATTTGCAAAAATATGGTTACAAGCAGATCTTTCCTTAGGACGTCATGGCTGCCACAATCATCATATTGAATAGTCAGCCAATGGTCCCTACAGAAGGCCAAGGAGGTACAGTAAACAGATAATGTCACCGGTAGAATGTGAACTAAATATTAGGCTACAGAATTGCTGCAAAAGACGGTGCTTCAGAAAAAGGGCCACTGGTTACATGCTGAAATTGACAAATTATACCCACTTTAAAGGTCTGCCCAGAGCATGGTTTTAATTGTATGCTCATGAAAAATGTCTAAATTTCTCAGATTTACTTGTTGATTGAGCTTAAATACTGCACTGTTTCTTCATTATGTCAGAAATTGGTTTCTAGGACCCTAAATTTACTTTTATCTGATCAAAACGTAATTGAGGCCTTTACTGTGCTTTCACCCAAAGGCATTTCAGGAAATGGTCTGTATTTAAAGTTTGAATTCGAGATGAGGGTGACTGCCTTGGAGGATGAGGGTGACTTCAAAATTTTTTCCTGATGATGATGGCGACTGCCTGAATGAGCAGTAGGGTAGGCCTAATGGAAGAAGTATAATAAGGGAGGGCTTCTATGAAAAATCTACCAAGTTTGCATGTTGCTATTGACAGCTGCACAGGCTTCAATTGTACTGGCAGACAGCACAAATGAATTTGCGTGGGTCAAATATACCCTGAAGTGCATCCAACTACCTAATTAACTCCGAAGAGAAATACCAAAGTCACGGTGGACAATTGAAAAATGGTGGAAATTTTGTGGTGAGAGGCCAATATCTGTACAACTTCAGAACCACAAGTGAAATACAAAGCTCACAAATTAACACTTACACAAACCTCGACCTGGATGATGCAAAGGATGACAATTAAGCCACAAAACCAGTTTTCAAAGAGAGTAGGAGCTAAAACTGTTAAGGTGACTCAAGCGTGGTACACTGCACAGACTTCTGAGCAGCCTGGTTGCCTAGCAACATAGCATCACAACTGCTGCAGGCCCTGAAAAAGTTGTGACGTTACCATTTTTGTGTTCTCTTTTTTTTAACAGCATGGCAGCCAGTAATTTCCTATTTAAATTAGATCTAATGCAGCTAGAAGCATAATTATTTTTTTATTGAATGCAGTAACATCTATTCTATGCTAGTTTTAAGTTTCAGCTTCTCAGCCTTACCCAAAAAATTGTATCAGTTAATTTCAGTCCACTGTGTCAAAAAATAACTTTATTTATTTAAATTGACATTGGCACAGTCATGGTACTGCAGTGAAAAAATGACTCGGTGAATTTTTTTTTATTTTTTGCCATTTGTTTGACAATAACTTGCTTATGATATATGCAAATTTTTTAAAAAAATCTGTATGATCGTTTTCCTAAAATTTGATTACTGCCAAAATTGAAGCTTGCAAAATCTGCTATTAATTAGTGTGTTGGTGCCCTTTGAGCTCTTACAGAAAAAAATATTTTAACCTTTTTCTTAAAATTTATGGCAAATGTTTTGGTGTAAATCCTTGGGAAGACATTTCTGACGTTTTTGTGTAACAAATGCATGTAACGCTTTATTCTGTGGTACATAGCCAAAAACTCAATTTATGACTTTTAAGCAGTCATCGGGCAAAACATGCCGTTACCATGGCAACCAAACGAGTCGGTAAAATTTTTTTGTTATTCATTTTTAAAATATATGGGTCCCATAGAGTACCTGTGCAAATTTTTAGAAAAATCTGTATGATCAAACCACCATGCTCGAGTCACCTTAAACATATCTTATTAAGCCTTAAAATTGATCTCATGATATTTTATGAAGAATACAGTAGCCTGCTCTTTGGTGGCCGCAGGGAGCATTCTACAACACTTCACTGGAACTGCTCTATTTCACGGCAGTGCACAAATGCATTTTTGAACAAATATTGCTCAGTTCAACTGAATGCAGACCTGAAAAGCAGTTGTCTAAGTGCCCTACAAGCCAATCCGATATCCAATTTCGTAAGTCTGCAGCCAAACTGCATTTGCTTGCTCAAGCAGACTGATTTATCAATGAGAATAGAACCATCATTTCTAACATGTATGGATGCGTGAATCACTTAGAAATCCATCCTAACATCTCAGTGTAAGCTGGTGTATAACCTACTCTGAGCACATGCACCATGTTTCAGTGAAGATTGGCAGCTTGCCTATTATGCATCCGGCGACGTAAAATTGGGTTCTGGTAGGTTCCAGTGGTAGGCAGGAAGGAGGCACTGGAAGGTGCTCAGGTGGAACATACTGACCAATCACTGACTGGAGTACAAAGTGGGATGAAATCTTCATACTGGGATGTTTATCAAACAAGTAGTGTTGTTTTGTTTCTTGTGTGAATCACAGTTGATCTATAATCTATCGAAAATTGTAAACTAGTCAATTTTGGAACAGTGATAATGATATCTCAAAAGCAGTTGTGACACCCACAACAGTAAAAACAAGAACGAACACTCAGGGAGTGCATACATAGGACTGCCAGCTTGCAATTATATAGGCCTGGGTCTATCTATCTACCTATCCTATATCCTCTATCCTATATCTGTCTATCTTCGGTCCATTCCTCCTTCCTTCCTTTCTTCTCCTTCCTTTCTTCTCCTTCCTTCATTTCTTCTCCTTCCTTCATTTCTTCTCCTTCATTTCTTCCTTTCCTTCCTTCCTTCCTTCTTCTTCCTTACTTTATTTCCTTCTTTCTTTCCTTATTTCTTTCCTTTTTTTCCTTCTTTTTTTCCTTCTTTCCTTCCTTTCTTGAATAAATCTGTAAAACTATTTTCTGCTGCTGTTGCTGCTGCTATCACAGCAGCAGGATAATGGCAAAATTTTAAAATCGTCACTGCGCATAATGGCAGAGGTCTATTCTCAATAAAATCGCCAAATAAGTCACAGAGACAAGCCAAAATTGAAAAGGGCCTTCAGTGAGCCACAAGTAAGCATACAGCAAAGCAACTGATTCATACATAGTTTTAACATAATCTGATGCACAGAGTCACTCAGAATATGATCTGGCTCGTCACATAAGGCCTGCTGCTGGCAGTCCTAACAATACTTTTAATCAGAATAATACATAGCAGCACCCTCCCCCGCTTTTTCCAAACCCAACGAACTGGTAGTTCATAAAAAGGTGGCAGCACCTTACAGTGCATTGCCAGATGCTAAATGAATCAAGTGTGAGAATTAATATTCGCGCAGCGAAACGGCGGCAGGCCGTTTCGCGAAGCGAAATTTAGCACAAGAAAGGTTTCAAAATTCTGTGCAATGATGGTCTCAACATCAATGGTCGACAGCAGGAAATTAGGTCAAGTGGGACCAGCTTCTTATGATCTTATCAATGATTTAGTTTCGAATTTAACAAAACATGACATATTCATATTCAAAAGTGTCTTAAAAATTCAATATTCTCCAGTAATATTCCCTATATCTATAATTTTTATGGAATAGTTAATTATAGGCCTTGAAAAGCTAAATTATATTATTAATATTTGATTCATTTCATTTCAAAACAGACAACAAGAAAACATAACAAAATTAAAGTTGCATAATTTTTGTCAACTGATGATTATGTAACAGTGAATTAATCTAAATGCAGATCATGTTATTGTTTTTGTTATCACTATTATGTAATATCAACAATCTAGCATAGACTTAAATTTGACAGCTTTCAGTGTTGTCTTTCTTTTTACTATTTAGCTGATTATCTATCAATTTTATTTATCCTTAATCCTATTTATTTACTATCCTATGTATGTATGTATGTATGTATGTACGTATGTATGTATGTATCTATCTATCTATCTATATATTCTTATTTTTAAATCTATTTTATGTGTCTAATAGTTTCTAGTATAGGTAAATTTCTGTCTATTTTTTAATATATCTGTCTTTCAATTTTTTTGAAAAACTAACATAACTGCCTTTCATACATTGAATATTAAATAAATTTAATGAAAGTAAGGGCAAAACCGTAAGTCCAAAAAAAAACTTTTTAAGTACTGCGCGAATTTCATGGCTGTGCCATTTACATATTACATAAGAACCATTGTATTACGCATTTCATTTTGAATAATTTTAGACTAAGCATTTCAAGTTATGTAATTATTTGTAATTTATAACATTATAATGAATTGATAAGCACTGAATGAGATACCCTGAAAAAATCAGATTTAAACAAATGGACAAAATAGGTAGATTTTTGGGGCATATATAGAAATTTAGATAGATAGGTAGATAGAAAGGGACCGTTCAGAATTTAAATTTATAACTGGGGGGGGGGGGGGTTGGGAGTTTTACTGGAACTACCTGCAATACCCCCCCCCCCTCAAGTTTTTAGTACCCCACCCTTAGCTTTCATGCGTATTTTTAATCCCCCCCTCGACATACAAAGCAATCCACACATACATGCTGTTATACATGGTCACGCATACAGATTCGCGACTTTACGCTGACTTTTGCGTGTAAAATAATGAGGATAAAGTGAGTTTATGCGTGTTAAAGTTTCTTACCCCCCTTGAAAGCATTGTCAAAAATTAATACCCCCTCCTTGAGAAACACGTGTGAAAAGTTAGTACCCCCCCCAATCATAAATTCTGAACGGTCCAATAGATTGATAGACAAGACAGCTCTTTCTTTTCAATTTGGATTTTGAGTTCATTTGACAGATAATGAACTGCTAAGTGTCCAAATCATTCAACCGGTGTTGCCGAGTGTTAGAATTGCCAAACTGTTGAACATCTGTAGAGTACCTAGAAAACGAACAGATCAACAGCTTTAGATATTTTTCACAGCTAATAATCCTCTTTCAATGTCTCACTTTTAACATGTATAATATGACCTGAGTCACAGCCAGCCTAAAATATATAAACAGCCTCCTGATTGGCGAAAGCAATCATGCCATTAAAGTATGTATATGTAAGTGACCCAAAATCCAGCAGCGGCCTGAGTGGCGCAATTGAGACACTTGAAAAATGTACTGCTGACATTAAAATGTGGATGATTCAGAACAAGCTCAAACTAAATGATGAGAAACCTGAAGTCATCATATTTGCCACACCTCACTACCATTCAAAGATCATGAACTCAAATCCTGTCGTCAAAATTGGGAATGCCACCATTCACCCCAGTAAAACAATGAGGAACCTTGGGGTTATCATGGATTGCAACTTAACAATGACATCACAGATTAAGACCATCACCAAATCCATGTACTTTCACATGCGTGGAATAAGACATGTCCGACAGTACCTCGATGACGACACATGCAAAAAGGCAGTGATGACTCTTGTTATATCCAGGCTAGATTATGCCAATGCACTGCTGGCAGGCATATCGGAGTCGGGGCTACGAAAACTCCAGGTTGCACAAAACTGTGCAGCCAGACTAATAACAGGGACATCTAGAGCTTTACATGTTACGCCGGATCTATACCATCTTCACTGGCTACCAGTCCACAAACGAATTGTCTTCAAAAGCATGTGCATCATTTATAAGTGTTTCAACGATTCCTCAATGCCATCATACCTTTCCTGTTTATTTACTCGCTACACTCCTTCTAGAAGCCTGCGCTCTGCTGCATCAGGCCTACAAGTCAATGTTGGTAGATCTCGAAACAAGCACGGGGATAAGCGCTTTGATACCTGGGCGTCCAAAGCTTGGAACTCTCTCCCTCAGAATATTCAGGGAGCGCCATCATTTCAGACTTTCAAAAAGACTTTAAAGACATTGTTATTCCAGCAGCATTATCATTGCTTTTACTCATGAATGACATTTTTATCTTTTTGAACTATTTGCTTTTATTGTGATAATTTTAACATATTCTTTTACATTATCTACAATTATTGTAAAGCGCAGTGAAAACATTATAAAACTGGGCTATATAAGTGACTGAAATAAAATAAATAAATAAAAATAACATAAAATAGTCCTTCATTTTAAATTCTATCCTGCCACGTAATGTCTAAGATCTTCCTTAGCATTTTCCTTTGAAAAACATAAATTTCATTTTCTACTTGTTGCGTCATTGTCCACAGCTCACTGTTATACAAAAAGATGCTTTCTGCGTGACTACAGAAGAGTCTTAAGTTTAACTTTTTTCAAAACTTTTATACTTTCGAGAATCTTCTTGAAATGATTGTATGCAACTATTGCTAGAATTTTCTTTCTATCAATTTCTTTCCTTCTATCCAGTAGACTTCGTAGATATTGCACGTTTTCCAGTTTTCACCTTCTCTTCTTTTAATGTCATATTCTTCCGTTTTCCCTCATTCACTTTCAATTTCTGTTAAAGTTGTCCAATTTGTAGGCCTGCATATTGATACTATGCCTGCTTAATTGTAGCTTAATTGCTTAATTTTTGTCTGAGCCAGCCAACGTTGAGTGCACATACCCCTCTTTTCAAAAATTTGAAGTTTTGACTTTTCCAAACAAAAATTTTCCAAAAGTTGCTCAAACTCCACTCAAATTATTTCTAATGTCACCCAAGGAACCTAAACTGTGAAAGGTTACAAAAGAAGTCCCCAATTGTCCACTAAATATGATTGAGAAACAAATTTTCTCCAGTATCATGATGAAGTGTGCCCCAGCTGGTGGCTCCCCCGCTTGGTCAAATTGTTCATATCCATTGGAAAAGCCACAGATTTTTGAAAACAGGGGTAGACTCACTCGAAGGCTTCAGGCTAAGCCAGGAATAATGCAATTAATCGACAAATACGCACATTTAGGGTCGATATACAGGCCTATAATTCTATCCTACTTTCATAAAAATCGAAGTAGGAATCTTTGAGATATTCAAGTTTACATAAAGGGGGACTTATTTTTGTTGAACTGTTTATGTTGCCACATCATGAACACAACGTCGTGGTCTTTTCACAACATTGTGAAATGTTGCCGCAACATCGCATGCTTAAATGTCATAATCTTTGACATTGTGACAACGTCATTTCTACTATACTATACAGGTAACTTTCACAAATATAACATTGTGACAACGTCATTTCTACTATACTATACAGGTAACTTTCACAAATATAGCAACATTGTCATAATGTTGCCGTGATGTTGATTTGCCGATTTGGGTATCATGTAAAAGTAATCTATTACCTCTGCATACCTATGATTTAACAATTATGTAACAGCTGTCAGTAAATTGCATCCTGTCTATCTATCTATCTATCAATAAAAATATTTATCTGTCTTTCTTGACAATTTTCGAAAAATCACTGTTCTTTGGCACTTTTATTGTGCACTGCAAATGGAAAATATGGGAATTCCCCCAACCGGAGTCATTTATTCTACATGGCAAGAGACCTTGGCCTACTTTTGCATAGATGTATTCCATAACCATAAAAACCTGAAGGTGTTCTTCAATACAGTTGGGGCAAAATAAACAACACCATTGTTGTAAAAGATCTATGAACATTAAGACATTATACACATACAGTGGTCCCTGCGTTATAAGACCCCCTGTTGTAAGACCACCTTGCCATATATGTGACCGCCTTCCTCCCGCACTAAGTAGTATTTTTAGTGCATTTTGCACCCTGATGAAATACCGCACCCCCACGAGAGACCGCTCCATGGCAGGGGCGGTCTTATGACACAGGGACCACTGTAGGGGAGACCAGGGCTGGTTGTCACAGGGGCAGGTTGTCACAGTGTGTAAAACTTGAACATGCTACTATTTCTATATAAAGCATGCAGCAGCACTGCCATTCTGTATGAATGGCAAAAGGGGAGTGACTTAAACCTGTCTGGTGAATATATACCTATATCAATCGAAATCTTGATGTGGTATTGGACATTTTTTTAAATTCAGAATTCGGGGCAGGTTGTCACACTTTCGGGGCAGGTTGTCACACTCTCGGGGCAGGTTGTCACACTTTTGGTTATGAGCTCGAATGCAGGAAGTGGAACTCTGTAGGGCAAATCTTGACCAAGAAAAGTTATTTTGGACATATGAGGAATCCTTTACTTGCCAAGTGAAGACCTTAACAAACATGCTACTGTGTACAAGAGTGCTGCAAATGAAGGCTTACCAAACTCCCTTCCAGGGGTCAAGATTTTTCAAAAAGACTCCAGTGGGTTATAAAAGCAAAAAACAATGATTGGTTGAGCTGTGTGACTCCATAGTTTAGTGCAATAAAAAGTGTGACAACCTGCCCCTGTGACAACCAGCCCCGGTCTCCCCTACATCATCGGAAAAAATCTCTAGAAGTAAGCATGATTTATAGCTTGTTGGCCATGTAGGATGAACCGGGGCACATTGGGATGCCTTGCACATCTACTAATTTTAATCATTTCTTAAAAACACTGAGCAACTCCGAAGTTTGCATGAATATCACCAATACTACTAAGCTTAAATCGAAGGCATAAGATATTGGACTGCACCTAATCTATTATAGTGTGCTGTCCTAGGTCATTCAGTCAACTTGGACACTTACATTTTACCATATGAAGCGTGTCCCAATGTGCCCCGTTTTCAGTGTCGCAATGAGAACTGACATGACTGTCACATCAAAATGCTAATTTCTCAGGCACCAGTGACTGTGTTTATCAGGATAGCAATTCAAAGCAATCCATAGCTGTTCGTTACAATGTATCAAACTCATGCAAGCATTGAGAAAGCCAGATTGTTCATGGTTTATCCAAAGAATGGTTCGAATTGAACCCCTTTGAAGTTTGAATTTAGTTTTAAAGTTGAGTAGTTAGAAGTCGAATGTTTAAAAAACTTCTGCATGTGGCTGTAATTTGCCAATGAAAGGATAGAAACATCAGGATGGGAATTTACGAGATTTGATGGCATCTTCATATGATATACCTTAATTGTCAGGAACCAAGAAACACTCCCATTGTGCCCCGTGTCTCAATGTGCCCTGGTTCCCCCATACATCTAGCTGAATGCTTTGAACAGTTGTTTTAGTTTGAAACATAATTCAGAATGTTGGTTACTCTTCGTCACATAACGGGGATTACAAGTTGTTTTCCATGACGTTGAAATGAGCTGTCATGTGTACAGTGAAAAAATATTACCATGGCTGCAGTTCCTCAAAAATTGAAAATCATAAATTAGCTTTTGACAATGACAACACCAAACATCAAGACCCAACTTATCTTATCCTTTTGTATTAAAACCTTAAAGAATATAATTTTTCTGTATTTTTTCCAGCGAAATAGACAAAATGAATTAAAAAGATCATGATTTCCTGTAAATATTTAGAAGAAAACAATCTGAATAGCAACAAGTTCCAAAGATTGATAAAGGTAACATATGAGCAAACATATTGGGATCAAAAGTAATTTTATTTTAAAAATTGTCGTTGCAAGGTCACTTTATGCACCAAAAAAAAGGACACACATGTTGCTGTCATGGAATTCATGATATGATGTCGACTGGTGTGCTGACTTTGCGGCTGAAGGTTTTGTTGAAGTATAAAATGCAAGAAAAGATTAATTATCTTTATTTATCTTTTTGGCGAAAGGGGAATTCCTTTCCTATCACTTTCAGAAATCTTTTTATATATCTGGTCATGCATGGGTTACTACTTACAGCCTTTCACTTTGATTATAGCGAAACACTTTGATATAGAATTAAAGTGGACTGTGGCACTGTGAAAATGGCAATTCGTGTGTCATCATGCTGATGATGTGTCATAATTAAACCCAATACTTTCAATGTTAATTTGATTGAAGGAGACTTATCCCACTTGTTGGTGACAGCCAAACGAGAGGATTATGCATCTGATTTTCACTCTAAAATTTGTTATGAGAAGTCAAATGGCTTACTCTTAATCATGACTAATCACAGTCCACTTTAATTCTATATCGAAGTGTTTCGCTGTAAAAAAAAATGAGGACCAGTTCACTTTGAAAAATGCACTTCGTGACTCATGATAGCTGATGAAGTGTCATCTTCTATAATTTCAACATGGGAAACATAGAGACAGTTTGATTAGTCATGATCAAGGTAAGGCCATTTGACTTGTCCAAACTGATTTTGGATTGAAAATCAGATGCATAATCCTTTCATTTGGCTGTCACCAACAAGAGAGACAAGTCTCCTTAATCAAATTAACATTGAAAGTATTGGGTATGATCATGACAAATCATCAGTATGATGACACACAAAGTGCCATTTTCACAGTGCAACAATACACTCTTTTTCGGTATCAATGTGAATGGCTCTAGCACAAATATTTATTCTGGTAAGAGTGATCCCTATCTCCGTCAGTCTGAACTATCATATATGCCGAAAAGAAATGAAAATAGGGAGGCCATCTAAATTTTCACTTTTTTTTTAAATGTTGATTTTTTTGCATTTTCAATGTTGAATATTTGATGAAGAATGATGCAAAAAGCGGCCTGTAATGCCGACATGCTTGAGTAAATTTTGTTGACGAAGGTTGAAAATTGATTGAAATGTGGTTAATTGAAAATCTATGGCTTTCTTCATGTGATCACTGCTTCATACATGTATGTGGGCAGGCAACAATTTTTCAGATCTTTGATAGTGGGTAACATTGCACTTTGATGTTGTTCTGATGAGATTGTGTCTGTCTGCTTGGTAAGGAAAATATTCCTCACAGGGAGAAGAACAGTTGATTTTGTAACACAGAATTGTCTCTTTGAAGACTCTTTCTCACAGAACTGCAATAATTGGACCAAAATCTCACAGATCTGTGAGACTCTTGCACTTCTCCCAGCTAATCTGCAAACTGTGATTGTCTCACAAATCTGTGAGCAAGTTTTCTCCCACAATCCTTTGCAAACCGCCATATTGGCGCCAATTTCAAAATAAAAATGGCTGCCTGCATTGGATTAACATGGGGATTTGAATTTTGTCAGATATCTCAGGAATAGACCATTGGAATTTGATTTAGGACAATGGAATTATGGAAGTTACATTACTGAATAATTTGACACGGAACTTGTCATCACCAGTGCATTGCTTTATCTCCAGACCTTTTTATTCAGTGACAAACATAGAGGTGAGAGTATTTTGTCATCTTTAAACCTTGAACCTTTTTTTTTGTGGCATTTCATCCAAGACAGTTGAAGAGAAAGTAACTGGCAAAGCTATTCATCATTCCTGACTGCATGCTGTTACAACAAATTTACTGGATATTTTTCCTGTTTGGATCCAAAATTAATGCAATTATCAATTCTTCATTTCCATCTGGTGAAAATGATCACAGATTTGTGAGAAAGTGAACATTTTACACAGATCTGTGAGAAAGTGTATTTCTGTGTAATTAGACATCACCAAGATACTAATACCATTGGAAAATCTGGTATCTAACTGACAGTTTTGCATGTTAGCGCCCGGCTAGGGATTAACACTATTAATAACAGCAAATAAACAATCAGATTATTGTTTATTTTGAAAAAATTTAAAGTTAAAAGGTATAATAGAAGAAGCATATGATGTCTAAGTCAGTTAGATACCTCATTGTCGGGTTCTAACATGCATTTTTGTCAGTTAGATCCCTCCCTCCGGTCGGGATCTAACTGACAAAAATGCATGTTAGAACCCTCCAAATCGGTATCTAACTAATACCTAAATCTGCTGAAGAAGGAGGTAGAGAGGAACATTGCTGGCTCCAGAGGTTTCGATTAGGGGGGGGGGAGACATTGACAGAGTGAACTGGGCAATCAGTAGTTTTGTTAGGAGGAGCGTAAGGGCTCCGTGAATTTATAGTATGAATTACCACAAAGACAGATAAACATGTATGTAAATTTGATATTCATGAACACCTGACCGATCGCATTGAGCAGAAATATTTTTACGCTGGGCCCTTGGGCTGGAAGATAAGATGTATCATAGCACAGGCTGCCTGAGAGCCCCAGCAGTTGTTACTAACTGGTATATACGGAAAACTGTCAGCAGGAGAACATATCCACGATGTAGTAATATGAAGTGGAGCATTGAAAAATTGATTAGTGTTGCAAATACTTCAGATTGTCCCATACATGTTGCAGTACACCAACCTTGTGTAAAGGGATTAACAAAGTAGCAGAGCTTGAAACAGATAGCGGTGAGCAGGTTGGCCGACAGGAATGGCAGCCACAATGACAGCTTAGGCGACATGTCATGTGATTACATGCAAATGAGATGCAAATGAGATGCAGATGAGGTCATGTCAGTGTCACTCAGCCACACCCCCATGGCCATCCAATGGGATATCTTTGGCCTGTCACATGACTGGTCACCCTCCCTTGGTCAGCCAGCCCCCCTGTGCCACAATCTGTGTCGATGTTGCAGTGGTGGCCAGTGGTCTGCTGCAGCCTGCAGCTCCTGTTAGTCCTGGCTCTGACCTACAACCCCGTATACAGTGCGAGCCGCAGAGAATTTGATGGTTGAATCTTGTAGCTTAGTGTCCTAGCTTCCAAAATCACACAGGTGGACGTTCCGATTTTACTGCGAATAGCCACTAGGGGGCGTTTTTCAAAATGGCCGCCGTTCTCACTCTCGCCATTCTATTTTCCTTAATTTTCAAGATACAATTTCATGCAACACCACTTTTTAGGGGTTTTCTGACCTGCAGAATCCATTTCTGAACTTACTTTTGTGGTACAGTGTGTGTATCATGTGATATTGCCGTGGCTAATTAACATTTATGAAGACCGATGGTCAAATTCACTAAAATCGCCATAAATCTGCCTAATTCTTGTATCTAATCCCACTCCAGCAGCCAGATTGGTGTAATGTGTCACTTATAAAGGTTTGGGAAACTTAACTTGGGGTTCAACCAGGTCTGGAGACAATTTATTTGGCCAAGAACCAGGCCTATATTCAGTTCTGACTGGCAGAGAATGGACGAAAAGCAAAATAATTGCCTAAAAATCACATATTTGGTTATTTAAACAGCAAATTAAGGATGGAACTGCCTAAGATTGATACATTCGCATAAGTTCAGAATGTTCTTTGCAAAAAGATAGGTCACTGTAATTTTTGTGTCAAAATAAAGTCAGAAAGCAGTTGCTTCCTTCCATATTATTTTTAAGATTTCTGAAATTGGTATTTAAATCTAATACCCCTCTCGTTCTTCTATATAACCCACCCCAACAAACTTGATAATTTATATTGTGGCTTAATTAGATTTCTTATAATCTATTTTGGCATGAACCAGGTCTATCTTTTAGATCTTGACAGGTAGAAAATGGCTGAAAAGTCCACCTTTTAAATAACCAGTTTTATTTGTGCTGTCAACTAAACAAGGATAGAACAAGAACAACCCCCCCCCCCACATTAATATATTCTTTGTTTTTATTGGATGTTAGACCTATTCTCTACCAATAGATATCATGTTGTCAGAAAATATTTGACATTTAAATAATTTTGAACATATTTGATTTTATTTTGTCACGTAAAATCCAAAAATCATACACTCATTCTTGAATGTAGACCAATCCCAGTTGGTGGATTGATCTATGTGTACTATTGTTAATGTTTCTAGACATACATTTAGGGTAGTCTATCTATTGTTTTGATATACATAAAATTACTACAAAACAAAATTACCCCTCTTAACAAATTTGGTTATTCCAAAAACTTAATCTGCTATTGTTCCGTCAAACTGACTCTAAAGTAATCATGTATTCTCGACTTTTACATAAATTTGGATTAACAAGAGCAGGTATACTGCCTCCATATCCCCCATGCCATACACATCTACCAATACCCACCAGAATTCCATTTTTAGTTATGACAAATATTTCCAGCAGGGGCACAATGGTGCATACATGTAAGGATGTGGAGACACCTGGGGGTGGAGTTCACTTTTAAAAATAACATGGCTGCAGGCCAAAAGCACAGCAAAAAGTATTTGGGATGTGGAAATGGTTATGATATTTATTGATTTATGGTCAGATTTGACAAGTTTAGGGGGGTCTTTGAATGTTGGGAAAGGATGAGCGTTGTGCTTGGTGTGGTGTTTGAGATATTTGATGGACGCCATGGCATGGAGACTAAAAGTAAAATCCCCCATAGCATAGCATGGGGGATAATTAAGTGACAATGCACATGCCAGTTAAGTTGAAAAATGTGATGCAATGTTCCAAGATATTATCTAGGATTTCATTGAAATATGACAAATAAAAAATTAACTGTCTATGTTTTGATTATAAATTACTCTTAAGTCTTAACTGATGAAATGTGCCATCCCTCTGATGTCAAATGCAGTCAGATGCTCAGTGGGAACATTCAGGTTATGATGCTTAATTCTAATATGAAGTATCCAATTGGCCAAAAGCAAAACTTACTTGGCCAACATGAGATACTCAATAATGAGTCAATACCCATACTTAATGCTCATAACTAACTATTATCATTCAGACAAAGGCTTTTAGAACTCTGGTTGGACAGCATAATGCTACTCACACAAATGTCTATCGTTTTTTTGTGGTTATTTTACATTTCAGCTATTTCACTGCTACTATGTTGTTCCTGTAAGGGATATGCTGACCAATGAGAGTCGTGGGTTTTTGCAATCACATGATTCTGAGGTGTCAAGGTAGACTGTACAGAAAAGAATTGGACTAGAACATCAAGTGTCTTTGGTGCTTTTTTTTTAAGAATTGCATTTCAACTTAATCAGAGCAGTTTCCTGATTATTATTTTCTATGAGCAGCTTTGAGGGCCAAATGGTATATGAAACTGACAAACTTGCCTAATGCTTAACTTTTCTCTAAAGGTAAGGAATTATTATGACAATATCCTTTGCCGTGTGCATGCACACAGTGTTGGTATATTTTGTTACATCATTTGTGTGCTTTTGAAGGAGCAATTTTTTTGAGACCGAGAAAACTAACACAAAAGGCTGCATTTGCAACATTTTTAATGTCACAGGATATTCATTCAATTTCAATTTTTTTATTATGAACTGTGTGTTAAATCCCCAAGAATGTGTCATCGCAAAGAGTGTGTCATTCATGCTGATAAACGTTGGTGTAGAAATCTGATAAACCAACTCCATTTTGAACTCTACTGTGTAGACAGTACAAAAATTCATAATTCATGATAGAAAGAAGATGATTTGCAAATAATGAGCACCGTTTGACGATTTTTTTCCTTCTTGTTTTCACTTTTGTCAATTTTGACTGCTAACCCTATATATTAAGCAGATATGCATTATCTTTGAGACAAAGATGAAAGCACGTGCAAAAGTTTTTTGTCAAGGGTCAGTCAGTTGTTGATTATGATGATAATTAAAACAGCCAATGTTGCAGCAACGCTGAGCATTTTTGCGCTATTTTGGTAGGTTTACAGCATGTTACTCATACTGCAAAGGGCACTCTGTACTTGTTTCAGAACTGAAGTATCAGGTATTGACTAATTGGAAGCAAGCTTCACTTTTAAAAAAGTAGACGTTGTTGTTTGAATAAATACCTAAATTTCTAGTTATTATTTTTTGGTGGTTATTTTGCATTTCAGCTATTTTATGCCCATCAAAACAAAAGATAAACCAATTCTACCCAAATAAGTGATCAGAAATCTTAATAAGTCATACGACAAATCTGCATATGTAGTGTAGAGTTGGATGAGTAAAAAAAAAATGAGTCGGGGCCTGAAATGTTTATTACATGGTCCATTCTTGACAATCTAAAATAACATTATTTTGACACTTCAGTCCTATTTCCACCACAGTAACCGCTCTTTTCACAAAGAACACTCTGAAATCATGCAAGAAGCAAAATGTGTATTAATTTTAGGCAGTTCCATTCTTTATTTGGTGTTTCAAAAACCTAAGTTTGGTTTATTAGACAATTGTTTTATGTTTTGCAGATTATTTGCTAGTCAAAACTGAAGACAGGCCTGGTCCTGGTCCAAATAAAATGTTCCCAGACCTGGTTCAACCCCAAATTAAGTTTCCTAAACCTCTCTGACTCACACATTACACCATTCTGGCTGCTGGAATGGGATAAGACACAAGAATTATTAGGCAGATTTATGGAAATTTGAGTGAATTTGACCATTGGTCTTCAGCGGTCTTCATTTATATGTAAATTAGACATTGCAATATCACATGATACACACACTATACCACAAAAAAGTTCAGAAATGGATTCTGCCTTTTAGAAAACCCCCAAAAAGTGGTGTTGCATGAAATTGTATCCTGAATATTAAGGAAAATAGAATGGCAAGAGAAAATTAATTTGGAAGGATGCAGCTGCTTTCTGACTTTATTTTGACACGAAAAAAATTACAGTGACCAATCTGTTTGCACTCTGAAGTTATACAGGAAGCAAAGAATGTATTAATCTGAGGAAGTTCCATGCTTAATTTGCTGTTTGAATAACCAAATTTGTGATTTTTAGGCAATTATTTCGCTTTTCGGCCATTCTCTGCCAGACAAAACTGAATATTAGCCTGGTTCTTGGCCAAATAAATTGTCTCCAGACCTGGTTGAACGCCAAGTTAGGTTTCCTAAACCTTTAAAAGTGACACATTACACCAATCTGGCTGCTGGAGTGGGATTAGATACAAGAATTAGGCAGATTTATGGCGATTTTAGTGAATTTGACCATCGGTCTTCATAAATGTAAATTAGCCATGGCAATATCACATGATACACACACTGTACCACAAAAGTAAGTTCAGAAATGGATTCTGCAGGTCAGAAAACCCCTAAAAAGTGGTGTTGCATGAAATTGTATCTTGAAAATTAAGGAAAATAGAATGGCGAGAGTGAGAACGGCGGCCATTTTGAAAAACGCCCCCTAGTGGCTATTCGCAGTAAAATCGGAACGTCCACCTGTGTGATTTTGGAAGCTAGGACACCAAGCTACATGATTCAATCATCAAATTCTCTGCGGCTCGCATTGTATACGGGGTTGTAGGCCAGAGCCTGGACTATGTTTCACATGTGACTGTGCTTAGGCCTCTTTATAAAAAAAAAATTCTTGTTTGAGATTTTAAAAATTTCAGAAGCCAGTTTTTCAGTTGAGCTGCTCTTCACCATTTCAGTGTAATTTGTACTACTGGACATTTCTGTACAGTATATGTACTCATGCAGATACATGGCATAATTTATTTAAAACACCAAATAATTTAATTTAAAAACAGCAACTTTAGGAAAGGCATTAAGTTCATGTCACCATTTATTTATTGGAAAAGTTATTATCTAATCATAATAATACTCATAGCAGGAATCTCATCTCACTCATAAGGCTTTTTTCTCTCAACCCATAAGACCTTCAATTACACTCCTAAGCCTGTCAATTCATCTGAAGTTCCCGATAGGGGAACTTTTACCTATCATCATTCATTATTTACATAGTTACACAAATTTCTCTTGGGAAATTGGCCACAAAACACGTTTTTTCACTTGAATATATCCCACCTGTATATTTATCTGAAACAGCAAGGGCTGTAATGCATTTAATATTATAGGCCATTCAATTCCCCATCTTTCCATATGCTGACAGACCCTCTATGGCCAATATAACTACCCAGTTACCACATATTCCTATTGGCAGTTTCACAAAAACCCTGTTTTCCACATACAAATCTGGAAGCTATATATTTCTATGCCACATAGAGGCCAGTAATGCATATCATATTGCAGGCCACTAAATTCCGCATCTTTTGCCACCCTCATTCAACTTCTATGTCCAATATAACTACCCAGCTCCCACAAATTAAGTTGCGTCATGCATTTCGAAAACATCTTATTTTCCAACAACTCCACTCTCTCAGTGTTTGTAGTGCTGTAGAACCCGGTGTAGTACTTCCAAACAATCCACATTACTTCATCCAATTATAAGCTGACTGGAACCTGCAAATAACAACTGCCTTCACATTACTCGAACCAGGGAAGAACCTGGCTCTTGGTGCATTTTTGAAAACAAAAAACCCCAACGGGTGAACAGCTAGTATAAAATAAAGATACAGATAGATCATAGGTAGATAGACAGAAAGATAGATGGACAGACGGAAAGATAGATCGATGTTGACAACAGATTATGAGGTTTCCATATATTATAACTAGCAGAGTACCCGCTTAAAGAAGGGTAGAGAGTGAATGGATATTGTACTGTTTATTTACCCAATCAGGGGGTTGTGTGAATATGTCAACAGTATCTCTATAATAATACTTGTTTACAGCGAATTGAAATAAAATTGCTACTTCGAATGCCCTCCCCTTTTATGTGGAACCTGGCCTATGTTGGACAGCAGTTTCAATTGTGCCTCTACTGCTTTGCCTCAATGAGAAGCCGTCCTTAATTGTGTCCAAATTAACCTGCATTGTGTATAAATGCATGATGCAAAGTCGCAATCATCCATCCAACATATCTCCATTCTTCGCATAGCCATTTTTTTGCTTTTCATTGTAACCGTGGCGTTCTTTGGGGCCTAGAAAGTAATTATATATCTTCTGTGTTGTCCCTCTCTTGATCCCTGCAATTGTTTCTGTGAAGGTGTTCTTCATGTTGAAGTCTTCTTTCACATTTTCATAAAATATCTATCCATCTATATTTATATAGCAATATACCTGTCTGTCTATAAATACTGTTGATCTACTATATATAGGTAGAGATCTATCTAGGTATCAATGTGTCTATGTAATCTATGTATGTAGGCCTAAGCATAATGTATCTGACTATCTGTGTATCTGTGCATCTATCTCTATCGCTCTATGTTTCTATGTGTCTATCTGTGATCTGTTTCTATCTTCCTTCTTTCCGTCCTTCCTCCTTCCTTTCTATTTTCCTTTTCCCCTTCTTTCATCCCTTTCTTCATGCCTTCCTTGAAGTATTCATTCCTTACTTTCTTAATTCCTGCATTCCTTCCTTTGCGCTTTCCTCTCTTCCTTAACCCCTGCCTTATTCCCTTGTGTGAATGCTTCCTTAATTCCTAAATTTTACATTAATTATTTTTAATTGTTTCATTCATTCTTTCCTTCCTTTTGTAGTGCACATTAATAAATGTGGAAACTCGCCCTGGCTGGCTGCTGCTGTTGCTCCTGCTATGACTGCAGCAGGACAGTCAGAATTAACGGAAAACTTGACATTATAGTAAATATTCGGAAGTTTTGGTAAATTTGAAGTCATACAAACACAGTTCTGACATAGCAGGACACTGTGGTAAAATATTGTGACAGTCAGATAAGCCATAGCTGAGAACACCCGTGACAAAGGAATATGGGGAGGTGAATTTTATATATGTATATAGATTAATTAGGGGAGAATGTGAGGCTGTGAGCTCAGTGGTAGCATGCTGGGCTCCAATAACTGGGTCCACAATTTGAATGTAGCTCTTGCTGGGTCTCCTATGGCTATATGTTGCATATATGGCTGTTTCAATTATCCAACAGCATAATACGTAACTTAATTAAAAGCCCCAATCATATCCATCCATCCCATATAATATCTTGCACCATTTCAAATATATTTTTATACCATTTAACACTATTTCAATATGCGAATCTTTTTATCACTACAACCAGCGTATCTTTTTTTTAAAAAGATTTTCTTGTTAAGTACCTCATCACCAATGTACAGTGATTATTTTTGACTTGTAATTGTGCAAAATATGAAGACTGTTTTTGAAACGTGCACAGCAAAAAAACTCTGAAAATTGTATTGGCCTCCTAATTGGGATTTAAATTGTAGTTTACCAGCAACATGCAGTGGTAAAAATGCACTGTAATGAGTTGCATCAGTGGTTGCCAATGGCAGATACCATAAAATAGGACATTGGGATAAATACTATGCAATTTGGAAATCCCACATTATGTAAGGTCATCAGCGACCATTTTGGGAGTATCATACATACATGCTCCCCCCCCCCCAATAAAACATAACTTAAAACTTTTATTCTGGACTTGGAGATGATAGCCGAGCGACCAAGCAAAGCCATGTGCCAATCTTTTTTTAAGTGGTTTCGGAAGCCAACAAAAATCCCCTTTTAAAGTTATTTTTAAACTGCAGTGTCTCCTTCAAATTGTGCTGCAGTTGGTAGACTCACGTTTTGGCAATTAGATCAGTTTTAATATATATTATATTAATCACCGATCAGTTGCTTAGCTGGGTCGCTTGCCAAGTAGCATTTCAGATTCCTGTGATCGATTTTATCAAGGTCCTGGCAACTCGTGGTTATTGAAACTGTTTTACAGTACAGGGGTGTATCTAGAAATGGCCCGGGGGGGGGGCATAACTTGGGGGGGGGATATTACCCAATGCAACCAGCCTAAATATATACACAATTGCTATTACAATGAACAAAAAAAAATCAACTCCCCCTTCTCTTTTTTAGCTATTTTTAAAGGGCGGGGGGGGGGGGTTGGCACGTTGGGATGCCAATTGCAGGGTCCCTGGTTCAATTCGACTGGGTCCCTTTGACTGACGTTGGGCAGCAGCTTCTATAAATCAAATTCGTTTTATTGCTGTGTCCTCCTCTCCTAACTCATCCTATCAAGTGCATAAATACAAGACGCAAAACCGCAATCATCCATCTCCCCAGGGGCGTATCTTAGACCTGTAAGCAAGTCATAATCTCATTTTCAACTTGCTTGGACCAAATTTAGGTGCTAACTTCAGCTTGACTGAAGAATTTCAACTTCAACTTCAACTTGAGAAAATACAGCTGCTTTTCAACTCCAATATGACTTGAGAGACCTACTGCCAATTTTGACGACAATTAGATAATTTAGATTGGATTATTATTGTCAAATGTGACATGCATGTGTCAATACTTAATTCAGCAATTTTCAATTTGGTCAATGGCTAATTGCACTTCAAGAAATCGACACCTTGACCGAAGGAGAGCTGAACCCTTTCTTTTGTAATTACACCAATTAGCCTTATCATAACCTTCCAATTGCTTTTAGAACAGTGAAATCTTGTGGATTTCAGCGGCGACTTGACTTAACAAAATTGTGACTTCAACTTTCTGACTTGTGTAAATTTCGGCGACGGTCTGACTTGGCTGTAATTCAACTAACTGCGGCGGCTATTAGCGGCAGCTTACAGGTCTAGCGTATCTAGAAATGGCCTGAGGGGGGGGCCATTACATGGGTTGAATACGGGGGGCTCCGCGGCTTTTCCTATCTCTTCCATGTTAATTTTTGGCCTGAGGGAGCACCATGGCCCCCCCCCCCTAAATACGCCACTGCATCTCCCCCAAAACGCTATCTGCTGCTTATCTGCAGTGAGTACTATATACTCGGTATACAAATTGTCATGCCACTGAGTTTCAGTGAGTCAAAGTCATGTGAGGATGAGTCACTCTTTGCTTATCAGCATATTTCACAACTTACTATGCTTTTGATAGTTGTGCAAGAACGCCATGTTTCATAGATCTGTGCATGGTATCTACCATGTGCATATACATAATATATATTTATATTATTTTTTATAATGAAAATAAAAGAAAAGGAATGTGTATGATAATATGTATTGAATATGTACACTTCTCACAAAGATGCTTGAAATTATGATTATGATATTACATGGTGCCTGTTGTAAGATCAAATGTGTAAGTAAGTCAAGAAAAAAGAAGATTAAAGTGATAATAACATGCACGATTCAATAGGGTGCGGCAGTTTCAAGATGTAGATGGGTGATTTCCTACTTTCGATCCTAAATTGTATCGCTCCATTCTAGTATATTCCCTCAGCCTCCCATTGGCCCAGCTGCTATGACGCCGCCAACATGGTGTGCAGCTTCTGATTCATTCATTCCCTCTCATAGTTTTGTCTCATTCTGAGACCAGTGTGCTGCTCGAAGGGCTACAGAACACCCACAGAACACCCACAGGTGAGCAGCAATGCAGATAGATACATAGATGTAGATAGACAGATGGATATTGATTGATTGATTTGTTGATTTGTTGAAGGATTGATCTGATTTTGATTGATTGACATGTGTAGAAGATAGTTAGATTGAAAGTTAGATACATACATACATACATACATACATACATACATACATACATACATACATACATACATAAATACATACATACATACATACATACATACATACATACATACATACATACATACATAGACAGATAGATAGATGTTGATTGATTGATTTAGGCCCTATTTATTGATTTGTTGATGGGTTGATGGATGGATTTATTGATTGATTTGTTGATTGATTGATGGATTGATTGATTGGTTTATTGATTGGTTGATCTAATTTGATTGATGTACATGGGACGTGGATAGATAGATAGATAGATAGATAGATAGATAGATAGATAGATAGATAGATAGATAGATAGATAGATAGATAGATAGATAGATAATCAAGCAGGGATCCACGAAAAATGGAGTGATGGAGTGTGTGCCTGTGAACTCCACTGCACATGTCATATCCTGATATGCGGATGTATTTACACTTTGAACTCTTTTCTGTCTGGGCATGTCACGATTCTTGGAATGAATTCCTTCAGCCCACGCGAGTTGTCCAGTGTCTGCAACTGTTTTGAAATAGTTACTACGCACCTAATTCCATTAGAAACATCAGTGAAACTCAAACAGGCATTTATTTCAGTGATAAAAATCAGGATGATGTTACAGTGAACATTTTAAAAGATCAGATTATGGATCTATAAGCAGAGGTCACAGGTCTTTAGATGTGATATATGGTCCTAGAATTGTTATTGCTTACCAGATCTATGTTTTTATCAGGCCACATTGTTGAAATTGCGGTTTGCCAAATCCACAATTTACAATGTGGTTAACCAATCCCTCTTCACAATCCACTGGTGGTGAGACAAAAAAAAAAAGAAAGTGCGCTTAAGTCACTTCACCACAAAACTTGCTGAATAGGGCCTTAAAGTTACGCATTTGTACTAGCTGAAAATCACGCAGGATCGCGCATAAGTTGCAGTCATGGAACCAAGCCCATTAGCGTGCACATTGCAATGAAATAGGAACGATCTTTGCAGGGAGGAAATAAGACATAATTCAACAAATTAAACATGGTCACCCACCTGATTTAGTCAAGTAAGGCCTGTATTTCTATAATCCAGTTAGAATTTTGCATGCCAGTGCTTGCAGACCAGGTAATCAGCCTGCATAGGCAGCTGCAAATTGCCGGTCGTTTGTTTACATTTTCCACGGAGCTGCCACTGAATCCCCATTGACTTAAATTCCATAAAAAGTCATGTAACTCAACTCCAATAGCATAAGGACGATTAGGTTTTAGAAATGGGATGCTTTTGAAGCCACTGGATCTCTCCAGAGAGCTGCAAAGTCAGCCCCCTATTCCTAAAGCATGGGGGCGATAATACCTTGGTACCAGCAAGCAGGGTTTTCCTACCAAAAACACAAGAGGGCGCAGTCCACTTTAAGGCCCTATATAGCGGTTAGTTCAAAAGACTGATCACATCAGTAAAGTGACAATTTCAAAATCGCTCAGACATGACAAACTAAAGTTAGTCAAACTTTAGTCAATTGACTGAGTAATTAGTCAGCCAATATGTTAAAATTGACTGATTTAATTTGTCATGTGACTAAACTCCTTGGAAACATAGTCATAGTCCAATTGCTGATTACATTTGTCATAAGTTAGTCAATTTACTAATAACATTAACCATAAATCGGTCAAAATACTAATAGTTAATCATAAGTTGGTCAATGTACCAATTGAATTAGTCAGAACCTGAGACCTATATTCACCGTCTAACGGGGTCTAACCCCAAACGACAGTCACTGCAAAGTGGTCATCGCCCAAGTTGTTTGTTTGTTTGTTTGTGTTTTACGCCTCAGCAGCACCTTAGTGGGCTATATCGAGGCAGGCGATCGCCGTATGATGATGAGATGAGAAGACTGTGAGTCTGGTACATACCCTATTAATTCAGGGATGCCCAGGGTCTTTCAGTTGCCCCAGCATAGAACACTGGATACAACACTTCTCCATTTAATGTCCCATGGGCTCGGACTAAATTGAGTTCCGGCGTGGGATTCGAACCCACGCCCTCAGAGCCAGTGGTTGTGCAAACAAGCACTCTTAACCATTAGGCCACGGAGGAACTCTAGGTCATCGCCCAAGAAATATCAAATTAGAGAAGCCTTTCTGTGTAGAGATCTTCAATTATTACTTACAAGGGCCACTGCGGTCATCAAAACTTCCTGTCTGAAGCAAAAGTTGCTGTGGTCCCAAAAACATTTCACACAAAATTACAACCCAAATATTGAGTCCTATATATATAGTGATCAATTTGAATTTGCTACTAATGTATACCTACCTACAATCTTGGGCCTCTCAGTGCTAAACTTTACTCTTATTCAACACATTTCTTTTAGATTGCTGGCCCCACTTCATAAAAAACTGGTCTTGAATATTGATAAAGAATGCATCTACCCTCTGTGAGCACCACTAAACACCTCGCCCACCTCGCCAGTGCTGTCTACAAGCAGACTGCTCTTGCATTACCACAGATCAGAACATATGCTGTTTTGTGTTGCCACCTAGTGATTAGTGCGCTATTCCGCGAGCTCCTGTGAGCGTCCACATCATTTCAATCAGAGAAACACACACAATTTTGTCTGGAAGACACCGGGGCTGTTTCTGAGTGTGCTGATGGCCTTGTCTACTTCCTTAGAGAATGTGATTGCCGAGTCTGACTCTGGTATACATCAATGTTGATAAAAAATGTTGTGAATGTGCAATGTATTTGGAACTATTTCTTTGGAGCTCAATGCTGAAGCATACAAAAATAACTTTTCTGCCAGGTGGCAGCAGCATGCAGTTCTCATTTTCACCAGACTGTCGCCAGTGTATACTCAGTGCTAAGAATATCCAGTAGCTCAGTCTTGTTGCAGCTGGCAGGCTGAGCTCATTGCAAAGCCATCTCAATCTGAATCTGATTTTGTGTCGGCACAACTTCATGGTTGAAAACTGATGGTTTAGATGAATTAGAAAATTGTTCGTAATAAAATGAAGGATGACGAGCGAGGTTAAAAGTGATTAGTTTTAAAAACAGGAAGGGTTCTAGAGTGAGGGAAGCAAGGTGGGTCTGGGCTGGTCAAGGCTGTCAAGGTAATGGCCTAAATAATTTTTTGGTGGCAGAAAGTTCCATGCACCTATCACACCAGGGAGCAAGAAACATTAAACTTATCTAATTATTTTTATAAAATCTTGGTAGAAAATTGACCAGGGACCCAGTGCATGCATTGCATGCTATTTTCATACATTATATTAAATATATTATTCATTTTATTCCAGGTTGGGTATTACCAGTCCTCTTTCAATAGCTGGGGTAAACCGGTGTGGACCTACACCCAGCAGGAGTATAGTTACAACTACAGTGAGTATTTATATATATAGTGTACGGTCAACTAGGCGACAAGCCAACCAGGCGTCACCAATCACTTCCAACTAGGTGACACAAGTTCACAAACCACAGCCAACTAAATGACAATGCATTTCCTGCTTGAATACAATTGCAAGTGATCTGTAGCCTGGTTGGTATCTGTACTAAAATATTTGTCACCTAGCTGACCAGTATCTAGAAAAAAGTTTGTCACCTGGCTGTCCAAAAAGTATGGCCTAGTTTGTAGCAATTTGTCACCTGGTTGGTTGTCGCCTAGTTGTTGTGTTGCAGCCTGGTTGTCTGTCGCCTAGTTGACCGGCAATCATATATATAGGTCAATAATATACTAACCGAGTTAGCTATTAATTTGACAAAGCCTTTCTAAAGGCAGATTTTCATTGATGCTATATTTACACCTTACAAATTCAAACCAGGAAACTAAATTGTTTTGCATAGATGTCCTGAATAAAATGAAAATGTTCAAAACTTCCTGAGGAAAGCCCAGCCCGGGGTGGGCCTGCCACCAGCCATTTGGAACAAAGGTGTTTTTTGATGACATTTAAACTTCTTGGTTGGTTTTCTTTTTTAAAAAGGCTTCCAAAATGCTTACAGGGCACCTTTTTGTTATTTTTTTAATCTTCCTTTTTTTCCTGAAATAGTCCAAAGATCCATAATAATAATACAGGTTGGATATAGATCTATCTTTTATCTTAGTTCCCCTTTCAAAAGGACTTGATCATTCTACTTTGTATTGTCACTAAAGAGTTCTATTATTTGTCCCACCGTATTGGTCCTGTGCGTCTAGCAGTCTAGCTGTGTGTCTGCCTGTCAACAAGGTCGAGGTTGTCTCTGTTCGGGACTGTCAAGTGGCAGCAGAATGCTGACAGTCCCTGGAAAATCGAATTGGGTCAACAATAATTTGATCTGTCCAAAAGATCTGTTTTGGACAGATCACCAGATCAGGTCGCACAACAGCTGTCCATATTACTACGCCAAACTACTTTCACGAAGCATGGTTGCTGGCAAATATCCAGTCCACTGCTGTGAATGAAAATGTTTGGAAATCATGAGACAAAAAGAAAGTTTTGAAACTTTAGCATACACTTTGCCTGTGAAAGGGATGATTTTACTCATCAGAAGTTTGATGGTATTCAATCTACTTATGCCATTTAGTGCATGTTAAATTGTGGTCAGAAAAGGGTCCAAAAAGAATGCATTCTCACTTATTTACTTGTCCATACAAAGCCAATGTTTTTGCTTTTTGATATCAAAAATGCTCAATTGTATTTATTCTGTTACTTTATGGAGATTTATTAACTAGGACAACAATATAATTCACAATTTCATAAAAGTTGTGTTACACTCAGCAAAATGTCTTGTCCATGCCACAAGTGGCCCCCTCTATACTGGAAATGTATGTTAGCTATAATGTATACATCCTCCATGATAAAAAATAGTTCCAACTTATTTTGGTATTTACAAGCTGTCTGCTTAAAATTGGAGCCAACCAAAGTCAGATTAGACACTGGCAGAGTTTTTGGAAATAATCTAGACCATCACTAAATGATGGAACTGTCCTGGTTTCTTCCAAACTGTCCTGGTGTCTTCCACCGATCGAAAGTCTGTTGACCGCTCACAGGAGCTCGCAAATTTTGCACCCTAGGTGGCAGCAAATAGCGGTCAACTTGTAGACAGAGGTCGAGGGATAACGGCTGCATGCTTTCTTATGAAACTCATACGGATTTTTCCAATCACCTGAAAGTCCTGAACTGAGCGTCTCCATTACACCACCACCTTGTTTTTGCTGTTACTTCATAAACCAGTTTCTGTGCATTTTTGCGTAACTGCAAGGCTTGAACAGTGAAAGATATAGAATTGATGATATGTTATGTATTCGATTGTTATGAAATTAATGTATAAAAAGAAATTGCTTTGACTTGTTTCATACAAAGTTGTTCTCGTCTTATTGTAGAAATGGAAAACACAGCACAAAAAGCTGTAGCCTATTTTGTTGAGAGGCCCGAGGAAGAGGCGTTGTGTGTTGAACAGGCTGTTGGTCGTGGCGAGTCTGTCCTTGTGGGTGAGTATCGCAAAGGGGATTGACTGATTGATTGACTGATTGATTGATGACTGATTGATGACTGATTGATTAATTGACTGATTGATTGATGACTGATTGATTAATTGACTGATTGATTGCTGACTGATTGATTGATGATTGACTGATTGATTGACTGATTTATGAGTGACAGATTGACTGATTGATTTAAGATTGACATATTAGCGGATTGATTGACTCATTGGTGACAGATTGATTGATTGATTGACATATTAATCAGTCTATTGCTGAAATCTGATGTATTAATGTTCATTTTAGGCCCTCGGGGAAATGGCAAAACACAGATTGCGAGACATGCAGCGGAGAAGTTGAAGATGCGAAATGACGGGACTGAGACATACGAGACATACGAGGTTGATGGTTCTTCCGTGGTTCAGTTGTCGAAGCTGATAGGGCGCTGCAAAGAAGCAGAGAGCAAACCAAGTATCGTCATTCTGGATGGAATCACATGTCTCACCCAGCAACTACTGTACAGGGCAAGACAGGAAAAACCTGAAGATTGGATCTACATCATCACGACCGCAGATAGGAACACTGACGGAGATGCCCGGGTTGAAGTTCCAGGGTTGTCTCTTGATCAGTTTTCTGAACTGATCAGAAACCTCCAGCCGAAATGTCCCATGTGCGAAGAAGATTCAAAGAACTTGTGGGAAATTCTTGAAGGCAACCCACTGGAGTTATATTTAGCTGTAGAGTACATGAAATGTGTCAAAAAGCCTGTCAGTCAACTGCTGGAAAGTTTGCAAGAAGGGAGGTCATACGCACTGCCAAAGCAATGCGTCATTTTCAAGCAAGACGAGTACAAGTCTACACTTCGAGTTGCCCTAGCTAAAGATCTCGCACAGATAAAAGAGAATCTCAGTGATTGTCCTGAGGCATTTGATGCTCTTCAAGCCATGGCCTTCTTTCACAGCAAAGCCATTCCTGTAGAAGTTTTCCAAGCAGTGTTTGAAAGGAATAACTCGTATGACGTTGTTGATAATGTCCTAAGCCAGGTTCAGATGTATTCTTTGGGGAAAATCTCTTGTTACGAAAATGAACAAGAACATCAGTGCAGACGCGTGACTTTAACAAAAGCATTCCAACGTGCCCTGATATCTAGCATGGACAATGCCAGATCAGTGCTCCAGAAATCCCTTTCCCTCGCCCTCAAGGCACTACTCCACTTGTGCCACAAGGATAACCGAGTGGTCAGCGATTACAAGTCGCAGGTCAGCATCGAGCTTCACATCAGATCTGTGCTGGGGCAGAAGGTCGTTGAACCATCCATTGGCACCAGCATTCACAAAGTGTGGCTCCTGTCCTCTCTCGGCCACTACCTCATCCAAACGGACCAAGTCGCAAAGGGAGAAACTGAGTTGGAAAGAGTTTTCAAGGTCATCGAGAAAGACTTTTTGAAGAATAAGAAGCTGCTTGAGTTGACGGCAAGTGAAGTTTCTACTTTGTTTGAGCTGAGTGAACAAGAAGGTGCTAAAGCTGCGATTCAAGAATTTGTTCAAAGTTTGCGAGTGAGTGAATCAGACAAATCAAAGTGGTCTTCTAAAGCTCCCGAATTACAAAAGCACTGTAGTAATGTCACATCACTGACACCCGAGTTGCATGAAAAGTTGGTAGACGGCCATTGTGCCTACGACGTTGAGAAGGTGGTGCCATATTTTCTCGCAGAATTGGTTGCTACTGCCCTCTACACTTACGGTAGGATATTCCTGTACAACTGCCTGGACATGGAGCGCAAGAGAAAAGCACTGCAAGTGTCCAAAATGATCTGTGAGGAAATCGAGCGCAAGCATGAGGGAGTGAAACTTATGCACTCAGAGCTGGTCGACCGCAATGGTTTACTTTGCTTCAAACTGAAAACTCCTGAAAATGAGAGCAAGACCCAAGCGCACATGGAACAAGATGCTAAAGAGGCCGATTCTGGGTATGACGACATTCTCAACAAATCATGCGATCGGTATGAATTTGGTTTGCTGAAATGTATTCGCAATGAACAGTACCATAAACTGGTCTGCTGGAGGTATAAACTCAAAGCAAATAAAATACTGTACCAAGTCAGTGTCGGTGACGCAGCGAAGCAGATTTATCGTACCAAGATCCATGATGCTATCGCGGCTATAGATAAAGTTCTGTGTGACCACGCCTCCCCAACAGGAAACTTGCAGAGGAACACTTCCATTCAAACGGAAATTGCAAGAGCTCTGTTGATGCTGGGGGAGGACAGCGCTTTGCAGAAGGCGTACGATCGGTTCACGTCTGTGTGCAAAACTGAGAGCCAATGTGCAAAACTGAACTACCCATGGATGGAAGCACTTGAAGGGATGCTCGACCTGGTCAGAATCCGCCAGGAGAAGAACAAAGAGGTTGCCGTAAGAATTGCCAAACACGCCAAGAAGGAGATCAGTGAGTACATCAGGCGCTCTGGCGACTTGGGAGATTACGAGGAGAAGAAATTAGATGCTCAGAAATTACTTGCAGATGTCAAAGACCTCTTGGCCAAGTTGGGAGGGACTAAAAAGGGCCGTGGTGCAAATAATGCATGTCAAGACAATTCAGTTTGTGGCTCCTTGCCCTGCTCCCTCGACTCCTTCAGCTCTGATATCTTCGTTGGCCTCAATTCCGGCCAGGTCGAACATGTTTCAAACTAAGAATAATTTTTGCGGGGACAGGAAAGAACTCGGAATACAAAAACTTTCAATGTTTGAGGTGTGCAATGTTGATGTAAAAGAGATAATTGAGAAATGACCAACCACGATATTGAACTTTTGTGAAGGTGGAAAGAAAGTTAGATGCTTGCTGGAATTAGTCGTATGACAACACACAATTTACGTGTAACTTACTAGACTGCGGTCATTATATTATGTTGTTCAGTATTATTCACAGTGATATATCTTATTTCGTTACATGGTTTCTATTTATGTGCAATTGTTGTTATGCTTTGTTTAACATAGTATTTTAGTTTTATAGATAGAGAATTTGAGGTGGTAGAGCCACTCAAATCTTTAATTCTTCCGTATATTACTTTCGGAGTACGAGTGATAAAGAAAATGCTCCTTGTGAGGTCGTGTCCCTACACTTGCCATGCTATAGTTGATGACTCAAATCTAGAAATTCAGGTCATATCATATACCTGTAATGTTATCAAGTGAATGAGTCCTACCACTCACTAGTAAGGTCATATGTCTCCTGATGACAAATTGACCACTCCTTTCAATGTAAAACATAGGGCCTGTAATGACGTCATTGATGTTTGTAAATGTAAGAATGCCTTGTCCTGAACATTGAGATTAGTTGTGCAATTGTGACTTACGGGTAATTACTATTTTGGCACAATGAATGTTTTCTGTCTTCGAGTTATTTGTCTCACCTTAATTATAAGTGAAGAATAAAAATTGAGTCTGTGGCCTCAAGGTGAACGAAAATATTTAAATTGATATATATATTGTTTTGAGATTCAGCCTCACTAACTGTATGTTGCTCTCTCATTTATTTATTGTTAACTAAGGTACCTGTTCTATGATTGTTGATACTCAAGAGAGCTTGAATAAAACACTCAAATTTACGTAGTTTTTTATTTCTGCGTCATAAAAATCCTTGTCATAGACACTGACGGCTTCATATAATATAATATATGATATAATATAGTATGATTTTATACATAGCGCCCATTCTAGTTAAATCTGCTCACCAGCGCTCACCATACTAACCGGAAATCATACTGGTCTATCATTATAGTGTTAACCTCTGGACATGGCCGGACCGGGTTCGAACACTGAACCTCTTCATGGTCGGGCAACAATTTAACAATTTCTCGGGAGATCTTTGATTGTGACATTGCACTTTGATGTTCTGGTGATACTGTGTCAGTGTCTCTGTTGGGAAATGGAAATATCCCTAACATGGAGTATAAGGTGGCAGAGAGGAGCATTGGCGGCTTCGGAGGCTTCGATTGGGGACAGCGACTCCGCCGAGTGTTCAGATCGGTGTGTGAGCATGCCCTTTTTTTTTTACAGGAATGACATCAGTAGCAGCAATCTAGACCCTATGTTCCCTTTACTACAGCCCTTTAGAGAGTTTACTAGTGCATCCCTGAGGGAGTATCTTCAATTCAACACACTCTTCTCCATAAAGCTCCCATCGCTTTTACAACTTCTAAATCTGAGAAGTGTCATAAAAGGAGTATTCAATTTAAATGTGCCAGAATACCCAAAATTGTGTCGCTATATATTTCCGTCAACGTAAGTCTATGGTATTTTTTAAAATACAATAACAAAGGACAAGTGCACATATTTTTATGAATCACCTCTTGATGCATATGGTCTAAAACGACATCGATTATAATATGTCTGCACTCTTTCACGCAAGATATATAGTGCATGATGTCACTATATTGATCTGTTACTAAATAATAATCTACGTAACGGATACATTATCAGCTGTTTACATTATAAAACAACAAATTTTCCACTTATCGTGTGAGTCATTCCAACTTTCCATGAGCTATTTTCATGTTCGCTCTGACGTTATGGTCTTGCTTGACTGCTTCACAAGACAAACAGTGGAAATCAACCAGGCATCAAGTCAAAACTACGGAGGCCTGAGCTTTCTGCATGAACTATTCAGGATAAATGGCTATTTACTCAGTATTTCAGGTCACAATTTATTGTATTGTTACACCAAGGGACAGCACCGTTATATCACAATGCCATCTGGTGTAAAGTGACAAATTCAGACCGTATCAATTGAAGCACCTTAAAGATATACGCAGAACTAGAGTTTCCAATGAGAGCGAGAGTTCTCGAGAAGTCTCGAGATCAGCAATGACTCAGCATTTTCTCGTCTCGCCGAGCGAGTCTCGAGAATTGAAGTGTTGATCATTGTTTGACATGGTGTTCATGTGTTTATGTTTATAACGGTTAGAAAGCATTGGATTGTTGTTTTGTTTTGCTTGATATTATTGTTATTGTGTACTTGCTCCATTGTTCAATTTAAATATCTGTTGATGATAATCCCCATTGTATACCTGATAAATGCTGAAGTTGCTACTTGTACAAATGTTTTAAAATTGTATTATATCCGGATGTTTAGCTGTGATTTATAGAAACAAAACACACAGATTAACATTAAAACTATAAAAGATATCATAAAAGCCAAAAAATGTGATCCATTGTAAGATTAAATCTCTCTTGTTTTATCATTGTGCCAATGGCAGGACAGTGTCCTAGATTTCTCGAGGAATTCTCGATTCTCGTGCACTAGACCATGTCATTCTCGAGAGGTGTCGATCGAGACTCATTGGAAACACTACGCAGAACAGACTGACAGTCTCTCTTTATCGAACAGCTTCAGCTGGAGGAGACTGATGGTTTCCAAGGACCCAATTCCATGCATGAGTAAATCCACTTATTTGCCATGCAAAATCCGGCTGTGTTTTTGACATTGTATTAATGACAGCTTCAAATCAAACAAACCATTTAATACAGACAGCTTTGAGTAACTCAGTGTTTACCTTTAACATTTATGTTGCCGACATACATCCTTAACCAAACACACAATGTTATATAAACAACCTCAACTTCCAGCTGAGAATGCTTGATAATCTTATAACGTCGCTTGCTTTCTCATAACGTCGCTTGCTGCATCTGAATTCTGGCAGAGTCTTATGTGGCTGACGCCACTTACAAGTAGATCAAGCCATTGGGTAGCATGCACACTGAGGATGTGAGTTTACAATGACCATTTATATTGAAAGATTAAGTAAATTGTATATAGACCTGCATGGATAAAATTCATATTGTGAAATAGATTAAGGGTTGTTTTTCAATCGGGGTACGCTTTGGAAAGTCACACGAGATCCAAAATACCAGAAATACCATGCATATATGTGGAAAAAACATTACACAGAATGATTAAACATGCTGAGACGGACCTACAGTAGTGAAAAAATGATTCAAATCGGTTGATAACTGCCCGAAAAAAATTTATTTGTGTCATTTTGACCAAAATTGACTGTCTGATTTGCAAATTAGGCAAATATCGCTTCAGATTTTTCAGTCCTGACCTAACAGTAAGTTTAAACCAATGTGAATATGCTTTCAACATGGTCCCAAGAGTTCAATGTTAGAATTACATGCAACAACTATGATTAGTCTCTTCATAATCCTGCATTGAATACTTAAAGGTCACTTCCGTCAAATATTGTCCTCTCCGAAATTGGGTCGGCTAAAACAGTGATAACATCAAATTAAGAGTATTTTTATTTTACAGAAATACTCCTTCAATAGATTAGACAACCTTTTTTTAAGTTTTTCACTTTAGTTGTATCAGCTGCGCGATACTCGTAGCGCCGAAAACAGCTTTCCGTCAAATCTTGTCCTCTCCGAATAATGAGAAAAAATGGCTGTTATTTCCTAATAAAAGGATTTACCTGACTTTTGAGACTTTGAAATTGTAGTGCTAATATGTTTTGAGACACCGACAAAGCACATCTCACTAACACTAATGCTTATGCCAAATTGAGCCTGTCAAATGTCATTGTCCTCTCCGAACCAAAAGTTGGTTTTTTGGTGGTATCATATAAAAATGGCATGTTCTTGCTAATTGCTGTCCCTAGCCATTAATATTTATTATGTGCACACTATTAAGCAATGTAATTTGTCATTTTGAGTTATTTTTAAAAAAATGCTCAAGTGCCACCTCCTGTGAACTCTTCAGAACATGGTTGATATACATTTTTCTTTTTCAATTGCTTAAAGAGAGATTTAAATACCCCCACTACATTGCGATGTTCTCATGGTTGTTTTGCCTTCTTATTTCCTTTATAGTTAGGTCATTCAAATTAATTCAATCACTACCTGGTACACCCTGACATATGAATGAAGCCGTTCTACTCTTTATGGGCAGAGAGGACAAATGTTCGACAAGAAAAGCAATTGTAGTTTTCTGCTTGTCTTTGCCTTAAACGATATTGCTCCGTTAACTGGATAGACACTAATGAGAAATGTTCAAGTTATATAATAAGTGCCATTAATGTGTCGGAATGAACAGGCAATGCATATTAGGGTGGTCCACATTCCTATGGGAAAAATCAAATCTCCAAAAACCCCCAATTTGAAAGTAGAAACTGATGACCACATAAGTAAAAGAGACACATGCAAAATTTCAGCCAAATCGGTTAATACTTAGAGGTGGCACAAAGCCCCTGAAGTTTATCATGTAATTTCCCATTCGCGGAACTGAAAAAATGGTCAATTTCCCAGATCTTTCTCCGAAGTAAATATTTTTTTGCGGTTTTTAAGTATATGATAAAGTTGGCATGGCAAAGTAATATCTGGGGGTTATTTTGGATTTATTGTTCATAGTAAGTGAAATATTTGCCTGTTTTGATGAAAAAATGCTTGAAAATTGACCTATATAATATCTATGCTGACCTTCCATAAAACTTTTGAAGTCAGAAAGAATATCAGGACTAGATTGGGCATCCTTGACATACTAAAAAAAAGGTTATTTTATCAAAATAATTGGCCATTTAGCAAGATTTTGAAATACCGATGATTTTGAGGTCTGCTGCAGGGCAATCACATGTTAAACTTCAACGGCTTTGTGCCACCTCTAAATATTAATTGATTTTGCTGAAATTTTTACTAAATATCTTCTATCGATATAAGATCACAATGCAAGATTCAAATCAGAGAAATTTAGAAGAAAGTGTTTTTGGACCACCCTAATGCATATGTAATATACGTCTCACAAATTTCTGGAGAAATGACAACTCTATAGTACCAATAAGAACTATTGTATTTGCCATCATATAAAGCTTTTATTACAATTAAGAAAACAAAACGGTATCCTCAGTCTCCTAATTCTTTGACGAAAATTGTGTTTCAAGGTCTGATTCATCCGTAACTGTGAGAAGTATACCACAGAGACTTTGTATTATAAACATTGCCATGTCAATATAAGTGTCCTCTCCGAATGAATTTATGTTGTCGTATTTGTTAAATTCAGCGGGTCATACCGTGACTATCAGTATGAATAAACTGTTGAAATTTGGTGGAGTTGTTCTAATTTTTCTTGCAGACCAGTCAGTCTGTGAAAATGTTGGGTCAGTGGCAAATAGGAGTTGCTATGTAGAAGATATAGTATTGTTATCGGAAAATTGGTTACCACAATGTTTGTTTTTCTTTGTATAGACAAAGTGCTTGGTTAAAATTAAGTAAGTAAAATCATTTTTCATTGCCATATATGTCTATCTACCAACTCAACGTAAGCCCGTACAACTGGAAACGCCATAAACCGGTAATAGAGGGATGGGCATGATAGTTGTTTTTGGTCAAATTTATCAACACCACAACACAAAATGTCAAATTAAAAAAAATTCAGAATACTTGTAGCCCTAAAATTTGCAGAAATTCAAAGCAAGATATATTGCAATAGAAAAAAGTTAATTTGGTGAAAAAAAAGACCCTTATTTTTGACCCCCTTGAGACAAAACCACGTACCCCGATTGAAAAACAACCCTTAAAGACTCTGTTTGCAGAGTGTATGCAGAGAGTCGCAGATATAAAAGACATAGATATATAGATTTCAGTCGTATCTTACATATTCTAACTGATAAATTAATTTAATTATGCAAATGATATGGCATCGTTTGGAAATGTTCATCTTGACGACATGTCAACAAATTCAGCAGATGTTTTTCTACTGACTTCATGAAATATTTTGGGTCTTGTGACATTTTGTTGACTAAAGCAGTTTAGACTCTGTCGTTATCTTCTACTATGAACTGTGACAATAGGTCTGTCTCCAACTGGGGATTGTGGCAGTGATTCTCACCAGGCTGACGCAGTCACTCTTTGTCGAACAGCTTCAGTTGGTGGAGACTGATGGTTTTCAATGACCCAATTCCATATGCTTGAGAAAATCCAGTTCTTTGCTGGGTAAAATCAGTCGGTGTTTTTATTACACTTACATTATTAACAGCTTAAAATCAAACAAACATTGTTATATAAACAGCTTTAAGCAAATCAATGCATGCTTTTGACATTAATGTTGCGGACACCTCAAAACAAGCACAAACTGTTTATAAACAACCTTCAAGTATCTGTTCAATTGCGAGCTGAGAATACTTGCTCATCCACTTGGGCAATTGCTTTCTCATTTCGTTGCTTGCTGTATGTGAATTCTGGCTGAATCTTTATGCCTTACAGCACTCAGAAGTAGGTCAAGCAATTGGCTATCATATGCCCAGAGGATGCCAGCTAAGGGTGACCATAGATATTATTGTTAACAGATTAAGTAAATTATAAAACTCAATGGGAGTGTGGTTCTTTTAATTTTGGCGATTTCTAAAAAAGAACATAACTGCATAATAATTTAGAAAGCAATCACTGCAGATTATGCAAGATGTCATAACAATGATGAACTAAATCCACAAATAACGCTTTAATAAAACGGCAAAATGACATATGATATATGATTTTCAGTACATGCATATAACCTATGTGAATGAAATACAGTAGTTTGGCAACAGAAAAGTCATTTTCAAGAAGGCGGGTTGAACAGTGGGTCCCTCTGTCGTTCTATAATTTGGTAGTTTGCTTTAAATCCAGTAGATGTCACTGATGAGTCACTCCTGAATAAGACGAACAAGGCGTTGCCTGAAAGTATACCAAATCAAAAAGCGATTGTTTTGGCTCAGTGAGAATACATTTAAAATGTTTTGGAAGTACAAGTCTTCTGCTAAAATTTTCTTACTGGAGTTGAAACATATGTTTCTTTTGCAGGTGTGTGTAGGAGTGCATAATATTATTGGGTCGAACATTTTTGGGGGCAGTGCAAATTTTGAAATCTATACTAAATAACTTTTCAAACGAAATCGTCTGGAGACCACAAATTATCAATCATATTGTGATCATAAGGCTGAATTATTTAGCATTTTTTGCCCAAATCTTAGTGTTTCATTGATTGCCATTCAACTAGGTGACATTCAACCAGGCATCCTCACTTCCAACTAGGCGACAACCAACAAGGAAACAGCCCACTACCAGCCAGGCGACATGTCTTGACCAGCCAGGCGACATGTCTCGATCAGCCAGGCGACAAAAAGTACCAATTGGGTGACAGATATTTTATGTGGCATACCAACTATGTGACAGAAATTGCCGATCTATGCAAAAAAAAAACTCCTTAGAGCGACTGGCCAACAGACTTCTCAACCAACCTCAGCTCTACAGGAAGTTTACAAGTTCAAGTGACAAATTTAACACCAGGAGACTCACAGAATGTTTTGCTTCTAGGTCTTAATATTTGTTTAGAATGATAAATTTATGTAAATACCTCCATTTGTGACTGATATTAAAACTGTTGCTGTTGTCAGTTCAGTTTGACTTTGGACTGATGGAGTTTAATGGGCTCCTAGGCTATCTGGTGGGTGGCAAAACATTGCAAAGTGAGCGATAATCACCACCTAATCAAGGAAAAATCTGGTCACTTGAACCACCCAGTAAAAATAGTTTGTTGGCCTGTAAAAGAGCTTTTTTCCCAGTTCAAAGTCTGTTGCCGGATCTGGATGGAACTACTCTGTGGATGGAAGTTATAAGTGTTCTGTAAATTTTTTTTAAGCCAAGTTGGTAGTGGCATGGTATTGCCTTGTCCACAGTCGCCTAGATGACTACAAACCATCCATGATTATAGTGTTTCAATGTTTATAATCCTACCAACCTTTATAAAGTAAACCTTCCTGCTTTGGTGCTTTCAGATATGTCGATCCCATCTGACCACAGTATTGATCAAACAGAGTCCAATTTTTATGATAAATCTCCAGTGCATCATAATTGCAGCTGCCGGAACCTTGTTCAATGTCGAATGCAGAAAATTTCAGGTCAATCCACTGAAAATGGCAATAATACATTGGAAAGGAGCTTCAAGGACTCCTCGCTACTTTCAGGGAGAATTTCGTCTCCCTGGATAATAACATCAAAACAAGTCGAAAATTTATGACGAATGTGCTATGTCCAAAGGATGGTACAACATTACAGAAGAGAAGAAGAGAAAGGGCATGTTCACCATAAATGTGAAATTTTGAATGTAAGAAGCATATTTAGAGAGTTGTGAAGTATGACTAAGATCCTTGGACTCATCTAAATTATATTTTGGTATGCATTTTGAATTTGAGTCGTTATTCACACAAGTGCGAGTGATATTTTTAAGTAGCGCCCTGGCACGTGTTTTTTTAATTTTTTTTATCACCTGGTTTTAACTCAGTGTTTTAGTTATAACGACTTATTGGACAATATTAAACTTAAATACACTTTTACTGGCCCCCTTTGAAGCCCTTCCACTTACTGTGTCATCAGGAGTGTCCAAGGCCCAAGTACAGTTCTGATTATTGCTGTAGTAAGATCCACTTCTGTTTGATAGAGGAACACCAAATGTTTCAGAGGGACGAGGATGAATCACTCTGGAACACTCGAGGACGCGCGATGGAGCCGGTCCAACTGAGGGTGGTGAGGTTGTTTGTATGGAGATGCAGTTTTGCCCAGGAGGGGACTGGGGGGTATGGACTTCAGATTGAAAGCCTATCACTGAAAATAAGGAAACATATTCTGAATTTCTAATGATTACAGAAACATGTCATTATGTAAGTTTTTTCAAGTATACGGTACAGATTCAGTCAAATTCAAAAATTAGTGAAATTCAATTAATCACTGAACATCTATTTTTTAAGAATTATCAACTTGTCAAATCTGAGCACAATATTCCAATAAGTTATGAGAAATATAGGTCAGGGACCTAAAATTTGGCATAATGATGAAATAGAACCCGCGCTCTGATAACGGAATGAGCGAGACCATTGAAATGCATAGGCCGCTACCCATTCCGTCAGCAGTGAGGGGCTTATTTCATTATTAGCCTTTGCCCAAAATTTTACATTTGGAGTTTTCAGTGTCACTGAGGGAACTTTTAAACAATTAGATTATCGGAATGGTCCTTATCTTCTCAACTTAAAAGAAAAGTTGAACGAGCACAAACCTCTTGTGAAGTATTCAGCTTCAAATCCTTGGTAGTTGTTACTGCTATCAGAAGAAAACATGACTCTTATTTGTGGTCCATGTGAAACATAAGTGTGGTGTGGATAGTTTAGACAATTAGCACCAGTTCCACAAAGTTTAGATGTGGTGCCATCTGCAGGATGATTTGATGTGTCCGTTGTTACCCTCACATAATCATAATCACAACTTGAATGGTGCTCTGTCGCGAAGAAGGTGAATCGCAGAACGATAACCTTGACAAATAAACGTAACATTGAAAAATTATGAAATTTGCGGTCTCTTAAATATGGCATTGTGTAAAAACATCTGACAAGTTGTCAATACATCTCATTAAGAAGCATTATCAAAAGAATTTTTCAAACTTTGGTTGAAATTTGGATTAGTAACATGACACTGATTACTACCTCACCTGATTTGGAAAATCAGTTATTAAAGTCCATTCACAGTTCGTATTTTCTGGATATTGGGCATTTTCCCCATCGTCAAAACCCGGTGAAGAAAAGTAGACCATTTCCGAAGTGGCAGTCAGTACCCCACCACATGCAACTGTAAAGGAAAAGGGGTAAAGTTGATATATTTATGTTTCAGTCTAGAGCTAATGTAACCCTAAATGCTGCACTTTATGTTTGGGTCAAAATTGTAACTATTGCAGGAAGTGAAGATCCTTACCATCTTCCTCTTGCTGTTCAGGAGAGATGACTTCATCGTTTGCACATATGAGGTTCATCTCATATCTTGGTACATGGGCCAACAGCGGAAGGATGGTTGGTGCAGGCTCAGTGGTGGAGGCAGACGTAGAAGTAGAAGCAGTAGAAAAAGTAGTAGAAGAACTAGTAGTTGGTGAAGTAGTGGAAGAAATAGTAGTAGAGGTAGTTGGGGAAGAGGTAGAAGTAGTAGCAGTGGAAGTAGTAGTAGAAACAGTAGTTGTAGTAGGAGCAGTAGTAGAAGTTGAAGCAGTTGGGGAAGTAGTAGTAGAAGTAGTTGTAGTAGAAGCAGTAATAGGAGAAGTATTAGTAGTAGCAATAGTAGGAGAAGTAGTGGGAGAAGTAGAAGTAGTGGGAGAAGTAGAAGTAGTGGGAGAAGTAGAAGTAGTTGAAGTAGTTGAAGTAATAGAAGTTGTAGGAGTAGTAGTGGAAGAAATAGTAGTGGGGGTAGTTGGAGAAGTAGTGGCAGAAGTAGAATTAGGGAGAGAAGTGGTAGTAAAAGCAGTTGTGCTGGAAGAAGTAGAGGTGGAAGTAGTAGTATAAGTTGTGGTGGAAGGAGTGGTGGGAGAAGTAGTTTGAGAAGTAGGAGTGGAAATTGTTTGAGTAGTAGTTGAAGAAGTAGTTGGAGAAGTGGCAGTAGTAGTATTAGTAGAAATAGTTGGAGAAGTAGTTGGTCCAGTTGCGCTTGTAGTTTTACTGGAAGTGGAAAAAATAGGTGTGGTAAGAGAAGTTTCGAAGACAGAATTAGTTGATGTGGCAGGATCATCAAGAATGCCAGTTGACACAACTGGGGCTGAATCCACGTTTGCTGCTTCTGACTCTACAAGGGAATTCACCATTGAAGAAGAAGTCTCAAAAGTCAAATCTGTCGTAGATTCTTGCATCGATGCTGAATTCATTGCACCTGTTTCAGGAGTTGTGAAGAACAAGGTGGTGTCCGTATCAAACAAGTTTTCCAGAGATGTTTCAAAATTGTAATCAGCAGTTGTTGTGTCATGGAAGGTTGGCAAAGATGAGATTTCTGTCTCTGAAAAGGGGGACGTCTGCTTTCCTATTGAATCATCACTTGTTTCTGAGCCTTGGAATTCATCCTCAAGTGGTCCTGGTGAGCCTTCTGGTATGCCTGTGATGAACGATTGATCTATTGAAGATATAGATGACTTCAAATTTGGTTGTGATTGTGTTGATAACTCGTGTAAGCTCATTGATTTATTGGGGGTTATCATAAATTCAGGCCTAGAAGTTAAGTCTAACCCTGATGTTGTTGATGAATCTGCAATAGATGTTGACATGAAAATATCCTCGTCCGGGGATGATGATTTTGATGGTTGATCTGTTTCTTTTTCAGGGGTTTGGTGTTGGTTGGATACTTTGGTGAGCATCTGATCATCAGAGGTGGACTGATGTGAAGCACTAGTTGTTTGTGAAGTCACAATTTCAGTGACATCATTGGACAAAGTGGAGTGCTCTTGTGAAAATTCCTCTCTTGTTTCTGAATCTGTATTGACCGTTGAATCAATATTTTCTGTTGTTATTTCTGTGTATGAATCTGACAAAAATCCTGTCACAGATCCATCTGAAGAGGATTCCACACCGCTCAATGTGTTTGTCTCTGAAGCACTGCTTCCACCAAACATAATTGAATTGGGACTAATTGTGCTGTCAACGAATGCCTCGGTGTTCTTTTCCGTCGTCAACCAGACATCGCTCAGTGATGGTACAATTTTCAATGGACCTGTCCTTGTCTTTGATGTTGAACTACTTGCATCTGTTAACGTCTCAGCTGTTGATGATGAAGATGGTGATGATGATGATGATAAGACAGATGTCACATGGCCGGTAATACCCATCGACAAATGCTCCAGGCTATCAGCACCGCTTGACGAACCATGGCTAGACAAATCACTGCGATCTGTTATTCCTTCGGCTTTGATGGTTGTGTCTTCATGGTCGTTTGTTTTGTTGATGTTACCTTCGTCAGTTGTGGGAGTCAACAAAGGTCTTTTTGAAGTTAAGGCTTCTTTTGAAACCGCCAAATCTGCTGATCTTCGCCTTCTGCGATAAGGTCTTTGGTAGGATTGAAGCCAATTTTCTGAAAATAAAGTGAGGCAGAAGCGTTATTCTCACTGGCCCAGAGCATCAAACAGTGTCCCATGCAGAACTCAGATATTGTTTGCAGTAAAAATACTCAAATGGATCAAGAACAACAAAAAAGACAACATAATTACGATCATTAATTCTTGTGCATGTGACTATAGCTACTTGATGGCATACAGCATTTGTTAATGAAATTAAATTATAACTGAACTTAAGAATTGTCTTAGCGAAAATCGTATGGAATAAAATCAGTTATTTCATGCAATACATTTAAGTTACCATTTACAAAAGTAATATTGGCGTCAAACCCTCTAAATGTGACCGTTATGTCTGTCTTGAAGATTACAATCATGGTTCGGCTTCTTCCCAAGACGTGAGAAGATGGAAAATTACTACAACTTGGAGAAGTTCCACAAAAAACCCCGAGGGAGCCACTGGAGTCTTCCACCTCAACCTGAAAAGTGGTTGGAGATATTGAAGCATTAAAGGTAAGCAGTTGTTTAGGTGTATGTTCCATTTATGTAACATATAAAATATATATAAAATTATGATCAGTCATTATGCAACTGTATATAGAAGATATGGAGACTCGGAATTTATGGGGTTTTATCATCCACAAAAACATTTGGTGACTGAAGCAAACAAACGTTGCAAGAAAACTATGATATCACATTTGCAAAATAATCCTTACTTGACTTTTTAGTTATATAATATATTTGAAGATAAGCTAATCAGAGCCGATTTCACCAACAATGCTGAGACCAGGCTTTAGGTTAAACCTGGTCTTAAGTATATTCCTTATTAGGAGGTGCTGCCATTTTATCACTGAAATTGACCCTATAGTTTAATTTGGAACTAAGTCCAGGTCTGAGGCTAAGACCTGGCTTAAATTTTTAGGTGAAATTTGGCCAAAAAGTCTTATTTATGATGTGGAGGTTCCAACTCTCAATCTTAATATGTGCATTTGTGTACAGTTTTTAAAATACTCTTACCTTGTCAAAAGAACAAAATTTCTGAGGTTCAATGGAGAAATAAGTAAATGTAAGAAGAGGTCTCTGTGAAAAAAAAAACAACATTTTTTGCATTATACTATTTCTCATGGAATTACAGCAGTGTTGCACATCCGATTTTTAGAGTGGGACATGTCTTGCTTTGAATAATGTATGACTCCAAGGCATATACAGTGAGGAAAATAAGTATTTCACCCCCTACCATATTTTCTATTTTGGCCACTTGCGCTTGCTCCAAAACTCTGAAATTTCTCAGGTAGATCTGGTTTAGTACTAGAAGGCAGGTAATGCACACAAGTTCAGTGGAAAAAAGCATTATGTAATATATTTGCGTAATAATATCAATCGGAAATAAGTATTTGACCCCTTCATTTGCAAAGGGTTTTTTGCCAGACTTTTACACAAGTAACAATTGGAAAACTAACATAACTGAAATTTATTCTGAAAGCAGTTTGCAACTCTGCCAGAAGGAGGTAATGACCATACAGCATGTTGCAGTGGACCGAGATGATGCAGTGCCGTCCTCTGTCCTCTGAATAATAATGCCAAAGCTTGCTTAGAATTTTCAATTGATAATCTGAAACTATTTTCTTTCGCTCAATGATTGTTGGTTAATCTAGGACATTCTAAAATGATTTTCAACTGACGGACACCCGTGTAGGTGAGATTATAGTGGCACTGCCGATCGGCATGGTCCAGTTGTAATTTTGTCCTTTGTTTATTTACATACAATGGCATCAATTCTTGAAATTTTCATCCCTAGATCATTACATAGGGTCTGAGTATCGAGACCAGATTAGTATCATTAAAAAATCTTGTCTCTAGTGTCTTGGAATATTTATATTTTAATTGTGAATCTTTAAAATGATAAAATTACCAAAAAATTGTGGGAGATGTAATTAAAGGCATTAAAAACTAAATGCAATTTGGGAAAACAATTAAAATAGGTTTGGATTGCAATAAATTTCAGTTATGTTAGTTTTCCGAGTGTTACTTGAGTAAAAATCTGGCAATAAACCCTTTGCAAACGAAGGGGTCAAATACTTATTTCCGAAGACTATATATTGGGATTATTATGCAAATATATTACATAATGCTCTTTTCACTTAATTTCCTTCTAATGTTGGACCAGACCTACCTGAGAAATTTCAGAGTTTTGGAGCAAGCGCAAGTGGCCAAAAGAGAAAATATGGTAGGGGGTCAAATACTTATTTTCCTCACTGTAAATATGGCAATATGATAATTGTTATTTTTAAGATATTTGGTGTTTTTCATAATAAAAGAATAATCACCATATAAATAGGTGCGGTGATATTCCAAGTGATATGCTCCTCATCGTCATAGTAACCGTTTCCCAAACGAGGTGATGATATCCCAGTTTCTTGTTCTATCCCATATCTCAGAGCTGCATCAATGCGCAAAAAAAAATAACGGCAGATTACTACATATTTCAGGGAGAGCATTTCAGATTATACTTCTTTCAATTAGCCCTACTGATCAATGATGTAATCGGGTAAATGGTGTATTCAGATATATTCATGTAATGGCACTGAAGACAGCTGTAAGTAACATCACCTTTTATGTGTAAACAAGTCCAATTGTGCAGCATACGTAAAATGTACGAAGCTCTTTCTTGCGTACGTAAATTGTCGTATGGATTTCATACATATTAAGTTGGTTTTGGGCACTTTAACTTGATATTTTGCTGATTCCTTTTTAGATATATAGGCCAATGTAAGGTCGAAACTTAAACCATTTGTGATAACCGTATTGCACCAAAATGGTCAAAGTAACTGAAAAAAAACCTGTGTGAAATTTTTATAAATTCGTACGAAAATGTACGTGTATACTATGGATCGGCTCTTTTTTGTGAGTTTCGTGCGTAGAATTTAGGTACGTAATTCGTACGCTGCACAATTACTAGTGTATCATATGCTTGTGCCACAGACAAACAGAATTTACATCTTATTCTGTTTCACTATTTGGCAAATAACCGTTCAATCAACAGAATGAATGTTTTCCATAATTAAGTGAGTTTAATTGATTCTGAAGCCTTTATTACTTGAGGAGAGTCCTGCATTGCTTGATTTGTAGACATAACAAGATTTTTTCACGACATGAATTACTGTTTGTTTACATTTTTGAAGAAATATATCTTCATAAATTGAGCTTAGAATGACAGTTAAGTAAATTTCTGTTAGAATAGGTTTAATATGATTCTAATCTTTCTTTTGGATATTGTTTCATTTTGGCAACATACTAGCTTTAACTCCACTTCCAGAAGAATCTGCTTTCGCCTTTGTGAATTAATTGCACATTGAAGCAAAGATATGGAAACATTCTCGTTACCTGATCTCTTTGATCTCCGGTGTGAGTGGGGTGACTTGTCAATCTGGAAAAGGAAATCGAAATGAACCCAGAATAGCACCATCGTTGTTTGGGGTGTCTGTCATGAAATATCTTAAGAAGTAGGTTTGTTTTATTTTTGTTTTTTCCCTGATTTCTGTTTTCCTTTTGATATTTTGTAAACTAGTAATTACAAGATTTATTTTCGATGTAAGTATGAATCGTATATTGTGTTGAAGATTAAGTTTTTTTTGGAGTAATCTCACTTTTTTGGTATTTTCAAACTTTTGGACGGTATATATAGTTCAACTTGTACCTTCACTGTAAAACCAGCTGCGTCAATTTTAAGGCAGTTACGATTATGAATTGTTTTTACGGTACTTTGCCAATTGTGCAGCGTACGTAAAAGTACGAAGCTCTTTCTTCCGTATTTTGTACGTAAATTGGTTGTTTTCACATATGAAATATGTACAAAAATTTACATACGTAAATTTTCGTATGGATTTCATACGTATTAAGTTGGTTTTGGGGGCTTTAACTTGATTTGTATTGCAGATTCTTTTTTAGATAGCCCAATGTAAGGTCTAAACTTAAACCATTTGTGATAACCACATTGCACTAAAATGGCCAAAGTAACAGAAAAATACCTGTGTGAAATTTTTATAAATTCATACGAAATTTGTATGAAAATGTACGTACGTACTACGGATCGGCTCTTTTTTGTGAGTTTTGCGCTTAGAATTTACGTACGCTTCACAATTACTAGTGTAGGTATCTTTTTACCCTCGGCAATGTATACATTGCCGACGGGTATTGTAGTTACTTTGGGAAAATTTGTCCGTCCGGCGGGCGGGCGGGCGGGCGGGCGGGTGGGCGGGCGGGCGTCTGGATAACGGGCGTCCCACTTGTGTATTGGGAGTAATGCTAAAACTATGGAATGTATACTTTTTATTTTTGGGACATTATTATATCTTTTATCCTAGTTGTGCCTTTTAGGGGTTTAATCCACATGAGATTAATACTTTTCTCACAATTATTGAAAAATGTGAAAAAATATTTTTTTGTGTATTGGGTGTCAAGCCAAAACTATGGCATGCATATTCATCATTTTTGGGTAAATATGGTATCTTTTATCCCAGTTGAGCCTTTCGTAGGTTTAATCCCCATGACATTAATACTTTTCTCACAATCATTGAAAAATGTGAAAAATTGTTTTTTTTTTTGTTTCTGTGACAGCTGAAAAACTGCAGTACTTTTGACACTGAAATTGGCATATTGTATATATTAAATACCCAAGATGTGTTTTTTGTGGGTCTAAATGCTCTGAAAAAGTTGAACGGACGACAATTTACCAAAAATATGAAGAAATACTGTAATTTTAAACTTGTATGATTCAGTAAATTTTGAAGTTAAATCTATGAAATTTTCCACTTAGGTGTCTAACTTATGCCTCTTTAAACATCTCTAATCAGTTGGAATGTTGGTCCTATGAATTTTTATAAAAACCCAAAAATTCGAAAAAATGCCAATTTTCCAACATTTCTACCTGAAAAGCCAAATGGTAAAAGGTAAGTTAGTTAACTTTAGGTCTTATTGTAGTTAGACACACTGTTGACTAATATTCACAGCCATTGCATGAGTTGTTGCAATTTTTTCCATTGAAATGTATGATTGAAAAAAGGCAAAAAATCATTAAAATGTCTATTTACTCTCCATTTCCTTCTGATGTCATACCAGTCGTTGACATTTTTTTGTCAAAATAAACCTGACATGTTTCACATCATCATCATGCTGATTTTGAACAATATGAAAACTTTTATTCACAGCATAGGTCAATATTAACAAAATTAGATAAATATTAAGGATTTTCAGATAATCATATATATCAGTAAATATTGGCCCTGGTCAATCAAATTTGCCACAATAATGTCCAAATTTGACTTTTTCTACCTCTCCTCATGAGTTATTATCAATAAGAAATATATAAATTTATATATAATTATGTGGACTTTCAAAGCATTAATTAAGTATATTCAAAAACATGCATTTGTGTGTTAATATTTTAAAATGTTGACACTAAATCTTTTTAAAACTCCCAATTATTATAACTTTATGGTTAATATCTAAACTCAGTGATGTAAATTTTTAGAAGATGAATAAATGTCAGCCCCTTTTATTTAGTTGTTTGCATGAAAATTAAATGTGATTGAATCAGACAGACTGGCTTTTGTTGAATGGAGCACTGGAGAAGTCTTGATTATGTAATGTTATGTCACAGGGTAATTGTCTTCCCTGATAATCCTTTGACAAGAAATCTTAAATCTCAATTGTAACTTAATGGTTTAAATCTAACATCGGTTATATACATTTTAACATATGAAGTACTGTCAGCTTACTTTTATTTTGGTCTTTAATGAAAAACATGTAAGACAGACTGGCAATAAGACCGCTATGTATATATAGAGGGTTATCAAAGAAAATTACTTGGGATGCAAACCCAATTTCTGCAAATTTCAGTGTGCAATTTTACATTTCAAGATATTATTGGATAAATCTGTCTTTTAATTCATTTTAAAACTTACTCCAATTGTATTTTTAGCATTTTAAAGAAATATTGTTTAGGGGGTAAAAGTGTCATCATTGGAAGGGGTCCAGTTTTTTTGTGAATGGGCCTGGAGACGCTATGTCTGTGCTTCATTGTACCCCTCCCCTTCAGCCATTCATGTTATGTAACATTGTGTCACTAATCCTGTCCAGTGACCAAAGCTAGGAACAAAGGAGCACAAAAGCAGTGCACAGCACCCTCAACTTTTTAACAAATTTTCCTTTTTCTTAGAAATATGTCCAAACTGCATTGACACCAACTTTGTAGTCTTATATTGAACAAATAAAGAAATTTCCAATTTGAATAAAAGATTTAGGCCAACTAGAAGCTGAGATATGACTTTTTGTAGCCCATACAGGCTGTACACAGAGTTGGGACATGTTTCTCTTGTTTTGTTTTTCTTTACAGCTATTGTTATTCTCCAAAGTTTGACCAGCATTTACCTTTGTATTAACTAGCAACTTGCTTAGTCTTAAAAGATATATATATATACTGGCATAAACCTTGTTTTAGTGTTACTATTTACAATGGTTTTGGTTGGAGACATCTTATCTATAATTTATGTTTTTAGACCCATATTCCATATTTGTAATTTATGATAAGAATAGCTAAGACTAGATAGACTAGATAGATGGATGGATAGATAGATAGATGGATGGATAGATAGATAGACAGATAGATAGATAGATAGACAGATAGATAGATAGATAGATAGATAGATAGATAGATAGATAGATAGATAGCTAGATAGATAGATAGATAGCTGGATAGATAGATAGATAGATAGATAGATAGATAGATAGATAGATAGATAGATAGATAGATAGATAGAAAGATAGAAAGAAGGATATAGATAGATGGATAGATAGATAGAAAGATAGAAAGATAGATAGATAGACACATGTAGATAGATAGATATATATATAGATAGATAGATTGATAGATGCATACAGAGATGGATAGATTATTAGAGCAATTTTAATCCTGTACAATTTCTAAAGCTTTACAATGATTCAAGATTCCTATACATGGATATATCACAAAATCCAATCATCAACAGGAATTATTCTTTTTTCTCAAATTATTCTTTTTACAAAAAGCACAAAATCAGCCATAGGCCTACTTGCCCGAATCACATGATCCAGATTTCATTTTGACTAGTAGATATATCATTTCAAGTTTAATCTCTTGGTAACCATTGATTTTCAGTGATGTTTCATTGGACCCCCCCCCCCCTCATCACAGTGGCACACTTCTGAGGTGTGTGAAGTATGCCACCCTCCATTCTTTTGTCAGGTTACATAATGGCATTGCATAAGGTGATTAAAATATTGGGGTACAGCAGACAATAGCCATTTGATATGGGTGTTAAACAGCTGAGGAGGGGGACTAAGGAAGCCCCTTTAACCCCTTTAAGGGGAATGTCTGCAAGGATAATGTAATTTAACTGAAATAGTTACAACATCCAACAATTTACATGGCTACATTCTAAAATGGATCCAGGATCAAGATGATGTAGAACTGAAGTCAATGACACTGTTTGATTAGATATAAGATTTACAGACAGAAATTTATTGAACTGATAGATATCTAATTTTTGTTCAAACAATAGCTACCCTTATTGCAATTCAGTTTTATGCAGTTTAAATGAAATTGTAATTTTATCTTTTCTGCAGGAATTATGACACATCTTAATAGAAAAACTGACAATTGGATTGATCAAACTACCAAAAGTCTATCAATCTATCTATCTATCTATCTATCTATCTATCTATCTATCTATCTATCTATCTATCTATCTATCTATCTATCTAAACAGTCCCCTACATGTCCTGATCGTTTTCTGACTGTCTTTATCTCAATTGTTGTCCATTTCTAGCTGTCTTTTTAATGGTCATTACCTGTCTATTGTGCACTGCATTGCTTTATTTTCCTGTCTGTCACCACTGTATATTACATTCAGACAAAAATAAGTTTGATAAAAAACCAACTTTCTAAAATGGTAGTGGAAGAGGGGATGAATTACTGTGGGTAATCTATGCCGGATAATATTGTTCTTAATATTGTCACCGAAACCAGTCATCTTCTTGACTTCATTTTTTTTTAAATTTTATTTCTCAAATTGCTTGTTCACAAAAAGGCACAGATTTTGCCACAGGCCACCAATAGGCACAGTGGAATACTTGCCTGAATTTCATTATCCAGATTATACCAAATTATACCACTTCTACAGTACAATGTAATGTCTTGCTAATTGCTAACCATTGATTTTCAGTTCATTTGATCTTGTGCCACACTTTTTGACTCCTTGCCCAAATTTTAACTGTTTCCCCTCTTTTTCTGGGGGGGACCCATCCTGCAAGCTGATTGCATGTGGATTTTGAATTCCTGCCAATACAAAATGGCAGACGGGAAACATTTATATTATTTTGCTCACAGCTCTTGGCCATTCAATGAAAGTTTTTCAACGGGAATTTCATGTTCATGAGGATATTAGAGTACCCAGTGGGGTCCTGCCTCAATGTATCCCACTGTCTGGAGAATAGCCGCTGAGTAGCCGAGGGTATGCTGCCGCGCAGCCTATGTTTTTATTAGTAACTGCTGCAAACGTAACGCAGCTGGTTTTTACAGTGTAGCTCTGAAGCCACTACTGTAGTAATTTGCTTCATTTCAAAAGGCTTTGATTTCTATGGGAATACACAACAGCAAAGCTCCATTTCCTGTCAGTCAATCAATTGCAACATTATCTCACTGTGGAATCACTTTTCCTTTTGACGTTTTGAGAATGACGCGTCTTTTGCCTGCACTTCTTCACACCTTTCTGAGCTAAAATGTTTGTATTTTCTCATTGACATTTCACTGCTTTCCAAAGCTCCTATGTGTTACTGAATCTGTGTCCTCTCAGATTAACGTTCATCAAAAGTCAAAAGGAAAGCAATTTCATACAAAGATAATGGTGCTATTTATTGACTGACAGGAAATGAAACTTTGCTGTTGTGTATTGAAACAATGTGAAACTCTGCTGGGGTCCCTTTTTTGCCCAGGAGTGTATATGGCTAATAAAATAAACTTTCTGAAACATTGTGCCCCTGCACCCCATAACTTGTTTATAAAATGAATCCAGTCACTTACCTCATACAATCTCTCAGGAGAAACACATAAATATTAGATATGAATTTACCAAGCTCTATGTTCATTGACAAGAATGGCCATTTAATGATGACCTTGCCATAATGGTGTGTCGCTTCTCAGTGGACCGTTTATTGTGGATGGTGATAAATTTTCAACTAAATAATATGTTGAAAGGAGAGTCATAAAAATGTCACCCAATAGATTTATCAGCAGGTGAATTTGCACATTTAGGCCCTATATGACAACAGTATTACTGCATGATTTCTACCTATTTTGAATATAGGGTTACCATAGTGGTCCAAATTTATATGGGAAAAAATCAAATCTCTGAAATCCCCAATTCGAAAGTAGAAAATTGATGACCACATAAGCAAAACAAAGACATGCTAAATTTCAACCAAATCGATTGATATCTAGAGAATGCACAAAGCCTTTGAAATATAGGCCTAATATAAGGGGCTGACCAGAGGATAGTTGAGGGGCTATGGACGTAACCCCCGAGACAAACTTTTTTCGTTTGCAGTGTGTCGGCGAACAATTTTTTTCGCATGTAGACTCGCGACAAACTTTTTTATCTGAATTTTAACAATACGGTACCTAGCTACTTGTGGAAACAAACATTTTTTTATTTCCATGTGCTGAAAAAACTTTTTTTTCAATGTCAAGTGGAAACAAATTTTTTTTTCACCAGAAGTCCATAGCCCCCTCTAAAGATCATCTGGTCGGCCCCTAATAATAAAATGGTCTATTTCCTAGAACATTCAATGAAGTGAATATTTTTTGCATTATTTTAACTATATGATAAACTTGATGTCGCAAAGTAATATGGGGGATTATTTTTCATTTATTATGCATACGAAGGTAGTGAAATATGTGCCTGTTTTAGGATAAGATGCTTGGAAATTTACCTTTGCAGTATACACTGTATCCATACTGACCAACTGTCAAAAAGAATATGAGGACTGGATTGGGCATTCTGGACATACGAAAAAAGGTTATTTTGATCAATATGATTGACCATTATTGCAAGATTTGCAAATTCCAATGATTTTGAGGTCTGCAGATGGGCAATTGCATGTTAAACTTCAATGGCTTTGTACAACCTCTCTATATTTTAATAGTTTTCGCAAAAATTTTACACAATACCCCTATTTCTATCTATATAAGATCCGAATTCAAGATTAAATCAGAGAAATTTAGCAGAAAGTGTTTTTGGACCACCCTAAGCTGTACAATATTGCATTTAAAAGCTGTACACTATAACATTTAAATGTTTGGAAATTTATATTTGCAAAATATTTGCTCAACCACATTAATTGCAGAAAGAAAGAAGACTGTATTTCTTTTACCTTCTGTGTGTTTTCTGTAAACGCCTTCTCCTCAGTTGGCCGGAGCAGAAAACTGAAATTGATATTACGTAGAGAGGTTTATGATGAAGAGACCAATATTGAGTTTTATTAGCCTGGGCAGTAATAGGCCAAGGCCAATATTACCAGTTGAGGCCAATTAAACTATATACATTATACAGTATTGGGCGACTCAACGTCCGTGGAAGCATTCTTCACCAATTTAAAATATATATATTTTGCGCCAAGGACAAAAAAATATTAAAAAATGTTGACACCAACGATAGACACCAGTATTGGTTTTTGCCAATATTGTTTCAGACATGTTGTTTAATGGTCTGCTACATGACTGATTAAATATCACCTCATAGGATAATAGAAGAACTGCAGGGCAACGTCAACGATTTGTAGAAATACCTGGATATATATATAACAACTCCGGGCTTGGGCCGGGCTTGGGCTCAGGAAAAAGTGACCGGGCTTGGGCCAGGCCTACATTCTCTTCTTAATTCCGGGCCGGACCGGGTACGGGCTTGACTCCGAAAAGTCGGGCCGGGCTTGGGCCTAGTTTTTAAGCCCGCGCAGGGCTCTAATATATACATGTAACAATCTATTGAATGTTCCTTCAAAAGAATGTTTCAGAAGTTTTAGGAGTCAGAGATGCCAAATTTTACCAAAGCAAATTAACATGGAATTCATTGGAAAATAACTGGGGTGTAGTAACTGTCAAGAACAACCGCATACCTGATAATATATATGGGTTATTCTCAAATTTTGCGTCACTCCAGTTCCCTGACATTAATTTGAATGCAATTAATATCTAAAGTGTCACTCTACATCTGTTATTCATATTTCTTTTTAGAACCACGTACTGCATCTGGAACAAAAAGTCATTTATTAGACCTTTTTTTGGTACATAGTGTCCAGTAATCCGTGCCAAATCAATGGTTTTTCCCTGTCACTGGACCTGACATGACAAAATCAAGTGTTAATTTTCCTCCTAAAGTACAACCATTTTCAAAGTTTCTATGAACGATTCATGAGAATACAGACTTGAATTAATATGTACATCATATTTAACTTTTTTCTTGTTTCATTTTATCGAATTAATTGATGTAAAAGACGTGTCACTAGTTTATGTTAATTTTTTTGTCCTCTCCGTTCCTTGCCATATCTCGGCTCGCTACTGTTTTTAATGAGCAATTTCCACTAAATGTTGTAAGATCAAGATGCGCATGCGCCACCCTACCACAGCTTTGCAGATTTCATTAAAAATATATTCAACAAATTAAGGCATAATTTTCATTGGAACATTTTTTGGTCCCAGGAAATGTCCACTCCGTTCCCTTCAATTCTGAGCTTACCAGTGATACTTTCTGAGCTTACCAGTGATAACTTCGTATCTCCTAAATAGAATGCACTATTAAGAGAAAACCAAACTGTTCCTGTCCACTCCGTTACCCGTTCCTGTCCACTCTGTTACCATAAAAAATTGATATTTAATTTTAAAAACGATTGATCTGAGATGAAGTACTTCTTAAAATAAGACACATATTTTGTTTTAATTTTTTTCTATTTTTAAATTGCTCAAAAAGCAGCTTTTTAGCATCAAAAGTCCACTCCGTTACCACATTTTCCAGGGCATTTTGTCCCGAAATTTGAGAATGGCCCAAATATGTTCCTAACTTTCAGTATTATAGAAATATTTGATGGTGAGGAGTCAAATATAGAGTATAATTGGATACAGAATAGCTGTATGAGACAAGGCGCTTGCTCTGAGTCCAATATAGTTTTTTCTGAGTCCAATTATACTCTATATTGGACGATTTACCGTCTGACATTTGTTATATTCTACATAAATGATGCCACTTTTAAAACCGTAAGTTTGACCATTTTGACTGTACATGAACAGGAGAGCGGGTTTGTGTTACTTATGGTTAAACTGTGTATGTAGTCACTGACTATATCTCTTAATTTGAGCAATGGCTAGCCACACAAATATAAAATTTACGTATTCTGAATCTATGTTCCATAACCAAGAAGCTGCTTTGTATTTTATATTTTTTATTTCTATTTTATAGCATAATGTTCACCTTTGAACATAGGCATGTACGTAAAAAATGGATGAATAGTGCATTTTCGTCACTCAATGTTGTACCATGGTCCCATAACCTATGTAAGCAATGTTACATTTACTTAATGTTGACGTCTTGATCAATATGCAACTTTTGACATCATCAGTATAGCGGTAATAGTGGACAAAAATACGTGATTTTGATTGGCTGATGCAATCCATATGGAGAATATGTCTCTATATATCTATCTATTTATATCTACCTAGATTTGTCTATCTATCTATCTGTCTATCTATCTGTCTATCTATCAGTCTATCTATATTTGTATATGTCTATCTAGCCATCTATCTATCTATCTATCTATAGATTGTATACGATCTAACCATTTGATTATTTCATTCACCCACAATGAATTTATATGGGAAAATAGGAAAGGCTTTGGACTCTTGGGGAATACAAAATGAAGTTCTAATCTGCTTAGCAGACCTAAACTAAACTTCTGCAAATATTTAGCCAAAATCACCCTTTTTATAAGTGCTTTTTGTTATTTATTGAAGAGATTTCCATATGCTGGCTTTCTTGACGCTCTTCATAACCTCTGAAGGAGCATTTGTGTGGTTTAAAAGATTTAAAAAAAGTCACATCTAGAGTTACATGATTGAACAATATTCGGCCTCTTCTCCCTCCCTGAGTTGAATCAAGGCAGTTAATTGCCTTCAATTTTTTTTAGGCATTAAAAACCTTTCTAAAATATCTTTGATGTTTTTGCTGTGTCTGCTCTCTTTGATAACAAGTCCATGTCTGGATTTTTTCAGATTCATATTCCCTCTAATTTAAGTGGGTTTTTTTTACATTCATTCTGTAACATCAGTTTTTCAACACTCCATCATCGCTCAGTGGTCATGTTTTGCACCTCTTAAGATGCAATGGCAAAATAAATTTAGAATAGGTTATTCACCTCTGGAGAGGAAATAATATGATTCAGCGAGTGCTTTAGCCCGAGCTGTGATAAATGCATATTCCTGATCCCATGGTGAATAACCGGCTTATATCATTAGACAAACACTTTAACTAACAAACATTGTAAAATGAGTGGACAACAAAGAATATGGGATACATTGTAGAGAAATACCGGCTTGTGATTGGCTGACGGAATTGTCTAATAGTGTAAATGGGTCCATGGTACAGTAGTATACCTTGTACACATGAGGACGTTGGTTCGAACCCCACTCCGGCCATGTCCAGAGGTCATCAGTCATCACTATTAAAAAACAAATATTGTCCTCCAAGCAGCAACCAGCATTGACCAGCAAAATGTCAACAGTTGTGTGACAGGAACTAGAGGATGCATTTTACTCAGGTGATCTATGCTGAGGCAAGTTGTATAATAAGACACCCTCCCTTCAGCATGTTGAGAACAGAGAGTGCTCTGGTGTGAATTCACTGTCTTATCGCCTCCTATACAGTCTGTCACTTTGATATAGAATTAGAGTGGACTGTTGTACTGTGAAAATGGCCTTCGTGTGTCATCATGCTGATGACTTGTCATGATCATGCCCAATAGTTTCAATGTCAATTTGATTTTTAAAAGGAGACTTATCCTACTTGTTGGTGACAGACAAACAAAAGTATTATGCATCCGATTTTCACTCTAAAATCAGCTATGACAAGTCAAATGGCCTTCTCTTGATCATGACTAATCAAACAGCCTCTATGTTTCCCATGTTGAAAGTAGAGAAGATGAAACTTCATCGGCTATCATGAGTCACAAAGTGTATTTTTCACTGTGAACTGGTCCTTATTTTTTCTGTGTCAAAGTGACAGACTAACATCTCCAGAGTTTTTATTAGTATGACATGAGGATACTTATGTTAGTGCATGAAGTTGAACGAACTATTCTTGACATAGCATACACAACCTTGCACATCACTGAAAAATCACTGACCTATAGATATTACTTTAACAACGTCTGTATGTTGGGTTGCATGACATAATTGCCAATGTAAAATTTATTTTTGAAGTTGCATGTCAGTGTTCTGCGATGTCTTTCCTGGACATCATTCCTTCCAGTAGCAAGGGTTAGATGCAACTCCATCAAGAACTGTTGTTACTTTAATTCCTTCCTAAAATTCCCTTCCTTCCGCAGTATACTGCATGGCAAATATCTCATTTGCCGAAAAGACTCTTGTTTTGGCGACAAGGAACCTAGTAGAGTGGGATGCTTTTTCTGATCGTTTTTGGGTCCTTGGAATTCATTCCAAGACCATTGTCGTCAGCTTCATATCCTGTCAACAGGCAAAGTTGGTGTACTCACAAAAACATTTCACAGACAAAATGACTACCCCAACAGAAGTGCCCTTGTGATCAAGATGGTACTTATGCATCCCTGGCTACAATATTGTGCTTATCAGTGCTCAAATTGTCTTTTATTAAACACATTTCTTCTGAGCTGTCAGCACTTCACACAAAAACTTGTTTCTGTATACACACCAAAAGTTGGACTGTGCTGCTCTCTTGTGCATGGTCACAGAATACCACTTTCTTATACCAAAATGATAGATTGTTGGTAGAATATTGAAGAGGCCAAATGGTGGAAATAGACCAAGGACCCGATGCATGCATTGCATGCTATTTTCTTATTTTGTTTTTGAATGAGTCTGGATCCCCTTCACGCCTATTCAAAATCTACATATTGGAAATATAGGAAATACCGCGGATTATATATACGTATGCCCCTTCATAGACAATTTTGAGATACGCCACTGATAACTTTCGCTCATATGTAATGATCAACCTTTCTCTGCCATGTCTGCATGGGCCTTAATTGTATAACTTGAAATAAAGACTAATTTCAAATGAGTCTGGGGAAAAGGGTCACTCACCTTAGGGATAACACAAGTAACACTCTGCTCATATTTTGTTGCTGCATTTTTGTCAGTAACTGTTGTCGAAGTGCAGAACAAATCCTTGCAAAATAGCCAGGAATACTGTCCCTCAAGCATCCATGGTTCAAGCCTCATAGACAGTTGTATGTGCTGCCAACACCCCCTCCCCCAGCCCCTGCTTGAGAACTTATAAATACTCCTCAGAAAGTGCCCAGACAAGTTCTTTGCCATAACTGGGTACCAAGTCAACAGGAAAATAAAGAAGAAGAAGTGTGCAAATAAATAGATAGATAGATAGATAGATAGATAGATAGATAGATAGATAGATAGATAGATAGATAGATAGATAGATAGATAGATAGATAGATAGATAGATAGATAGATAGATAGAAAGATGGAAAGTTAAGTATCCAACTATTAGTGACCTCCCTGGACTGAATAAGTGGCAGGATTGGTTGAAAAGGCGTGAACAACTGTGAATAAGCCAATCCTGTGGCTTATTCAGTCCAGGGAGGTCACTAATAGTTGGATACTTAACTTGAGCCGGAGTCTTAAGGTGGCTCGATACTCGTGAACTTTCCGAGATAGGATTTCTCAAAAATAGTTTAGAATGATCCAAAATATAGTTTATAGCAAAGATATGAAAAAAAAGTGGTCGCTACCAGCCTTTTAAAAAAAATATTTGAGATTATGCACCAGAAAGTCAGTTCACCCAAACCTGAAAAACTGAATTTTTTTCTAAAATTTTTTACTGTGAAGTTTTCCCTGCTATTCGGTGGTCATGCATCCCATATTATGCAATGAAGCATGAAATTAAAGAAAACGCTTGAAGGGAAAAGCTAATTGCAATTTCAAAGAGGTAGAGTCAAGGAGGGTAAATCCGTCCACTTTTGGCTAAAATTGTATTTCCAGGCAAATGAGAATAGGTACAGAAATATAAATTAGTCCATTGAAAGGGACATATTTCGTGCTATCATCAACATCCAAAAAGGTCAAATATTCAAATAATTATTGCTGAAACCATGGTAACAAAAATTGAAGGTCAGGGCACCTAAATCCGTCCACTTTGCTGGTAAATCCGTCCAGCAAGGATGGTTAATGCGTCCACAGGGCATTATACAGCTAATATCAATCATATCTTGTTATTTTTTTAAGTTTTAAATTCTTTTAACTTTCACAAAGTATTTTCTGTTGATTTTGGGACAGTGGGATTTTGAGTGCACTTATAATAGAAGATTTGGCTAATAAAGGTTAATTTATCTATGCAGAATTTCAATTGACCAGCTCAATTACAATTAAAGAACCAGATTAACAGAATCAAAGTGGTATGATTGCTCCAAACTAATTTCTCTTATCAGTTGTATGTAATTTATGAATATTGAAAGTCATAAAAGTGCTCTGAATGATATTTAATGTAGGTGGACGGATTTACAAACCCCCAATCAAGTCAGTCTTAAAATGATGATCGTAATTCCGTCCACTTTCATTTGCATTGTTTGCCATTGAATGTGTCACATTTAAGTAATCTAACAAATTCAATATAATATTAACTTTCCCATTAATGACTTTTTACCAGAAATACTTTTGTTTGTAGATGGAAACAGACTGAAAGGAATAGGATGAGCAACAAGTTGAAATTCACAAAATGTCAGTGATGACGTCACAGAATTTCATTGTTTTTTATCCCGTATTGTTAAATCACCTAAATAACGTTTAAAAATGGTATCAAAGCAATAAAAACGACTAAGTCAGTTTAAAACTAATTCCTCTGCCATTTAAGACTCACACAACTGCACTGGATGTATTTAAGTGCATATAATAGGGGGTGGACGGATTTACCCTCCTGGACGGATTTACCATCCCTGACTCTATATTTAGTTTAAAGGACTTTCCAAGGGTCTCGGAATAAAAGTTTTGATTTTGACAATTTTAACTTTTTTTATAAACCATAGTGCCAAAAAAAATTGGCTAGATAGGATTTTTTAATTCTTTGTCATTTACTTCCAAAAATAGTGGGGAACAAAATGATAATACAGATAACCCTTCCTACCACACTTGAAATTGATATACAATTTATTTTTCATTACCAAGTCATTTTTGAGAAATTCAACCTGCTTGAGTAAAATCGCCTGTAAAAATTTTCTATTCAGAGTATCAAGCTGAAACTTCGGCTACTTGTAGTACTCATCATAGCGCATCTAGTGCTGCAAACGGGAAGTCTCTAACCCTAATAAAAGTGGCGCAATTTGCATACGAAGCGGCCGAAACTTTAAATTCTCAGAATTAAAAAAAGATGACAGCAGAGATCAGCTGCAATGGTGACGTTACGATAGATAGGGCAGATTTCACGAAAAAGCTGCAAAATGACTTACCACAACTTGTCCTCAAGTTACATTAGCACAATAGTGATAAGGCCAGACATAATCAATTCGTAGATTCTCAGATTTTTTCAAGGTGCATCTTCTGAGGATAGCTGGCAGGACAAAAAAAAGCTGAAATCTAAATCTTTTATTGTGTCAATCCATTCAATAAAATCATGGGTACACGATCTTTTCTATTGGATTGGTAGGTCAGAGTAGTTAAAAATATGGCCTTGTGCTAATGTAACAACGATCAATGATGGAGGACGGAATTTTTTATGCTGACCCTACTGCAATATAAATGAGGTCACCAGCAGGGTACCACCCCTGGCCTGCTCTTGGAGACCTGGCTTTCAGTTCAGAAAAAATTTGAGATCTAATCATGTGTTTTTAAACATAATTTTCATGTACACATTTTGCTAATGTAACACTATGAAATGGACGGATGCAAAATTGCAGTTACATTAGCAATAAAGAAACAGGTACCACACCCAGTCGTTTATGTTTTTGGTGATGTATATAGGCAAATAAGACACGTTTTTCAATAAAATATTATAATTTCATGTTTTAAATTGGCATAAGTGGCGAGAACACAGAAAAATTTCCATATAAAAGTTGCTAATGTAACCTCAGTGTCCTGAGACGGAATCGAGTTACATTAGCAGTCTTTTTTTACTTTTCATTTTTTTCAAGTTTTATAATGACCAAGACAATTTAAAATGGTTCCAAAATAATTTTCAAGATGTTGTTTATCAATCACATACCATTACATTTTCCTGAATTGGTTTTAGCAGTTTCCACAGAGTGCCAAAGTAAGCATGTCTGATCACCAGTAAGTTTGGCCGTCCAAAATTGTCCTCATGAGGCGTAAAAAAATATCTTTTTAAGAGGAAAAAGCTACATATTTGAGGAATATTTTATTGATATTTATTCATTACCTCACAGATGTACTTAGTAATAGGTTTACTTGCTTCAGGAAGCAACAGAGAGATAACAAAAGGGTTGGAAAGTTTAAGGTACCTTTTAAGAGCACTTTTCGTGAAATCTGCCATAGGGCCTGCCTGGCTGCGCGTGAATGTGCGCCAACTACCAGTTCGCATGAGTAGCGAGCCACCTTAAGCAGATATATGCGTGGCTCTGGCACAATACGCGTGCTGGTATAAAAATGCCATATGATAATACACACATAATTTCAATTTACTCCACAATCAACGGTTACTCTCTCATTGATATTTCTTGAATACTTCAAATAAAAAGTCAACAAAAATATGTCAAATTTCTGCAGTTTTATTCTTTATGCAGATACATATTCCATATAAAAATTAAGTATGCATGCTCGTGCTAGTGTAACCAAAATGAAGCAAGTAGATAGTAAAAATCTATAGGGGAGAGCGGGCCACCATGAGCCAGGGGGCACCATTAGCCATGGCCCCTACGAAACAAACGGCATGATAGAACTACTCGATAGGAAGACCATAATTTTATATTCCTTTATTAGTGTAGAATTAGCTAGGGTAGCAATCATAATCTTTCTTTTCAATGTAGGACCAAGAATTGAAAAAAAATACTTTTTACCAGTCAAAAGTAAAATATTGAGTGGTGGAACTTTTTCTTCTGGTACTTTAACTATTTCCGGCATCTTCATAAAACTTAGACTTCTTAGAGAAGGTAAGGCATGTGCTAAGATGATGTCATAACACTGATACTATGATAAAGTGGAAAATGGTGATATGCACTAATAGATGAAATTTACAAATGGGGGACCATGAGCCACTTGGAAATGTACCTCCTTCATGCAATTAAAGCTAAATTGTAGCAACAACTCTACTGTTGTAAGTCCAGAACTATAGTGCAAGACATCAGCAGCTGGTTAGGACACCTGTACAGTATGTTCATACAGTTGGCAGCAAAATTATTCAATTAATTGTTGTGCCAACTGTATATATCTACATGTGTGTAAACTGAACAACATTAAAAAAGCATATATTTTGGAACAGCTTAAAAAAAACAACTTATTATGCAGTTTATTCCATATTGTAAACACTGATGTCAGTTGACATCTCTTGTGAGAGTCCAGAAAATTTCATAAAGAATGTGAAATGGCTGTATTAGGCTTAACCATTCGAGATCAACCAACATACATGATAATATCATCCAATAACTATGTATCCTTCAATTTTTTTCCTCAAACTGACAGCATGATGTCATGCTGTTTAAGGACAGCTATTGGTCTGGCAGCTCTGTGTGATGCGCAGCTGAAGAGCATGACAACATGCTGACAAGCCAATCAAATTGGCTAGTATAATTAGCACAACAAACAGTTAAAGCAAATCTTTAACAGTTTCATGCATAGGAATTTTGATGGTTTTTGTTGTTCATTGCACCTGAGTATCCAAACAGTTGTCAACTTTCAGTTATAGTTTTGGGTTCCTGGTGACTGAGCATGGTGATGCACTGCATTGACCTTCGAGCTGGAATTAGGGCTGAAAGGGTTACAGATTTTTGTAACGGATTACTCGACTCCCTTTAACCGAACCGTAACCAGTTAATCGTTGGGTATATATTGCCTAATCCAGTTCGGGGTACAGAGCCACCATAAACCCTCCAGCAGCCTACATACCACTTCCCCTCATATTCCCAAGGCTTCACATGGTACACCCCCTCCTCTCCATTCTCCAGATAAAGGGAAAGTGCAGAAAAGGAAAAAAAGAACAGGATTTGATAAATTCCAGATGGAGGTCTACATCAAGAAGGACCAAGTCTTGCAATTTATGTCTGGTGACACATGATGACAGCTTGGGTCACACTTAAAACACTCCTTTTAGAAGAAAACATATGGGTGATGATTAATCGGTTATTAAAATATCTACTCGAATAGTGCTTTAACCTAACCGTGCTCGGTTAACCGAGTAATCGTTTCAGCCCTAGCTGGAATTCGACCACCTGTGAGATTTGGTGAAATGTGTTTTACAGCTATTCACTAAAATTCTTCCCCAGCTGAGTGACATGCATTCAGTTGATGCATATTGAGGACAGATACTGGGATCAGATGTTCTTTGTTGCATACATGTTATAAAACCTTCCTCTCCTACTTCCCATCTTCTTTCAATAAGATTCCAAATCAAGCCACATATGGCATGCTTTGAGTATCCATGTACACCATTGACTAAAATTTAATGATAACAATGCCACTGGAGCCTTCACAATGTTAATTTAGTACAATTTAAGAGCGACTGCTTGATGTCATATAGCTGACTCTCCCGACCAATGAGAATGTACATACAGCTTGACATCACCAGAACTACTACTCGCACCTCAACTGACCAATAGCCACCCAGTCTCAGCGTGACATCAAGCTTTCAGTCTATGAAAATAAATTGAAGGATACACAGTTATTGGATGGATAATAATAACGTCTGTACTTCACTAACCTGATCTTTCTTCAGTTTTGCAAGTTCCAAATTTGACATGATGTCGCAAAAGCATATCTGGCTCTGACAAAAATCCATGGATCCTTTCAAACATTCAGTAACTTATAAGAAAATTTGGCAAGTTACATTAAGATCAATTTAGCACTTCAAACGTTATGATACTTGGAAAAAACAACATGGCGGCGCCACTGGGATATGAAACAACAACATGGCGCCCATCCTTATTCTTAGGTCTTTATATCCACACTTTTCGGTATGTAGGTACATGACCAATTATATTGACCATTGACTAGTGTAGGAAGGATCTCTACTGCTTATCTATGATAGACTTTTGAATGTGTACATTATCACAGATCTACTGTCTCAGAGTGTCTCTGACAAAACAGTGACTGATGTCTGGAATTGTCTGTTCCAGCAACTGTATTTCTTCAATTACAAGCTTGGGCGTTAATTGTTTTACAGGGCCTTATTGTCCCGGCGATGATATGAGACAGACGTCTATTTGTGACCAGCGTTTATGGTTTTAAACAAGATGCAATCAAACACACAAGTAAACCTTGCAGAACACACTCTAAACAAACCAGGCTTCTATTTGAGACCAGGCTTCTGTTTGAGGAAATACGGTATGTAAAATGAGAGATTCCGAGAGACCACTCCTTAGAACTTCAGAACGCCATCTTGACAGCTGCGGAAGTACAATCCACAGGTTGACGTTATTTACACTGTTGCTCATAAATATGGAATATACCTAAATAACCACGATCCTTGTTTTATTTTTTACCCTTGTTTTGGGTGAGTCCAGATTCAGAAAATTAACTTCAACGTGCTGAGAAGAGGCTCAACTAGCCCGATATGAATGGCTGGAGTGAATTTTTCATATTTTGAGGTTGTGATAAACCAACCTTGTTTATTGTGATAAACTCTCAATTGCTAGCAGTCAAAACAATTTCTAGCTGAAATTATAGTACATTTTGGTAGAGCACACATAGGTCATAGGGTGTATAAACCTATATCAATAAAACGTTCCTGGTTATCATGCAGTCTTGGAGTTTGAAAATGTAAAAAACTGTTCCATTGGACCAAGCATAAATATGATCCATTTTGTCTGTGCTGTGATTATTTGTCTCGGAGATTCCACATGCTAATGACCATTGAATTGACCCATTTAAAGGTTAATCTTTCCTTTGATGCCAGCAACTTTCACAAATAAACAATTTTTGATGGATTTCTAACCCTAAACAAAATTCATATTTTGACTTTTTTTGCATCGTTTTTTCAATTTCTTCCGGCCTCCCAAATTTTCAAAAATTTAACCAAATATTAAAGTGAGGACTTCAAATAACTCTTCGGGAATCCATTTAAGTTCTTAAAAGTGCGATTTTAACCATTGGATTCAAATGGGATAGCCACAATTCAATGGTAGTTTTCGTGTTTTCCTATATATATTCCATATTTATGAGCAAGAGTGTACAATATCCATATTGACACCGCCCCGTCAGGAACTTCTATGTCGCCATCCTGATAATGACTAAAATCGTGAACAAGAGGACGATGGTGATGATGCCTGGAAGACAAAATAATATAAAGGAGTACTTGTCATATATGCAGTTATCGATTACATTTCACTGAAATCTGCACACCAGCGAGGTCTGTTATAGAAGTCTATTTGTTATATAATTAAGTCTTCACCATAGTCCCTCCAGATGGAATGTGTGTCCGCTAATTCAGGAGAATCTTAAATTTGAATCAGCCGTTAATGATTAATGAGTCATTACGTTGATCAAAATTACAGTTACTGTTGGTACATTTCAGTTATAATTAGGTCAACCATCAATGTCCATCGTGCTCCTCGGCGGAAGCTGTTTACGTACTGTAACTTGTCAATTTCTTTCTTTGCAATATGCACGAGAAATCCACATTTGACAGTGTATAAATATGAGACAAAAGTCACAAAACGCATTTTCACCAGTTGCAATTGAAAATCAAGAGATGCATGCCTGCTGCACGGTTGGCCAAAGTGTGGGCAGGATGGATTACCAGTCAACCAGGCGACAGACAACCAGGCGACATCACTACCAACTGGGCGACAACCAACCAGGCGACACACCACAACCAGCCAGGTGACAGGTTTTGACTAGCCAGGCGACAACAAGTACCAACTAGGTGACAGCTATTTAAAAACATGACATACCAACTAGGTGACACCCATTCCCGATTCCAGGCGACAAAGTTTAATTTCAGCTCAACCAGGTGACAAGAGTCTGCAAAACTGAAGTGACAAATTATCGCTCATGGGAACGGCCACTCTACCTAGGTGTAGCTAGAACTCAAGTTCACTTGAGAAAAATCAATCAATCATAGTTCAAAAGGAATTGACAAAAGCAACAACCTTAAAACTTAAATAAATCCAGCTTTTATTCCTATTTCCAGTCATTTATCATTGCAAACAATAAATATCAGGACAAATAGCTGAACTAACAATGCCCCCTCTGGTGTGATTTCACAAAGCGATCTTCATCTTGTAAACATCCTGTCATGGCTGGACTGTCTCCCAGTCAATTAAAAGTGTTTGTCGCCTAGTAAAAGTGTTTGTCACCTGGATGGAAGTGTTTGTCGCCTGGATGGAAGTACTTTGTCGCCTGGATGGAAGTGTCTGTCGCCTGGATGGAAGTGATAAGTGATTCTAAAATTTTCTGTAGCCTAGTTGGTAGTGGTATGGTGTCGCCTGGTTGTCTGTCGCCTGGTTGACCACACACCGGCAGGATGACATCACATGCACTAAATTTGCCAGAGGTGCAGAATGTATTATATCAAATTTAATCATATTCTACATCAGTTGCAAGGGGTGTAAATATTTCATTAGCGAGATTACACCTCACAGGGACCCACCAGCTTCCTTAAAAAATCAAATTATCAAATATGACATAAAAGAGGTAAAAATCTGATTCTGGGCCTAATACAAAATTAAAAAATCTTCAATTGAAACTTGACAAGCATAATAAACAATGAAGTAAGGGACCCCTCTCTCAGTTTCGGATACTGTCCACTAGGAGGGGCCCTGAGATTATGCCTGGACTTTTGGAGGTCCTCCTTGTATGGGCCCCCTTTGCCCCCTCCCCCATTCTGAAGCATCTGCTCTCTGCTCCTCAATTAACTGTAAAAGGGGAATGTGTTCCTCTGACTTTTGACTTGTTTAGATTTTTTGCATGGTGATAATTTTCAAGTCAGTGATATCACACAAGCAAGGGCCCATTCCCTTTTATCATACAGAAGTTTTTGCTTAATTTCATACTGCAATATATACGGTTCATAATTTTATATATCATGATATGCGTGTAGGAGCAATCTATGTTCTGAAAATGCGGCTATTGCGACAATAGGGGCCCGACATGATCTTGCCCAGGGGCCCACTGTGGGGCCAGTCCGCCCCTGAGCGAGAAGATGACTAGCGTCTTCTAGACATGAAGACAGACAAAGGTTTATGAGATTTGCACACTTCCTTTGAAATTTTTGGTTAATTGCTTGGTGACCGGATTGACAATTTCCTGGCTGTTTTACTTAAAAAATCTTGTCTGATATACCCAAAATTTTTGATGGACACCTGCTTATGTTTGTTTTGTCTGTTTTACACACACTTTTTTTTTCAGTGTAACTCACCCAAGATGCTAAATGAGCAAGATATTTTTCCTCTTTGTCGAGCCTCTTCAATTGCACCTTCATCCGCTGACGAGGATGATAGCACTGAGAATATGATTGCAACTATGCCTGCAAACAGAAAGGGATTTAATAGCACTGAGAATATGATTGCAACTATGCCTGCAAACAGAAAGGGATTTAATAGCACTGAGAATATGATTGCAACTATGCCTGCAAACAGAAAGGGATTTAATGGCACTGAGAATATGATTGCAACTATGCCTGCAAACAGAAAGGGATTTAATAGCACTGAGAATATGATTGCAACTATGCCTGCAAACAGAAAGGGATCTAAACTCAAAACTCAAACTTTTATTGTATCATTTACAATCAGTGTTACAAGGAGAAACACCACCAATGAAAGATAACTTTACCGACATTCTACAGAATAACATATATTATTATAATAAATAGTGCGGAAATTGCACTCAAACGGTGAGTGATGATGGCGGATGAATGTCCATGAGCATCTCCACCGTGGCAGAACAGGACGAGGGTAACGCAGGATGGGGGTAACTGATTTACGCTCATCTCAATTTGTAAAATAAATCATATTTATTGAAAAAACTAGGTCATCCTATAAGATCACATGTTAACAGAGGGCGAGGGCAACTGCTGCTTGATAACTGAATGACGAGGGTAACTGTGCTGCTCATAAATTGTCTAGTAAACTAGTTCATAAGCATGGATTGGTAGAAAAAAGTATCCAATTTGATAGACTACATACTCCATGAAAAATTTGTTATACACCTCAAACTCATTGTGTAACCTTAACTGATGGGGCGACCATTTAATAATCAAGGGGGCCTTGGAGTTTTCCTCAGCGAGAAATTATTTATTTCACAGTAACAACAGCCGTAATTATTTATTTCAAGCGCGCAAAGTCCCCGGATAGCCTTCTTGAGATAGGATAGGATAGGATAAATTTATTTTCGCAACATATGTACACACAGCATATAAACATAAATATCACAATTTGATAACAATATCAATAAATGTTGCGTTGGAGGCCACCCGAGCAGATGTATATACTGCTATAACCAATAGGTGGGTGGACCCCCTCCCCCTTATGAACCCCATTAAAGTATCATAAATAAAACATAAAAAACCCAATAATAATTAATTACTAATTTAAAGTAAGACTAATTACATTTCGACACATAACGCATATCATTGAACATATTTACGCAGATATAATAACACACAAACATAGGTTTTAGAAACAATACACAATCAATGTAAGTATTTGGCGAGCAATGATATGCCTTGTCTAGTGCACAGTAGCACTACAGAGTAGGCATAACAAAATCCGCTAATTTATAGTAATTTAAGACAAATCATAGTAATTATAAGACATTGAATTTGCAAAAACAAGTATCACAACAGGTGAGGAGGGTCTGGACCGACCGCTACCTACTTCTAGTTGTGACAATGACATGATTATAATAATGTAAGAATTATAAAACATAAAATGAGCAAATAATAATCACAACAGTTGAGGAGGGTCTGGACCGACCGCTACCTACTTTTAGTTGTGACAACGAAAAATTATCATAATGTAAGTTAATGCTGAAACTACTTTGGCCTGGGCCATCCATTTTAATTAGGTTTAGTACAGGTGGGTCTGGAACGACCACTGCCCGTCATTGCTGTACACCTGTTTAATAATTTTGAAGTTTGCAATGTGTTATACATTTGCTGAAAGACTTGATATTTCTTTTATCTTTAATATACTGTGGCAGATTTTGCCATAACTGTGGAGCTCTAGCAAGAAAGCTTTTATTATATATGTCAATACTGTGATGAGGTGTTCTTGGATTGTTATTGTTTCTGGTATTATGATGGTGATTTCTGAATTCAAAAATATTTGCTATTCTCTGTGGTAAAATATCATTTGTATATCTATATGATATTCTAAGTAAGGAATTTTCTACTAAATCCTCAAATTTTAAGAAGCCACCTTTTTTGTAGTACGGCTGGGTTCTGACTCGACGTTTAACATTTGATACAGCCCTGACTGCATTATTTTGTTTTACTATTAATTTCTTTATAGAACTGGCATTCAACATTGGACCCCAAGCAGATAGGCCATAGAGTAGATGGCTTTCTACATTTGTCACATAAATTAATTTTCTTGAAAAGTAAGGTATTATGTTCTTGGTCATATATAGACTATAAGTACCCATGGTTAATTTTGATAGCAAATGTTGATAATGGGTATTCCAATCTAGATGTTGGTCAAGATAAACTCCAAGAAATTTAACACTGGTAGTTTGCTTCACAACGGCCCCTCCAATTTGAGAAAAACCCCCACCAGAAATTATTTATTCCAAGACTGCTCAGAAAGAATTTGTTTATTTCACCAAAACTGAGCAAGAAATTATTTATTTAAAAAAAAGAAATCCAAGCCCCCCCCCCTTTGAGATGAAATGGTGGCCCCCTTATTAGTTATTATGAGGAACGAGTAATTGAACGTACCACAGAGGGGATTGCAGCATATGGTGGTTACAATGGCCAGGGCCAGGTAGTTGGGGGGATGCATCATGACAACAACTGGCCCATGGTTCACCCCTCCTCCACCCACCACTACAACTTGCTGTTGCTGCTGCTGGCCTTGGGGATACCCCCCATAGCCATTACCATATCCCGGATGTCCTGGTGGGCCATATCCCGGGGGGCCATATCCGGGCTGCTGCCCTGGAGGTCCATATCCCGGATTCGTTGGTTGCCCGTATCCTGGTGGTCCAGGTTGGCCATAACTTGGTAGATTGGGTTGGCCATAACCTGGTTGATTTGGTTGGCCATGGCCTGGTTGATTTGGTTGGCCAAGGCCTGGTTGAGTTGGTTGGCCATGTCCAGGTGGGCTCACCTGGCTGCAGGTGGAAAAAAACAACAAAAGAATTATTGAACAACAAAATTCAGACATATTACTTTTTTGTTGCAGTTGTAGGCCTCCTATGCAATTCTAGAATCGAAAGCGATGATTACATGACTGGCAGGTGGCTGGTATTGGGGCGTCTCACGCGTATGTGGGCATCCTACTGGATCACACTCGTATAAGGGTATCCCACAGGTGCCCACATAATCTCCACCAGCATGTATCTCCACCAAATCATATCTCCACCTTTTATTTTCACCCCTTACTCTTATTGCCACCAAATCATATCTCCACCTACTATTTTCACCACTTACTCGTATCTCCACCTGCTCTTATCTCCATATTCTCTTATCACCAACTCCTCTTGTGTCCATCTGCCATTATCTCCTATTACTCTCATCTCCTCTTTCTTTTATCTCCACCTACTCTTAGCTCTCCCAAACTATTTTCATTACCTACTCTTTTTGCCACCTGCTCTTATCTCCACCTATTGTTATCTCTACCTACAAACATCTCTCCACCTATTCTTAGTGCTACCTGTGCTTATCTCCATCTAATTGTACCTACTCATATTGCCACCTATTCTTATCTCCACCTGGTCTTATCACTGCCTGCTATTGTCTCCACCTGCTCTTCGCTCCTACTACTTTTATTTCCACTTACGCTTACCTCTACCAACTGTTATTACCCACCACCTACTCATTCCACCTGCCCTATCGCACTTGCTCTTATCGCCACCTTCTGTAATCGCTTATCTTCACCTAATTGTATCTCCACCTTTGCTATTACCACCTACTGCTATCTCCACCTGCTCTTATCTCCAAATATGCTTAGCTTCACTTAATTGTTACTCCACCTACACTTATTGCCACCTACTGTTATCACAACAGGTCTACTCTTATCTTTACCTACTCGATTATATCATCTTATCGCCACCAACTCTATCTGCACCTAATTGTATCTTAATCTTATTACCACCTGCTCTTATCCCCGCCTGCTCTTATCTGCACCTGAACTTATTGCCACCTGCTCTTATTGCAACCTAATAGTATCCCCACCTACTCTTACTCCACCTACTCTTATCTCCACCTTCTCTTATCTCCATCTTCTCTGATATCCACCTTCTCTATAAATTGACACCAACTCTATCACCATCTACTATAATCGCCACCTACCCTTATCTCCACCTTCTCTTATCTCCACCTTCTCTTATCTCCACCTTCTCTTATCTCCCCATTTTCTTATCTTTATCTACCCTTATCCCTCATGCTGCTCTCTCCCCTCCTTCTCCTAACTTTTCCTTGCCTTATACCTAGCTTTTAATCTCCTCTGCCTCCTATTATTTTGGGGAGGACCAGCTCAGTTGGCAGAACATTGGGGTTTAAGAATCCGGCACTTAACAGCAGGCTGGGACTGCTATGCTATTTATACATGCCACCTGGTGGGGACTCTGAGGAGTGATATAAAAGCCCCAAAGAAAATGAAAGTCTGATATTCATTGGGGCTGACCTCTGCGTGTGTTTAGCGATTAGCCCCAACAAATTTCAGACATAGAAATACATAGAAGGGACATGAGGCTCTGGCAGATGAAGCAACCAAATCCACCATCTTGGAACTGCCCTGAATACTGACACAATGGACCGTGACGTCACCAATAACTGTGATGTCACTTATAACAATGGCATGACGTCACATCATAATCAGTCTATTGTGACGTCATGTCTCAGGGCAGTTCCAATATGGCGGATTTGGTGACCTCATCTTGAGGTGGCATCATACAGCCTCATGTCCGTTCTATGTATTTCTATGATTTCAGACTAATTTTCACTTTTTTTGGACACCCTAATAATATAATTTTGTTGGTCACGTTTGTTACTGTTTCAGCTTCAAGTCCCTCCATTTGCATTCACAGTTTGCTATGGATGATGTTAATTGAAGGTCTGTTAATTTTGAATTTGTTCGGGCGATCAAAAAAATATTTAATTCAGTACCTATAGGTTGGAGGGGGGCCACTGTTGTAGTTCTCTACATCCTCAAGTTGAAGAGCCATGCTGGGTTTTCATCTGGAATCAAATGGCAGCATTATGAAGTTTATTTGGGACCTGGATATTTCAAGTTTTGCAATAGAGAAGGATTTAAACAGGTATGTGTGATAAAGGAAGATGTAGACAAACTGCAGGTACGATAAAGGAAGATGTAAGTACAGACCATATGCAATGAAGAAAGATGTAAACAGCCTATATGTGATTTAAAAAAAACATGTAAACCAACTGTATGCAGACAATATGTGATAAGGGAAGATGTAATAGACAATATGCGATTAAAAAAGATGTAGAGACACTATATGTGATAAAGAAAGATGTAAACAAACTGTATGCAATAAAGGAAGCTGTGAACAGACTTTATGCAATTAAGGAAGATGTAGACAGACTATTATGCGCTAAAGGAAACTGTTAACAGACTATATGCAAAAAAGGAAGACGTAAACAGACAACATGTGATTTAAAAAATGTAAACAGAACATATATATGTGATAAAGGAAGATGTAGACAGCCTACATAGGCCTATGCAATAGAGGAAGATGAGACAGACAACACGCAATAAAGAAAGATGTAAACATAAGCCGATGATATGTGACAACACTGCAAAGTACTTTTGTTTTCTATGAATTCACAATGCATTTGATCACCCCTGAATCATGGTTGAAAGATTTTGGTTTATTGCTCAAGAAAAGATGGGTGAGTGATGACCAATGCATGCAGTCCTGTGTGTCCAGACTCCAGACCTGGTCTGGCCATAAGCACTCAGCTGTTGGGTGTTTGTACATAAGCCTGTCTATTTATTGATTTACTCTCCTTTTTTTAATCAATCCATAGATCTGTGCATCACTGTCTGTGCGTGTATGCATGAATTCAATGCGGAATAAATAACCAAATGAGCATACGATATATAAACCCTGTCATATAAACTATATGAACTTCTCTTAGCTTTTATGATTTAGAAACATCATCTTACCTTTCACACCATCTTGAATGTTGAAAATTGAAATCAGCCAAGATTATGAAATGCAACAGAACAACATTGCATTCTGTGAAAGTGTGGTGTCACAGTCCATCAATTATTCACCAGTTGCTAAGCATTGGAAGCAACATAGGCTGATTGATTTTTGCTTCCACTGCTGGTTATAAATACATTCACATAAAACATATAGATAATTGAATGTGTTGTACTCAGTGATGGAAATGGAAAATTTTATGCAAATAAGTTGAATGGAAAATTATGTGACAAACAGAACTTGTCAGAAGTGAGCTGAATAACGCAATGCAAGCCCTTGCCAGGCCTGCCTCATCTGTTGGCTTGGTAATTTTCCCAAAGTCAACAAGATAATTACACTTTCACCACTTGTCATTGGGGGAGCTGCAACAATGCATAATCCCCCACCCCAAGTTTTTACCTTCAGCGAAAAAAGTTCAAAGTTATTGTTATCACTTGGAAAAATGTTGTCCGGGGCGGTTGGCAGGCGCGGGGCAGATAGATCCTTTCCAGGCCAAGTCTCAGACACTATTGCATTTACATGAAAGAAGTTTGGCACACAACACATATAGTCTATATTATGGTCTAATTGTGCCTTTTGATAATCTGATTGATACATAATATGTAAATGGCACTGCCATGAAATTCCCGCAGCGTGTATGCACTTTAAAAAGTCTTTGTAGGACTTTCAGTGTTACCATAACTTTCATGTTTATTTCATTATTATTCAATGTATGAAAGGCAGTTATGTAACTGTTTAAGAAAATTAGAAATACAGATACACGGAAAGACAGAGAAAAATGTAGAATAGCAAGATAAACTAGACAAAAAATATAATAGATAAATAGATAAATAGATGGACAGATAGATAGATAGATATATTTACAGACAGATAGATACATACATTGATAGATAGATATATATTAAGTAGATAAATAAGATTGATAGATAATCAGCTAAATGGTAAAAAGGCAGACAGCACTGAAAGCTGCCAAAGTCAAGTCTATGTTAGATTGTTGATATTACATAATAGTATAAATATATACAAAAACAATAACATTGCATGTAGATTAACTGTTCACTGTTACATAATCATCAGTCTATAAAGATTATGTAACTTTAATTTTGTTATGTTTTCTTGATGTCTGATTGAAATTAAATGAATCATAAGTTAATAATTTGATTTAGCTTGTCAATGCTAATAATTAACTATTCCATAACAATTATTGGTACAGGATATATTACTAAAGAAAATTGAATTTTTAAGACACTTTTTAAGATGAAAATGTTATGTTTTGTTAAATTTGAAACTAAATCATTGATAAGAAGCTGGACCCACTTGACCTAATTCCCAGCTGTGGACTGTTGATGTTGAGACCATCACTGCACAGATTTTTGAGTCCTTTCTTGCACTCAATTCACTTCGCTCAACGGCCTTTGGCCGTTTCGCTGCGCGAATATTATATTTTTTTCAGATATTGAAAACAAATATAAAAAACAGTATTTTTCGTTTCTGCGCCAAAAGTTAGCCATTATTGCATGTACAGTATTAGGGTGGCTCAGTTTCAGGAAATTTTGCCAAAACTTTGCTACCCAGGTTTTTTGGGGTTACACTTTATGCATATAGTCACCTCAAATTTTTTCAGAATTTTTGAAATTTTTTTAGACCTACCCCACAGCCATCAAAAATGCTTTTTTGCCATTTTTCAGGTTCTCAAGCTTTTTGGGACTAAAATTATACTTCTTCTTTTCATGGATTATTTTGCTATTTCTCACTTATTTTAAGTGATAAATGTAATTTAGACAGTAAACAATAAAATAATAATCAAATAACACAGTTTAATATCCATTGACTAACAAAATTCATGCTTTAATGCTAGGAAAATTACAAAATGCTGTATTTTTAGCATAGTTCTTTCCAAAACAAACAATGCAATAATGCATAAAGAGATTCAACATTTATCATACTAATTACAAAAGCAAAAGATATTATTTAGAGGTTTTTTTCCTCCACACTTGATAACTGAACTTAAGTTGTAGGGCTATAATATCCACAGCTACTATGACAGATAAATGTCCATGAGACTGAATCCTGAGGATAAATATAGTTTGTAAATCATAAACTGAATCCCGGGGATGAATATAGTTTGTAAATCATATAACAAGAGTATCTTCAAATTATATAAACATCAATCACTAAACCGTCGATGTCATTGATTATCAGTTCCTATTGAGATTCTGTTTTCTTTTGGTAAGAGACCACATTGGTCATTCATCACCATGCAGTGTCACATTGTCACGGTGGTCAGAATCTCTTATCACCATTGCCATCTCCTGAGCATTCTTTGCTGCTCTTTCTGAATCATTCACAACAGGTAATTGTTTGACCCATTCCTGTGGTCTTACATATTCATCATAATCATTCCATAACATAGGATGCACTTTTAGCCATGCTAATCCTGTAGTAAGAATAGGTGCTATGGCCATTTCAGGAGTATGTGGCTCAGTGGTTTGCAGATATGGCAAAACTTTATCGAAAAGAAGCCTTGCCCTCTCAGTTACAAGGACTGAAAGAGGGGGGTAAATCCAGGTCTGGTTGGAGATTCTCAAGAACAGGTCTGAAATGGGCTGACCAGGTTTACCGATATCAAACTGCTGAGGTCGATCTGTATTAACCAATGTGACAGCAATGAGTTGCTTCTCATCATAGCCTAACTTGCTATCAAACAGAGAAAGAACCACTAGCTCTGGAACTAAATACCAAAGATGGTTCTTCATGCCTCCTATTGCTCGTCCAGGTGACTCATTATCAACATTCCTGTACATATCCATTAAGAGATACCTTTTTCTTAATGACACATGTATCTGTTTTGATATTAAGATGTCAATAAAAGTTTATATATTTTTTTTTTCCTTCAAAAAATTTCACTCTCTTGGTGGGAAATTTGCAAATTCCTCTGTATTTTGTAATTCTTTCTCCTGAAACTAAAGCAATAAATGAGGCTTTGGACAAATTATGATTAAGGATATATATTGGTTTGAAGTTATGACCCAAATGGACGAATAGGCCAACTATTACATATATCTCTTATATTAAAATGATAACGTACGGGATTTATCTCAGGTTACACTCAATATCTGGTCTTCTAATTTTCCCTGTGCCTTCCTTTGCCTTTCAAGGCCATTGTAGTCTATTAAATGCCCTAATTAATGATAATTACTTTAAAGCTGATTCCTACATTATACACAAGACATGAAGTCCACGAAAAATGAACAGGAGTTTTCGCTGTTTTTTGCTCTATAAGTCTCAATTTAATCATTCTTGGTACTAGATTTTGGTTTCTATTTATTTGACAGTGATGAGAACAATTCAAACAGCAAAAATCACCCATTGCTAAATTTTCAAACTCAAGGTGCCTCAGTATACAGGGGTCCATATCTAGCGTGACGGAATGATTGTGCACCCGCACACCCAGAGCTATACCAAGCTCTGCAAGCTGACAGCTCCATGTATCTTTTTCCAATTAGTTAAGATATCCTTCGGCAGCATTATTATCACTGAAGTAGAAAAGTGGAAAAGGTTGCATCTGAAGATATCGAATTGCCCAGCAAGACAGGGAAGCTGCATTGCCATACTATCACCTGGTCCAAAACTAATTAGCAGTTTCCGGTTACCAATCTGTAGCTATATGCCCCTCCTAATTAGTCTTTGCCACGCTAATTGGGCCATGGGGAGTTAGAATTACATTCAATTAATGTAAGATTGTAAAATCTCATGGTCCCACGTGATAGGGCGAGATTTCAGCTCACATACTGTTTCAGTAAGGACTTACTCATTCCGCAATATACATAGGTGGGTACTCTTTTATATTTACTATATAAAAATTATGTATCATTCTGACAAAAAAGGTTTGAATGCATATTTTGCGCGTGGTGGAATCCTACTGATTTTTAGGCTCATTTCTTGTCCACGAAGGCAGTTCATAGATAAATGAACAGATAGACTAAATGAATGATTGATTGAATGATTGGTTGAATGAGTGATTGATTCGGAGGTTGATTGATCTGACTGATTGAATGACTAAGTCATTGATACTAATAGTTTGATAATTTATGCAGAAGTGTGAGTTTAGCGGGCGACCATTACATTTCCATTTGATTTCCAGGGGGCTTGCGAGTTTTTTTCTCAGCAGCAATAATTAAACATTCATTTCACAGTAGTGACAGTAATTATTTATTTCAAGCTCGCGAAATCCCCGCATATCATTCCTATATATATATATATAAATCAAGCAAGGCCTTGTTAAGAAATACCACAAGAAGAAACTATTTATTTCAAGACTACCCAAAAATTATTTATTTATTTCACCAAAAACCAACAAGACATTATTTATTTGAACTCCAATTCTACACCCCCCTGCCCCCTGGATATTTAATGGTCTCCCCTTATGTAGGTATCCCTTATTGTCACATGACTAAATCATTAGGTTAGATAATTATTTCCTTCTGGATTTTTTTTAAAAATCTGGCACTCATCTCTGTCCTCCAAGCAGTCATTTTGACTCAATTTGACATCAGTGGGAAGGTAGCTGATGTCTCAGACGTCATCCTGACGTAAAATAAACATAAGGTGACGTAACCAGTGAAACCGCTGTAAAGGCCCACCAATAAAAAATCTCGCAATCCAAATATATATATATATACTGTTGTTGACAACAGAAATATCAAATACAGATACATGTATCAATCACAAAATAGAAATGAAAAAAAATTCAATCTACAACTTCAGTATTCTGGATTGCCAAAATAAGAGCTCCTTGCCAATTCAGTCAGGCACTGGTAAAAAATAATTTTCCGATTTTCAAATTGCAAACTGGCTTTGCCACGTCATTGACAGTTTTCTGTTGGTCGCCTAATCTTCTTACTTGATAAAGTGCCTTAAGAAATTTAATAAGTTTGTTTATTGACACCTGTGCTGCTGGATATGGTAAGCACTGAACCAACTGACTGACCACAGCTGACACAGATCCTGACACAATGACACAAACAAAACATTTTTAAGCCTGTGGTATTACATGACCGAGTTGAAAGTTTATTTCGAAACTGTTTGGACCGCCAATCTGTAAACAGCTATAATCAGTTTCGCATTTCATGGCGTCAATCAAAACCAAGTTGGGGTATATCTTGAAACACGTACATCAGCACCATTAGAGTTAAAGTCAGGGTAAGCACAGAAAGTTTTGATTTTGTGCTGTCAAGATCACAAAAATTATGGACTGTGCAGCTAGCTTTATTTTTAAGTTCTGTTGTCTGAGCTGCGTTATTGTTGCATATCAGAAGACAGTATATTTCATGTTCAATGTCACCTGTGTCACACTTTTTACATTTTTCTTGGCTCTATTGGGGTCTCAGGTACACCATGTCTTCCTGCCTCAATTTTCAGGTAGTGAGAGCTTAATCTATATCTTGCAATGTTAGTTTTTGTTTTCTTTCAAAGATTCAAATATAGATATATGGCTCTGGGCAGCCTTAAAAAATGGGTTATATATGTGCCAAGTTTAGGAAGTTTATCACAGTCAGTGAGTTCATTTAGAATTTTATTCTGTTCTTTTGTATATAGTTTTAGTTTCACTTCTTTTATTTCTGTTTATAGATTGGCGGTCCAAACAGTTTCAACATAAATTTCAACCTGATCATGTGATGTCACTGGCTTAAAAATGTTTTATTTTTGTCAGTTATGGTTAATCGGTTGATCCAGTGCTTATCATATCCTGCAGCATAGGTGATAATAAACAAACTAATGAAATTACTTAAGGCACTTCATCAAATAAGAAGATTTAGGAGACCAATAGAAAACTGTCAATGATGTGGCAAAGCCAGTTTGCTAATTGAAAACAAGAAAATTCTTTTTTACCAGTGGACCGCAAATCTGCCAGGAGCTCTATATAGCCTAATACTGAAGTGCAGTTAGCCAATTTGCAATATCAGCTTCTCTGTCTTACTATACCAGTTGTTGTGACCTGTGTCATGTTTACCTTCAGACATTTATTAGGGACATCATAACTTAATTCATTTTAATTTGGCTCAATTGTTCATTGCGCAAAGTTGCTGCCTCTGACTCAATTAAAGGTGAAATTCACCTGTTTCTGCATGAACTGCAAGTGTTGGTGTTTGCCGTCTAACATTAAGTAAATTTTTAAGGTAAATTTTTAAGGTCACCAATCTGAACTTTCTCAATCTTCTAAATCTCTGTTGTATACTACTATGCGTGACCAAAAGATGCTATTAAACTCAAGTATAGGGATGCGTAGCTATCAAACATTTTAATTGCAAATATACATTAAGGCATATTTGAAGCGTTGGGGAATTGGCCCAACAGAACCTACAAAATCCATAATACTATACAGTTCCACCATTGACATTACAAGTGCTGCAACCTTAACACACAAATGTAGGAAAATGTGCAAGCTCCGGCGACCAGTCTACTTCATCTGGATGAAACCAGGACAGGGGCACCCCATGATCAGTTATACCAATTATCTGTTATGCAGCAGGCGCCCGGCTGGCTGGCAGACTGTCAGCTAGGATGTTCCCAGCTGGCAAATTTGTCAGCTGGGATCCATTTTTTGGTGCCCAATCGATGAAATTTGCAGTCAGGTAATGAGAAAGCAGTTGAGGTGGCTGGCTGGGAAAAAAAAGATTTATATCAGCTGGCTGGGAGGCGCTGAATGACGCTTGGGCTGGCTGGCAACCCAGCTGGCAGCATAACAGATATTTTCTCCCAGTTGCATAAAAAAATTAATCTAAGTGCCAGGACAGTCCCAACATTTGTTGATGGCCTAGTCTACTTCCTGAAACTATATAACTGTCTGGTCTAACTTTGGTTGATTTCAATGTAAGAGCAGAAAGCTTGTGAAATATCAAATTAATTTGGAACAATTTTTTTTTATCATGGAAGATGTGTACATTGTGGCCTACAAACAGCGCAGTATAGATGGCGCCACTTATAGACCAGACATCTGTTGAGTGCTGCACAGCCTTTACAAAATTGTAAACTAATCTGTTGTCCTGATTAATCTCTCTCCACAAAGTAAATGAATAAATTCAAGCAGGTATTTTTGGTATCACAAAGAAAAAATGGTGGCTTTATGTAGCCTTGTGAGAGAGCATTCTTTTTGGCACTTTTTTGAAAACACTTTAACGTGCATAATTGGTTTAAGTAGATTGAATACCTTCAAACTTCTGATGAGTAAAATAATCCCTTTCTTTTAGCAAAGATGAAGCAAAACTTTTATTTGTCTACTGATTTCCAAACTAGCACTAAATTCAAAGCAGAGTACCAGAACTTCACTATTAGCCATGCTTTTTGAAAGTAGTCTGGTGTAGTAACACAGACTGCTGTTGTGCGACCTGATCTTGTGACCTGTCCTATATAAATGGGGACCCAATTCCACTTTCCAGGGACTGACAGCCTTCTGCTGCCTGACTCAGACTCAGACTTATTTATTTTCAATAGACGACAAGGTAGGAAAAAACATATTTGTGTATTATGCAGTATTTTGTTTGACAATAAGGCTAGTAGGCTGCTATCAAGGGGCCACCCATAAAATGAATATTGTTTTTAAGTCTTAAAAAAAAAAGAACAAACTAAAGTCCCATGAGTCCCATAGCATAACATAAATGTATGGTTGACTAATTACAAGTTATAAGTAAATGTATTATCATAAGCTTTACTCTTAAATAATATATTCAATTCTATAATAGTAGTGTGATGAAAGAAGAATGACAGTTTGTTACGCAACTAATAAGAAGAATACACCCCTCTTTCTCGGTATGATCCCTCCCACCAGATTTGATGATTACAAGGATGGGCATGAGTTGGTGGTAATGTTAGTTAAGATAAAAAGCGCGATAGGTGACAATAAGTAAAACAGGATAAAAAAGGAGTTTTAGGGTTAGTGGGTGTTGTTAGTGAAGGGAGTAGAGTTGGGTTATTTACGGTGTATAGCCTAGCTTTGAATGAGTCTAGGCTGGGAGCTTCTGCAATGCTCACTGGCAACTTGTTCAGCTGCGGAATAGATTTGATGAAAAATGTGTTTTGATAGTATTTTGTCGATGTTGAGACTTACATCAGTTTCTGGCTGTGGTTTCTTCGGCCGGTGTTTTCCGCTCGGATGAGGTGTGGATGAAGTGGTATGTCGACGTGATTGTTGAGGATCTTGTAGAGAAGGGCCATTCGGTTCGATCTCCTGATGACAAGGCTTTCCCATTTCAGGTCACGCGGAGGGCTGTTACGCTGATCTGTCGTCCATTTTCATCTAGCCTTCTGTACTCCTTTTTCATGTATCAATTTGGTGGATGTCATTTTTGTCGTGCGGGTCCCACACTGTACAGCAATAGTCCAGTGTCGGTCTGACTAGGAGTGGTAGGCTCTTGTTGTGACTACTTCTGATGGAACCCGTATGTTTCTCCTGACTAAGTTCAGAGTCCTTGTTGCCTTGCTTGATATGCGATTTAAGTGAGGGGCCCAGTCTAGTTTGTTATTGATGTCTACTCCCAGGTATGTCAATGTGTCTTCTGTCTCCAGGTTGCGTCCTCTGAGTGGATACTGGCTGATAAAGGGGTTCCTCTGCCGGGTGATATGCATTACCTTGCACTTGGCCGGGTGGAACAACATCTGCCAGGTGCTCTCCCACCTTACTAAGTTGTCCAGGTCGGCCTGTAGTCTTCTGCTGTCGTCCTCAGAAGCTATTTTCCTGTATATAAGAGCGTCGTCCGTAAAGAGGCGAACTTGGGAATCTACGTATTCTGGCATGTCGTTGAGGTAGCACAAGAACAACAGTGGTCCAAGTACAGTGCCTTGTGGGACACCGGAGTCCACTGACGTCCAGTCCGAGTGGTCGTTTTCAAGGATGACTCTCTGTTCTCTAGTTGTGAGGAAGTGTTTTATCCAGTTATGTAGACTTCCTCTTATTCCATAATTATGCATCTTGCAGAGCAATTTGACGTGGGCGACCTTGTCAAATGCCTTTGCAAAGTCCATCAGTACGATGTCAGTCTGTCCTCCTCATACCATGTTTTGAGCAAGCTCTTGTATTAAGCCAACGAGTTGAGTTTCACATGACATCTTCGAACGGAAGTCGTGTTGCGAGGGGGTAAGTATCTGGAGTCTGCTGAGATGTTTGAGCAGATGTTTCATGATGATGTACTCCAGTAGTTTACTGCAGACTGAAGTCAGTGAGACTGGGCAATAGTTGCTGGTAACGTTCTTTTTGCTCTTCTTGAAAATTGGAGAGATGTTTGCCTTCCTCCAGTTTTCCGGCAGTGAACCGGTTTCTACTGACTTCTTGAAGATCTTGGTTAATGGCTTGCTAATCTCGCTTGCCAGCTCCTTCAGGACTCTTGGTGGAAGCTGGTCTGGTCCTTGCACCTTGTATGGATTTAGGCCTTCCAGCAGTTTCTTGACCCCGGTCTCTGTGATGGTCAAAGGGGGTATGTCTGGGTATCTTCTGTCATCCAAGGTTGGTGCTGTAGATACATTTTCAGTGGTGAACATGTTTTTAAATTGTCTGTTCAAGATGTCAGCTTTTCCTCTCCCTTGGCTCACTAGAAATCCTTCGTCGAGTAGTGGGGCTACGCCCATTGCATCTTTTTTAACGTATGAGAAGACGTATGAGAAGAATTGCTTCCCCACTCTTTCTTTGTTGTCGTTGTCATAAGGGCTGTTTCTTCCGTCTACGAGGATCTCTTGGAGGTAGCTGGCGTGTGCTCTGCAGACTTCCTTTTGTACCTGGGTCTTTACTGCGAGGAACTTTCTATAGTCGTCCGGTGACTTGGAACTTCTTGCTCTTCGGTGTCGGCATTCCTGCTTCCTGAGTAGCCTTCTAATGTCTGCAGCACCAGAGCCTGGTGTTAAACAATAAGTAGATCACATCAAAGTTTTACAATGTAAATTAACGGACTAGGAAGAGGATTGATTAATACACACAATAAGATGAAGACAGTAACGTAATAATTTTTACAGTTCCATAATGCAGCTGTCCTGGGTGACCTCACATTGCAGGGCTGCCAAATCACGTTTACCACCCCATAGGGTGGATGGGGAAATTTGACAAGACAGCCCAGCAGTCCCCTTGCGGCACTTGTCAGTCCCAAGCAGAGATAGGTTCACAGTTGTGTGATATCAAAGGAGCTGATAACATAAATTCTTAAGATGAATCTTTATTTGTTATTCTAATCCTTAACATTTGACGGTTATCGTGCATGCGTCTTCAATCATATTCTGCTTTTCATTCCAGACAAAATGGACAAAATGATCGTCAAAAGAAAATCTACTCGACGACGAAGAATAGAACCAGCAAATTCAATTTTAGGCAGACGACTAGCACTCAATCCTGATTTTCTTGAATCAATTCAGTCAAATTCTCCACTGCCAGGTAACTATCTGTTGAAAGCATTTTATGAAGTTTGTTTCTTTCTGAATATTTGGTTTTTGGTGGTGTCATCCACCGGCAGAACTGCATGCAGAACTCCTCTATGTGTGGCGGCATCCAGGTCATTTGAGTTTTTTGGAAATAGAGGGAGTTTTTGAAAAATATGGGAAGTGCATGGACGGACTTGTTTGAACATGCCAGAGTTCTTAGAAAATGGGATGAGTTGTTGAGAGATATGGGAACTGTTTGGACTAGTTTGAACATGCAAATGTTCTTGGGAAATAAAAGAAGTTGTCAGGATGTCCAATAAGTGTTTGCACTTGTTTGGAGAGTTTGATATAGAATGAGTTGTTGATAGATATGGAAACTGTTTGGACTTGTTTGGGCACCCAAGAGTTGTTGGGAAATAGAAGAAGTTGTTAGGACATGCGATAAGTGTTTGAGATAGAATAAGTTGTTGAGTGAGTTGGGAACTGTTTGGACTTGTTTGGACATGCAAGAGTTCTTGGAAAATAGAAGAAGTTGTTGGGAGATATGGGTAGTGTTTGGACTTGTTTGAACATCCCAGAGTTCTTGGGAAATGGGATGAGTTGATAAGAGATATGGGAAGGGTTTGGAATTGTTTGAACATGCCAGAGTTCTTGGGAAATAGAAGAAGTTGTCAGTATGTGCAATAAGTGTTTGGACCTGTTTGAAAATGCAAGAGTTCTTGGGAAATGGGATGATTCTATGAGAGATCTGGGAAGTGTTTGGACTTGTTTGAACGCCTCAGAGTTCTTGGGAAATATAATGAGTTGTGGAGAGACATGGGAACTGTTTGGACTTGTTTGAACATGCAAGTGTTCTTGGGAAATAGAATGAGTTGTTGGGAGATATGGGAACTGTTTGGACCTGTTTGAAAATGCAAGAGTTCTTGGGAAATGGGATGATTCTATGAGAGATATGGGAAGTGTTTGGACTTGTTTGAACGTCTCAGAGTTCTTGGGAAATGGGATGGGTTGTTGAAAGATATGGGAACTGTTTGAACTTGTTTCAACAAGCAAGAGTATACTTGGGAAATAGAAGAAGTTGTTAGGACATGCAATGTTTGATTATGCAAGAGTTGTTGGGAATTAGAAGGAAATAAGGGGTTGGGAATAAAGACATTTCAATTCTAATACTTGGGACAAAAGAAGGAAAGTTATCTGTCAATAATTTCCTGTTGTTTATCTTTTCTTAAGATATTGGTCTTTGACAAATTACAACCTAGAACCCTGCATGTGTACCTTCTTGTCTAAGTAAAACAATGGAGACAAGAATTTGGCGTTTCACAAATTTTGACGAATAACAGACGGACAAACCAACCACGTGGCAGATGTGGGACTGGCAAGCTATAGAATGTTAAGCCCCCGCCCCGTCCCATTTGAATCCAGAACATCATCACCAAATTTTTTCTTACTTTTTGTTGAATGTTTTGCAGGCACAGAGGAAGACATGTACAACACAGCAACGGATATGGCAATGAACAGATTTTATGAAGGACATCAGAGTCTCTCCGAACGCTCCCACATGTTTCTTGGCAAGTTTTGTACTATATATGCGAACTCAGAAGATTATGGTTAATGGATTCTGCAACTGTGATGTTGCAATATCTTGCTGTACTCTGCCATTCAATTTTTAAAATCCTTCTTTAAAATTTAAGAAATTTGACCTGTTGTTTTTAAAAACGTTGCTTGCGAAGATATCAATTAGTGATATTCTCAACTTTGATGGGCTCCTCGTTGTCTACTTATTCCGCCAAATTCAATAAAAATTGCAGCCTGCAAAGAAAAACTTGTTATAGATCTAGTCTAAAAACAGTTTCTCTGAAACCAAAACTTTTGTGGGAATCTAGACCTATTCCGACTCAAAGGTCAAACAAATTGGTTGTCATCACAAAAAATATTTTGTCTGTTTCTTATGTTTTAATTTCGTAAGGCAGCTGACAACAGATAAAATTATTCTGATATTACATTGTACTGTAGAACAGGGTAAAGTTGACTCGGCAGGGGAAAGTTGGCCGCCTAATTTAGCCCACGAATGGTAGACATGCCAACTTTCCTCGCTGACACAGGTGGCCAACTCTCCCGAAGAAACCTGCTACAGAGAGGAAAGTTGGCATGTCTGCCATTCAGTGGGGTCAATTTGGTGGCCAACTTTCTCCCAGCAAGCCAACTTTACCCGATTCTACGGTGTTTGTGTGTGTTTGTGTTTTATGCCTCTGCAGCACACCGATTCTACGGTAAACAATGAATGAGCTTATTACATATACCTGCAACATGACATGCAATTAAGATATGCACGATGAATGGAGTCTCAATAAGACACATACATCCATTAAATTTCTGCCTCCCGGTGCTCACACACTCATTGATCAAAATATCAATTTCAGGCAATCCTGTGACGCGAACTGGCAAGCGATTGCAATTGCTCCGCCTGGTGGGAACTGTGATGATTCCAATCGGGGCCCTGGTCGTTCTTGTGGGTTACATTTTCATTGGAAGAATTACGGAGCATTTTGCGGACAGGGAGGTCAGATACAAGATCCGCTACAGCTTGGAACTCAGCCTCATGCTGCATCAGCTGCAGGTTAGTCAGGACACAGTGGTCCCTGTATTACAAGACCACTCTTCTGCACTCATGAAGTGGTCTCTAGTGGGGGTGGAGTCTCCTATCTATAGTGGACAATGCACTAAAACTCCAAAGTTATAAGAGCATGAGAAAGCGGTCACACAAGGCAAGTCATCTGACAACAATTGGTCTTCTAATGCAGAGACCACTCAACCTATTATGAGACTTTCAGGTTGTCATTAACTGATAATTATTGATCATATTGTATAAACACTGGCTTTCCTGGGTATTTAGTTAATGATACCAAGTTGAGGCACTCTTGAATCCTCAGATGACTTTTCATTAATGATTGCAATAGAGTAAACCTTCTAGAATATGTCAGCGTGGTCACTTCTTTAAATGCTGTAGGATTTCTTCATGTTGTATGATTTGTATAATTTTTGTTTTACTAGAAGTTTATAGAAATCACTTCTAAGTTCAATCCTAACTAAAAGTTCTGCTCATTATATTATGATCATATGTGGCAACACAATTAAATTTCAGTCTAAATAACTTGTCGTTTCAGATTGAAAGAGACATGAGTGCCCTATATGTGAGCGCTATCAATCCGGAAACGAAAGAACTACTGGTGACAACATACCCTGAGACAGACAAGGCCTTGGAAGGGCTGAGTAGGTGGCCACAAGTCAGAGAAGGTGAGGGGCTCTCTGATGTGCAACCGAACATTATGTTACATCGCGGAGAAGTTATGATTATTTATCGCAATGTAAAAATTTTCATTCAGAGAAATACGGATCATTTTTAAACAAAGCAGATGCACATCTTTAACCAGTTAAGTTCAATTTAACTAAATGGTTTTAAGCTGGGACGTAATAATTCCAAAATATATTAAGCACTGCTGAGCTGAGTCACTGGAATCAGCACTATACAAATTCTTAATTTTGTCGTTATTATTATTCATGCTATGAAGGGGCGTATCTGAACAGTAAATATTCAGCAGATACGCCCCTATAGCATGACAGTATCGATTATTATGTCAGCGACATTATGATGAGTTAATTTAGCAAATGTCCACCCAGCTGATATCAAATGACACCAAAACGACACTTTCATAATTTTTCTTTTTACTCTTTCTACAGACACGGAAGAGTTCGAAAACAAAGAAAACTTCCTGAACCAACTCAACTTTCATCGATATACAATAGACACAAACAATCCAACAGTACGAGAGGAATTGAATTTTTACAAGAAACTCATGAAGCAATTCATGTTCTGGTTTTACGACGCAATAACAGAAGCCAGATCAGGGTCCTTCTGGAAAGACCTGGTTTCACTGCAGGAGATTGTGGAGGCCAGGGAGGCATTCGGCACAGGTAAGCAATAAAGAAGAAATGCTCAGGGAATGGCCAAAAACAGTTGCGGATCCAGACAGGGCAGTCTAGGGGGCCAGGCATTCTGCATTCGCAGGAATGTCGCCACATATTTTTTTCAAAATGATATTTTCCATCTCAGTGGTCTATGAGGATGGCCCCGGCACCCTAGGCCCCCCCCTCCCCTGGATCCGCCACTTACACATGTGATGCAACAGAGACCTTTCCAGTAAATACCTAGATTCTGGAATAATGTGGATAACTATTCAAAAATTAGACCTACCGGTACAAATTGTACAATTGATTTGAAATTTTGAATGTTTCACATTAAGTGGTATAGGATTAGTGAGAATCGTTCACACCAACATCAATCAAATGCAGGCGCCATGACTTTTTTCGATAAGAATCTGATAGGCCTAGTAGAAACTTGTCAAAATCACTTGGCATCTTGTTCCAGAAAGAGCCCTGGGCGCCATCTTCTTTGCCACGGGAGGATTCGAGACGTGGGATGATTACTTGTTGTTTGCTGAGGCCCAGGATGTTGGTGACGTCACTCTCAACTCAGCAAAAGAATTCAGCACCCTGGTGGATGCCATTTACAATGAGACCATCAGGACAATAGATGAATTTGTTGGAGGTTTGTTTAAAATTTCAAAATTCATTTCTATCCGTTATCCGTACATGTAGATGTACACTGCTAAACAAAACTTCGGAAACGGTGTGTTAGGCCTATTTCACCATAGGATAAGTCTTTTAAACCTTTCTCCTACAAAACTGCTTGTGAGTGCATGGATTGCTATCTGATCAGAAGAAAATGTATCATGGATAGAAAGGGTACATGGTAGGTACAAATAGCAATTTCCTATGTTGCTCCCAAAAATACAGATCGGTCGCAGCAAATGAACCCTTATCCCAGGCTTACTTAGGCCTACGCGAAACCAGAGGAAAAACTGTTTCCAAACTTTCGACTGGCAGAGTATATTTTATTTTAGAAGAGATTCTGACTCCTCCAAAGTCACATGCGAATCACATGCCAATCGCAGTTGACTAAGTGGTTATTTACTTTCAGGCATCAAGCGAATGAGGAGACTAGTCAGACAATCTAACCTGGACAGATTGGAACCTTCTTTCTTGAATGCCACCATGTGGAATGATAATATGACTGTCTACCTAGATGCATTATTGCTTATGCAGGTAAATCTATCATATTTTGCATCTATAGATTTCATATCATGTCCACTGAAAAGTTTCATCTGCTGAGAATTGTCAGATTTTTCTGATTGCGGAGTAATTTATTTTTAGAAAATTTAACACGTAAGGCTAACATGAGGTCATCCTGTTTTGAAAGTGTGTTGCACTTAATGTATTCTTATATGAATTGGTCATATTGTGACTTTATGAAAAAAGAAGCCTAAAGTCATGCAAGTTCAGAGTTTATGTGGTTGGAGCTTGTAGCTTATAGATATATAATGTCACAATCCTGCCACTAAACCTTAATTTTTTCTCTTATAAGTAAAGGAATGCCAATAAAGCTATAATTTCTTTTTTAAAGAATTGATAAACCTTTCTACCTTTATCCAGGATGAACTGTCAACGATCATCCTGTCCACCCTGAAGAGGAGCGAGGAGGCGGACGGAGAGACCATCATCATCGTGGCGGTTCTCTTCACGGCCGTCCTTCTCATGTGTCCCTTGATCCTGAACGCCGTCTACACCCTCACTTCCCACATCCAGCGCTTCTCTCTCACTCTAGCCCACAGGTGAGGCCTCATCCACCTACGCTTTCCTGACAATGTCTATTAATGGAGATGTTTCTATGCTTTGGTCGGTAGATTATGGTCAGATGCACACTCATTGCACGGGCTTGGTTGGAAACAAATTTGCTGCTACGGGACTAAATACGAAGGGGTTCAAGTTTAACCATTTTCAGGACAAACCATTTTTAAGCAGGCTAGTGGCTGCTTGTAAGTTGTTAAGCTGTTTGGCATGGGTGTCCTCAGTTGATGGTGTGCAATAGATACATGTTGAATTGTCTTATTTTTGTGTTTCATTGATTATTTGGGTTAGCAGCATGTCTGCTTTTTAGCACCGATATGTGAAATGGCTTGGTTCTTCAAGCTGGAGTTCACTTCCAAATAGGCCATTTTGGAAATCTGGTCATGTGACATAAATGTATTTAACACCAGGGGGTCTCATGAATCATGACACCCTGGTGGCTTAACTGTATTGAATTTTTCTTAGCTCATAGAAGATGTTTGGGTGATATTATACAAATAACAGAACAATTCCAGGACAACCAAATTCTGTGTGATTACATAATCATAAAATAACATTTCACTTGTCTAATGATAAAGAGCGATTAAGAGTGGCTGATTACTGAGTATTTATTTTTTTACACCTTGCAGCCAGTCATTGCTGATGTGTAATGAACCTGTTGCTATTGGGAAAGAAATGTAGTGCCTGCCCTAATTCCTTGGTACTTTGTTATATATTGTCTGCAGGTATGACATATTGATTTTGATTTGAAGCACACATGCTTTTATATGTTGCTTTACTCTGTCATGAATCGTTCCCTTGGAAAACCATGAGATTTGAAGACACACTTAGGAGAATTCAACTTTCTCATTTTTTAATTTATGCCAAAATCAATGACACTTTAGAGAAAGGGGCAAAACTTCTTTTAGCAGCATGGCAGCCATTAATTTGCTATTTAAATGAGATCTAATGCAGCTGGAAGCTTAATTATTTTTTGTTGAATGTGGTAACGTCTATTCTATATTGTTTCAGAGTTTCAGCATTCCACAAATTTTGTAAATTGATTTCTATGAACTTTGTCCTAAATTACCTATATGTCTTTAAATTGAGATTGGTACAATCATGGGACTGTAGTAAAGAAATGACTCAGTGAATTTTTTTTAATTTTCTGACATTTGTTTGAAAATAGCCTGTCTATGATGTATGACAATTTATTAAAAAATTTATCTGATCGTTTTCTTAAAATTTGATTATTGCTAAAATTGATGCTTGCCAAATCTTTAATTAATTGGTGGCCAGCGGCACTTTGATGTCTCACAGAATTAAGTATTTCAACAATTTTCTTCACGTTTAGGACAAATGTATTAGTTTTTTTGAGTGACTAATGCATGGAATGCTTCATTCTGAAAAGCATAAGTGAAACTCAATTTATGACTTTTAAGCAGGCAACACGCTAAACATACCTGTAACCATGGCAACCAAACAAGTTGGTGAAATTTTTTTTTCATTTTTGGAATGTATAGGTCCCATAGAGTGTCTGTGCAAAATTTTAGAAAAATCTATCTGATCTAACTACATGCTTGAGTCACCTTAAATAAATTATTCAGTTATTTCGTATTATTTTTCTTGATAGTTCCTCCATCCTACAACATATCTATTATTGATAAGAAGACTTAAGACTTTTTGATTGGTCATTCATGCAAAATTAAAATATTACAGAATTAAATTACATAAGCAGATATTTGACATATTGAAAGAAACAAATTAAACAAAGCATTAGTTATAACTTGCACAGCTGTCCACGGTTGCATGATATTTAAAATGTTAATTGATTGTGGTGTGAAAGAGTTTCTGACCTTACGGTTTTCCACAAAGGCACACAAGCCTGGCTCCATGGGGCAAAAAATACATGAGTTTCTTGAGTAGGTCAGACTCATCCTCATTGACCTTCACAGCAATACGCTCTCATGTTGACCTGTACACATCAATTGGATCATATAATTGTCAGTTTTGGTAATTCTGATGGCTCTTTTTCTTAACTTCAAATAATATAGTTGGGTCATATATCACAATTCCGTGACCGTTGAGAGCGAAGTAAGGTTTTATGATGGATTTGTCATCTATAAAGGTTTATCTAAAAATTTAGCGGGGGCGACCCTCCCAAAAGTGCGGGCTAACTCCGTGAGAGGCCTAAATCCAAAATGGCCGCCACCGACACCTTCGGAAATGAAATTTTCAATGGTTTGAGCTACAGTGATGTGCAATACATCAATTTTAGGGTTTGTTTGCGCAAGGAATTCATATTTGGGGGTATTTTGGTGATTTGACCCATTTTTGACTAAAAAATCCAAGATGGCGGCCAGTTTTCGCTAAAAATTGGACTTTTTCAATGTTTCCCATATTCCTTCAACATAAGCGATTATGGATAGGTTGAACCATGCAGATTTTTGTTGCTTGACTATGTTTATGAAGTTTTGGTCATATTTGAGTAATTTTGATGGACAGAAGGTTAATAATGGCAGGTTAATGAGGCCATGGTTCCGGACACACTTCGTTAAATATGTGCTTTTCAATGGCTTGGCCCGCAGGGTTGCTTGATTTAAATCAATCGATTTAAATCATTGATTTCAATCATGATTTAAATCACTCAATAAAAATCATGATTTAAATCAAAGTTGTGATAAAAAGGCTTAAAAAAGCACAAATAAAGGTGGCAGTGAGATATTACAGCTTGCAACCTACCATTTAGCAATACTCTTTCATAAATATGTCTAATGACATATCACACGGGCCCCTTGGCCTTGTATATATATAAGATATAATTTTAGATATATGATAAAATAATTCTGATAAATATATCCGAGTAGAATGACTACATACATGTAAATAAAGATTTAAACAATTTTATTTCAATCATGGCATTCTCATGATTCTCTAAACAATTTCATTGCTGCAATGAAAAACAAAGCCCTGTTCTGCAAATGCAGCACTGTCCCCAAAGCCCCTACTGCTAAACTGATATCAAATACACTACATGTGAAACAAAATTAACAGGCATCGTGAGACTGAGTGCTGAGACTGGTGATTTAACATAGCAGTTCAGTTCATTGCAGAGTAGGGAAAATGATGACTCGTTTTGACATCTCTTTTTATCTTTTAGAAGGTGTACTTCTATTACAAGCTGTATAGTTATGATTGATCTTCAGTGAAAAAGACATTTATTAACACATCCGTATCAAAATGTGGAACTGCTGCCGTAGCTTACATTATGATTATTATATTTAATACATCACCTGCCTTGATTTCATAATTTTGCATTATAATTTCTCTAATTTAAACAAAATTATTATATATATGCCTTATTGACATCCATATATGTGTCATTCATAATATGTCAGTGAATAAAAATTAATAACAGTTGGTGAAATTGACACGAAAAATGAACTTTTTCCATTAATGATTTAAATCCGATTTAAATCAAAAAAATACGATTTAAATCAAAAAAATCCGATTTTTTTTTTTTTTTTATAAAAATCAATAAAAATCGCAACCCTGCCGCGCTTGGGCTACAATGATGTTCAATACATGGATTTTAGGGTTTTATGGGCCAAGGAATCCATATCTGGGGTTAATTAGATGATTAGAAGACTTGTTACAGAATAAATCACAAATTGGTTCCTTATGGAAGAGTGTTTTTCTTCAACTTAACCGTGCGTTTCGGGAAACTGTAACTATCCTTCAACAAACTGATGATTGTCAGAGACAAAATATAGAATCTAAGGAATTCAGATGTCATTTCAAATGTAATCTGAGATACCAACTCAATGGCATGAGAAAATTATTGTAGAGATTGCTAACAGTCTCACTTTGAAAAGATTTCCATGTAGTTCTTCACTTCCCGGTTTGCAACTTTGCTTGTTATACTCTGTTGACCAAATGATGTGGTCATCATGTCAAATTAACAACTAAACATGCCTCTATTTGAGCTACTAAGCTACTTGCAGTTCATCAGTATTACAGCAAACAACAAAATAACTTACTTGATTCTTCTTGCCTGCTGTAATTGTTCAGTTCAGTGGCTTTTCTAGAACAAAATCAATGGAAGCCATTCAGATAACTGTTTTTAATTTCAGAATCTGTATTTCAAAACCTTTAAGATAATAGGCTAGGCCTTCTTTACTTGGCTTACTATTGGTCAGAGTCACAGACCACTTTCAAAAAAGTTATAAGTAGGCTTGCCAATTTATAGCCACCAAAGGTTCGAGACTAGTCATGAACCTTTGTGGCCACCTTTTGACAGGCAGATGTGTCACCATTTTCATGACAATAATATCAAGTCTACAAGAGTCACCAATTTAATCTATCAACTCAATATTATTGGACTGTGATGATGCTCATGGAGGTCTCACAGAACTTGATTGCCAAGTTAAACCTGCTGCCTTCCAGAGCAATTTCGACATTTTTTACCAGTATCTTTACTGACGAGGCAACATAGCTGTGAATATATGCGTATGAATTCTTTCTGAAGGCATTGACTAATGATTTCTGGCTGTAGTCTGTATTTTATTTAAAACATGGTAGCTGAATGAGGCAGATGAATATGAATATTTTAGCAACTAGTCCATCTGAAATGGAAGTACTGATGAACACCTGAGATCCCCAGAAGTCCTTCAATTTTGTATCAAATAATTCATTATATTTTATATTGCCTTCCTTTAATATAAACCGCCTATTCACTCATCTAGCCTGAACAAAAGTTGTTATCCTATGATTTAGCAAGAGACTAGCAGTTGCTCTGAATACGCACAACACAACAAATTCCAACTTCCGCCAGTCAGTAAAATAATTGAGTTTTGTTGCATACTCATACTACCAGTTGACTCCATCAGAGCATCTTCATGCTCACATGCAAATTAAAATCTTGGAGAGGCATGAAATGTCCACCCTTTTCTACTGCTTCTGGCCTTCTTGGCAACTGCATGAGTGACAGCAGCTACAATATTATATTCTTTTGTTTAAGGAATTTGTAACTTTGCCTCCTCCAACCAAACGTTAACCTGTGTATACACCGTCCATTTTCCTATTACGTTTATTGCTTCAACTGTTATTGTTCGCACTTTCACAGGCTTTAAATCTCCTTCTGTGATATCATTCATTTATTGCTATCAACTTCTGTGAAAATTGAAAATTATTTATTTGATAAATCACGTAAATAGTTAAAATCAGGGAGACATGTATGACATAATCCTTCCATATTTTCCACCCACACACTCCAGCAACCAAGTTTAGTATAATTTAAATGCCACTATGTCTTTAAAAACCTAACTACACCATCAGTACTAGAGAACATAATTGACAAGAGAGGGTTTCAAAGCAGAATTGGCTCGAAAACAATCTCTCGTCAATATAATGTATTTTCAGAGAAAATATAGCTCACTCATGAACTTTGAGGTTGTAACCATGATGACATGATGTCATTAGCTGAATGCTACACAACATGATATTAAGGAAAAAATCTTTAATCCATATTTATTGAGTCATTTGTTGCAAATACTTCAACATCCAACATGAAGACTTGTTTTACTCACACACAAATTGTTTCAGGTTTTATCCCTTGTGTTGATGAAATACTACCAGTACAGTAGCTTGTTACATTAATGGCTCAAAGGGCGTTATAACGACGTCATTTGGTCAACAGGGCATACAAATTTAACCGAGAATTGGGGAACTCCAAAATTATGAAATCTTCTTCAACGAATGACTTATTGCCATTTCTACATAACAAGTATTAACAACTACGATAATTGGTTCATGACATTGAGTTGGTCTCTCCGATGACTTTTAAAATGACATCTGAATCCATTAGATTCTATAGTCTGTCCCCGACAATCATCAGTTTGTTGAAGGATACCATTTCAGGTAAAATGCCAGTAAGTTGAAGAAAAACACTCTTCCATGCAATATCAGGAACCACTTTGTGATTTATTCAGTCACAAGACTTCTAATCATCAAATTAACCACTGATATGGATTCCTTGGCCCATAAAACCCTAAAATCCATGTGTTGAACATCATTGTAGCGCAAGCCATTGAAAAGCACATATTTAACGAAGTTTGTCCGAACCCATGGCCTCATTCAACAGTCATTATTAACCTTCTGTCCATCAAAATTACTCAAATATGATCTAAACTTCATAAACATAGTCAAACAACAAAAATCTACATGGTTCAACCTATCATGAAGTGCCTATGTTGAACGAATATGAGAAACATTCAAAAAATCCGATTTTTAGCGAAAACTGGCCGCCATCTTGGATTTTTGAGTCAAAAATGGGTCAAATCACCAAAATACCCCCAGATATGAATTCCTTGACCAAACAAACCCCAAAATTGATGTATTGCACATCACTGTAGCTCAAACCATTGAAAATTTCATTTCCGAATGTGTCGGTGGCGGCCATTTTGGATTTAGGCCTCTCGCGGAGTTAGCCCGCACTTTTGGGAGGGTCGCCCCCGCTCAATTTTTAGATAAACCTTCATAGATGACAAATCCATCATAAAACCTTACTTCGCTCTCAACGGTCACGGAATTGTGATATATGACCCAACTAATAATGATGATATCACAATGTCCATTGAACATTATAAGTATATAGCTACAAATCATGAAATTAATAAATTCTCACAATAGTGATGTCATCAAAAAGGAGATAGCAGCATCAGAGTCTATTTATTTCCGTGCTTACCCAAAATAAATCTAGGGGTCATTTAATGCATGTAAGAGATCATTACAGCAAGAACAAAAAATCCTACGTCAAAGAAAATGACTAAATGTTGACACCATAACATGTAAATTCGAAACTTGACCTAACATTCAGGGTAAATTTTAAGACCGAAAGGGATCTCGGTAACTTCAAACATAAATGCTTCAAACAAATGGCACAAAATTTTGTCACTGCTGCAAGAAACATTCTTGGCTATAACTTCACATTGCTCAGTAACACGAGTTATATCCAAAATTGCAATGTTAGCCTTACAGCTTTCTCAGCTCACTCTTCCGTAGCCTGCTTTTTGAATCCACGGATTCTTGTTAAGTGAATGCTTATGTGAGTTTACTGTAGAATGGGGTAAAGTTGGCAATCCGGGGTAAAGTTGGCACGCTATTTTGACGCATTTAGTGGAAGAAACGCCAACTTTCCTCACCAACGCAGGTATCTTTGGCACAGTTGCCATACATGTCAGTGAGGAAAAGTTGGCATTTCTGCCATTAAGTGGGTCAAAATAGCATGCCAACTTTACCCCAGATCGGCAACTTTACCCCGTTTTACAGTAATACATCTTAACGATTAATTAAGTATTACTGTGCTCATAAACTCACACACTGGTGACTGAACAATTACCATTTGGTGTGGCAGACAAGTGAGGGTTCATTGGGGCACTTTTTATATTAAGTCACATTTTTCTGTTTGACTGCAAAAGAATAGTTGCAAATTAAAATGTCAACACTGAACGCCATCTTCGTTACTCATTTTTCTGGTTAATTCTTTTCTTCAGAACGAAAGCCCTCAACAAAGAGAAGAAGCGGACGGACATGCTCCTCTACCAGATGTTGCCCGAGTCGGTAGCCGACCGACTCAAGAGAAAAGAGGTCGTCACTGCCGAGAGTTTTGAGGAAGTCACCGTCTTTTTCTCAGACATTGTTGGCTTTACAACCATATGCGGGCGCAGTTCTCCTATACAGGTAAGCAGACCTGAAACGATATGATAAAGATTATTGGAGTAGAGCGTCTTACATCATCTGATCATTTCTCGTGATTGCGTTTCAGGTGATCGAGATGCTGAATAACCTTTACACCATTCTGGACGAATTGATAGAAAAATATGACGTATACAAAGTGGAGACGGTGGGGGACGCTTACATGGTGGCATCAGGTTAGTCATAACCCAGGCCACAACCCTGCACTTTGAACTGATTAAACTAATTGATTGATAAATAAATGATAATGGTGACCATTGTCAAGGTTGTTGCAACCATTTCATTAGCATGGGGCATTTTTCTATCATTCAGTTTTGCAAAATATGCAAGCATTTGGCACCTAAGAAAGTTGAAGAGAAAAGTGTTTATCAAGGCCATATTACATGTATATCATTTTGAAAGATTTCTTCGAATCGTTTCAGGAGTCCCACATAGAAATGGCAAGAACCACGTTACGGAGGTAGGAAAATTAGCCCTTGATTTGCGCAGCGTCATGAGCACTCTAGAAATACCCCACCTTCCAGGGACGCGATTCAGAATCAGAATTGGTGTACATACAGGTAAAATAAAGTATAATAAACTGTAGTTAACACATGACATTCAACTTTTAAACAACAACGAATATCTGCCTTTCTGTGTATTTCTCAACATAGAGTCTATGATAGACCAACACATTTCTTCAATAATTACATCATCGATCTTCATTTTGCAGGTCCAGTGGTTGCAGGAGTTATAGGAATCAAGATGCCTCGTTACTGTCTTTTTGGAGAAACGGTTTCAATTGCTTCTAAAATGGAATCATCAGGATCACGTAACGTCAAATTTTCTTGTCGAGAGCAGTCTCTCATTAATACTCCATTCTTGGACATGATGCTTCTATCAGCTCTCTGCTCCATTACCCCTCTAGTCAGAAAAACCTCGATTGAACCTTGTCTTATATAAATTAGATATTAGTTTCCTGGAAAGGAAAATCCCTTCGTGACAAGGGATTCTATATACGTCTGTATATAACTTTAACGAAGAAGTATGTAATAGTTACTGTAGTGTTTTTTCATCATCACGCAAATACATAATAACTGCTCCATACTCAAGAGAGTGTTGTGTACAATCATTTCACAATATTTTTGTTGCAGCGGGTTTTATTCACATCAGTGACACATGTAAGAAAATCATGCATGATATAGGGGGATTCATTATCGAAAGCAGGGCAGACTACAAATTATGCAAGGTAAGCTTTCACTGCGCTCAGGTTGGATAAGGGAAGAATGCGTCCAATTGATGTGTATTCCCATATTAGGGTATGAAGACATCAAATTCGCTTTGGCGCATCCAAAGAGATGTTGATCAGTTTTAAACTGCAAAAATAAAAAATCTGAAATATCATATCATACCGAAGTTAACAGGCGAGTAACAAACCAGTACAATAAATCAATTTAACAGATCCATGAAGCCCCAAAGCGACTGGTCGTCACAGTTATTTTGCAGATGTTTCACTGTATTTGTGGTTGAATTAATTTTTTATTTTTAAATTTCAGGCTCTGGGGAGGAAGACATACTGGCTAAAAGGAAGGCATGACCAGCAGTACGCTTACACGGGCCCTGGTTCGGATGAGTCCGATTCTGAGTTTGTGCAGGGTTGGTCATTTTTTTTCCAATTTAATATTTTCCAAGCATAACAAATTTATTGAATGGCAAGTACAAACCTATAATATTGTGACTTCTGATCAACAAACATGTAAAATAAGATGTTCTGCCATATATGCATTATACATGACATTATTTAAATGTGCTTATTCATCAGTTTAAAATGCTGTAAAAATCCACTCATTTTCTGTAGATTTACCTGATAAAAGAAACCATAATATTTTTAATTATTGCTTAAATATTGTTTAAATTTGGCGAATTATGGGAAAGAGTTGAAAGTTATTATCAAAAGACTGGACTCAATTAAAATCAGGATTGTTTTCTATTTAACATTAAATTTGGCTTTTGTCATTTATCTCATCTTATCTGCCATCGTCTTACAGATGATTTCATAATTGTAGATACTGAGAATGAATGTGACTTTTATCCAGGACATGTTATCCTATTGGGAAAGGCGATGTCATAAGTTTTCTGATGTCACTGTTCCTTTTAGAAAACATGTCCTAGAAGAAGTTCACCTTCAGTCTCAGTGTCTACAAATATGAAAGCATCTGTAATGTGCATCTGTATTAACTGTATGTCATGAATAGCGAAGCCACTCCCAAATTGAGTCCAGTCTTTTGTTATGAACTCTAATATTCAAAAATGTCGTTTTATTTGCTCAAAGTAGGGAAAGAAAAGGGTGAGCATGGCAGTGCTGGGGAGTGCGAGGGAGGGGAAAATCTTGGAACAATTCGTGAGTTTAAATAATAGACAAAAATATTCTAATCTTGTGGCCTTACAATAAGGTATTATAAAACGTAATTTGAATGACCAACCAACTCTAATAAACATTCAAATTGACTTTCAGCCCTCTTCGACAAGGATGCACCCACGAATGACCCGTTGTGGGGATCCGTCTCAGAAAACTCAAACTACTTCATCGTGCAAAAGTGGGAGCCGGAAGTAGTGGAAGGAACCCCTAAGGGACCAGTGCACCACACCACCTCCTTCAGCCACAGCCAGGCATTCTCACGCAGCTCCCTGGACAGCGACCAATTCTCTGAATAACACCAATCACTATGTTACATCTCAAGCCAGTTTAAAATATTCAGCAGCATAAGAATCACCTAACATTACACAAGCAAAACTAGAAACTGTGATGATATATTTGAAAGCAACAGAATCACTCCATAGGCATCTGACAGCATTTGACATCTGGGTGACATCTAGGTGACATCTGGCTGACATCTGGGTGACATCAGGGTGACATCAAGTTGACATCAGGGTGACATCAGGATGACATCAGGGCGATGTCAGGGTGACATTGGGGTAATGGCTGTGACATCAGGGTGACATCAGGGTAATGGCTGTGACATCAGGGTGACATCAGGGTAATGGCTGTGACATCAGGGTAATTGAGCCATAAAAAACCAATTCAATTAGTTGGACTCTATAACCAATGGATTAGTTATCACAACCTGACAGTTTTTAGAATGTAATGTAATACTTAAATGAAAAATATAGGAAACATATATAACAAATTTTAACGAATCTCTTTCTAAAATAATATAGATGAAAAAACTTCATGAAAAAAACATATATGCCTGCCAATATTTCTCTGAAGCGGACTATTCTTCTAACTGGTTATCACAGTGATTTTGGGAGTTTAGTTCGATTGTTTTCTTAAGTATTTGTTTAATTGAACATTAATTATTAAAATAAATAAGTGGCTTTAAATAATGAATTACTTGCATATTTTTGTTGTTAATACTTGAGATGTTTAATGTTATGTACATGTATGGATTATATTAGTTCTTTTTTCTTAGTCATAATGTTGTGCAAGTGTTGGTTATATTGTTGAATTTGAATTTGTGATAAATTGACTGGGGGTATTGTACTCATCACAACTCTGTATGGATGGTGCTGTTGTCTGGGTGTTATTTGTTTTATTATGAATGATATGTTACATAAAGCTAGTCATCATTCAATTCAATAAAATATTACAAGTTCCAACTCTTAGCTTTCTTTGTTCATTCAGTTCGCAATACTTCAGCGGTGATTTTATACAATGCATGGTTTTGTGAGTAAACTTTATAACTTTAAAAGGAATCATTTCAAATGACATGATGTCATTGACATGAATATCATGAAGACTTATACATGAAAATCTATTCTAACATATCAGAATTGTATATTTTTTTGAAAAGGAAGACACACTAGTTAATAACATGAATAAAATTAAAAGCACATTCACTGATGAAGATGATGCGAAATCGCGAAAATTCAGATAATTTATACCAATTCTCCTGAAGGTAGATTCATCACTAAAATGAATCCGGAGATCAAGAATCTTCATTCAAGATGATAAAAGGGTCAAAAATGAAGTTAATTCTTAATCAACCCTTTAAAGCTTAAAAGTTCGATATCTGTGTGCCAAAGACATGGATACTCATTTCAACCAATGCCCCTTTGAAGGAACTCCTTTCCGTTTGCTTTTCTGTCTTTTTTTTTTTTTTGCGAAGTTTGTTGCAACTGAAGACAAGATGACTGAAATCGTTAATCACATTAATGTGTCCCGTATTCTTTGTTGCTCAGTTATCCTCTCATGTTTGAGTGTTCGTCTCATGGTATAAGCCGGTTATTCACCATGACATCAGAAATAAGTGTTTATCACACCTCGGGCTAAATCGATGCAGGCGATAAATCACATATTCCCTCTCCCGTGGTGAATAACCTTTACAAATTTGACTTTTAATACAAATGGTTGTTGAATGTGCAAGCATATGGAAAACCTTTCTTTCTGCTGTCAAGGAAATCGAGAACTACAAAGAGCATCAAGTTTTAAAGATTAATAAAGTAATTTTAATTTTAATAAGTTCCCATTCTCTCAAAAAAAACTCCAATTATCATTCATCCTTGAAAAAACATTTGATCGCAAGGGGCACACGACGTAATCAACGTTGCCAATTGGTGGAAAGTCTGGAGACTGGGGAGCTTGTCCATTGGTCAAATAGAAAAGTGTCCTAGAAATGATGTTGCGACAATGTGAATACAACATTGAGATATTTTCACAACATTGTAAAACGTTTCCACAAGCCTACAACATTGTATGCTAATGTCTTATCTTGACGTTGCTTCACAACGTTGTGTCAACATAATTTCTACCATACAATTCTACATAATTTTCACCAATATTGCTAATCAATTTGTGACGTTGTCATCGCATTGCTGCTGCGTAGATGTGCCCATTGGGAAAAGACGACTAAAAAGACAAAACCAGAGAGATGTTATTGTTTCAATGATCTTTATTCACTTTCAAACATTTACAGGAGACATGCAACAATCATTTCACCTCGTGAAACTTCACATAATCAACAGAAAATCTTAATCTAATACATAGTTGGCCCTTTATATCAACAACTGCAGATGAAGTGCATAATCTGATAAAATGACAAATGAGAGCATTACTGAGACACTCTCTGATTAATTACAAATAATTATAGTTATTTATATAATGTAAAGTTGTTGTTAACTTAAAAATTAAATTAATCACATAATATCTACATTAGTAGAATCACTAGAATGTCTCATTGTTTCAGATTGATAAAACATACATAAATATACAGTGTCGTTTCTAATTCACCAACATCACTTTGTAGGTCTAACTATATTCATTTTGTATTATTTCACAAGACATACTGGCTGATAAAAATCAAACATTTCGAAATGGACTTTAAAGATTTATAAACACATACACGTAAGTTGGCATAACTAATTCAAATTAAGATATTGAAAATAAAGGAACCCAAGTCCAATTAAAATATTCATCAGTTTGTATTAAAGCAACCTGGAAAACATTATAAAGCAGGCCAACACAAATGAGGAGCCATGCAAAAATTGTCATATAATATATATGGCAAATAATATTGCATAAATATATAAATAATTAATAAATCTCAAGCGATTTACCAAACAGTACATGGAGTTTCTTCCTTTCTTATTTGATACAAATATTTAATCAAGTTACACAAAGACTAGATAAAAAAACTATAATGAAGATGCAACATTAAAGATACAATATTTTAAATTATTAAAAAAAAGTGGCAGTTCAAGGGTAACTTGTCAATGACATAATTTTAAGAGAAGATTCATGCACAAAAGAGTCAATATGACAAAACTAAATGCATTTATACTTTGAGTATGACAATCTATTCATTGACAAAAGAATTGAAGCATCAATGAATTCAATAAAATATTATAATAAATCACAAAACACCTCTAGTCCTCTACGTACCCGGGAAACTTATTGAAGTTCCCCTACTATTACTAGGAATATTATTTCTGTCGCAATTTTTATTTTCTTCAAAATACCACTTTCTGACAATATTTCAAGAATGCTACTAAAACCATCACCACAAAATTAAATATTGGAATGTTCCATAAAAATCTAATCTACAAAATAAATACGGATAAAACAAAGAAAATTGATCTGTGATGGCTTCATTGAGCATGGTAAATAAATAGCCTCTTGTTTCACTGGCCGATCAGGTTTGGGTCAGTCTCATATCATCTAGGCCTACTACTAAGAAACTTTGTTTGCATAGGTACTTTTCTAACATATTCACAAAAAAAAAGAAGAAAAAAATAACGTTTGATTTTCCTTAAAAGAAAAAAAAAACATTTACTTTGCAAGCACTATATGTTATCTGTAACATTTTGCAATATCAATAAAACCAACCACACTATGAAATCTTAAATTTTAGCTTCTACAGGACTCCATAACATCAATTCTGGCAAAACAATATAATTTTAGGAAGATTTTACTTATCCTAAGCACATTCCACAACTAGTGCCATGCTGCCATTTGCAATTTCTCACTACAAAATCTTCTCTTTGTCTCACAGTCTTCATCGTTTATCCAGTAAAGGTGCTAACATCCTGACATACTTTCTCAGACAGATATACTTGCAGGCTAAATACCTAGTTACGATGAATGACCAACCAAATCTAAACATTTATTCTTTGACAAATGGACCATGTTTCTAGAAGAATATCATGACAAAGATATATGATAGACTTGGTCAACACTTTTGTTCAAATTCACATGCACAAATATATTATACCATATTACATTTACAAATGCGACATGTTCTGGGAGGATGACTTGGACCCTTGGCTTTGTGAGTCTTCGTTGAGAGTGGTGTGGATCTCCCTGGAGTGACTAGTGGACATGGAATGGCCCTCCATGGCGTCTTCGGGGGGTGACCCTGGGGGTTGCGAGAAGTTCCCTTCTGGGTAGGATGCCGTCCTGCGATGCTGGATGTCCAGGTTACGCAGCTCCATGTGGTCAACGACAGTCCGAGAAGCGCCCTGGGCAACTTGGATCTGCAACATAGTAGGAAGGATGTACATTATACAATTAAAGTGCTTGAGTGGTAACATCAAAGGAAACCATTGTCACCTGAACTTTGAGACATTCGTTTGTTGTTGTTGCTATTTGTTAATGATAACAGTTAATCAAAAACTAAATTCAGTGTAAGAAACAGATACATAATCCTTTCCTTTGTCAGTCCGAAACGAGTAGTAGGTCTCCTTTATAAAGTGCCATCATTTATTTATTAAACCAAGTGGCAATGATCTAGACACATGGTGAAACAGCCCCCTCTATCCATGGGCCTAGACAAGAGCAGAAGGTGACATTTTCCATAGCTTCCACAACAAGATACACATCTAAGTGCGGTTAGAAAATAAGAAAGCTATTTAACTGACCTGCACCATACTTGGGTCTGCTTCTGCTCCGTTGACACTGGTGCTAGACTGAGACGCCACCATGGACTGCCTGGGACTCTGTCCATCCATGGCGTCCTTCTGCTTCTTGGCCTCAGACTCCCTCCTCCTCATCTTCTCTTGACCCGTCTTCATGATCGACTTCAGCGGTTTGCTCAACTTGAACTTGTCCGACTTGGATTTATCCGTCTCCACCACCTCGCTGTAATCCGGGGGAGGGTCCTCGCCCTCTGGCACCTCAATGTCGTCTGAAAATAAATTCATTCATTAACATATAGTATGAGTTAGAGACAGAATGACAGATCATTTCATCCATCAGTAGATTGATGGCATCCATGGCCAATTTCAGAAAGTTGTTCAACCGAGAGATCATGAGCAGCAACTGACTGACCTGTAAAATTTGAAATTTTGAGTCAGCTCAAATGATTGAGTGAGATCCTTGCACAATTTGTTTGAGCTAACATAGCTTGTTGCTTTGAGTTATGATAATCTGTCTGTTGTCATAACTTCAAACAACAAACTGTGTCAGCTCAAACAAATTGTGCAACGACCTCGCTCAATCATTCGAGGTAACTCAAAATTCAAATTTTACAGTTTACTTTGCCTGGTTCCCTAAAGAAATAATGGCTTCCTTACTCATGTCAGTTTTTACAGTTTTTGACCTCTCAAGCTTATTACCGGATTCAAAGAAGACTAAATTTCATTTCATCAATATTGCAAAAAGAAGAGCCAGGAAACAATACTCTTTATCAAATACTTCAATCATTTCAAATAAAATGCATTGACATAAAAGGAACATTATTTGTATTTAAATTCAAATTCACACGATACATATAAAGGGGAAATACACCACCCTCTTATGCTATATGCCACACTGATTACCACATGGAATGTACATTTGATTTGTGAAACTATAGAAGCAATGGATCTATCCAAACAGCACTGCAAGCTTGCTCTTAGTCTCCTCTTAAAGCACTAGGTGGCATTTTCCATACCTTCTACAACAAGACTCCATCTAGTATCGGCCCAAACCACACAGATGGAAGTTATAGACCTGTGCTGGAGCATGTAACAGAACAACCGGAGCCACTCAGCTGCTCCTGGACTCATTAGCCACAGTAAATTTCAAAAGCACCCTCATTAAATCATACAGATTTCACGGTCGGTTGGTTTCAGCAAAGGCAGTGAATTGTTCATCCAAAATTTGATTCAAATCATTTCTTCTACACCACCATAGGTTCGAGGTATTCAGTCACAGTGGACAAATTACATGAGTTTACAGAAATGCAAACGGATGTTCCTTGTGAGGTCATATCCCTTTCTTCCCATGTTAATCTGTGTGATTCATGTTTAGTGAGGGCATATCCTGTATAAGTTACCCAATGGTCCAAGACAAATTGCCAGTTCATTTCAATGGGATGGATTATGGATATAATGGGCCTATTGTAATGTCATTGACTTCAAGAAACAGCTTACAGCCTGCAAACTTGATAAGGCTCCTTGATCTTTAAACTAACATTCCGATCTGGATATAGAGGTCTATGCCAAGACCGGCGTCCAGTATATACTTGATACTTGATACATGTAAAAATGAGTGTCGCTTCATATCAGACAGAGTTTGGCACTCGGTGAGCCATAATGGCTGATGAAGTGTCATCTTCTATACATTCAACATGGGAAACAAAGAGGCTGTTTGATCGGCCATGATCAAGAGAAGGCCATTTGATTGTCATAACTGATTTTAGAGTGAAAATCAGATGCATAATCCTTTCGCTCGCCTGTCACCAATAAGCAGGATCAGTGTCCTTAAATCAAAATTTACATTGAAAATATTGGGGTATAAATACGACAAATCTTCAGTATTATGATTCACAGAGTGCCATTTTCACAACTGGTGTAACAGTCCAATCTATTTGCACATCAAATTTACAGGCTGTAATGCTAAGTACTTGTAATTTTTCTACTGTAATAAGTAACTAAGACCTATAGGTACAATCAGGAGAATCACTTTATTATGCCCTTGAATATATACATATGACACAGCAGTGGCTGGTGCAACCTCGTTAAAAAAATCCAGTCAGTGCGATATTTCAAGAGATGTCTTAGTAAGTATCACAAAAACAATAGCAGCTTACAATAAGGGGAACTTATACCTATAAACTTATTTATAAATGTTGAGACATAATTTTATCTTAAAACTGAAAATTCAAAGACTTCATTGTCCGTGTCGCTCACTCAATAGTGAAAGAAAATTATCAAATAGGCAAAGAAAATTAAACAAAATTGTACAAAAAAACAACAAAAAAGCACAAACAGATGAAAATTGAAAATGTTAATCTGATGGTCAATGGCCTCCTGTCCTTAACTTAATAATTATATGTTATTCAGTTTATTGCCAATTGATAAATAACACTAATGTTTGAAACTGCTCAACAATTTCCTCTACAGAAATATATCCAAGAATGTGCAATACTACAATGCCACATAGCACAACCTTGAAGACCCAAGCATGTCTAGGCACTCAGATACCTGTGCTATACCCACATGAGCATATCTAGGCACTTAATGTAAGTGCTATATACAGATGAGCCTCATGGCCTTGCATTTTACAGGGTGGAGCACCTAAAAACTTCAGACAGAAAGAGAAAACAATGAAATGCAACCTGTATTGCCAAAATAAGTTTTGACTTCATAAAGGAGTGGGTTCCTTCTTCAAGAAGGTTTCTACTTAATATGAAAAAGGTAAGTTAATGCAAGAGGAACTCAATCACACAATATTATGATCACAAAGTAGTTCATGTCTGTCTACAAGTTGACCGCTGTTCAATTGCAACTGCTTTTTCCAGCCTTCGCAGAACACATGCTGCCATGTGTTGCCACCTAGTGGCTAGTGTGCAATTCTGCGAGCTACAGTGAGCGGTCCACATAATCCGAGAGTCTGGAACTCACACAAATTTTGTCTGGAAGAAACCAGGGCTGCTTATGAGTATGCTGATGGCCTTGTCTACTTCCTTAGAGAATCTGATTGCCGAGTGTTACTGGTTTACGTCAATGTTGAATAGGAACTTTGTAAATGTGCCACGGAACTATTTCTTGGAAGGAGCAATGCTGCAGCATACAAAACTGACTTTGTGCCAGGTGGCAGCAGCATGCAGTTGTCGTTTCGCCAAACAGTTTATGTTGTAACCAGTGGCGGATCCCCTGGAAAGGGGGGCAGGCCTCCATTTAATTCTATAATGTAAATTTTTCTGAGATGGAAATAATATTTTGAAGAAAATACGGAACAACACGGGCCCATGAACGCTGAAACAACGTCCGGGTCCCCCCTAAACTACCCTGTGTGGATCGGCCACTGGCAACCCTTGTTCTATTACATTCACCGCCAAGGAAGGAAAAGTGATAGCATTTTGCAGTTTGAAGTCATCAATGATGTCACTGAAGGTCATATCTTTTACATTTAATTCTATAATGTAAATTTATGCAGTTAGTAGGTGACCGTCAGTGGGTTACTCATTCAGTGATGGAAAGATACAAATGAAGTCGGACATACAGTCGGTTTCAATTCGTACAGCGTCGAAAAGCCCACCTACAACAAGACACCTTTTCCAGCATTTTCTCTACTGCCATATTGGATTTTGGAATAAACACAGGTAGAAGGAATTTAGGTGCAAAATTATTTTCCATATGAAATATGATGAGATCGATATTGGGATAGGCATTATTGGAATCGAGGAAGGTGCCAATATCGATTGTTTTATGGTTACCATAGTAACGCTCATATGTTGCCATGGCAACCACAATTCTAGTGTGTCTTTTTGGCACCCACCACTAAAGGATGCTTTCCATTCCGTCTTTGATCTTTAGCAACACTGATGCAGAGACTTCCACATCAGTTTTGGCTGGTTGCCAATAGCAACGGGCGTCACCAGGCAGCATCAATTCGTATGTGACGTCACAGATCACAGGTGTGACACCTGGGGGGGGGGGATTCCTTCAATTTTATTTGGTCAGGGAGGGGCTCTTCAACTTGAAGATTGGGGTCAGGATGTCTTCAATTGAAGAGATTGGTGCCTTGGAATGAACATGAGAGGCCGGAAGGAAGGAGGAAGGAGGGTGGATGGAGCAGGTAGGGTAGAAGAGGAGGGAGGGGGAATGAATTGACAGGTAAAAAGACAACAGAATCCAATGATGTTTAACACTGCCAAATACATTGACACTCGATATACACAGGTAGAAAAAGCTCAGGTCTTCTTGGCACAAGTGACGATGCTTTACCTGCAAATTATCTGTATGTGCATTTACCAGAACTAAGTATTACTCAAGAACTGTGTAATTCTAGGCCAATTTGCAATTTAACAAAAGTAAAACAATGTTTCATATTGATCACTAAAAAAAAAATTCCACAAGTAGTAATTTAACTTTTAACTGATTTTGTCAGCTTGGTGTGACTTTCACCTCTAAAAGTTAAGGCTATTAAGCCGCTACTTATTTTTTCCTCACAAAAAAAACCCCAAAATATTTGTTACATGATCAGTCAAACTAAATTATCCAAAAGTAATAGCTCACAATAACGAAACTTGCCACAACATTCCTGAATTATCTACTTTCAGCTATTTTCGAAGAAATTGATTATTGATTAGTAATCCAGAGGTCAGTGCACATCTTTATCAATCTGAATTTGAATCCAGTCTGACTTAACACTAATTAGAAATATTCTTCCTAAAACATCATGACTGAATATCATATCCAACTTAAGATCAATGTGATAATTTCCAGTAAAGTTAAGCAGTACAGAGGGAAACACTTTAATACCTAATTTGAAAAATCAAAGTTAGAATCGTAAAAATATGAAATTTAGCATTATTGGAATGATTGATAGTGTAAGATTAAAAATGAAGCTTAAAAGATCTATCTAAAATCGATTACCACATTAAAACTACAAGCGCAACCATGACTTATAACACTTTATGTAACATTTGACCTGATTTGGAAGACTGTCTCCTAGCAACCTTCTTGACTTTGACCTTTTTCTTGACCTTGGCTTCAGAGGTCAAGGTCACCTCAGAAGATTTCCGATGAACGCTTTGGGGTTCGTGGTCAGTTGGTTCATTTAATTGTTCGGAACTTGGAGTATCCTCTATCAAGAAGCAAAATTACAAAAATATATAAAATTAAGTACCTTTTTAATGTCAAACGGTGCAACTGTTTTGCTAAATTTAAGTTCTCTTAATTAAAAAAAAAAGTAGAAAAATCCTCAATCTTTTCATCAATAGTATAATTTTGGCTAAGAAATCAAAATAGAACCATATAGAGTTAATCTATCTTGAATTTAGGGTAAGAAATCAATATAAAACCATATAGGATTGATCTACCTTGAATTTAAGGTAATAAATCAATATAAAGCGATATAGGGACAATCTACCTTGCATTTAGGGCAAAAAATCAATATAAAGCCATACAGGGATGACCTACGTTGAATTTAGGGCAAGAAATCAATATAAAACCATACAGGATTGATCAACCTTGAATTTAGGGTAAGAAATCAATATAAAACCATATAGGGATGCTCTTCCTTGAATTTAAGGCAAGAAGTTTATATAAAACCATATAGGATTGATCTACCTTAAATTTAAGGTAATAAATCAATTTAAAGCCATATAGGGACAATCTACCTTGCATTTAGGACAAGAAATCAATATAAAGCCATATAGGGATGATCTACCTTGAATTTAGGGTAAGAAATCAATATAAAACCATATAGGGAATTAGGGATGATCAACCTTGAATTTAGGGTCAGAAATCAATATAAAACCATATAGGATTGATCTACCTTGAATTTAGGGTAAGAAATCAATATAAAGCCATATAGGGACGATCCACCTTGAATTTAGGGTAAGAAACCATATAGGGACGATCTAAATAGAATTTAGGGTAAGAAATCAATATAAAACCATATATGGGGTCAATCTATCTTGATATTAAGATTCACAAGAGGTCCTGATCATTTGAACTTATCTGGCACATTCCTTAACTATTTCTTAACTAGCAATTGACCTGAGTTGGAAGTGAGTCTGTTGCCCGTTCGTTTGACCTTGGCCTTTGCCACTCTGACCCGGAGGTCAGGGGTCAAGGTCACCTGGGAGGACTTGCGGGTTGCGCTCATGGGGCTGATGTCATCCTCTTCATCTAACTGGCCCACCACGGCCGGAATGTCATCTGCATAGCATTTCATCATTAAATATTATTAAAAAGATGAAATCTGATTGGCAACAGTATATCTGGAAGACATAATCCAAATTGATACAATTATTAAAATATCACAAATTTTTTCCTTCAGCAAGGCAGCGCCTGTCAATATACTGTGAATCGCAGCAAGGCGCCAATGGAGCTAATCCCAACCATCAAAACTACCGCTTGCCCTACTATCCTACATTGTGTGTAAGTTGAAGGCTTTCAACTCTCCGAAGCTTGACACATATAATGTATCAAGCACAAAGGAGAAGACATATCAAGGAGGACAAGTTCCGCATATTACGAGAACTGAAAGTTGAAACGTGAGTGCAGTGCATCACAATAGAATACACTAAATGATTCATAATAATAGACAAATGGACTGCTAAAAGACTCCAAACGTTCTTGATATCAATACTATTACATATACAGGAGAACAAAAGACCATTTCTACAAAAGAAAGCCTATCCTCCTTCAGTGCACCTGTGATTTCCTTTTTGGATATAAATGAAAGAAGAAAGAAAGAAAACTTCAAGATCAAAGGAGGGAAAATGTCTTCTTTTCAGTGGCGCCCTCTCTCATTAATGCACTTACACAAGAGGGCGCTACGAGTCAGAAGTCACTCAGATGTCTCGAGTGTGTTGACACTTGAGTAAAGCTCCAAGAAAGATTAAGATCATAATTAAGATTTAACACCAAAGTGAATTACAAAATCCATACTGCTTTGATCTTCTTCAACACGCCGAGGAAGTGGCACCCGGGCCACACACACAGCCGAAGAGCCATGCACTGGGCTTTTGATAACAAGATGACACAAAATCAATAAGACTGAGAGAGACAAACGGATGAATGGATGGTTGGGGCTTCACATCCTGCAGTTGTGCACTATGGCAGGCTAATTATGACAGGCGGATGACATAGCAATGAAGCGAAGGATGATTGAAACTGTCGTTCAACACAGGTCCAGATGACCGGCCTGAGCCAGAATCAAATCAGGCTTCAGCCGTTGAGTCTAACTTTTATATTGTTACATTTGGAAAAGAAATTAGACTTATAATTCTCCACCTTTAACAGGACTCTAACAACAAATTCCATTACACAAAAACTGCATTGGGGGCCCCAGGTGGGAGAGGAGCGCAGGTCACCTTCAGAAGGGCCCTGATGGGAGGTTACTTTAAGTCCCAACTGGATGGAAGAGTTCAATTTGTTTGTTGCATGTCTGGGGGCATATTCCACCTGCAGTGCTGGTGTGATGGGAGGGGATAAAACTTCTGATGATTCAAATAACAGAGAATATTATTCCATGAAACGGGCCCTAATGTTTCAGACGCAGCATTAAAATGATTTAGTCTCAACATACAGGTGAGGCCGGGCAACATACCTGCTATTAGTCGCAGCATATTGAAGCAGGAAAATGATGGAATGCATTAGGTATGGTGCAGGCATGCACACTGGCACCAGGAAAGATACCTTCTACCTGAACTAATCAAATTCTACACAAGTGACAAAATATTCTCTCCTTTTTCAAAGCGATTCCTGTACAGCGCCAAGCGTAAAGCAACGACGCGAACGGACTCGCGTTAATATTCAAGCAAATATGAAATTCAAGATTTGTCATTAGCAATAAAATGTTTCCTTGCAGTTTAAAGAGGTAAATCGCTGAATAAGTGATAATGAGGCAGCACGCTTTCTACCTGAAGAGCTGAAGCAGTGCCAGGCGTCACATGAAGGAAAACATTTTACTGACACGAAATGGAAAATCAGTTTATGTTTTAGCTTGAAATGTTTGCAGAGTAACAAAAAATACTTTTTCACAGAGATGTTGAGACAGGTGCAAAGGCATGTACAGACACATTTTCACTGAAAACTCAAACTGTCAAAAAACTTGCGGTTTAACGACAAATTCTGCATCACCAAGATACTTTTAACATTGGAAAAACCGGGATCTAACTGAAAATTTTGTATGTTAGCGCCCTGCTATGGATTAACACTGTTAACAACAGCAAACAAACATTCATATTATTGTTTACTTTGCAAAAACCATAAGTTGAAAGGTATAATAGAAGAAGCGTATGATGTCTAAGTAAAAAAGAGACTGCCCAAAATATTTTTCGTGATGGCAGCTACAAAACTTGTGACTGCACCCATTTTTTTTTTGCATTTCTGAAATATCTGGTCAAAATGTTTATCTTGCTCATCATCACACTCATTCCCTTCTAGGGTTGGGACGATAACCATAATTTATACTGTATGAATGGTGTTGCTTCATACCCTCATTTATCCACACAAATAACAAGAATTAGCAAGAAATCAGCTCGAATCCACATTGTTTTCATCCCTCGGTTGCCATGACACTTCGTTTTCAGGCTGGAAGAGATTCTTGTCCAGAGTGTCTGCTCACAAGATGGCAACTGAGAGTAGCACGAAATTAAGAATTTCTGATTTTTGGCCAATTTTGAACGATTTCTTGCAGTAAACAGCTGATTAACCCTGAGTTCGATATATTGTCTTATCACGATATTACTGTTGATCGATATCGTGATATCAAAATGAATGAAAACAGTTTTTACTTTGTGCATGTCCAAAACTCAGTTATATTATCAGAATGATCGATTAGGTCTATATTTGAATGTATTCTCTATTAATCAACGTTGCATGTCTTGATATATATGACGTTGTGTACCTTGCGACAAAAATGTAAAATTGATATCTTTACAATGACGGCTCTTTCGGCAACCTTCATCAAAATGGTTGCCTACAATATATATTGAAGTAACCACTTATCTTTCCTTGACAATACTTGTTAGTATTCTATTTATAACCAAATAATCTAATTAACAGGCCAAGGATTCATTCATGCTCTCGAAAAGATTAAAATGTAAAATTTGAATTTTTGAGTCAGCTTAATGATGGAGGAAGATGGTTGCAGTATTTCTTTGAGCAACTAACAAAGCTTGTTGTTTTAAGTTATGATAACAAACAGAATATCATAACTTAAATCAACAAGCTATGTTAGCTCAAAGGAATTGTGCAACCATCTCACTCAATCATTTAAGCTGACACAAAATTTCAAATTTTACAATGGAGTATGTTATGACTACCAAACTAACAGTCTAAACACATGTATTACACTTCAACGCGAATAATAAAATATTAGGAAAATGTGACAAATAATAGATTAGCCATAATTAGACTCACCAGGTAACTTCTTGGCTCGGAAAGAGGCGTTGGTGATGGCATGTTTGTTGACCCCCTGGTTGCTGGTGGTGGGGGACAGAGCCACACTTATTCCCATTGGACCCTCCTCTGGAGCTCCCGAGGGGTTGAACATTAGCGAGTTCTTGATGGCATTCGTCACCTGAAGAAACAGATAGAAAGGAATGATGAATGGATGAGGGGGGGGGGGGAATACACAGACTCTTTGTACTGGCTGAATAGAGTTATACAGGCAGTCAAAATTATCCATGTGAACATTCTAAAAGAAGGCACTTTCAGAACAACAGCCAAATGTTCTTCAAGGAGAACGAGAAGAAAGGTTGCAAAAATGTGTTGATAGGGGTGTCACAATACACCTATACTACGATACAATACTACAAACCTCGATACCAAGTTCACAATTCGACACACAATTATATGCTTCTAACAGCTTTCAAGCAGACAAAAAATTCATTAACACTAGGGGACATGGTATCAACTTTTTTTCAGCACTAATTTCTTGAGATATCTCTCGCCATTACACAAATGTACACAATGTGATACATTTTACAGAGTTTGAGATGCTTTTTTGAGTTTTTTTTTTTCAATAACGTGAGTATCTTGGTACTTGCCCAATACCATATCCCAATGAGCACATCTACGTTGCACTAACACTAACAGTGTGTCAACGTCTTACAAGTCCTGTTCCAAGCGACAATAGATCCAAGGATCAGTCCCAACTGAATGGAAGACAGCCAAATGTGGTACCTATTTTTAAGAAAGGGGATAAACAAAAGCCAGAAAACTATCGTCCAGTCTCCCTAACATCAGTAGTATGCAAATTGTGTGAACACATACTATGCAGCAACATCATGCGACACCTGGACAAACACAGTCTACTCACAGACGTGCAACAAGGATTTCGCAAGAGGAGGTCTTGTGAGACCCAGCTAATCCTCACCATCAATGATTTAGCGAAGACCCTTGACAACGCAGGACAAGTGGACGTAATCCTGCTTGATTTTGCGAAAGCATTTGACAAGGTCCCGCATGGAAGGCTGTTGCACAAGCTGGAGCATTTTGGCATAAGAGGGAACCACCAGAAATGGATAGAGAGCTTTTCGAGAGGACGGACACAACAAGTCGTACTAGATGGAACAACATCAGAGAGTGCACCATACCAGTGAAGTCAGGAGTGCCGCAAGGGAGTGTTCTGGGCCCCTTGTTATTCTTAATATTTATTAATGACCTGCCAGATCAAGTGTCAAGTGGAACCCAAGCCAAATTATTTGTGGACGACTGCATACTCTACAGGAGGATAAACAGCGAACAAGATAGTAATTCACTTCAAGAAGACCTGGACAAGCTGCAAAAGTGGGAATCAGATTGGCTCATGCAATTCCACCCCAACAAATGCCAAGTACTCCATATCACCAATAAGAAAAGACCAATCAAGCACATCTATAACATACATAACATCGACTTAGAAGAGGTAAATACAGCCAAATACCTAGGTGTTAACATCAACAACAAGATTTCCTGGAACGACCATATATCATCAATCACCAAAAAGGCCCACTCCACCATGGGATTCATCCAGAGGAACACGAGCAGCTGCCCGAGCGACACCAAGGAAATGTGCTTCAAAACGCTTGTTCGTCCTCTTGTAGAGTATGGCAGCGTGGTGTGGGACCCTCACACCCAAGCCAACATCACCGCACTGGAAAAGGTACAAAGAAGAGCGGCAAGGTACGTCTGTGGGGATTATAGAAGAACTAGCAGCGTCAGTGAGATGATTGGGAAGCTTAAGTGGCCCTTATTGGCACAGAGAAGAGCAGCGGCCAGAGTTACTATGATCTATATAATAGTAAATGGCCTAGTGGATATTCCATCACAGCCCTATCTCCAGCCATCGCCACGCTCTGCATTAAAGTTCATCCTGCCTCACGCCAGAATAAATTGTTACCAGAAGTTGTTCTTCGTAGATGGAGTGAGATCCTGGAACACCTTGGACGAAAAAATTAGATCATGCAGCTCCCTAGAATCATTTAAATGCAGAATTGCCAATGTACATAGTTAAACCGCACTGTTTTTATCGGAGTGTACATAATTTGCTTTTAGAAGTGCCTTACCCCTAGGCTACGTTTTTAAACAGCACGTCCACTGCCACGCATGCGCAGTACAACAGCACGATTATACGCCCCTGGGTGTCTGTGCTCACAAGGAAAAAGAAGAAGAACATCGCAATGTAGGTGAGAATTACGTAGAAATGACATTGTCACAATGTTGTCAATCAAAGTCAAAGTTGTGAGATTAGCATACGATGTTGTGCCAATGTTTCACGATCTTGTGGAAAAACCACAACGTTCTATTCACATTGTGGCAACACAATTTCTACCATAGATTTCTACGTATAGAACACCCACCACATGATGCAGCCCTTGATGCACCCATGATACAGGGGAATCATGCTACACTTTGATTAGAAATAGACAGACTGCTTGAAATAAGAGCGTTTCATAGACCACTCGTTCTATAAATGTGTTTGTGTTCTGCAATATGCACCTGTTGTAGATAATATAGAAAAAGTGACAATGTGAGCACGCTAAAATAGGAAATTGTGAGTCAGCTTAGAGGATTGAATGAGGCAGTTGCACAATTCCTTAGAACTAACATAGCTTGGCTTGTTTTATTTTGTTATAATAATTTGTCCGTTGTCATAACTTAAAACAACAGGCTATTTCAGCTCAAAGGAATTGTGCAGGCATCTCACTAAATCATTTCATTTGACACAAAATTGCAATTTTACAGTTTTGTATTTTGCTTGTGTGCTTTTTTGGGTCTGCCAGGTAGCTCACCCCAATTTTATTTGGGGCAGCACCCTTTCTGATTTCCATGATTTCTGTATCTGTTTAGCCACATCATTTAGGCAATTGTGTTTTCCTTGAATATATATCTCTGGTTTTGACTACCAGTGAATGAGACACACCTCTCATAAAAACCACGATGTTCATGTTGCCCTGTTGTAAATGCAGCTTTTGGAATCTAGCTTCGTAGTGAGCTGAAAGAGCCATCATGAGTAATCAAGGCGTCATAGCTTAGGTGCTTGAAGTGATATCGTTGAAGGGTTGTTCCAATGCTTTGAGGGGAAGTAGGTCTAAAAAGATCTGCAAGTAATAAGGGCTTGGGAAAGATGGTCATTTTTTGTAAGAAGGCAAATTAAGCCGGCAATTTAGGTCGTACCTCGCTTCATTAGCAGCCGATGGCTTTTGAAAAGCTTCGTAACATTTCGCAATTTCTGGAGAAGTTTGTCAAATCAATAACGAGCGTTGACAACACATCGACACGTCGTCTTGAACGTCCCGGCCCTTCCAATGCGGGATGCGGCACGTCGGGTGGCAATGGATGTGGGAAATGAGGCAAATGCTGTTGCAGAAACAAGCACTGCCAAGCGGCTGTTGAGTAAAGCGGCTGTTGAGTAAAGAGGCTGTTGAGTAAAGCGCCTGTTGGGCCACGCATCCGCTGAGCCAGCCAGTTTGTGCAGTGTGTTGTTCTGCGTTTTTCAGTCTTACAGCTGTCATGACAAAAGCTGAACGTTTTCATGAAAATTCATCGCCCAAGGTGTTTACTCAAGGTTTCTTTGCAACGTGGCTGCTTGCCTCACAATGGCTTCGCAACTTGGCTTCCCAATGCAGCTTTGCAACATACAGTAGCAGTTTTTAAATGAGATAAACTTCAGCCCTCTCAAGACATAAGGTACCTTTTACCATTCGACACCTCTGTCAGTCTGCCAGTCAATCACATGTAAGTATTTCAGGGTGATAATTCCTATATTCTTTGTTATCCACTTATATCGCCCCATGTTTTAGTGTTTGTCTCATGGTATAAGTCCGTTATTCACCATGCAATCAAGAATATTCGTTTATCACACCTCAGGCCTTGGGTGATAATCACATATCCCCTCTCCCGTGGAGAATTACCTATATATACACAGACAAACCTTAACTCCTCAGCTTTAATTACCTGAATGTTAACTCGTCAGCTTTAATTACCTGAAAGTTTCAAAACACAGCATCTCAAATTGCACCATAACAAACGAACACTTATGATGGTCCAACGCAATAATAGTAATTCGCTATTCTGCGAATTATCACTTTGAGCCTGAATTACCAACTGCATCAACTACAAATTTTGCTATTTAGAACGTCAAATAAGGAACTACTTTCTCTGCTTTAACAAACATGTGATGCACACAACTGGAATGGTCCTGATGTATCATTCCTATTGTCTGGAAAATAGCTGGGGATACCATTAGGCTGTTACACAGCTAATGATATCATAACCATTGTTTTGGAGGGATCGATAATTTCTGGCAATATCGCACACCCTCATATTTTGGCTTGAGATGATAATATAGGAGATAGAACAAACTTTTATTAGTTATTATCAGTTCTTACTGTGGTTATAGTTTGTTTCAGGTCTGTAATTTCTGAAAGTGGGCCGTTCTTGTAAAACAGGGGCACAACATGGCCAACTGAAACAGTCGACCAAGATTTTAAAATGGACTGAATCAGGTCTAAAACACTGAGCGAAATCCGGTGACACTTGAATCACTTTTAAAAAGGCGTCCTGTAGGGGAGCGAACATCATTGCATTGCAACATTCTAGAAGGAACAGCAAGAGGGTGGGGGTGTTGGGCAAAGAAACAAAGCCAAGATATTGTGGCTTTGACATAAGCAAAGAAAATTGAAGAAATCCCAATGCTTGAGAATTGCAGCTGAGGCTGAAGGCGGCAGTGGAGGAATTGAGGGGAGGAAGCCTCCTTGTAGCAAATTATTTATTGCGCTGTCGTATTGATGTCAGCATATTGCTTGTGAAATGCGAAATGTTTATTTTGGCAACGATAAATTTGTTCGCCTTGGACGCATTGGATTCTATCATTTCTTGCAGGATTTCTCCTTTTGTGCAGAGCCTCAAATCTGATTTTCTTTTTTTCCCTTTTTTATCTTTCAGCCCTTAAATCTTAGGCAACTGGTGCCCTGTTCCAGCTTATTTCACGAGGCCTGCAGCTGCTGTTTTGTCACAACAATTGCAATTTAGAAAAATAACTGTTTAATAGGCTAATAGCTTTATTGTGTGCATTTTGCAAGCAGCACAAATTGCATTGCCTGATTTATGGCTCCTTCAAATGACACGAATAAAGCATAGAAAACAATTCTTTCTGTTCAGATATATTAAACTGACATCCATCTATGTATAAATTTATCTTCTCATTTATCGGTCTATGGAACTAGAACTATCTTTCTATCATAATATTTTTAGATTCCATTATCAACCCCCCCCCCCCAAAAAAGTTTCTAAAATGTTTTTTTTTTTTCAGAATATTTTTGACTGCTAAATCAGACAGTTGTAAGCCTTAATTGTAAAACAACATACTATATAACGTGTTGATTTTATGATCTATCCAAAAGTTTCTAAAATGTTTTTTTTTTTTCAGAATTTCTTTGACTGCTAAATCAGACAGTTATCAGCCTGAATAGTAAAACAACATACTATATAACGTGTTGATTTTATGATAAATGTCTAATGGATAGATCATAAAATCAACACGTTATATAGTATGTTGTTTTACAATTAAGGCTTACAACTGTCTGATTTAGCAGTCAAAAATATTCTGAAAAAAAGTTAAGAAACTTTTTTTTGGGGGGGGGGGTTGATAATGGAATGTCCATGGCAACCTTTACCAAAACTTGTTCAGTAGAGAGTTCTGAAATTCAACTTCACATTTCCCTCTGTTACCAAAAATAAAAAATTCAGCACTCCAACAACAATGACATTACAAATTCATCACGCAACACCGAAAGTTCTGTTAATACCGAGGGACACACCCTCAGAGAAAAAATTGATAAGATGAGGCAAAAGAAAGATTTCAATTTTCAAAGGAGATAAGCAGAATTAGAGATAATTACATGGCCAATTAACTATTATCCCCTTTCGATTGACAATTGCCAGCCTTTTACAAAGACAAATTCGCTTTAATGAAGTGTTTAAATTGCGTGGCACACAACAACGCCATGTGCAAAAGTTTTAATCAGTACAATTTGCAATGCATTTTAGTTAATGGTTCAGCAGATAAAGAATTTTTGGGATTAATAGCGGAAGGACGGAGAGATCCTATTTAGAAATGAACAATAAACATGATGATGCAAGTTGTCACCCACGACTCACTCAGAGTTACAGCCAGGGAAGAACAAGTGAGTCCTTTCAGGAGTTCAAGGATGGATGGATGGTTAATTGGGGCTTAATGTCCTGTATTTATGCATTTGGTAGGCTGTTTAGGACATATGGATGGATGACTGGGGCTTTACGTCCTGTATTTATGCACTTGGTAGGCTAATTAGGACAGGAGGAGGACACGGCAATGAGGGGAAGGATGATTGAAAGAGCCATCCAACATAGGCCCAGGTGACCCAGCAGGAGCTGGATTCGAACCCTGGACCCAGCGAATGGCAGTCCAGCATGCTACAACTAGACCAACTCTCCCCCGGCTATTTAGGACAGGAGGAGGACACAGCGATGAGGCAAAGGATGATTGAAACAGCCATCCAACTTAGGCCCAGGTGATCCGTCAAGAGCTGGATTCGAACCCGGGACCCAGCGATTAGCAGCCTAAAACGCTACCACTAGACCAACCCTCCCCGGCTCCCCCGTTCAGGTGTTAGGGAACATCAGTAATGACACTGCAGGTCTCTGACTCTCTTTCCGTGACAAATCCAGGAGGAGCCCCCAGACCACCAAGATAAATATTAGTATTTTGAAGATTAATACGAAAGCACCGACCTGCAAATGCCGAAATATTCCCCCCCCCCTTAGACTATCATGTCTGGATCCGCCACTGTCTGTCACAATATAAACCCCAATTTCCATCCTCCAGAAATATCAGAATCATTGAAATAGAGATAGCTGAAGGTCATCAGATGCCTCGAGCCTCTGTCCTTATTGATCAGATAGATATAAACAAGTGGACAGATAACAGCCAGGAAGCAATGTGCACAGAGGAAAGAAATGTCCAAGCAGGTTCTCACTCAGTTCAATTGGAACTGGCCTAAATCATATAACACACAATCCTCAAATCATCCACCAGTAAAATGTGAGACATCCAAGCCCAACAACCTTGAAACAGAAGACAAATGGTTTTCGGGTTAAATGCTACAGTATGGTAATACCAATTTCTCCTAAAGTGTCAGAACGTTAGAACAACACTTTACTGTGCGACTCAAAGGCAATCAGCAAATGCATAGAAAACCACACAAACTAGACAAGCTGCTTTAGTGTTGCTTCAGTGAGGAGAAGGCTATTTTGACATATGGCGAAATGGCCAGTGGCTGCTTTGACTTGTGGCCACTTCGACTTGTGGCCACTTTGACCATAGCCTGTTTTGACATGGCCGGTTTGACGTATGGCAGACACTGATAATCAAAGCGGTCATTCTGCCTCCCGCATGAAAGCCTTTTTAGGTTATTCCATGATTACTTGCGGCTCAAGCGCCTTGTGTACTATGATGCATGTCACTGTGCCCGCCCCTCCGCATTTTATTCACCCAGGCGAGTTATGGTCCGACACTTTGATAGCCAGATAAAAAAAGACCACCATATTGTGGAGCCCTTTCTATGCATATAGTCATATAGTCTACACTCTTGCTTCTCTTGTTAATAAAATGGAAGTTGGACACAGATAAGATTTAACATTTAATATTGGAAAAATTAAAGGGCATCAAATATGTTAGTTTATTTGATGTTTTAAGATAAGAAAATAACCTTAACAAGCTATGGTCAATTCCATATATTTTGCAATGTTGGTCTGTTGCAGTATGAGACAATTCTGCACTAACAAAGAAAACTGCATGCGTCAATGCATATATCTCATCTGTTTTATGGCATGATCCCACAGAGCATCCCAGAGAGCATCACAGAGCTTTCTTAGCAGAACTTTCGGCTACATTTATATCTAGTGTGCCCTGCACAATGCGGGAGACCTCCTTTGGAGGGAGTCATGCAACAAGCTCTGCCATAAATACAATCAGGAGATGGCCCTTTCTTCTGCAGCAGACATCTGGCGGATGTCAGGGTCAACGGTCGAAAACCTTCAAGAGGCGGCCACCGTCTGAGTATGGCAGCAGCAAAAAAGAATCAGTCTGCACATAACTCTAAGAGAAACCCCAGATTGCATGAAAATCTTCATGCAATATTATATTCATACTCTATTACTTTACTGATTTGCTTAATATTTTAATGATAGTTTAAATAGAATGATAACAGGAATAGTATTAGTATAGGTAATTTAAGTCTAAAATATATTCAGAGCAATAAAACACAAATTTTTTTTTTTTTCCAAATATATAGCAATCACACTTGTGATCTATCTGATAACAAATAATGATTAAATTGATCCTGAAAGTCAATCTGAGAATATTTCAGCCCACATTTCAGCCTCACAGAATGACTAAGTGAGCATTCTTGTGTGAGATGTCTTTCTGTCTGAATATCTGCACCACACAGGCAATGTCACTCCTCTATGCAGGCCTATAGAAAAATAATTATAGAGATCTCCCATTAATGTCATGAAAACAAGAGGCAGCGAAGAGGCCTGGCTTGAGGTAAAGAAGAATTTTAAGTTTCCGGTAGTTTTAGTTATCTTTATTGTATATATATTCACGCATAAAGATAGCCAACATTTAAAACAGGCCCGCGCTTAAAAATGCACTGCTGAACCGGACTTGTATATCTTCCCCCTGGCTCTGGGGACAGACCAACAGACAAATGACCAACACAGCAGAACACAAAAGAACCAGTTCACCTCACCCTCAGCAACACTCCCAGAATAACAATAACATCTCAAGGAAGCCCAGACATTATTTCCCTGGGAGGCAAGTGGGAGACTGTGCTTGGGCTGCCTGAGTGGACTAATAGCCAGGACAACCATCATTTTTCAAGTCTTGTTGACCTCATGCAATGCCACTCGTTTCATTGAGTTCTACATAATTTCTAAAGCATTTATAATAGATAAAGTTATATTAGCAGTTATATTTTTATGCACTTATTTGAATCGTTAGTGTGTTTTGCATTCTAAACACAGAATGCACCCCGAAGAGAGACCACTTCATAACCTCAGAAAGGGTAGTCTCACAACACAAGGACCATATGAACTTGGAATACATTTCATATTATATAATGGTTAGTTGAACATCATGAAAGAGGGATACACGGCATTCCAAAACCTCACATGTGCATCTTACTAAGAAACTATAGAAAAGAGATCAACTTGTATAGAATTACGGTAAAATATAGGACGTTTTTTAGGAATTATCTGGCTGTGAAAAGCAAAGTTACGGAACCACTTCCATAACAAGCCGAAACCATCATGTCTCGGACAAAAACTTACATAAAACTTCATATTATATAGGCCTATCGAGGTAGATAAGGTACTAAAACTTTATATTGCAGATAAAAATTTTCACATAACCGTGAAATATCTTGAAAACTTAAAAAGTAATTTAAAGAAATTTTTCCAAAGTAAAGGAATTTATCAGTGCATTCGGGGGACAAAAAAACATATAGAAATTACAGGAAATATAGGAAGAGTGTGTAACCTGCTATTGAGATGTAATTGTTTCCATAAGACATAAGAACGACGTGGCAAATCCACCTCCAGTACCATAGAATGGGGTAAAGTTGGCAATCCGAGGTAAAGTTGGCAATCCGAGGTAAAGTTGGCACGCTATTTTGACCCACTTAATGAAAGAAATGCCAACTTTCCTCACTGACTCAGATATCTTCGGCAAAGTTGCCAGACGTGTCAGTGAGGAAAAGCTGGCATTTCTGCCATTAAGTGGGTCAAAATAGCTTGCCAACTTTACCCCGGATTGCCAATTTTAACCCGATTTAAGGTAGAGAGAGAGAGAAAGAAAATTCTTTATTCCAGTGATATGGGCTCACATACTAGCCCCCAGCCCTCTTGGGCTTACAATTCACTTTAAAATAATACAAATATGACAGAAGAGAGCAAAGCAAATTAAAATTAAATGAAATAATTTGTAATAGATATATAAGTATATATACATATTTCCAATACAAAATAACAATCACAAAAAATTCCAACTTACAATGAACATACAAGCAGGCATCATCTTGAATAGGCATATTGAGATCATAATGAAAGCTCATTACGGAGTGACACGGGGATCTGTTTACCACAAATCAAATGGAAGTGGAGAACATTGGCTGAAATGTGATTGGCAAGGGACATGCTTCCGTACTTGTTTCATTACATACTTCCAGTCGGCCGCTCGGCCGAGAGAAAGATTGGCAGAGATTATAAAGGACTTGTGTGGAGGACCCTCCATTCATCGATATCCTGCTGAAAAAAATTTGAGGACTCGGAGAATCGCGAGAGAGGAATTTGGAGAGAAATTTGAAAAGAAATTTAATTAAGACTGAAAAGCCATGATAAGGTCCATGATCGGTGAACAAAAGCTTTTATCAAAGAGAATTTAAGCAAGTTAAAAGATTGCGGTTTGAAAAAGAGACTATGAGATCTAAGAAGATTCCAAAAAGAATAAGAGAGGATTCCAAGAAGGATCCGAGAGGGATCGGGGAGGAGGAATTATTCCATTTCAAGAATTGGAAATGAGTCCGCCTCCAAAGGGGGTCCTTAAAATTTGACCTTTTCCGAGCAATTTGAAACAGCATCAAACCTCGTTAGCAGCCAGAGACGGAATAAGTGAGGAGCGTCAGGAAGCCTCAGTAAGAGAATACGACACAAAAGAGTGCTACGAGGCAGGCATTACGACCATTCTTAACTTGCCCTCATGACCATGATTATAAGGAAGCAGATTATTAACAAACAAGGCTTCTAGTCACATCCATGAAGTGAATTGGTATTGAAAAAAAAAAAGTATTGAAGAAGTAGACCACACAGCATGAATTTTTGCATTTCTTCTTCAAACTGAAGCTTTCTATCTTGTTCAATAATCTTTGCGTTAGTATCACTAAAAGCCATTCAACATTGTTTTGTTGACTGTACAAGTCTTCGTTCTTCGTTTGAATAGTACTTTAATGCCATATATAACTATCTTATGCATATACATCAGTAATCAATCTTGTGCAACCAAATTATCAAAATATGCAAACATATCTTTTCAATCTTTCCCCCTATAAATAATTTAACTTCTCTATCACAGTATCATTTATATCATGAACAAGAGAAGCCAGAGTGTAGAGTATATGCATAGTAAGGGCTCCACAATATGGTGGTCCTTTTTTATCTGGCTATCAAAGTGTCGGACCATAACTCGCCTGGGTGAATAAAATGCGGAGGGGCGGGCACAGTGACATGCATCATAGTACACAAGGCGCTTGAGCCGCAAGTAATCATGGAATAACCTAAAAAGGCTTTCATGCGGGAGGCAGAATGACCGCTTTGATTATCAGTGTCTGCCATACGTCAAACCGGCCATGTCAAAAGCAGCCACGGTCAAAGTGGCCACAAGTCAAAGCGACCATTTCGCCATACGTCACAACAGGCACCAACCTACAGATGCAATAGCAGACCTGTGGCTGCCTTTAACAGCACCTGGCTCAAGAAAGAGGGGGTTTTGGGACACGGGGCTAGATTGCATATGCAGTGAAGTTTATATACACATAACCTCCTTTAATAGTTACATCAATAATATAGGCCTATATTCCTGACAGCAACCTAGCCACCAATGCTGCCTCAAGAACAGATGCACCTAAATTATTGAATGACTCCGAATCAGAAATTACGGAGGTACATACGCGGCTATAACATAAGAAAACAGTTGAAACTATTCGTCGACCCAGAATTTTCCCAAAGTTTTCCTAAAACTCTATATCTGTATTGAGTCCAGTCACAATGATAACTTTCTTGCATGGTAACAATGATAAACTTTCCTATTTTGTCTGTGATAATAGTTTGATATCATCTATTCCGTGCTTTTCAGTATGCAACTCACAGGAGGCAATATCTCTGATGATTCCTCGTACTTTTTATACCACTACAATTCCCCGAAATACTGCATTCTGCAAAGCGAGCCAGTCTTGCAAGTCTCGGAAAGAAAGCGTCTTGCAAAAGAATCTGGCAAAGAGTGAGGGAGAGGCGGTATGCTGCAGGGTGAAACCATATCCCCTATTTATTTGCCCTTTTGGCCTGTGTTGTGCCCTGCAGCCCCCATTGTGTGTTGAGACACCTAAGCCTTCAGAGCACACACTGCCAAAAGATTGCTCCTCCATTCTATTCCTTGGGCCACCAATGGGCCTCCATTGGGCCACCAAAGTCAACAGAACTCTATATGTGGGTCTACACCAAGGGCCACCAACTCACCCCGGCGGCCATCGCCAGCCAATGGCACACGCGAGACAATAAACAATTAGACATAAAGAGAAACCCAAATCATTATCCCCGGCATAGGCCACCACATTGGCAAGACAATCGAGTTTCATCATGTTTCCATTATGCATATCAATCAACATTTGGTAACTTGAATCAATTGATGTTTGCAACAAAGCATGTGTACTACAGGTGTACATAGATAAGACAAATTGGCAATTTGATTAAATAGCTTGGATAATGGATAGTTGGTAAGTGCCAAGAATTATAGTAGACCTACTCATATAACAATCAATCAAAGGAGGTTATGTTCCTTATTTTATTCCACACTGGTAAACAATTATTTTGTCTGCCTATGCGGGCTGAATTCCAGACACTGCGCCTTTGTTCATGACAACAATTTCCCTGTACATCCAGATCTATGGTATTGACATTGTAATAACAATTATGCCATTTGTCTTTCTATAAGTCTTTATTCCATATGCATAACCCACTTGTCTGTCTTTTTATGCGTGCTGAATTCCAGACACTGCCCCTCGGTTCATGAGAACCATATTGCATCCAGTCCCAATGACACTGCAGTTCATTACACAATATATATAACAAGTAACTAACAACAATTGGAGTCTTTCAAGTCTTTTCAAGTTCTGTTCTTGATCTCTGCAGCTATTAATCACCAGATGTAGAACAGAGCCAGAACAGAGCTAGAAAGGCAGCAGAAAGGCAGCAGAAGGTAGCAGGAGTCTGTGGTTAGTATTTCTCAAATGTTGCTCAAACGTTGCTCAAACGTCGGAGGGAGAGGCTTCATGACCCGCTCTGACTTGCGTGGTCGACGGCGCTCACTCAATGTCGAGGGGACGTCGCAGGGATGTCGCAGCAACGACAAGAAAGGTCGGGAGACTGATAGATGCGGGGAGAGCATCGCTAGGAATTTGGAGAGGGAGTCCGGGGAGAGGATGGAGAGAGGGAGTTGGGTCAGGAGAGTGATGCCGTCTGATGCTGTGGATGCTGGGGATGCTACGGAGGCTGGATGCAGATGCTTGGACGCTAACCCTTGGACGCCAGGATGAGGAGCATGGCGGTCAAAGATAAACGCAATGAAGTTAGAGCATGAACATCGCACTGTAACACTTAAGTGTAATTTCTGCAATACTTATATTTTAGTGGAATGTTAGTTTACAAGAATCCGTAATTGTAATTACATGTACTTTGATTAGAGAACGTAATCTACCAAGAAAAAAAAATATTGGTTGGACATCTTGATCAAGTTTGTCAAACTTCACACAACTCAATTTACAAGCTACTGAGTCTTTGTTTTACAGGGTCTTTTGTCATTTTCGTATTTAGTGCATCTTATTGGATTTGCAACATTATTCCATGGATGGTTGCATAAGATGCATTGCAGCTGGTTTAACAGTGCAACTGACTAGCTGGCCTGGCCTACTGGCTAGCTGGCCAACTGGTTAGATAATTTGTGGTGCTCTGGAAGCCGACAGCTGAAGTCAACTGCTCTGAATAACTAATGAGACTGAAACACTGAAAATAGACCCACAATGCATGATGGCTATTTGCTTTCATTGTCAATTGTTTTTGGTGACTTCTTGGTGGGTGGCAAAGATAACTCTTCTGGGATATCTATCAAAGTATCTGCATGTGCCCCTTCCTCCCATTTTCCCATTCTCTCTTCCTCCTTCTCTTCTTCCTCCTTCTCTTCCTTCTAAATCCACATAAACTGCTGATAAATTTTACATAAACAACGATGAAAACAACTTCGTATAGTTCCATTTTCATTTAATTTTCGATCTTCTCTTCTTCCCCCTTCTCTTCTTCCTCCTTCTATTCTTCCCCCTTCACTTTCTTCCTCTTTCCTCCACTCCAACTTCTCCCCTTCTTCTTCCTCGTCTTCCTCCCATGTTCTTCCTGTCCCGTTCTTCTTCTTCCTCACCCCCTCTCTTTTTTCCTCCTCTTCTTCCTCCCATGTTCTACTCCCCTGTTCTCCCTCTACCCTCTATCTCTTCTTCCTCCCCTTCTTCCTCCCCTTCTTCCTCCCCTTCTTCCTCCCCTTCTTCCTCCCCTTCTTCCTCCCCTTCTTCCTCCCCTTCTTTCTCCCCTTCTTCCTCCTATTTTCTTCCTACCTATTCCTCTCCTGTTCTTCTGCGCCTCTTCTTCCTCTATCTCCTCTTCCTCCTTTTATTTCCTCCCCCTTTCCTATATTCCTATAGCATTTTAAGCGATGTTGGGTGGCACTCTGCTGTTCTTCATTTCCTCTTCTTTCTCTCACATTCCTCTCATCTTTACCTCCTCTTCCCCTTCTTCTTCTCCTTCTCTATTTCTTGCCTTTCCTCTTCTTCCTCTCATCGTCCCCTTCTTCCTCCTTCATCTCCTCTTCCTTCTCTTTCTCCCACCTCTCCCTCCTCATTAAATCATGTTCCTCTAATACCCCAGGTGCCCTCTGCTCTGTACATAAACAGGGGCCTGGGAGAAATGTGAAGATCTACAGAGATCAACAGATCAGTGGCCACAATCCTCCGGGGCTATTTGTCAAATTGTAAGAGTGGGGAATAATAGCGAGGTCAATGCTGACAAGGCTCAGGGTTTTATCAATATTAAGAAAAAGAAAGAAAAGGAAGAGCAAGAAAGGCAGGACACTACAGGCGTGAAGGAGATACAGGCTGGATTTAAGCTTCAAAGTGGCACACAAGGTCTTTGTCATATATATCATCGATCATTCATGTGATGTTAAATTAATACACATTTGCCATATCATTAGGTTCATCTGACTTGGCTATTCAAAGGCACACCGTCTCGAAATCCAGCATCATATTTTATACTAGTTCAGGTTGACGTTTTCTGACTCTTTCTTGTACACTTTGTACCATCACATTGAGTTATTTTCCTTTTTGTGTTAGTTCAGACGCCACTCCAGCAGAGATTACCTTGGGTGTCAGGTGCCAGAATGAAGGACAAAAAGACAAATCATTCGCAATGCACGACAATTTACCAATATGAATCTGGCTGTCTCATGTCTTCGTCACACATACGGGGCAAGTTTTCTTAATTTCTCCATTCTGGCGCAGAAAACAAAGGACAAAACACTCATTTTGTTCTCTCATTCAAACACTACAACAGGAGATCCTAGATTAAACTGAAATATTTTCACTACTATGAGTAATCCATGGAATCATGGATCTATTCGTCGTTATTAATTTACTAAGACCAATACAACCATAATCGTGCGAAACAAACTTCGGAACAAGTTCCATGTCTCGCAGTTGGAAAAGAAACGAGTGAAAAAGAGAGAATGAAAGAGCTATTCATGCAATCCAATCTTGGATTTGGTAAACATTGCCTGAGGAGATGGAGAAAACTACAAAATACAAAGTGGGACAAAAACCGTGCAACACGATTGGTTTATTTGAATTTACACATTCAGAAAAAACTGATGGTGGCTGCGCACAGGATTTCAGAAAATGCTCAATGCAATTGCCAAAAACTATATCGGTTTTTCTTAAATCAACTTCAAAACTTCAAAAAAGTTAAAAAACCAGTACGAGTCGTGGAAATAATATACGACATGTATGCATGACACTATAGTGATTACAAGGCAAACTTGAATAGAGTTATACGGACAGTTCTTGTGTCACTTACGTTTTTCCGCGGGTAATTGTTATAATGATCTATAAGAGCCTTCGATAACTATGAGTTCTTCGTATTGCACAATGACGTAATCCCAAAATAGGGTGTGTATAATAATATCTGATCAGCTGGGAAAGAATCACATACGCATTCTCGGAATTAAGACGATTTTTTGGATTCCGACTCCATCAGACCACACCTATATTGGAATCCTAGGCTGACCCATAAACAGAATAGCTGACAGAAATAATTGGCAACATAGTTTGGCAAACGATAATGGCCAAGAGAGAAGGTGGGTGACACTGGAACAACTACAGGAGGCAGCCACACAGCCCCAGGCTGGCAGGCAGGCTGACAGAGACTGGGCTGGGCCTACTCAATTAAGCTTGTTTATTTCTTTGGGGAGTTGGGTTTCAATGGTGTTAATTATCCCACCTCACACAACATACAAATGGCCTGAGAGCAGAGAATGCAGAGTGAACAGATCAATCAATAACCGCGATACTAATTCCAGTCTCATTCCGGGAGATCGCGGTGGTCCCCTCCCTGGAGGCGAGACGTACGATTTGGAAGGAACCCAGTAAGAAAATGAGCTCACTAACACTAGTCAATAGTCTATTGCAAATCTATGGGAGGTCTCGTGCAAATGATGGCAGGAGCACCACAACATGCATTCCTCGTGAAATAAATACAGACGATAAAATATGAGGAGATCCCAGCTGGGTCCTGCGCGGGATGTCCCGTCTCATGCGGGATGCGGTGCGGGATCCCATAAATCGAATTCCTTCAGGGCCGGACGGGGCAGGAATGCAAGATATTTTAGTGGGACGGGTCATCCCAAATTCATATTGTACCTCAAGCATGGCATTTGTATCGACCGATGTTCATTGTTGTAGCAGCACGGTTAAAGTTCAAGAAACTTGGGAGAGAAAAGAACATGTGATGAAGCTCCGACGTATCTATCCTCTGTATCAATGTGCATGTATGATGCATGTATGACTGGAAATTATATTGTAATAATTAGACCAACATCAGTCTCACGTGAAACTTTCTAAGGAATCTACTATCCTGTGTTAATGGCATAGTTCAGGATTTACACAAACTACCCAATTTTTATTCATATTCTATGTCATTCAATTACAAATGCAGGTCTATCACTAGCATAATTACACAACTACTTCAGTCCCATATTCATCACAAGGGTTTACTGAATGAAACACAGAGGACCATACAGTTGTTGCAACATCAGCGTATATAAGACTGGTGTGAGTTGCATTCTTGTGGCACGGACTGTTTGGGATTACTGCTCCCTGGAGGGAATTTCCTCAGAGCCTCGCTTTGGTTCCTTTAGGTTCAGGGAAAGCCCCCGTAAACAAACTCATTATTGACCCGATTTGATCAGGTCTGCCATTTCCGGAACTTGCAAGGAACGGACTCATGACAAGAGAATTTGCGAGAACGAACGAGAGAGAACTTGTTACTTGGGAGGTGCTCCGTGGAGCTTCGTGAGGAGACGGGGGCAATGCGGAGTGTGAGATCCTTGGCAAGATTGGTTTCGCAACCAAGGATCAAAGAGAAAATCGCATGCATCATGAAATGGTTTCCATGGCAATCAGGGGAGCGAAAATGTCAAAAATCTTCAATGCTTTCCCCCGTTGCTTGTAGTTTCATTGGCCCTGGCCCTGCGTTTGCGTTTCTGCTGCAGATTCACTCAATGCCATTGATCGTCGGGGGCAGTATTCCCAAAGGGATATTCCCAATGCGCCAAACAATACAAGCAATGGAATTCACAAAATGAACATACAAAAAGGAATTCGCAAAATGGATTTTTAAAATGAACGCACAAAAAGAAGAAGAAAACAGGAACACACACTTGTTATTGTTTACGCATAAAGGCAACAATTGTCAATAAACAACAAGCAGAGTGCAGCACGAATACCAAATGAATGGCAGCTGAATTGCACAATTGCATCGAGTTATAGATCTCAAACAAAATTGGATGTGGACTCATGGAGGGAGCAGTGATATTGTCATGTAATAAAGGCCTTCATATTATAATAAGATAAAGATGTAGAGCATAACTTCTTTAGGTCTGCAAAACTAGCAAATAAAAGTACATGTATAAAACAAATAAGAGCAGGCATTTCAGAGCCTTTTTAAAACATATTTGAGGCATCTCTTCCTATTTCCTGTGAACAATCCAAAGATGAAAAAGTCACAACAAAAATTTGGTGTCAAAAGCAAGAGATGCAGCAGAAACACACAGTTGAGCCATAAGTAACAATTTATCATTTCCGACAAATTATCCATTTAAACCCTCAGTGGTCGAACACAATTTAGGGTACAAAACGCTGAACTCCGAACCTGACTCGATAAGAATGGATAGCTGCTTGAAGAGTTGCAGATTTATATGATGTTAATCTCCGTAAATTTGTGATATCAAGAACCAGAATGTACACTGTCCAAACCAGACTTGTAAATGCTCACATAAATTTATAGGAGAAACCACTGGATGAGCAAAATACACAGAAAAAGGCCAAACCACTTCAGCAACACCAGTTCTACTATTGCTGAAGGTTTAATTGCTAAAATTTCAACAATAACAGTTCCAACACCTCTGACAAAACAGTTCTATTACAAAACACTCAGTGGAAGGAAACAAGTTTAGTGAATTTGACGCGAACACACAGAATGAACGACAAGAACGTTCTAATTCTGGCACGGTTGTGTTAAAGGTCAGAGGTCAAATAGAATGTCACGGGGAATTGTGGGTAATGCCAAGCTACTCATTATCATCCTCCTGCCCTAGAGAACCGGAAGGAGGCCAGGAACAATGGGCAATTGTTGGCAAATTGTCCCCAGAAGTATACTCACTGCCGGCATACAATAAAACAATAGACGCGAACAATGTACTCTACTCTACCTTTGTGAATGTTTGAGGAACTCTTCAAGGTACGTATTAGAACATGCAACAACACCTTTTTGTATTGCAAGTTCTATATGGTCATGCGTCATGAACTGGTCCATTTTGCGTTACGGGTCAAAAATGTCCAATTTTTCAGTTTTGTGATATTTTATCACACAAATATAACACTACTCAGCGCTTCAAACAGAACTTCATTATCTTTTATACTTTCGGAGATATAGACACTTTTGTAGCAATCACTCCCATTAAATACATGAAGATTTTTGGCTTTTGAAAGGGCTTTTCTCCAAATTGAGACTTTTTACCAAAACACCCGTAACTTTCTTATTACTTAACCAATTACAATGAGGTTTGTTGCAAAATGTTCATAAGAAGTTGCTTTAAGCACGCATATCAACATATATTGCATAAATCAAATTTTTCTACATGAAATCCTCACTGCAAAACTGCACTTTTTTTACTTAAAAAATTCTTGAATCTAACCTGCTACTTGTGTTTCTGAGTGAAAATTGCCAAAAAACATTAAGAAAAAATACATTTCCTTTAACCTGAACATGTTCTGGACATCCTAATATGAGTAGGTCATCACATATATGACAAATTGACATAAGTATTCTTCTGGAAGACAGCTATAGTCAGTGGATCAACTGATGACAGTAGTTGGGGATTGGTATTCATAAGATGGTTAGATAATACTAGATATTGATTCAGATGTTAGATTTCATATGTGCAGCCCCTCTAAGGCCTGTTCTGGTCACTCACACGGTTTTTTAGATGAGACAGGAGAGAGGATGTGACTCTGCAACATGTTGCAAATCTACCTCCATGTGAGGGATCTTTTACTTGCCCAGCAAAGACTCTGATATTAGGAGCCTCAAATTCACACCTCATCTGATTAACTGCAAGCTGGGATTTGGCTCCTAACCGAGATTAAAATGGTTTAGTTTCATCAAACGTATAATTTTCCTATGTGCTCCGTCTAGATTAATGTTGGATTTGCGAGGACAATTTGCTTAATTTTATGTGGGAAGTGCACACAAATCCCCAAATAAGATATTTGAATGGTGCACATAAACTGAAATAGCTATCTGGCAAAACAATATTTGAGCAGGATAGTGCAGACAGGCTGATTTCTTCATTTCATAATATCGCCTATCCGACTCCGCCAATCCGACTCCGGCTCCACCCCTGAAACTTCCTGACATGCTTCCACTTTGTCAAGAATAACTTTTTAACGGGTTTTTTTTTTTTAAACAGACAACGGGAATGTAAACTAGAGAATATTTGCTTTCCAATTATATCAAATATATTAAAGATATTGTTTTAGACATATTAGCAATGTTCTATTGAAAATTTTGTTTTTAAAATTCTTGTAACGGCTCCACCCTTTCAGTGGACCAGTTCATGACGCATGACCATATACTCCTCAAAAATTGAACTAGAATGTAGACAGGTAGTAGGCGGTATCAAGAAAATCAAGTATACATTCAAGAACCAGTTCTGTGTAATTTACATAAGAGAAAAATGGCCCATTGAAAATTTGTTTTTTTGCATGTCAACTTGTCAAGGCTATGCAGATTAAATTGACAGCAGACAATAAACTCAAGACTTACCAAAATGACATCAGCATAGAGTTCATAGCAGGCTCGGTTGTGAATACTGTCCACGGCCTCAGCCGCCTCCCTGTCCAGATTGTTGAACCTGGAGTTAAAATCAACAAAACCAAGATTATATCATCATAATATCATCATAAATGTAAAATGGGATACACATATGCTTTGTATGAGACTAAGGACGGTATCTATACTTCTACAGGCTGGCAATAACAGGCGGATAAATGCAGCAAATGAATAAACCAAATCATTACTATGTAATCTCTAATTTTAATTTTTATCGTTTGATTGCACGCCTAACAAATGAGTATTTAGATTCATATTCTAATTAAATCCATCAGTAAATCGACTTCATATAGTACTATTTCGTTCAAAACAAGTCATGTCTTTAGACCATGTACTACCCCAAATGTTCCTTGTACTCACATGATGAAGTATATTCCGTTCAGCATCTCCACCAGCAAGGATGAGTTCAATGGAATGCGAGGCTCATCCACAAACTTCACATTTCTCCGCGAAGAAGACCGAGACGAAGTTGAGGAGAAGGAGTCGTTCAGGGACGTGTAGTCTATCCCGTTGATACTGGCCACATTCTCAAACCCAGTCCTGCACAGCCTGAAATGATGAAGGATTGTATCAGTGTAATGTTTCAGTAATTACTGACTACACTGGAAATGCAAAAAGTTGATAGTATATATAAAGGACCCACAGCCGAAAAATGTTGTTAAGGGTTCAGCTGAAATAAAAAGGTTCAATACTGGTGGGAAGGCCCTATGATGGAGCTCTATGCTCCCAACTTGAGAAAAGGGGGTTCCATTGTTGGAGTTCGGTGCAGCTGGATTATCTAAGTGTTCTTTTTGTATGCTGCTTTAACCTTTTTAAAAAATGAATAATGAAAATTTTCGGGTTCCTTATCTATACCAGCTTATAGAACCCTTAAAGTTTCCATATAAAACTTTTTGTCAAGAGTGTACGTTAAGTACAAGTTCCTGGTTAAGGCCAAGTGAAGCTGGTTATCTTTAACGAAACAGATGTCTTTAGCAAAACTTTAAGAAGGACAAAGGAAGATCGGAGCCTTTGGGTTAAATCGTAGTCATTTCTGAGGTTAAGTGAACTGAGGTACAAGTCTGAAGTGTGCCTGATCTTACTATCAGATTATCAAATGGATTCATCTCGTCGCACCTCTCGGTGTCTCTGCTGACATATCTCACCAAGTCTACAGTTTAACAGATTGTTGTGAACTTCATATGATCTCATTTTAATCTCTTCTGGACAATGACAAACTTCGTTTATATTTCAGAGGACTCTCTTATAAATTTATATTTAAATTTTCAAGGGCTGCAGAAATGAAATGCCTCAATGTATAATTATCGCCCATGCTATGCTATGCATAGGGCGATTATGCTTTAGTGCTGAAATCTACTGAAGGGGTGAAACAACCAATGCTGTGGCCTCAACCAGCCCAGTCTGGAAGTTCTTATCATATGCATAACACATTGATACCATTGTAGATGTGCACAACGGTTCGTATTTTCAGTTTAATTCAATATTAGAAAATTTACTATTATCAGTTTTAGAGGCTATCAAGGTCCAGAAAGCCTGCATTGTGGTGGCCATTTTCCCTTCCACAGGGTGAGTTTTAGTACACAGAATGGCCACTGCAAGCAGCTCATTCAGATACATTTTACACAAGAGGGCAGCACCTGCAAGTCCTTTGCCTCTTCTTCCCTTTGCACCACATTCTATTTCTGGGAAACTCAGCAATTCCTGCATCTCAGTATAGTTCATGCATCTTTCCAACTAATTATACAGGTAGCACGGGCTTATATTCTATTTCATATTATTCTATTCTCTTCCCTCCAATCTACGGGCAACTTACTATATATTATATAATAAATCTGTTTTATATTTATGTAAATAAAATACTGGTTATAATATACACTCATGTAAACAAAAGATAGACATATAGATAGATAGATAGATAGATAGATAGATAGATAGATAGATAGATAGATAGATAGATAGATAGATAGATAGACAAATTGGCTGACAGATAGGATAGATGGATAGGATAGATGGATGGGATATACAGTAGGATAGGATAGATGGATAGTATAAACGGATAGGATAAACAGACAGGATAGATAGATAGATAGATGGAGGAATGGATTGACAGATGGATTGATGGATATATGGGTTGACAGACGGACAGGATAGACAGATGGGATAAACAGATAGGATAAACAGATGGGATAAACAGGTAGGATAAACGGGATAAACGGATAGGATATACGGATAGGATAAACGGATAGGATAAACGGATAGGATAAACGGATGGGATAAACAAACGGGATAAACGGATAGGATAAACGGATAGGATAAACAGATAGGATAGATGGATAGTATAAACGGATAGGATAAACAGACAGGATAGATAGATAGATGGAGGAATGGATTGACGGATGGCTTAATGGATAGATGGGTTGACAGATGGATAGGATAGACGGATAGGATAAATGATAGGATAAACAGATAGGATAAACAGGATAGGATAAACGGATGGGATAAACGGCTGGGATAAACGGCTGGGATAAAAAAATGGGATAAACAGATAGGATAAATGGATAGGATACACCGATAGGATAAACGGATAGGATAAACGGGAGAAATGGGATAACGGATAGGATAAATGGATAGGAAAACGGGTAGGATAAACAGGTAGGATAAACGGATAGGATAAACAGATATGTTAAACGGATAGGATAAACGGATAGGATAACAGATAGGATAAACGGATAGGATAAACAGACAGGATACACGGATAGGATAAACAGGATAAATGGGATGAACCATTGCTTATGGGGTACTGGATATACGGATAGGATAAACGGATAGGATAAACGGATAGAATAACGGATAGGATTAATGGATAGGATAAACGGGATAAACAGGATAACGGGTAGGATAAACCGATAGGATAAATGGATAGGATAAACGGATGGGATAAAGGGATAGGATAAACGGATAGGATGAACAGATAGGATGAACGGATAGGATAAATGGATAGGATAAACGGGATAAATGGGATAAACGGGATAACGGATAGGATAAATGGTTATGTTAAACGGATAGGGTCAACGGATAGGCTAATGGATTGGATAAATGGATAGGATAAACGGATAGGATATACTGATAGGATAAACGGATAGGATAAACAGATAGGATAAACAAATAGGATAAATAGACAAGATAAACAGGATAAATGGGATGAACCAGTGCTTATGGGGTACAGGATAAACGGATGGGATAAATGGATAGGATAAACACATAGGATAAATAGATAGGATAAACGGATAGGATAAATGGGATAAACAGGATAACGGGTAGGATACACGGGTAGGATACACGGATAGGATAAACAAATATGATAAACGGAGAGGATAAATGGATTGGATAAATGGATAGGATAAACGAACGGGATAAACTGGCTAACGGATAGGATAAACATAGGATAGAACATGCGGGGCATGGGCGATGCTGTGCCATTATATGTGCTTGTTGTATATACTTTCCACAGCATTATTTAGTTCCATTACACCCGCCCCTTTAGATCAAAATTACAACTGAATAAACAAGTAATACGATTATTTTAATCCGTGACTATCATCCTCTAGATTTCACGCTATTTTTCTGCTTTGTCGTAGAACACAGTTACTCCAATGGGAGTTGTCATTATATCAAAGCAATGAAGAGGATTACAGCAATAATTTGGAGGAATTAATTCAAGGCTTTTTTCAAATCATGAAATTGGGGATGTAAAAATAAGCGCTTTGTACTCGATCAGACCATTTCAAACTGTCGCTGGGAGCCATTTCTCCCTCTCCCATTTTTGCAAGTTTTTGCTCGATTGCAGAAATTTCCCGAGAAATGGCGAAAATATTTTGATTGATGCATTACAGCTTCTCACCCAGTTTGAGCGGCCATTTTTCTCTGGGAAGAAATTCGATAAGACCTCGGATAAAATCTGTGGAATTATTAGAAAACAATCGGCGGTTCTTAGAATAATTGATAGAATAATTCACAGAGAACGGAGCTGCCATTGAACGCGTAATCCCATTACGAAGTGCTAGCTATGATAGTGGCAGAAATTTACGATTCAAGAAAAAGATTGCTTTGACAATGACACAAGGAGCCTAGACACTTTGTTTCTCAATGATATAAGGGGCATGCCACCCTCGATTGGCAAATGGCCGCCGAATGGATCTTCCAGGAAGAAAACCTGCTGCCCTCGTACAGTCTAGTTGCCAATGGTCTCAAACAGAGTCAGGTACTATGACAACAAGGTAATGATGAGATGACTGTGCAACTGGGTAACTCGAAAGTTAAATTGGGGTATATATTGGAGAGGGATGGATGGATGGATGATTTGGCTTTACGTCCTGTATTTGTGAAGGATGATTGAAACAGCCATCCAACATAGGCCCAGGTAACTGGGCAAGAGCTGGATTCGAACCTTGGACAGAGCGATTGGCAACCTAGCGTGCTACCACCAGATCAACCCTCCGCTCGATACATTGGAGAGGGAAAGAACTAGTAGACAATAATTCTGAATCAAGCTAAACTTCACAAGAGTTATCTGTCCAGATCTATCTATCTATCTATCTATCTATCTATCTATCTATCTATCTATCTATCTATCTATCTATCTATCTATCTGGCTATCAATCCATCTATCTTTTCTATCTATCTATCTATCTATCTCTCTATCTATCTATCTCTCTATCTACTCATTTACTTGTCTGTCTACTAATCTACCTATCTCATAGCATTTTTGCTTGGCTATATATAGATTGTGTCCTTGAACATTTCTTTGCCTGCCCTTCAGTACCCCCCCTCTTCCATCCCTCCATCTGCATCCAGCATATAGCCATCTCTTATTCATACATGCATGGAACGTGTGGACATTCTTGATTACACTAATACCCCCAAAGGAAATACAAACATAGACCTGGAATGACATATATTAGACCATAAACTGAAACTGCATATAACACCAGAAATGCCTGGGTATTGCACACCCAGCCAGAAGGCCATCTACTTGCAAAGTGAATTGTTTATTTTTCCCGATTCCCTTCTCTTCCCAAGCACAGGATTGACATGACGCAGAATGTTGTGTTGTGGAAAGATTCAGTATGCTGAAGAATACCACAGTAACATCCAGAGAATTTTAGATGAGGTTGAAATTTGTACACCTGATGAAATATCGTGCACAGAATGAAATTAATAGGCTAAATGGTTTGTAAGCTCACAAGATACACGTATACACTATGCAAATTATATATAACAATACACAGAGTAAAATATACCATTTAGAAGATAAATGGTAAAAAGGTTGCAGCAATATGATAATCATTTGAACTGAGTATAAAAATTACTTATTAAGAATACCATTTTACACAATATGAAATGACTACACTAAACTGAGTATGTATGACACAGCAAAGTTCACACAGTCTACAATTATTGTTGGCCCCATACTCCAAATTTATCAATAAACAAGAAAACCTTTTCAAAAAAAAGATAAGCAGGCTGCAGCTATGATATATTTCAAATCATATTTTTTAATGTAAATAGATATTCTATGTATTGTACAATAACATAAACTACACTCTGTAACTGAAAATTATGTGGTTAATCTTTTGTCTTATTGTGGTTTTGCATGTTGTTTTAATTGTTTGTTCAGTAAATTCATTTTATATTCTTATTGTATATTTATCAGGCTCACTTAGAAAACAGCTTTGCTCAAGTGCAACACATTTTAAATGTTGAAGAATAAAAATTTACGCTTGTTGATATTATTATGCCAAACAAAAGGTTCCACAGTACTTATTGTACTCTCAGTAGCATTTCAATACTGCCATAATTGATAATACTGCAATGGTATTTGTCTATAACTAATAAAGAATTCTCTGCCATAATTTGAACCAGCAATGCAACTGCCACTTTAGGCCTAAAATTTCAGTCATTGGAGCTGCAATTTATTTTCCTGATAGAGCTCTAATATACTAATAAGCATGACTTGAGCCATACGGCACTTAAATGCTGTCTATAAATGATTCTAAACTGTAAAATTAACAACAGAACACCAGAGGGTGCTTATTAATACTTTTTTTAAATTTGATTTTACTAAGCGTTTGGGTAGTGCATTTTGTTTGTCAGTTTCTATTGCAGGGAGTAGTCACAAAGTGACCCCCCCCCCCTCTGTATATTCCTTTACACTGCTGGTACTACCAAACAACTAATCATTGTTAGGACCCATGTATGGTTAATGTTATTTACAAGTATGAATGCATCAATGATAGGTATGGTGAGAGTGACAATGAAGTAGATGTTTGATGCATGTTGTCCTTTATGCTGAATGACTTAATTCAGTATTAAAAAATCACTGAGCCTCAGGTCTTGAATCATCAGATTCAGGTAAAAATGTTACATAGTTTCTACAGACAGGATTTCATAAATAGGTATTAATGTATCGGCTGAGTAAGCCGAATATGTAATTTTTCTTACTTTGATCAAGCTCTTCAAATTGCCATCACAAAACCACCAGGTTCTAGTTTTGAAAGTCACATGAGGTGTGCATACGACCTAGCCCTGCCGAGCTATCTATTAGACATTTTAGGTGAGAAAATATGTATTTATTAGTGTCATATCATGCTCTTTCGGCAGATTAAAGTATTTACAATGGCTGATAACTTCTACAACCACTGTAATAGCCCCATTCCAGCAATAATCACTTGGGGAACCTTCAATACACATGTTGACTCTCCAAAGACCTCAGGCCCACTGAGAAGAGAGCGGTGTGTTGCGAAGTTATACTTGTACTATTTACCGACATAGAGTATCACTGCACTGCCAACAAAATATGGAAACATTTCACATTTTCTGAATTGGTAGATATACTTTGATATCAGTGTGATGATTTAATCATTTTCACTGACAAGAATATTTTCTCTGCGCTGGAGAATAATGTCATATTGTTAAGAAATTGTGTAGGCGAACACTTTTCCGTACCATGCAGTCAGGTAAGATGCAGGCTGAATCGCCAATACTGTACTATAAAGAATCTTGTCATGCAAGTTCAAGAAGCCTGCTTAAAAAATTATATTGAAAGCATATCTTATATGACTACGTGCTGTACATAGAGTAGACAGTTCATGACATATAACATGTTCTCCTGGGCAAGAACAGAAAAATATATATTTGGTACAGATGCGGTTGTCACAAAACGCAACAGCAGATTCTGAAGGAGATATGCTTGAGTTGCAAAGAGCAGGGTCAGACATTCCACTTATGAAGACAACTAGATTTACCCATTGAGGGACATTTTTAGGGGGAATGGAGCGCTGGGCCCCCTCCGGACCCCCCATTAGATGTGAAAATGAAGAGGTAGATTCCCAGTGATGGCACTGGAAAGATTGACTGGGCAATGATAACAAGAATCCGCGGATTCAAAACCGACCTAATGCAGTTTTAGGTGCCATTGCTCTAACCACTGAGCAACTGATATTTTGAAGAAGTGAGAGATTGCTTGGTGATCTTGGACTGGAAGTATAGTTGCATGGAACAGTCACAGAAGTGAAGGCGCATTAGAAAATTATGTAACTCAAAGAGAGGACATAGTTTTTAAGAATTTATTGGAAAATGTTTAGTCGTGAATGACATGACAGAATTGTTTCAGGGTTTGTAGTGTTGGACTGGTGCGGTCATTGTGTTAACAGTCAGTGGTATGTGAGCGAGTGCTATGTGAAGAATAACGGGATTTGTGTTCTTTACGGATGAAATCAGTGTTTGCACTGTAAGGGGGTTTGTGGGAATTTTCAGTCGTTTGATATACTCCTGCGGATTCCTGAGATTGGGTGGGGTTTCGAAATGAAGAATGGGCTGTTTACTTTGATGGCAGTGACGACGGATTATTCTGTAGTAATGTTGAAGAGGGAAGCCTGAAATGACAGAATATGAAAACATGAGTGGCTGTATTGCATGGGTGAGAAAGACAAAACTTGAGCTACAAAAAGTATGTGGGAAACGTGAGCTACACGAATCATGTGGATATGATGATGGATTATCAAAATAATGAGGTATTCAACTGCATCAATGAAATTGTGCATTGCTTTTGTTTTCTAACTTACCTGATTTGTGTGTAGTAGAAGAGCTTGATTATTGTGAGATGCTTATCCATGAAGGGATATATCACATTCATACTAGTGTCCCTCACAGCAGTTTTGAAGACAACAAGATGACTGTTTGGTTGTACATGTTCCTTGCAGTGTAATATTTATCTGTTCTGGGGATGGTTTTCATGGTTATCTGTGACGTGATGGAACAATAGGACAGGGAGCTGAATATAAAGAACAAATTGTAAGTTAAAATGTGTGGCAGATAAATACTTGTAACATAAGATGTATGGACAGCGTTCGCGGCAAGATACATTCTGTACTTATGATATTGTTATAGTTATTTGAGGAAAAGTGTTTTTAACTGTTGCTTACCTTGAGAGGTAACCCATGTCCGGGCTCTGTTCAGATCCTTTAAGTGCAGTCCAAGCATGCAGGGTGTGGATTTTTGAAAAAGGAATTTCTGGAATTGTTTGGCATATCAATCTCCTGAGAGATTTGTATAGGATGTTCCTGTGAAAGGAAAAGAAAGACTTCAATAGGCAATTGCGGATTGCTGAAGGAGTACTTTAACGAATGGATAATTCAACAAAAACACGCAAAATATTGTCCGTGTTGTGACTCTATCTACATGCTCTATTATTACCTAAGTTTTTTGTTACTTTGTAGCAAATGAACTAACATGTTGTTTCATTTCACATGTTACAATGTAGCTAAAAGTATGCAGAATAACAAGAAAACGTAACTAAATGAACAATGTGATTACCAGAATAACGAAGGATAACAAAATTCACTAAAACAATCAACTAAAGTCAAGTCATTTTATTCTGGCAGTAAGTTTTTAGCTGATAATGCAATCCATGATTAAGTTTGTGCTTAAATTTTTGAATTAATAGGGTAAATACACCATGACCAAGCATGATTTAGACTAAATTGATATCCAGCAACCCCCTAGCTTTTACTTGCAGGCATTTCCAATGATAAACTGCAACTATTCTCCTTCATTTGGAGTCTATTTTTAGCCTTAATTAGTGACGTCATCACCTGTGACATCATAACAGCAGTGGTGACGTCACAATTGCATAACTAGAAACAGTGGAAGAAAATGGATTCCAGAGCAGTTTTGACAGCAATGTTATTCCAATGAGAAAGGCCCAAAACAGGTGCTACAACATTGCTAATGCTTTCAAATACTGATGGAACTGTTTGGTCATGATGTCAGGATTATGTGGAAACAAGAATTATTGACAAGAATCATAAGATTTTAATTATCAGCTGAAAACTTACTGCCAAAAAAAAATTACTTGACTATAAGTTATCCTTTCCAATCACTTTAATAACCAAATTGTGAAATTAACTGGCGGTGAAACGTCTCACACTGCCGACGGTGAAACGTCCCAACGGTGAAACGTCCTGCTACCGAACCAAAACTGCTGTCACTCTCTTGACTGTGCCAGAATTTGTTCAACAAACACAAGTACACAAACTTACAATTACATCGAAATGCGTTAACTTGACAAACACAGTAGCTCTTCAAATGCCTACCTTGACAATATTCAACTTGTACAATCGTCTAGACCCTTCCAAATCGCTTTTTTTTTCAAGATATCGATGTCACATTTCAGCAATGGCATCCTTCTTGTTCACTCGAGCGAAGATTTCTACGCGCATGCGCCGCGAGAAACTACTTCCGGTCAGCGAGAAATACGGCGAATCGGCAAGAATAACAGTTTTTAGAGGTTTCTGGCCTTCAAAACCGATTAAAACACAATAAATACATCAAATTCCTTCGGTTCTGTCGTTTTTATGCCAAATGACTTCAAAAAAATCGGTGTTTTCAACGCGCATGCGCCGCGAGGAACTACTTCCGGTCAGTGAAATTTTCGACAAAACGGCAAAAATAACACTTTCTAGCAGGTTTTATGCATTCTACAACTATTATAACATCACAAATTCATCAAATTAACTCGATTCCGTCGTTCTTATACGAAATTAATTGAAAAAACAACGAATTTTCTACGCGCATGCGCCGCATGCGAACAACTTCCGGTCAGACGAAAACAGGACCACGGCCCAAAATAAAAGTTGAAAGAAGGTATTTCAGTTAAATAGCCATTACAACACCCTAAATACACGATCTGAATAAAGTGACACTTCCATTGCTTTATTTCGTATTCGATCATTGCTCGAAATCATCGTAATCGTCTGGAAAACTTCGTCTGTCATTCACTGGTTTGTGGTTGCTGGTTCGTTTTTGCTGGTTCGTTTATGCTGGTTCGTGGTTGCACTTTATGGTTTTGCCAGATTCGTTTTAGAGGTCCTGGAAAAACCGACGTTAGGTCGGTTAAAAATCTGCAATTTGTCTGAAAGCATGTTCTTTGATTGAAATGGTAGAGAAATACATTGAAATGGTAGAGAAATACGTGAGCAGGGAAAATATGTGAATGGAGTTCAGGAAGTATATTGCTAAGTGATATTATGGCACATTGCCCAATCCTACACAGCAGGTGTGTAAATGTTTTTGGCGGGAAAATGGAGCAGTGGCGCCAGTCCCTGGCGATGTGATAAGCGGAACTACTGAGCAGATTCATGCGCCCCTGGTGGCAGAGGACAGTTGCCATAGAAAAACGTAAATAAGACAGCAGTGGAACTGCTTTCTGGTGTTATCAGAAAGACAGGATAGATCAATAAGGATAGGTGGACAGTTTAGGTGAGTGGCACAGCTATGGGAGGAGTTTTTAGCTGTTGCAGGTGTGAGCATGCCACTCATGATTTTTGTATCTTATACCCGGCAGGGATTCTCATTAAAATACAGTCACTCATATAAAACTGAACTTGATTGTATATAAAATGGGTTTCTTTAAAAGATGTGTATAACTAAATGCCTTGACAGGGGAGTGGCATAAGTAAAGATGAGATGACATACCTGCTGGCCATTTTGCAGTAGGACTTGTGGGACTTCTGGGAGAGAAGGGCGATCTGCTTGTTGCAGCAGTGGAGCAGATGGGTGAGGGCGCCATATCTGAAAAGAGATTAACAATTATTTAAAGTTGAACATTTGTAAAATCGTATAGATCTATACCATTATTACTGACAAAGGAATGGTAGTCAATTGGCCATCCAAATGCTGTGTTTTCTGTTTGGACTAAGTACAGTCATACTTGTCAATTAGCAAAGCATCACAAATAACTAAACACATCATCTCTTCTATCATCTCTATGTGAAGGAGAACTCTCATATCACAGACACATTCAGAAAATCATTCAAGAAGTTCAAATTTCATCATGAAGGAGCAGTCAGGTGAAAATGAGAACTGCATGCTGCTGCCACCTGGCACAAAGTTAGTTTGGCATACTTCAGCATTGCATCTCCAAAGAAATAGTTCCAATTTCATAGCACATTCACAAAGTTTCTATTAAACATTGAGGTAAACCAGAGTAAGACTCGGCAATCACATTCTCTAAGGAAGCAGATAAGACCATCAGCTTACTCAGAAACAGCCCTGGTTTCTTCCAGACAAAATTTTGCGAGTTCCCTACACTCAGTTTATGTGGACCGCTCGCTGGTGCTCGAGGAATTTCACACTTGCCACAATGTGACAACAGACGCCATCATGTGTTCTGCCAAGGCTGGAAAAAGCAGTGGCAATGAAACAGCGGTCCACTTGTAGACAGATGAAGGAGCCTTCCATAGTTTGCCACACTTTGATAAAAGATGGAAGAATACTTAAAGTGGCACAGTACTATCTCAGGGCACAATTTGTGCTAGATGAATCAGGTAAACTCATCAGGGCAAGTTCCAGAAAGACCCTTTCAGAACTTCATCCACTTCTGGATTAATAACACCTATTTTGGGTTATACCACCAGTAAGAAATGTGTGATTTGAGGAAGGTCATATTTTGAGACAGTCACAAATTAATGATTATAAACACTTTAATGATTTCTAGGCCGAGCATGTTCAATGTCGCGATACCACAGAATGGGGTAAAGTTGGCAATCCGGGGGAAAGTTGGCTGGCTATTTTAACCCACTTAATGGCAGAAATGCCTACTTTTCTCGTTGACACAGGTTTCTTCGGCAAATTTACTACCTGTGTCAGTGAGGAGAGTGGGCATTCCTGCCATTAAGTGGGTTAAAATAGCCGGCCAACTTTCCCCCAGCTTGCCAACTTTACCCCGTTTTACGGTAAATCAAGTGCTTCACAGTTAATGAACTAGTATCCATTGCAAATGTTTCTCAAAAGTTCTGATGTAAAATATTAAGAAAAAACAAAATAAAACATCATATGTAGGCCCTACTGCAAAATTTATATGATAAACTCATTAGAGAGAACATCTCCCGTTTGAAAGGTGGTCCCTATTTGATATCAGAGATCAGACCAACCCTGTCCAACTGTCAGGGCTCAAAGATTTGATAAATGAGGGGAATCCCCTTCATTCCTAAGAACCGGAAACATGTGATCCTACGTCATAAATCACGTGAGGAATTCCAACGTCAAGGTCACGTGATCAGATCACATGACTGCAAAGACGGCTCCACAGATGACAGCCAGTCAAAGAGTGTTATCAAATGTAAAACCTCCTATTCAAGCAGGACTAAGACTCGGTCTGAGAAGGGCAGCTAACAGCTTACAGGTATTGGCATACGGTGGACACATGGTGGGAGAAGATGCCCAATTCTACTTGATTTCTATTGGCCTCTGTGTTAAGTCAATGGAAAAAAGTGGCATAATTATGAATACTCTGCTCTGTACCCCAAGAGCAATTATCTTTATTTGCACTTTAATAGTTATATTATTTCTTCTACAAAGACCACTTCTGCAAAGAAAACCATTACTATCTTGTTAAATCGGGTGTCACTTTGCCTTACCGACACATTTCCCAGATGTCCATAAAGGCAGTTACATGTAACATAACATGTGGCCCTCAAATCAAATCTCCTGTGACTCAGAGTCTAATACTTCCATGGTTCCACATCTCTGTGGCCCCTTACTTCTGGATCTATATTCTACACTGAGACCAGTTTGATTGGAATGCATCCTCGCCATTCCCTAATCTACCCAAGAGCTTCAATCTACCCATATCCATAAGCAACATCCATATCTTTGGCTCCAAAATCGATTTGGGTACAAATATATGCACATCATATATATATTACATGGATATCAATTTGATTAGATAGGTCTACATGCATCTGACAGCAATAAACATATCAGACCAAACAGAGAGACAAAAAAAGTATTTATAAAACTTGAATGACACTTAAATGTATAAAAATTTCACTCAAAAAGATACAAGCTGATGTTGAATGTACCCCCAAATCAAGTGTGTAGGCAGAATAGAGAAACATTATGCAACAATCTTGATTTGTTATTGATAGATTCTAGGAAGAGAGGCAATGTATGCTGTGACATGCTTCCGTGTTTCGCCCGCCCTTTTTTCCTTTTCACGAATCTCTCTTTTGGCCAATCTTTCCATTTTCTTCCTTTTTTCTTTCATCTCTCTCCATTTCTTCTCATTTTTCCTTTCATCTTTGCAAATATCCTCTTAGGTCAAAAATTATCCATACACTGACACGCTCCTTTGCATGTCCAAACCACTCCCAAGACATTCCCAAGACCTTCCCAAGGCTTCCTCAACATATTCAAGAAATCCTCAAAATATTCTCAAGATATCCTGCAGATATTCCTCAGGCTATTTTAGACATTCACAAGGTATGGTGAGTAACACGCCCACCAAGGGTCTCTGCTGTTGGCAATTGTTTTGATGTTTACATTGAATGCCTTCTTTCGCATTCATGTTATTACACACAGTTAAGACATATCTATACAGTAATTTGATGCTAAAATGACAGATAGATAAACAAATAGATAGATAGATAGATAGATAGATAGATAGATAGATAGATAGATAGATAGATAGATAGATTGACAGATAGACAGATGGAATGTGTTGATAGATAGATACTAAGATAGATAGATAGATAGATAGATAGATAGATAGATTAGATAGATAGATAGATAGATAGATAGATAGATAGATAGATAGATAGATAGATGGATAGATAGATAGATAGATAGATAGATAGATAGATAGATAGATAGATAGATAGATAGATAGATAGATGAGCATATCAGAAAGGTACTGGGAATGATATTTAACAGTACTGAAGAGAGCGATAGCAGTGTTTCCACATTTCTATCTCTGCTATATTGCTGATCAAATGAAATCTGTTTTGACAGCGACTATTAAAGCGAACACTGAACAGGCAAGGTAGGTCTCTGTGTAGGCGCCTAGTGATTGATGTTCTTGTCATGTTCTTGTGTCTTGTCTAATTAATTTTCTCTCTGTTATTGATAGATCAGATGATCGCCCATCAATTGATCCATGTCAATATCAATTTAGTATAATATATATATCTATGTCTGAATTGACAATTTCCACAATTCCCAGCAGGAAAACTCAGCATTCACAAGGCATCTCATGCTCGGTTTAGTGAGTGAGTGAGTTGTGTTTTACGCCTCATCAGCACCGGTGTGGACTGTTTAGAGGCACCTCATGCACGGTTTAAAATCAGGGTCCACCCACCAATATGTCAATGGCATCTAATGCTCTCCTATTGCCATCCTTTATTATTTTCAACTATAAGTAAATCTCTTGTATCTACTTGTAAAATGTTGTTACAATGGTGGTAATCAAATAAACAAAATTCAAATTCATGAAAATTTCAAAATTTTGTCACATTTTCTTCAATGTTGTTTTTTGCATGAAAGGTTTGTCACCAAAGAGGGAAAGAACAAAACCAGCGAAGAGCAGTCAAATCACAAAAACTGTTTGTTCCGACACTCAGTCATTTATTTTATATATTGCAAGTATACCTTGTAAAAACCTAATGCATTATTTTAACAGCAGCTACCGTAATGAATTTATTTTAAAAAGTGCCATTTTATGGCAGAAAACAGTTGTTTTTACGGCATGTACTGTAACGTGTTGTTTTGACAGAACTGGGTTTACAGTGTACCAAACAAACCGTCTCCACCAACTTGTATTATGAAAATTCTGGACTTCATTCAGCTTAGCTGTCCCCATGCCTCCTTCTTCTTCTTCTCCGTAGTACATCCGTCACCGGTGTGCCTGTGTTAGAACCATGCACTGTCTGTGCTGCTTGAAGGGCTTGCACGTTTTTTTTTCTCTACTTGACTTCTTATTTTCTTTATTAAGAAATTGTGGATTGACTGACAAGTACTGTTGACAAACCTATTAGACAAAAAAGCTATCCTCTTATATACATTTGTATAATGTATACAATATCATACCAAGTGAAATTTCGAAAGATCATAGGAACCTCAATAATATATGGTATTTTATGGTATATTATGGCATGCCTGTTTCAATGTACATGTCCTGAGCTGACCCATATAGCAGAAGTGTGGTTATATGGCCATGCATATAATGTCACACTGACCTGCAGCCTATCAGTCAGTATGGCACATCTCTACTATGTGGTAATAACATTTCTATCTTTGGTAATGGATATTTCTGACTTGGGTACTACTTACTCTGATGCCCTCCAATTGTGGCATGGCAAATGGGGTAGAAAGTGGGGTGGGGGAATAGGGTGGGGAAAATGGGGTATTGGAAATGTGAGAAAAGGGAAAGCTTCTATGCTTGCACATATAACTCTTCCCAGCAATGTTACTATCAGAAATAGAAGTTACTGTGACATTGTGATGGAAGGCAACGGAGGTCAGGGAGAATATTAATTGTGGGTGTATCTGGCGAGGCATTTTCACAGACCTTCATAACAATACCTCAGCTAGATACCACTGAGATGAGTTGTTTAAAAATCTTACTCTGGTCTTCGACATCAGTGTCAGAGTTGGGCAAAGAACACCATCGCTTGCTTCGAGGTCTCTAGCATCTTGTGTCACAAAGCAAAGAAATACTGCAAACCACCATATCAAACAATGTAATCTCAGACTGGGAAGAACCACCATATGAGGGTTGCACAGCCATACCATATTATATGCAAGTCCTGCTTCAAAAAAATATGCACAGTCGAACTGAGGACTCTGAATGAATCTCATTGGTGGAAGTGACCAAGTAATGGATGTGGCTCTGTAATAGAAGTTACCATGAAACGGATGATGCATTCTGATATGCATTTGTGTAACCACCTCTTCCGCCACTTCATGTATGGGAATGGCTATTACATGCGATACAGTTAGTCCTTGATGTTGCAATCTCTTTTATGGGGATTCTGTGATGCAGTCGAACCTTTTTCCATGGCAATGTTTGATGTACTGACACATAAGCGTAGGACTGATGATACTAAGCTGCAGAAATAAAGGCATTTTGCTGCATTCGGTTGTAAAGAACAGGGAGCTAATTCTTCAGACAACGGCAGATGAATAGCCCCAAAGATTCAGTATTATTGAATCATAACAATTGACGATTTCTACCTTAAAGAAATGAGCATATCTGACTGAGCCTGAAATTCAACCGACTGATTTAATTTTTGAACATTGGATTAAATCAGAGTAGTTATATTTTATTGATTTTGGTTGGATCAGCTTGATTGACCAATATGGGACATCTGCCAAATCTGAATTTGGACATACAACACCAGTGAAGCTCAACTTGCTTTGTGCTGTTCCAGTTCCAGATTTGAACCCATTTCAAGTGTGCCACAGGCTACTCTGACCACAGAACCACATTCTCATTCCAACCTCACCCATCACTGAGGCAGGGTGAATTCCAGTAGACGCCAGTCACATCTAGGCATGAAGTATGAAGGCACTGACAGAACCATAAGCTTGCCACACTGCATTTGGGACCTGGGGGAAAAGGTGCCATTTCCAATATAGCCCCTAACAGCTGGTCCCGCTGGCTGCCATCTTGGACCGCAAGGGATTCTGGGATTGCTCCAGGCATGATGGGATTGGTACACTTCCGGTGGTGCATTGTGGGTAAAGTGAATGAATCTATCGCCCCCTAGTGTATTTGTATGTGATTCTTTAACAGTTCTCCTGACACGACAAAATTGCGGCTAATACTGATTAAATACATTGTGAGTTAGGCAGAGTTTTGCAGTTTCTGATTGCTCGTACACTGACACGAACAGCATGCATGTAGAAAATTAAACATTAAGAATATTGGCATCCCAAAGGTGGACTGATGTCATGAAGCAAATGTCCATCGTTCTGACTATCTATCTATCCACCTATATATTTTTTTTCAACGTCAAATTACTGTATATGTCTGACTGTGTGTGTAATAATATGAATGCAAAAGATGGCATTCAGTGTAAACATCAAAACAATTGCCCACAGCTGAGACCCTTGTCTAAAATAGCCTGAGGAATATCTGCAGGATATCTTGAGAATATTTTGAGGATTTCTTGAATACATTGGGGAGGCCTTGGGAATGTCTTGGGAATGTCTTGAGAGTGGTTTGGACATGCAAAGGAGCGTGTCAGCGTATGGATAATTTTTGACCTAAGAGGATATTTGCAAAGATGAAAGGAAAAATGAGAAGAAATGGATAGAGATGAAAGAAAAAAGGAAGAAAATGGAAAGATTGGCCAAAAGAGAGATTCGTGAAAAGGAAAAAAGGGTGGGCAAAACACGGAAGCATGTCACAGCATACTTTGGCTGTATTCCTTGAATCCATCAGTTACAAATTAATTTTCAATATCACATCCACAACAAGATTCAACTCTTATTTAGTCAACACCTGTATAGGACAATATATATTTTGTCTCTCAGTGAATTTTTAAGCTTGAATCAGGAAGTTGTTCATTTGCAATTTCTTCATCTAAGAGCTGATGCCTACCTTCTTCCATCTCGATACATTTGCTAATCCACTACAGACGATAAAACACACTCTAAATTCCAAGTCAAATACACTAAAAGGTGCAGAAGCCGTGCCATAAAACTCCATGAGAAGAGCTGGGAGCTTCGGGCTTTAGAAGATACACAACAGATCCGCAGCCTTAAACCTTTAAAAGCTCCAAGATACACTCTGCAGAAAAAAAATGGTGGTGCCTTTTGAACAGGTGGGAAGTATACCACATTGTGTGTTGCTCATTCTGAAGACATACAATGAGAATTGTGTACTAAGTAGGATAGATGAGGTGGCCACTTAACAACTTGTTTCACATCGAACTGACTGCAATTCACAAGATCGAATCACCACAAATGCCTCTGTTATAGTCGTTCATAACAGTCTCACAAAACACCATGGTGTTCTCAAATCATTATGACTGAAATTGAGACTTTCATTTCGCCAAACTCCAGTTACAAGTTGCGGACTCTCGCTCTCTCTCCCATCTCATCAATCAACCCTCGCGAGCGCCCAGAACTGGGCTTAGAGGGCTGCACTTACCGTATCTATCTATCTATCTATCTATCTATCTATCTATCTATCTATCTATCTATCTATCTACCTATCCATGTGAGGTCATATCCTATACTTGACATTTTCTACTTAATGACTCATATCCAGTCAGTTGGCCATGTAATCAGCAACAAGTCAGTGAATGAGTCAAACTCTTCACTAATGAAGTCCACATGTTACCTAAAAACAAATTGATCACACACTTCATAGTAAAAGATAGGGTCTATATTCCTAATTTCCTATGATTAATTAAAGAGCAGCATCACCAGACCAATCTGTCTTTAACAGTATCATCCAATGCCATGTATAAACTTATAAACTCAAATTTTGGCCATATCATTCCACAACCTGGAAAAAAGAATACATAGCAAACTCAGGAGAGTAGTAAGAACTAGATGTAGGGCAGGGCATCAGCATCAAGCAGTGGTCAGCACTGACTCAGCATCCATTGGCTTAGCAGTTGGCAGTGGCAATTGTACACAGTGTATATGCTGGTGCAAGCCGCCTATTTACCCAGTAATGGCAGTAATTGGGGCATTTCCAGTGATCCCAGCCACACTGAAAGGGATAATTCACACAAGCCCATGCCCCCCTCCACAACTGCTATAATCATGGTCTTCTATATGGCTACAAATGCTGCCCTACACAGATGGACAGAATACTATGAGATACCTTGCAGATAGACAAGGCAGGTTGTCAGAGGTATAGCAGCTTTGGGGCAGAAAAAGATAGACAAATAGACACATATATACTTGTAGATACAACGATAGATACATACAGTAGATAGAACGATAGACAGAACGATATAATAGATAGATCGATAGATAGATCGATAGATAGATAGATAGATAGATAGATAGATAGATAGATAGATAGACAGATAGATAGATAGATAGATAGATAGATAGATAGATAGATAGATAGATAGCACAATTCCTTTGGACTCTTGTTGTATTCTTCCGCGACCTGACATTCATGAGGTTCATTGCTGTGAACTACACTCCCATTAAGTTTTATTAAGTTTTATTATAATACGTCATATATACAATCATACTATTTTATGATTATTGGACAGATATTTATAATAAGATAAATAGATATGGACTGATAGACACAAAGTGAAAAAAAATATCATAGTAGATAGAGAGGCCTTTAAAAACATGTGATAAACAGACAAACATTTGCACAGATATAGACGCTCACATACAATCTCAGGACAACAAGATCTGCCTAAAAGCCATTCTCCCGTAGTCATCGACTCTCTGCGAACTGCTTGCGCAGTGAGCCTCTGACATTTTTGATAGATTTTCCTGTGGCACAGGTCCAATTGAGAACTGCAATGCCCTCTGGTGACTCAACCAATCAGGAGGAAGCTTTCATATCAATGACTGAACATGCTTATATTTATTGCAAACAGTGAGCGTGAAACCATGAAACAAAACATAAAAAATAAAAACAAGAAACTGTCATATATATTAAAGTCCACAAACTGTGATATCAGTGATGAATTGTACGAAAAACAAACTCTTAAACTGTAGACAAGTTCATGGTTCAGCTGTCAATCGTGATAATCCCTTCATTTAATTCTGATCTGATTGGTTGTTGGAAAACTTCTCAAGACAGCCTCTTGAACAGTGACTGACTTGGTCCAAGTTTGACATGTCCAGAACGCATTTCTGTGCAAAAGCTCACTGCTTATAAGGAGTTAGGACTGGAATAAATGGGCTTATTCACACAATCAGAATAGGACAGGGGATCATATATATTTATACCACTGTTTGCTTTTTCTGGCCAATCAGAAGGCAGGATTTCGCTCTGATATAATGCATATCACAGCTCATACACCTGACCATGATATTGCATGCTTGGCTGACTACAAGTTGACAAAATTTAAGGAAACACTGAAACAAAACTGACCAACAAAGGATTAAAACTGAACAACACAGACAGTAAACAAGGAGGAAGATTGTATCAAGTGTAACTGGTCTCAATAAAAAGGCTATATTCACTTTTTTTTTTATAAATACCATTATCTGAAATAATGATCAAATTTAAGGTCACTTGATAAAATAGTACATTTGGGATATGTAAGCTGCAAAAAAAATAGCAGAGCAGCAGACCAACAATTTTAGCCCCATTTGGCAAGCTCAAAGAATTATTATTTTTTTCTTAATTCGGGGGCTGCCGCCCCCGAACCCCTGCTCCTTGCTTTCTGTTATTTTTCAAATATCTTTCATAATTTAAAATTAACATTTGCTAAGCGACTGTAATAATCAACCTCCCCAAAGTGACCTTGGCTGAGATGACTGCACTATCGACCTACCTTTCTATCTATCAATCTATCTATCCGTCTATTAATCTATCTGTCTATCCATATCTATCTATAAAATTAATCAATGAAATTAATGTATTGTGTTATTTCCATCTATCTATCGATCTTTCTATCTATCTTTCCATCTATCTTTCCATCTATCTTTCTATCTACAAAATTAATGTATTGTATTATTTCCTGAGAACAAAGAATTCTGACCTGTTGCCTTCAGCGCTGCCAACCTTCAAATGAACTGAGGAACATGAATGTGCAACAAATACAATGAAATGTTGTCAAACAAGAACGATTGAAGGCAAACAAAGGGATTTAAATTGATTTGTTTTGTACTTGGTGGTATAAGTTAGATAACACTCTTGTTTGTGACAATATGCAATAATCCTCGGGCTAAAGCCCTCGGATATATTGCATATTGTCACAAACGAGGGCGTTATCTATTACTTATCGTCAGATTTGTCATAAGCGTGCTATTGAGCACAGTTTCAAGCACTTGAATGTACCCAGTGCACCTTTGGATTGGTAGAATAGTTTGTACAGAAAGACAACTATAAAGATGGCTAGACTGACAGATTGATAGATAAGAGATATATAGATAAAGACATGGATAACCAGCACTTCTGATGTGAAGTATCAAATAAAGCCATGCATTAAAGGTTGAACAGTTTTCCCAGACAGATGGATGGATGGATGATTGGGAGTTCACATCCTGTATCTGTAGGCTAAATAGGACAGGAGGAGGACATGGCAATGAGGTGAAGGATGATTGAAACAGCTGTCCAGATAGACAGATAGATAGACAGATAGATAGACAGATAGATAGACAGATAGATAGACAGATAGATAGACAGATAGATAGACAGATAGATCTATAGACAGATAGATAGACAGATAGATAGACAGATAGATTGATAGACATATAAAGGCCTACATAAAGAGCTGTTATTCAAAAATATTTCAGACTGAGTTATTATATAACAGTTCACTGAGTTCAGCTGATAGATTCTCGAAAATAATTTCAATATTCCTTTCTTCCTCAAGCAATCTGATCTGGCTACTCCTGGCAAGTTCTTAATCCCTAACACAAGTATGTTTAGTCAAATATTTAATTTAAACATGGAAACTTAAAACAACAAAGAGCTCAACAAACAATACCTGACACTGAAAGGGGGAGGGGGGGGGTGTCCCATTGTAACAGCCTCACTGATTGTGCGACGTGAATCGTACGCAACCAATTAAACTTAAGCTCTAAAACCACAGTTATTGCAGCCATCCAGGTCAGAGGCTCACTGGCAGAGCCAGTTCGAGGTGAGCCGATGACCACGTGAGAATGCCTAAAAGCATTATCGGAAAGAGTCTTAATTGCGAAAGTTCCCTGTAGCACAATTCCTCATTGCAATTACAGCGGCAGAACAACAGACTCCTCGGCTTTTGTCCGCTTGCTGTTCATTTCCCCGAACCATCCGAGACATTTCCTTACAGATCTGAGCATGGACTTGTCTCAAGAGAAACCATACTTAGTCCTACTCGCTTGTGTTTGCTTACTTTCCCTGGCTTCTCGCTTTAATGGCCTTGATGATACTCGTGCGAGGTGTATAATGTACGAAATGTAGTCATCTTCAACTTGAAGTTGTCGGGATAGGCGATTGAGGCAGACGCAACAATGAGAAGATATGACCATACCTGTGCACAGTAGCAAAAATATACCTTTAAGTTTCTTTTATGTTAAATGCTAAAATTGTGGGATGACGGTTTGTCAGAAAACTGAAGATTGTTTAGATCACACATATGTGTGCATGGTTAAATAGATTATCCATTATAATTCTGCATGGTCAAATGGATTATCCATTATAATTCTGTAAGAGAAAGCAGAAGACGTCTAGCCACCGCTGCAATTCTGTTGGGTAAACAGATAACCAGCTATAATTCTGCAAGTGACCAACAATAGTCCTCCAACAAAATGTCCCAAGAATTTATCGTACCTCGTCAGAGGGCATTTTCACCACCATTTATTTTATCAGTGAACGTCGCAGCAATTCAGGAAAATGATGCGTTCATGCAAAGTGGCATCTTGTCTTACCATCAGACACCGTTTTCAAAATCCGATTTTAAGTTAGTTTAGAAAAGACATATTAGCCATGACCTTACTCCATCACTTTAATTCAGTTATAATAATTCAAAATTGTTAATAATTATATGATGGTTATTGGTAAACTACTGTAAAACGGGGTACAGTTGGCAATCCAGAGGAAAGTTGGCCAGCTATTTTAACCCACTTAATGGCAGAAATGCCAACTTTCCTCACTGACACTGGTGCCACATTTGCCAAAGAAACCTGTGTCAGTGAGAAAAGTAGGCATTTCTTCCATTAAGTGGGTTAAAATAGATGGCCACCTATTTCCACGCCGGGTTGCCAACTTCAACCCATTTTATGGCATCGCCACAACATGTTATCAATTTGAACCAATACAACTAAAGCAATGTTATTCTGTCCATCAAAGTAGTAGGCCTACATGGCTATTTTATCAAATGTAAACACCTTTGAGCATGGAAACCCTTGGGTTCCTGCTTCCTTCTCCTCAATGTCCGATCTTGACAGGATCTATTAGTGCTGCCAACGACTTGACACAATGAGGCCATCCACCTGGCAGGGGAGGCCTGTCCACTTGACATGATCTGACACCATTTGACATACTCAGCTGAACAAGGTCAGGTGGGCCTCCAATAGGCCACCAATAGGCCTCAAATAGGCCACCAATAGGCCTCCACAGGCCACCATCAGACAGGTTGATAGACATTTGCCTGCACCACAAGACTGTCACAGAATAGTTAAAGAATGGCTGAAGCAAGTTTCCTATTCATTAGGATTCGTTTACTGCAGAATCCTGCACACGAAGTTGACCCTTGACCCAGGAAATGGGTCAATAAGAAAGTAGGTCAGTAGGTCAACACATGTAGGTCGAGGTCAGCCCCAAACTGGCCCCTTCTCGGCAGATTAAGTCATTAAGGTCAGTCCATATTTACAGCCCTCATTGACCCATGATACAACATGACTATTAGCTGACCAGATGAATGCACAATAACCCTATATCAGACAATGGCAGCTGACCAGGGGTCAAACAAGTATCCAACAAAAAGTAGATCACATTAAAAGTAGGTCAACTATAAGTAAAGAGCTGTGAAGGGTGGATGGAATATAGGTCAGAGTTAAGTAGGTCACCAGATAAACCAAATGTTAATATCATTCATCTTAAAAAAAAAACATAAATAATATAGGTCAGAGTTAAGTAGGTCAAACGGTATGAAAAATGTTAATATCACCCAACTTCTGTCCATAAGATCAAGTAGGTTAGGGCGATGATCATATCACGAAAGATGGAATAATGTCGCATGCAAATGGGTGTGGTTGGATATCAGCTTATTCACAGAATTCCATGGCAAATCTACTTGCTAAAAGTGGGAAAAGGTAGGCGTGCCGTGCAATAAGTATAACTATGATCTATAATTCTTAAAAATGAAAAAAAAAACCTGTAAAACACATATCTATCTATTACAAATGTGTGTGTGTTTGTGTTTTACGCCTCTGCCTTACAAATGTACTATACTTGACTGTGACCACAGTCACCACACCGCCCCCACTGGTGAAAAACCTCAATAGATAGAGAGATAGAGATAGTAGTATCTATATTTCTATCTACTGAGGTTTATTTTTACATAAATCAAAAAATACTTTCAATAATTTTTACCAATTTTGGCCTTGTTCTAATTCTGTAACTATTCTGTTACGTTGGAAGTCAACTCGAAATCATTTCACATATCATTCATTAATATTGTCTAACATAACAAGCCAGCCACAATAGAAAGCAAACACTCCACTAACTTCCTTGGGCCAGGGGAATGTGGCAGCATAGCTCAATATAATCTTGTTTAAACACTGCATCATTCATGCATCTAAGAATTCTCTTTAGATCAAGACTGTTTTTCTTTCTCTGCCTCCATCTTGTGCTATATACAAAGAACGCCCAAAGCTACTAAAGCTATCATGCAGATTTCCCCGAATTGACTTTCTAGAATTGGACTAGCAGCAGTATGGAAAGGAATCTCTTCAGTCCATCCTTAATGACGCGAATCTATTCTCTGTCGGTGGCGGAATACCCTGCATTGCAGATATCCAATGTTGTTTTTGATATGCCATCCATAATATATCCTTACAGCCGGTAACTCTGATATGCAAAAGGAGAGGAACAGTTCAATGCGAAAAAATGAACTTTTGTGACTCACGATAGCCAATGAAGTGTCGTCTTCTCCACATTCAACATGGGAAACATGGAGGCTGTTCAATTAGTCATGATCAAGAGGAGGCCATTTGATTTGTCATAACTGCATGATTTTAGAGTAAAACTCAGATGCTTAATCCTTTTATTTTTTCTGTCAACAACAAGCGGGGTAAGTCTCATTACATCAAACTGAAATTGAAAGTATTGGGTATGATCATGACAAATCATCAGCATGATGACACACGAAGTACCATTTTCCACTCTTTTTTGCATATATATATCAAAATTACAGACTGTAAGAAATCAAGTTGTCTGAAAATTGCCATCATTTCTTGCAGCTTTCAGATGCAACCTTTGGCGATAACTTTAAATCACCAAATTCAAACAAATACTTTTACATTTTGTACATCAATTTTCAATTATAAGCGCTATTTGTTGTTGTTAATGGCAACGTTGCCACCAATACTCAAGACTTTCCACCACCTTGGTGTGCCACAGCTTTTATAGCCGCTTTTTGAATACAGCTTTCAGTGGAGCCTTGCAGCTTTCAAAATCGAGATGGAGTTATACAAATGTCACAGGAACCTCTGCTACACTGCCTACGGGCCCTTTCAGCCTCCACCTATGGATGAAATGTCTTAAAATTCTTTCATTTCACAAAAAGACAAAGAAGTTTTATGTGTCGTGTTTGGCACAGCTGCGCTCTTATTGTCTTTTATGCTAAAGTTGCTTTCTGTCAAAATGTACGGCCTCAGAAAAGAATCAATGTCTGTCTGGAGTGCTGTGTACAATGCATGAGATCTCCTTCCAAGCTTACACTGCTCATGTGAGAAACAAAGTGGTACTACACTGTATAAAAGCACATCACACCAAACATGACTTTAAAATACAACACAACTCGTTCTCCTCTCAGTTTCATAGAATACACAAGAACAGAGTTGAGCAGCAGATTCCATGAGCCTAAGATAGAGAACTCTTCCCATGACCTAGTCCATTATAATGATAATCATGCAGTTATTTCCTTGTAACTTCCCAGCTTAAATCACCAGAATCACCTCATATGTTTTGGCTATGAGCCAGCATTACCCCATAGATTTGTGCAATGGTTTAGGCTATGGGTTGGGCTATATCAACTGTGCTGGGCCTCTGCTGGTGAAAGACCTCACTAATGATGGAGCAGGGTTATAATTCTGCAGGAAATCCTGACTTGGAAAACAGTGAAAGACTTTGAAGCTGTAGCCATATTAGGAGAGGAATTATTGACAAGGGGAAGTGACAGTTTCTTATCTCGGGGAGCAGAGAGTATCACGTGACAGGTCTGACTGGTACTCTGACAGCACACTGTTCTGGCACCCGTCTAACTGTCCCTAGCTCAGCATGCCCAATGGGGAGGACCAGTCACAATTCTCAGCCTTCCATTTAAACAAACTCGACAACTCATGCAGCCTGACGCAGGCAAAGGTATATAATCAGAGATTGTACAATTTTGTGTAAAGAAAGAATATACATCACCATTTCCTTTATTTGCAAAGTTACTGCATTTATCGAGCAACATAGCAGCTTGAGACTAGTGGAATTATGAATTATCACTCACATAGGAACAGCATGGGCGCGATAGAACCAAGGAATTCGGCCACCTCCTTTGCCAAAAGTAATTCCCATTCATAGGGGATGGATAGATGATTATGCTCTGCATAGTGTGTTTATGTACTCTGCTTGGCAGACTAATTAGGACTAATTTCGTAGGTAAATTGACTGTTTTCACGTATGAAATAAGTACGAAAATGTATGTACGTAAAACATACGTAAATTTTGGCATGGATTTCATTTGCGTTAACTTGGTTTTTGGGCTTTTTAACTTGATTTCTTTGCTGATTTTTTTTAGATAGACCAATGCAAGGTCTTAACTGGTGATAACCATATTGCACCAAAATGGTCAAAGTAAATGAAAAGTCCTGTAAGAATTTGAATGAATTCATACGAAATTCTTACGAAAATGTACGTACGTACTACGGATCGGCTCTTTTTTGTGAGTTTCGCGCGTATAATTTACGTACGTAATTTGTACGCTGCACAATTGCCAGTGTATAAAGCATGGAATTTGTCTGTCAGTGACACCCCATTTTCCCCTTCAGTATTTCCCCTTCAGTATTTCCCCTTCAGTATTGTCCTTCAGGATAGACTAAATAAAGAACTTTTAAATTTTCAATAAGAGAACCACGTACATACACTATTAGTAAAGAGAGTCTTTCTAGCTGACTATTAAAGTAGTAATTCCAATTCAGTGTGCTCGTGAAAAAGTTACCCTGAAATGGTCACTGGCCGTACACAACTCTACAAGCCCATACACAACGCCAAACTTGCTTCAACGGGTACCACAGGATATAGATTTCCCCCAACTGACCTAATTAACATTCCCATCCATACACTGCCTCCCAGCTAACCTGGCATCACTAGGCTTTCGTTTTTGAGTCTGTTCATGCAAGAAGCATAGTAATGACCCATCCCATAGTTATTCCAATTCGCTCAATGCGGAAAGAACCTTCAAGCAAAAACTGATGTTCTGTTGTTGTGATGCTTGTCATTAACAGATCCTGTGTTGAAGGATATTGACAGCTCAGCTTCAGTGATGGCATGTAAAACACCACATAGGCCTACACGGTGGAGGGGTGGAGGATTGTTTTATTCCACGGGCTCCTGAAACAGCACAATCTTACAAACCAATTAGATTGCTGACCGTCTTATAACATTTCATTTGCTTGAACCAGGACTGTCATCGATATGGCCATTATCGATGCATCGGAAACAGTCTACATCTATAACATGTCGATACAAAGCATCAAGTATCGAATATATTACTTAAATACCAGTTGGCTTATTTATTGAGAAATATAGCTAGAAATCCACTAGAATTCACATTGTTAACATCAAAATGGTGCCAGTCCATTTTCTGTTCTAATCTGTAATCTCGTTGAACGAGACCGCATTCCAATATGGCAGACAGGAGAGAGCAAATTCAGAATTCTTGTCATTTTCAGCGCAAAACTAGCAAATAAAGCTGGAATTTTGCCGTTTCTCAAAGTTTGTGAAAAGATATCAATACTTCTGTGCATCACAAATGATTATTCTGATTATTCTGATGATTGCATCGAAAAAAAAAGTTATGTTCAATGACATCCCTAGCCTTCAACGCATCAAAATTAAGAATTTAAGATGATCATTACTATGTAAAAACCTTTGTAGTCATATCTCTAGATCTGAAATGTCCACCTTGCTGTGGCACTGAATATTGGTGACAGGCTTTTAAAGCGGCTATCTTTAGTATAATAGCTAATGTCTCAAAACTGCTTCCAAGAGCATAAAAAGAGAAGTTTTATGCGCTGTGCTTGGCCCAGCTGTGTTGTTACTGTCTTTATGCAGAATTTATCTTTTTGTCAAAATTTCTGGGTTTTGATTCAAACTGATATCTGTCTGGCATGCCATCAAATTCACATTTACAGGCCAGGAAATATGTTGAAATACAATAGACACTCTTATTATTTTATTATTACTTACAAGTAGATGTTTCTGTTGTGTCGTACATGTAATTGCATTAATGTTGCTCCACAAAGGCAACTGACATTGAATCTGAAATTGATTGTAGCGATGTTGAGTCTATCTTCAGGTTCAATCTGTCTCAATCTCAAACTGTGTTAGTAATGGCCGCATGTTTGTGAAGCACTATACATTCTTCAAGTCTTCCTGACTCGTTCAAAAATTCATTGTTTTTGCGACAAAGATTTCCAGCACTGCACCCATAACTACACAGATGAAATTCATCAGTATTGAATACTGTCAGTTTTACAAATTAAAAGAGTAGGCTTAGGTAGACTCATATTTTTTCATAAATCTTCCATTTAAAAGCAAATGCACAGCCAGATTCCACCAAATTGTCAGGCATCCTAGACTGTTGCAAATCTCACCATCCGACAGCATCTGTGCATCCCTGGCATAAACAAAGCTCAGCAAATCTGTCTAAATCAGCCAAAGCTAATCTGACAAATTAGGTCAGTAGGTCAGGGGCTGTCATGCTGTCAGAAGTGAACATGACATATCATGGCAGAGACAGCCAGGGACCTGCTAGGGTGTTAGTGGGATGTCAGCTTGAATACTGCAAAGTCAATTAAGCTGATTGCTTTTTATTTGAACAACAGCTGGGCTCACTCACTCCTGGTGTGAGTGCTTAAGGATTGTTGTTGTTGCTACCAACATACTGTTCTTCACATCTCCTACATCACACACTGCACACTGTGGTGAATGGTGTACAGCAGACCTCACAAGCACTAAATATCCTTCAAATGGGTTATCCTGGTACAACTGAGTTCTGAAGGGAGCCTTAATGGCCTTTTTATAGCAGGTAACAGTAACTAATGGATGAGGCCAATTGCTATTGTTGTGTGTGAAGTGTTTTCATCATGGTCTTCACTCATGATTCACTTCGAATTTGTCCCATATTTAATGGCTACTTCCTTCCTTTTTTACTTCCTGGTTTCGTTGTTACCAATATTTTTTCTCTCTTCATCTATCTATCCAGTCTAGCTATCTGACATAGAGTAATGTCGGACGGCAGTTTCAATCATCCTTTGTTTTCCTCGTGGTGTTCTCCTGCTGTCCTTATTAACCTAAAATAATTGGTAGATGTGGTATGTTGACTGCCAATCATCCATCTATCTATGCATCTATCTATGAGCAAACCTATCTGTCTCTACTCCACCCACTCTGTCCATAGACTGTCCACAGACCATCAATAGACTTATGTGCACATGGAAACATCGCATCAGCTCCATAACCCATTAGCCTTGTAGTAATAAACACGACAGTGTGACTACAGGCTGAACAGTACAGAACAGTAATACAGCAATGCAACTGCACATACTACCCGGTCACAATTGATCCAGAAGTACCCGGATGACCAGCAGGCAATGTTGCCACCCAATGCTGCCACCGATGCTTCCCCTACATTGGCTTGTTTTGCCCGTTCTAATTCACTTTGCAGAGGTTTGCATGGCCCTTTTAAGACTAATGCACATATCAAATGAATGGCCCACATAGCCCTGGGTTAGCCGCTATGTACACGAAACACTGCGATTAATAAAAGCTTGGAACTGCCCCAAGTTCACCTTGGAAAATCTAGAGGGACATACGGCAGGAAATATACACAATGCCGATCGAATACTGCGGCCCAAGTGGAGGTTGTTGTTGTTTCAGAAACACTGAAATTGCTTCAACTACAGATTCAAGAGGTTCGATAAGAAAAGTACAAGGTGTTATAATGGTTTTGGTTCTGGATAAGTGGGCGATAGCATCTCAAGTCTTTACGGATGCAGTTAAGTAGTATTTGTAGTACTTGTAGACTTTTAGGTCTTTAACCATGACGTTGTGACCTCTCTCGCTGAGGCTTTCGATCTCTGCTTTTGACGTGAGGTGTAAGCTTCTTGATGAAATTGAAAGCAGAACCTAACACCAATATTTGGCAAAAAGAAACATTCTTACATGGCTGCATGAGAACTTTTTTCCGGTTTGTAGCAGAACCTGGCTCTTAACCTATGACCAAAACTAGTGGCAGTCAGTTCTCACAACACTCGCCATGTGGTGTTGGTAATAGTGTAACCGATTAGCACAGAGAGTCTCCATGACAAACATTGAATGCATTATCTAGGAATTAATCTGTTTTCTTGTGGAAACTGTCAGGCCAGTTGAAGTGGGGCTTGAGAACTTCTGGCTGGTTCCTGTTGAGCTTGTTGAGCTAGGGACAGTTAGACGGGTGCCAGAACAGTGTGCTGTCAGAGTACCAGTCAGACCTGTCACGTGATACTCTCTGCTCCCCGAGATAAGAAACTGTCACTTCCCCTTGTCAATAATTCCTCTCCTAATATGGCTACAGCTTCAAAGTCTTTCACTGTTTTCCAAGTCAGGATTTCCTGCAGAATTATAACCCTGCTCCATCATTGGTGAGGTCTTTCACCAGCAGAGGCCCAGCACAGTTGATATAGCCCAACCCATAGCCTAAACCATTGCACAAGTCTATGGGGTAATGCTGGCTCATAGCCAAAACATATGAGGTGATTCTGGTGATTTAAGCTGGGAAGTTACAAGGAAATAACTGCATGATTATCATTATAAAGGACTAGGTCATGGGCAGTGTTATCCTTCTTAAGCTCAAAGGGAAGACTCCTAGATGCACACAAGCCAAGCAGACAAAATTATATACAACACCAGTGTTGTCAAGACCCTGTGACAATCATCAGCATCTGTTTATGGAATGGGTGAAAATTCACCACGAAAGTTAACCTTTCGTGGAAGTTCTAGGAGCTTATGAAGGCAGATCTGAGGTCCACAACAAACACTTTACAATGGAGCAATATGACATTCTCATCAGCTTGAAAGAAGTACAGACCCCCGTGGTTAGTTGATTGGAAAGATTCAAACTACCAGACCAGAAACAGACAGCGACCACATGAAACATTGTGCAGCATGCTAAACTAAACATATTGAAACAGGGCTAGAATTTTTAAAGTTCTTGAGTGGTAGCATACAAGGTATAGACAATTTTGCAGCTGTTGTGCTATTTCTATCATATAATTGCAAGAAAATATATTTTGACAAGAAAACAACTTAAGCAGAAAAAGACAAGATCAATGCAAGATATGTATTCACGTCATTATATCTTGTGATTGAAAGATGCCTCTGAAACTTGTGCCTGAGCGCTGCATGTAATCGCAGATATTTCAAGACAACTTTGCGACTTCTTAAGAACATAGTTTTGATGGCATCACTACATCTACAATATTGGCCATCAACAAGAAAAGAGATGTCAGCTATTCTGCCAAGTGTACATAATAGTTTCAAGTCGTTGAAGAATAAAGATAGACCGGGGAATTGCTTTTCAATACAACCACTAGTCCAACTGAAGAAGTCAATTCTTGGTAAATCCACATGATAGCTTTGGTAGCAGGTAGCTGCAGGCGTTCTTTATATAGCACAAAACAGAGGCAGAACAAGAAACAGACTTGAGTCTAGAAAGGAACAACATTTAAATCATATTATATTTTGCTATGTCACCAAAATTGCTTTATTCCACCAGCACCAGAATGGAAGTTGGGCGTTTGTTTTTCATAGAAGAGCATACATCGCAGAAACAGAAACGGCAAAATAAATTACATAATCGATATGCTACATTGAGATATTAAGCTTCATCTACCAGAATGATGGACATTTTTGCCAATCAATCATGCTCAATATGCTCACATCTCAGCTTACGTGTGATTTTAAAACATAAAAAGAAAGTAACATACCATGGGAAACCCTCCCGCCTAACGTGTAACAACAGCAAGCCCATCACCACCAAATACTGTCAATATCCTTCAACACAGAATCTGTTAATGACAAGCATCACAACAACAGAACATCAGTTTTTGCTTGAAGGTTCTTTCTGCATTGAGCGAATTGGAATAACTATGGGATGGGCATTACTATGCTTCTTGCATGAACAGACTCAAAAATGAAAGCCTAGTGATGCCAGGTTAGCTGGGAGGCAGTGTATGGATGGGAATGTTAATTAGGTCAGTTGGGGGGAATCTATACCCTGTGGTACCCCTGGAAGCAAGTTTGGCGTTGTGTATGGGCTTGTAGAGTTGTGTACGGCCAGTGACCATTTCAGCGTGACTTTTCTAGGCGCACTATGAATCCAAATTGCTGCCTAAAGACTTGATATCGAAGACCTTACGACGATACAGCTGAATCTGTCTGGGACCTGAAGACAGGAAAAAGAATTTAAAAAGGCAATGATTATGGTTGGCTTTATTGGATTGTGTTTTACATATTCAGATTTTCTATAGTATAAGGAGTAGTTACTGCACTGTGCAACCAGGTGTGTCACTTTTATGGCAGTTACCATACTTTATTAAAAAGATCTTACACTATAAAATTGATGTTTTTACGGTAGGTATTGTTGTTTTAACAGCAACTGCCATAAAAGTAACGCCTCATATTGTGCAGTGTGGGCTCAAGCTCATGTCTGCCTAGTTAGGGTACCTCTAACATAAGACAGAGAAAAAAAGGCCTCAAATCTTCCAACCAGGACAACAATACCAACAGCCAAACAGCGCATCAGGGAGTATTACACAAAACCCAATTCCATATAAAGCCTAATGTCTCAAAACGCATGATGTTAACCTTGCAGCCATAACTCAAATTACCCAAACCCTCTTATCTTTCCTCAAGGGTATTTAAGCAAGGGGCTCGTTAATTCACCCCCTGACATACGCTCCTTTACATTGGTCAGCCAGTAAACAGGGCATTAGCTCCACTGAACACAAGTAAGTTTTATTGCAGCCTGGTCAGCGCTTGACCTTTCGGCATTTTAGTGAAGTACCGCTGACTATACTGCCTTGAATAGACACTCAAGCGTTTGACGGTTTAGCTATACAATTACAGTTTGTGTAGAGTCGCTTCTGCTATTCCTTCTTTCCGTTACTCAATCATTTAGTGAAGAAAACACCGCATCATTCATGCAACAACAGGCTTAATTCTTGTTTTACAAACATAATTGATTTTTTTTTTAAATCTTGTGCAATGTTTTAAGTTTTACATTATGGTAAAGATGTTTTCCTTTGTCACAATTCTAAACTAAATAATCTAGCAACCACAGTGAGTTAAGTAATGACTTAAATACATACAATAAAGCATGGTCATTTGGACTCTTGACATACTAGCCTTGTCTGTGCTGTCTTTAACATAAGACAATAATTATTATGTTTAATGATTAAATTTTGTAAGTTTAACTATGTTATGGATCTGTATTGTAACTGCCTATAAGCAATACAACAATTGCTACTAAGATTTAAAACCTTTAGAAGAGCAAATGTTCAACTTTTTACAGAACAAAACCATTGAACATTGATTCTGCCCAAGGAGCTCACTGGCCACTGAGCTAGTACTGGGGCCTCACCACTAAGAGTCTAAGACCTTAATACCACTTTACTACTACAACTGCATCTGCTATTACTGTAACTTTTCTACTAAATTGTCTGGCATCAAAGAAACTTCAAAGATGGCAAGACTGGATTTGCATGTGCCACCTTGTGGACTGCATCAAGCACGAAGTTGAGGCAAGCAGCCATAGCAGGCTGGTGACCACTGCAGCAGGTCCGGCTTTTAACTATGGCACCCGTCGGCACCCGTTGGCACCCACAGGCATATAGAGGCGGATTAAGTCCGGTTCCTTGTGATACACTTTCTCCATTGCAATTCTCGCCCTATCGCAATCAGCCTCTTAATTGGTGGAACGGGATGCTTTGGCATTCTGGGCAGATCTCTCCTCGTGAGCCATTGAGTCATTAGTGCCCGCTGCTCACTTCGCATGCCAAGGCTACCTCGCCTCCCTTTGATGTTGCGTTTTTAACGTCGTTTCAACGTTGCAGCATCATTCATCACGGCGCCACAAATCACAGAGGTCCTTGGGCCCCGTTGAAGGTGCCTCTCAGTCCTCCATTCTCCGCTTTCTATTTTCAGCTCTCCCTTCTCAGTTCCAGCCTGGTCCTGCCTTGCGCTGCCCTGGCCCATGATTCTCAGCTCATGATTCTCGGCCCATGATCGCGTCAGTTCTTTATTCTTGTTAGAAGAAAACGAAAGGCCAGTGACTCAACCGCCCTTCTGGAAGGTCAGCCTGAGTGCTTTCTTATGGCTAGTTCTCACGGAGACGTAACAGAGGGTTTAAGTGACGGCGTTTCTTATATTTCCAGGAAAGGGCAAAGATTTGAGCATGTTCGCCGTCAATTTAGGCTTTACGGCGCAACAGGAACAGCATGCGTCGCTTTAAGAGGTCTTTCTACGCAATTCCTAGAAATTTGACGATGCAGGAAAAAAAGATTCAACCGGTTGAATCTTTGCGAGGAAAGAAGTGGTGAAGCAAGAAGAAGCGTAAAAAGAAATCAGTGCGCGCCGCAGATTTTTAAAGTTGCGACGCACAAAGAAGAGCTTCGACGCAGAAACAGCAGTGTAGCAGAAAGCTCTTGCTTCATGTCACATGTTTCAGACACGCGTCGCAGAAAGACACATGTTCGACGCACGTGAGAGGGTGCGCGCCGCGTCTTTTGGACCCCCAATGCAGCAGACAGAGTGGCGCCTGAGTGCATGCGTTGTTCTATTTTTAGCATCAACCCTTTGTCTGCGTGTCACCCTCTTTTTGCGCAGCGGCTGGGGCAGCAGCAGCGAAGCAGGGGGGGCGAAGGAGGGGGAAAGAGGCGGTCCGCACCCTGCATATATATAGAGGAGGCCAGTTTAGAGCACCATACCCACTCAGACCTTCGACCAGAACACACCTAGAATCCACGACACTATTATCAACTGCTACATTTGCTGCTACTTTTGTTGCTACAATTGTACTTCAAATTGCTGCTACAACATGGGACCAAAGAGGAGAAAGGGCACCGTCGTCACCAGGGCACCAACCAAGCTCAGCACCAGGTCAACACTCCACACTCCTGGGAGCACTCCAGTGACAACTCCAGCTACAACTCCAGCTGCAACTCCTCTCCATGAACCTTCAGATGCTGCAGTGACTGCCTTCTTTACTACAGCCATGGCAGAACTCTCTCTACCTGGGCTCTACACCTCCACTACAGCTGGCAGCCAGACGAAGACCACCACTTCAACCTCCAAAGCCACTGTCGTCAGCGAGACCATCTTCGAGGGCCGGCCAGAAGACAACACAACAGAAGAAGATTCTTCAGTTGAACTCTTTGAAGAGGAAGGAGACAAGCCTGCTGACAAGCCTGCCAAGCCTGCTGCCAAGCCTGCTGCCAAGCCTGCTGCCAAGCCTGCTGCCAAGCCTGCTGCCAAGCCTGCTGCCAAGCCTGCTGACAAGCCTGCTGCCAAGTCTTCCACGGGTCTTCCAGAGCCTACTGCCAGGTCTACTCCAAAGAAGCAGACTCCAAAGAAGCAGACTCCAAAGAAGCAGACTCCAAAGAAGCAGACTCCGAAGAAGCAGACTCCCAAGAAAACAGCAGAGAGCCAGCCTGTTCTTGCTCTAGACAGAGTGGCCATCCATGAGGACACCTTCGAGGAGGAAGAAGACTCTGCTGATGACACCCCTGCAGCTGCTGAAGCCAAGTCCAAGGGCAAGAAGGGCAAAGGGAAGGCCCCCAAGCCAAACATCCGCAACAACCTGGGCATCACAGCTGAACAAGAAGATGACCTCATCAACTGGTACAAGGAGCATCCTGTGCTGTACATGAAGGGGACCAGAGGCTACAAGGGGAACGAGAAGCTGCTGCTGGACTCAGAAAAAGCAAAGGAGCTGGGCCCCAAGTACACCTCCCAGGACATCTTCAACTGGAGGAAGACAGTGCGCACTCACTTCTCCAGACTCGTCAGGCCTGAAGCTTCAGGAGCCGCCAGGAAGGAGAAGCTCACAGAGAGGGACGAGTACATCCTGAACAACTGTCGGTTCCTGAAGGACTCCATCGTCCACAAGCCAGGGAAGGAGCTGTCCGCCATCTCTCAACTGTCTGCCAACCGGCCAGCCTCAGACTCCGATGATGAAAGCTACAACCCTGAGGATTCCCTGCCAGCTTCCTATGACATGCCGGACCTGCCACCTGAACAGCCAGCACAGGACAGCCAGCAGTCCCAAGTCTTCCCTGGAGCACCAAAGCCTGGAGCCGCTGCCAAGGGAACCAAGAGGAAGGCCCCAGGAGATGAAGCCATGCACTCCGCCATGCACGTCATCGCAGGCAGCATGCAAGCCATGTCCTCCGCCAAGAAAATCCTGAAAGGCTCTGGCTGCAAGATGTGCCCCGACCACCAGGAGTTGACACCCGACCAGGAGTACTGGAGGATGAAGTGCCAGGACCTCTACCACGTGGGAGTGCACGCCAGCCATGAAATCAGGAGGCAGATGGTCAGGACCATTGCAGAGGCCGCCCTCTACTGGGATGATGAGGTCACCCGCCAGTCAAGACAGCATCAGGAGCACACCTTCCAGCCTCCTCATCCTCCTCAGCGCCTGCAGATGCCACCTCCTCCTCATCCTCCTCCTTCTTCGACGTATGTGCCATCACACCACCAGCACCATCCCCAGGCTTCCAGCAGCCATCACTACCAGCAGCACCAGCCCAGGGAAGGAGGATCCTCCAGGCAGACTCCCAGCTACACCCCGATGCAGCCCAGCCACTCCACCATGACACTGATGATGGATGCACAGGACAGCCCCGAGAAATACGGCTACCCCCCTGGACCCAGCTTTGGTCAACCGGCCGCCCATCACCAGCACCAGCCTTCCCCTTCGCCCAGTTGGACTTCAGGTCTCCTTTCTCCACGAAAGTAGAAGACCACATGCAGCAAAGACAACAAAAAACCTTGGCCCTTTTAAGGGCCACCAAATCCTCCCAAAAGGGCAGGCCACGTACACATCTTATGTTGACAAAAAAAAAAAGAGCTTGTGTTGACCGAAAAGAGCCAAAAAAGAGCAAAAAAAACGTTGACAATCCCCAAAAAAAAAGTCCCCCAAAAAAAAAGTCCCCCAAAACAAAAGTCCGGTCCTGGCCTTCATTAAAAGTAATCACCTTCATAAAAGCAAGGTGCTAGTTCCCCCTTTCTTTGCCCCAAAACATACCAAGTGCAGCACTAGTACAAGTGCTGCATTCTTTGGTATAAACATATTTTTATTGCACTAGTACAAGTGCATGAATTTCTTAATTAAAATGTAATGCACTAGTACAAGTGCTTTGCTTTTAAAAATTGTGTTGGTTGGTTGCACTAGTACAAGTGCATCACTTTGTAATTTCACTTGTCTAGCTCAAGTGGCAGGTAGATAGCTAGATAGCTAGCTAGATAGATAGAAAGATAGATAGCTAGATAGATAGCTAGATAGATAGATAGATAGATAGCTTGATAGATGGAACACAATGCTCGTTACATATATACACTGCAGCAAAAGAAAAGCAGTTGTCGTCACTTTGCAGGGATTGGACTTGGATAGATAGATAGATAGCTTGATAGATAGCTAGATAGATAGATAGATAGATAGCTTGATAGATGGAACACAATGCTCGTTACATATATACACTGCAGCAAAAGAAAAGCAGTTGTCGTCACTTTGCAGGGATTGGACTTGGATAGATAGATAGATAGCTTGATAGATAGCTAGATAGATAGCTAGATAGATAGATAGATAGATGGAACACAATGCTCGTTACATATATACACTGCAGCAAAAGAAAAGCAGTTGTCGTCACTTTGCAGGGATTGGACTTGGATAGATAGATAGATAGCTTGATAGATAGCTAGATAGATAGCTAGATAGATAGATAGATAGATAGCTTGATAGATGGAACACAATGCTCGTTACATATATACACTGCAGCAAAAGAAAAGCAGTTGTCGTCACTTTGCAGGGATTGGACTTGGATAGATAGATAGATAGATAGATAGATAGCTTGATAGATGGAACACAATGCTCGTTACATATATACACTGCAGCAAAAGAAAAGCAGTTGTCGTCACTTTGCAGGGATTGGACTTGGATAGATAGATAGATAGATAGATAGATAGATAGATAGATAGATAGATAGATAGATAGATAGATAGATAGATAGATAGATGGATGGAGGGATTGATTGATTGATTGATTTTTGGGCTTGTTTTGTCAACATAGGATGTGTACATGGCCAGCTCAATTGGGAGGATTTGGTGGCCCTTAAAAGGACCTGGGGTTTGTTGTTTTGAATGCATCTTCTTCAGATTTTCTCCAACTGCCAAGGGACACTTCCTGCCGGACTGTTGACCCAGTCACGTAGGTAGTCTCGAGCAGCCTTGGCATCTCTGGAGGCATTTCCGTGTCGAAGTGGTTCTCCTAGGTCTCCTAATTGACGGTCTCCCCTCCAAACTCCTTCAGTGACGTCATGTGTCTGTGGATCTTCTCTGTCCATCACTTCATTGTCACGGGCATGGTGGACGCCTACTCTGTCTCGCAGAATGTTGTGTAGAACACAAGCAGCCATTGTGATGTATGTCACTCTTGTAGGTCGTTGGGGCATGGTGGTCAGGAAGCATCTGAACCTGTTTGACAGCAGACCGAAGGCATTCTCCACCACTCTCCTGGCTCTTGAAATCCTGTAATTGTAGACTCTGGAAGGAATGTCAAGGTTCTTTCTTGGCACTGGTTTGAGCAGCCATGTCTTCAGGGGAAATGCCTCGTCACCCACGATGTAATATGGGAAAGGATTGTCTTCTGTGCCAGGTAGAGGTTCTGGAGGTGGTAGGCCTAGATCTTCCTCGTCCAGGAGTTGTCGAAGTACTGTGTCCCTGAAGACGCCGCCATCAGATGCACTTCCTTGACAGCCAGCCTGCACATAGATGAACTTGTAGTTGGCATCAACGAGGGCCATCAGGACAATGGAGTGAAATCCCTTGTAGTTGTAGAACAAGGAGCCTGCAGCCTTGGGACATCGGATTGCGACGTGCTTGCCATCCAGAGCTCCAATGCAGTTGGGCAAGTTCCATTTCGTCTCAAAAGCCTTGGCTATCTCCTTCCATCTTTCAGGCTGTGTGGGTAGTGCCAGCTGTCTTTCGAAGGCATGAACGATGGCAAGGCAGACCTCAGGGATGAAGTTGCAGATGGTGTTGGGTGCCACACGGAAAGCATAAGCTAGGGACTTGTAGCTGTTTCCTGTTGCCATGTACCGCAGGGTGATAGCCAACTTCAGACCAGGTTCCAAAGCCCTCCTCATGTTGGTGTCTTGCTTAGCGATGAGTGGTCCAACAGCTTCCAGGATTTCAGCAAAGATGGCAGGGGGCATTCTAGTGTAGTTGTAGTAGCCGGACACGTCACGCACTTGCAGTTCAGGCAGCAGTTGATGGAAGTGACCATGTTGTTCCCTCTGCAGCAACCAGTTGCGAATCCACCACCTTTTCTGTCTCCTGGCCCTCCTCCTCCTCTGTCTCAAATAGACAGCTCCGATAGCAACAGCAGCAGCACCAGCCACAACAATAATTTCTTCTTCATTCATCATGCATATGTTCAGTAGGCAGTCGTTGTGTTCTCATTGAAGGGCAATCAGCAAATGAAGCAAGGAGGTCCTCTGTGTCCCTTTTTATAATGACCAAAAGTGACTCCTGCAGCAGCCAAACACACTTTGCCGCAGCGCTGCAACAACAGACGTTCGTCGATGCTTAAGAGACCTTCGTCGCTGCTTAAGGCAAGGACGACGAAGAAGGTCAGCATCGACGCGCCTGTAATGTCCTCGGCGCTTTATGAATGCATGTGCGACGATGAACCATCAAGTTACGCAGTAACAAGTCCCTAAATGCGGCGTTGCATCCTTACAGTCTTCGGCGAGGCTGTCATTTTCAGCGACGCATCTTACCTCGGGTGTACGCCGAAGGTTTCCTGATGCGTCGCAGGTCGCCAATTTCAGACGTAGCTGCCTCACAACCATCAGCGGCGTAAGAGGAAACAACATTGGGCGAAGTAAAAGCAGCCTCGCCGAATTCCAAAACAAAGTGCGACGCGTCTGTTTGGAACTGCGCTGAGGAAAGAGAGGCGTAACGCGGCGAAGAAAGCTTAAGAAGCGCCGCGGACACCTCAAGACTCACCGCGGCTACTAACTTTAAGCGTCGCACATGACACTAATTGATTACGTAATGTGCCAAAACCAACGTTCTACGCCACAACCTTCCAAGAAATGACTTCTCTTGATGCGTCGCTCTCAAATCGCCGTCGTGAGAACTAGCCATTAGCTGTCAAAAGGTCCATGCCCTCAGCGTCTTAAGTACGAAAGGTCGTAGTGGAAGTATTAGCAGTAGAACAAGCAACAGAGCTGCAGCAGTAACAAATTTGTAATGGACAGATGTAAAATGGTTGGAGTAGGTTAGCAGAAGCATAACTAGATGTATTTCGAGTCACTGAATTGACAACAACTGCAGTAGCCAATGAAGCATATAAGAATGTTGTCAGTAGACTTACTTATCTGAGATGAGGGAAAGAGTCCACAATGCAGACCACAGATTAGGGCTATTATTCATCCCGTTGGTAATCCAAGTTAGGTAAATTACAAGTAAACAACCAAAAATAACACCAAACAAGGGCACATCCTTCATTTTTCCATTCACCTGATGAAGTCTACAAGTTGAAGATGAAGTATGTAAGTGAAAAAATCCAGTATTTTACTTATAATCAACCTAACTTCCAAAAAATAACATAAAAGTAGTCGAACCCTAGAAAACGTTCATTATTTGTCAAAAACCACAGTGAAATGCCAATGGTCCATATTAGCGAAGAATTATCTAACACCCGAAAGAAATCTCTGTCAACCGAGTGACCATAGCATCATGACATTTCATGTGTTACACTGTATGGTCATGAATTATGACCTTTCTCTTGGAGGTCATGACCTGACCTTGGGGTCACAAGGTCATCTCTGCTATTAAATCACTGAAGGTCGATCACTGCTGACATCAAAGATCACTGCAGAAGAGAAAAGTAGGTCATAAGCAGCAATATGGGCTTCAACTTAACAAATGACAGCTTTGTCAGAGCTATATATAATTACAATAGTCAAGTCACTCCTGAGTCCTGACCTTTATACATGACCACCATTTGAACCGAAGAGTGTGCGAATCTGGTTCAAGTCAAAAGACACCGGGATTGTGTAACTGCAAAAATGTGTATCCTGCTGTGTATTAATGCTGAACTTCTGACGTTTTGCAGTTTCACCATCGCACCAGTGTGTTAATACCAACTATGTTAGCCAGAAGCCTAAAAATGTTGGTCCATTAAGGTCTTTAGGGTTTTGCAACTTAATTTTGACATAAACGTAGGTCAAGTTGTGATATAAATATAGGCCAAGTTGTGATGCCAGGACAGTCCTTCAAGTAGGACGAACATTTGAACCTAAGTATCAGCGAATAAGGAAAAATCACTCAATTCACATAGCACAGTTACTAAACATCATTTATCAAACAAGCACAAACAGTTCCTGCAGATAACACGTACAAAACATAAGCAAATTTGTGGTGTTTCTCAGAAAATGAAATACGTATGTGGAGATACGCTGTGCTGTGCTATCCATACGCATTGTCAGCTCAGGGCTATCTTTTGCACATTTCTTTTTCTCCGTACAGTTCTTGTCACCTTTCTTGATGCTCTTTCACTTTCATCCTCTCAAAGCTCAAAATAGAGATGCGTCAGATGACAAATGTGAAAGGCAGGGGGAGCATGTTATATGTCTCTTGAGAGAAGTCCATGATCGGTGAAGATTGATTTAGAAAGGGGAATGGAATATAATCAGCATCATGAGACAGAGCGGTAATAACAGTAGAAGCAGAAACAGTACATAGATGACAGTATGTGTGATGCCAGCTGAGGATACCTGTTCAAAACAATTCACAGCTCATGTCAGAAGGACAGCCTCAGAAGTATTTGAGTTTGTCACCATGTTGTGTATACACAGTTTGAAATGGACAAAGCACGGTCGACGTGTTCAGTGGTTCCTGGGTCTACCTTCTGACTCAAGAGCTCTGTAAGTGACACTATTACAATGCTTTTGATGCTATTCAAATACATGTACATTGTTATACTAAAGCACATTTCCCTCCTGGGACTCCATAGTTCATTCCTCCCCACAGTGTGGTTGCACAGGGCCCTGCAGCCATGGTTGGAGTACAGTGAGCAGTGACTAGTTTAAAGGTCCCCCTTTTCTGTTTGTCCATAACTAAAGGGGAGATACATTGATTTCCTGGCCTCCAAAGAAGAAAAGACTTTGAACTAAGATGGAGTGAGGCCACTATTGACTACTACAAGTCTGCCCTGTTTTTTTCCCTCTTTTTTTGTCTCTCTGTGCCTTTAAACACTGATTCCAAGCTCTTTGGGCCAGATTTTGCCAGTCAGCTTTTCTGACCCTGTACAGTGTATTGGCTTGATTTGTGGCTGACCTGAACATGCATACTTGCATAGTAGGCTAAATTGTGCACTTCTCCTTTTCAGGTACTTCCTTAATAAATAGACATACTTGCTTCGACAAATACAATATATGTGATTATATATATAACAAACTCATTCTGTAGTCTCAGAAGTATAGGAAGTCATTCTCTTGTCAGTTCATAAATCTAATTGTAGAGACGTTTCTTATCATGAATAAAGGTCTGTGCAGATGGGGTACCTCAAAGCAATACGGTGTAACCTACTACCCTTCAGTGTCAAGACTCTTTTGATTTCTGTTCCCTTGCTGGATTTCCGTATATTGGTTATCATCAATTATTAAAAATTGGACCTGTGCTGAAACACAAAATTCTTGTCTTTGAGGCAGAACATTGTACAATTTGTACAATTTGAAATTCTGAGTCTGGTCAAAGAGAGATATGATTTTACAATACAAACATAGCTTGTTGCTAAGTTATGATAACCTGTTGTCATAACTTTAAACAACAAGCTATGTCAGCTCAATGGAATTGTACAACCATCTCACTCAATCATTTAAGCTGACTCAAAATTTAATTTTACAGTGAATCTGTGGTGTGTAGAAGGGTAGATGTCCTGTAAGTGAAGGTGAATCTGTGCTCGCTCCATCTCGTCATCAGAGCAGCACAATGACCTCAAACCCATATTAGAAATACTGTTAAGAACTGAGCATCACAGAACCAATACTGTGTGCACAAGCAGAACATGGCTTAACAATGTGTCCATGTGACTCATCAAGCACTTACAAGTACTGATTGAGCATTCATGGGGTGTCATACAACAGTTACAAAGACTGGAAGGAACTCATAAGAACCCACAAGGCACTCATAAGGCACTCATAAGGCACCCAGGAAGTGCTCAAAATTACCCCCGAGGCAAAGAATGACAAAGTACATGGTAAGTGATAGTTCTAACCAGAATTAATTAATTAACTTCGAAAATCCTATTATTATATTATAGACAATTTGTCTATTATATCTGTACATTTTTCTTTTTTTAGACCAGATAGCTTCTTTAATGGGCAAAAACGTATTAGCGCTTTATATGTGATAATCCAGTTGCATTAGAAACTGAATAATACTCCTTTGACATTAAAATGAATTCATAGAATCCTTTATTCAAATATCGATCTGGGCAAGCAAGTTTTTATGTACGCCTGTAAGTGTTGAAATGGCTGGAATACCCAGAGAAAATAACGGTTGATGACCGTTGATCGAACCACAGTCTTAACATACGAACAAACAGCTCAAACCAATTCTTCCAGTCGTTCATACCCAATTCTTCCAGTGTCTCATATCAGTATGTTCACTGCATAACATAGTTCCATGTGGCGTATTAATTTCCCAATATGGCTGAGGGTGATAAACTAGTGTTGGTCGCAGTTTGCAAACTCCGCTTCCATGATTCCTTCCTGTATTTTGAAATCATTTTTGCAGAATGGGGCATTATGCCTATGGAATGGGCCCGCCCAAGGATAGACAGCAATTATGTCTATGGCAATGTCTATAAATTACCCCGCGAGGTCTATAAATTGCCCGCTGCCAGAGATATGATGGTGGGACCTCACGGAATCCTGTCATTCAAATACATCTAATTTACAGGAGGCCAGAGTCCCGATGTAATTGAAACGAATCTCACCATGAATGGCCAAGACAACCCAGAGGAAGGAGGAAGGGAGGCTGATCAAGGCTGGGGCTGCTATGGGTTGTGGTATACACTTACCACACACTCTAAAAAATTTCAGACAAAATCGGTTTTTTAGATTCAAAATGGTTTTTTGAAAAACCAAATTTCAATGCAAAAAACCAACATGGATATTTTTTTCCATGTTGGTTTTGCATTGAAATTTGGTTTTTCAAAAAACCATTTTGAATCTAAAAAACCAATTTCGTCCCGACATTTTTTAGAGTGCATGTAGAAGGAGGTATAAGATACACAGAAAGAAAGAAATAACTTACAAAGGGAGATCATAGGATGATGTGCTAACTAAACCACACTGAACATGACTGTGGCAACAAATACACTCATGCCTGCCTTTTATTTCTCTACTATCAAAATTATAAGATCCGGTAAGTATCTAAAGTCATACACAATGCCTCATCTCATTATGGGTAATTTTCCCTGTACCTGTCATGGACACTCAAAGCTTGGGCCTCCACTTTTGGGGGGCTATGAGACTCCTCAACACGTCCTAATCAATTATAATTGGTTTTGAGCAGATTCATAGACAATACACAAGACAGCAGCACATGCAATGTCTCTGTCAGTTGTTCCCTTCCTTTGAGCACTAAATTACGTTTTTACCCTCGCATGATTCCAATCAATTCTGCAGGTAGCACGGGCTTTTAGCTAATATATTTATTGAGCATTATAAGCTCAGTCCTCTGATTTAAGATTTTTACCATAATGGCAGAAGAATATCACAGTTTGCCAATGAAGAGCCACTTTCAGGCTTGCAGTAATAATCTATTATTATCATTTTGCAGGGCATTGTCTGGCCATTAACGCCCAGTTCGCAGGCGTTAATGGCCGTTAACGCCCGCGAATACGCCCCCTGGTGTATTTTATAGATCGTGACGTCATCAGAAGTGACGTCATGGTGACGTTGTTGTTAAACAAGCAGAAATCATTTAATGCCCTCGCCTGGCGGCTCGGGCATGAAGTTAATGATTTCTGCCCTCAGGCCATAACTGATTAATACCCCATAATGCCCTCCAAAAAAACGTTATTGACCAATCAACGTTTACATCATTTACACAAGTCTACAAAAAGAAATGAAACAAGAACCCAGGGGTTGCAAAACTGAATGATGCCGATATGTGATATAACAAGCCACCCAAGTGTACTCAGGTTTTGACAGCCATTTTCACATATTCAGAAAATCATAGTCCTCGGAATTTCAAACATAGGACCAATCTTTCTGTGCAAACATGGGTTGGAATGTGAAAAAAGGTACACAGGAGGTTACAGATTTATTATTGCCCGAAAAGGGAATCTGGAGACACATCTTTGCTCTGAACATGACTTTGTCCCTCAATCTCAATTTATAATGTCAGAGAAACACCGTTATGGTTTTCTCAATTTTTCTTCTGATGGCATGATGGCCAGTAATTTGGTATTTACACAAGATCTAATGCAGCTAGAATCAGCTCTTTTTTGTTGTTGAACGTGGTAACTTCTATACTCAACTCCTTTAAAGTTACAGCTTCCCAGCTTTATCCTAACATTTCCCAAGTTGTTTTCCGTCAACTGCACCTAAAATTACCTATATATATACACGTACTTCTTTAAATGACACAGGCCACAGTCATGGGACTGTGGCAAAACAAAGAATCAGTGAGATTATTTTATTTTGAGCCCTTTATTTTAAACTACAACTGTTTCAAAATGATGTACGCACATATTTCAGAATCCATCTTCGTTCTCTTAACTTAAGTTTGATAACTGCCAAAATTGATACATGCTAAATCTGAAATTAATTGTACAGTGGTACTTTGAAGTGTTACAAGAAAAAGTATTTAAGCCAAATGGGCAGGTCCCATAGATTAAGTTTGCAAAATTAAAAAAATATCTAACTGTCAAACTACCACGTCAAGTTCATGCAACTACATTCTTAGTGGCTCCATCTATAATCCAAAGTTGGTACCACCAGCTGTTTATCAGTTTATAAAGAGACTTCTGGATCCGGATCTGGATAATTACTCAGCGTTGTCACTTTGATATTTTGCTGAGGGTTGATCGCCCTGTGATAAATGAAATGACAAGGCTGAGAGTCAGGAACATACCCTATTAATTCAGGGATGTCCAGGGTCTTTCAGTTGCCCCAGCATAGAACACTGGATACAACCCGTTAACGTCCCGTGGGCTCGGACAAGGTCAGGGGCTACTTATGCATAGAGGCTCATAGAGAGGCTGACCCTGCCTGGGCTCCAACCCATGCATTGCAGGCACAGCACTTCCCTATAGGAGTCCGACGCTCTACCAACTAAGCTATCCCCCCTCCTCTTAGTCTAGTTCATGCAACAGTTATTGCAACTACAGTTCTAGTGGCTCTATGTATAATCCAAGGTTGGTACTACCAGTGACCCAATGGAATAGTGAACTACCTGGCTATTGTAATGATCTAAGACACCTAAAGACTTGATTTACTGTCTGTAAAATGTATATTTAAGAAAGATTTCAATTGCAATGATTTTAGACTATTCAAGCAAATTCAGGACTCTGAAATGCTGAGTCAAATGTACAGACTTAACAGTTTTTAACAAGCAATGAAATTGATTCTATTTTATTTTATTTATCAGTTTATGCAGTGATTTACCTTTTACATTTTTAATTATGTATTTTTTTAACATTTACAGACATACATTTAAAAAATGCATAAATAAATGATATAATAGTATACATAACTTCACATGAGTACAACTAGATAGTATTTATTCAAATGTTATATTTTGCTTACAAAAAATCAGATGAATGTTGTCTTACAACATTTTTATATTCTCAAAATATCCATGATGGAAGAAATTGATATATGTATAGGCCTAGACTGGAAATATATGGTAAAAGTGATGGTAATCAATACAGACTTGATGGCATTTTATTTATTTCAAACCTCTGTCAGCTTTGACAGCTTGGCAATGAAAATATTTGCTATTAGTTCTAAAATTATTGGCAATTCCTTCAACAGACATCAATTGGATTGCCTCAAAGCATGAGCTACTTTGCATCTCTGCCTACAGATGGCCTGGTGGCTAGTTTGCAGCTCTGCCAAAAGGTGGCTGATCACTGAAGCATGGGTTGCATTCCTGGCAAAGTCCCAATATTTACATATGGAGGGTTGCCAGTTCTAGACTGGCTAGTGAAGAGGCAAGTCCATGCTGGAATGCATCAGGACAAATATCATCAAAAACACCATCAAATGCACTCCAATCTAATATCTGCTTCCAAATTTTTTTGCACATTGACTACATACATCAAACTAGCAACTAAGAAGTCCTAACTCCTTGCCTATCTTGAGATTTTGCGTATAATTTGCAACTGGTGAGAACCAGCCAACAGTACCAGAATAACTGAATGAGCCTGTGGCTCATTCAGTTAAAAACATGAAGCAGCTATGTGACACGCCTTACCATAAGCTGCAGTCTTAACACTCCGCTACACAGCTTATGCGTATAATGGGATAATGAAGAACCTCCCATCCCTCCTCTCATTATATTGGCTGGTAGCACACTTAATGGGCCCCGTGGATGGCACCCAACTCTTAATAGGAAAGAAGCAAGGATACAGTGTGGCACCCTGCCAATGCAGTTACACCTTGCAGATAAGACAGGTAGATAGACAGGTAGATTGAAGATAGATATAATGTAGATATATATAATGATATAAAGTAGGTAATTAGTAGATAAATAGATAGAATAAGATATATAGACAGATAGATAATGTAGATACATGGCAGATAGACAGATAGATAAATAGATAGATAGATAAATAGATAGATAGAAAGACAGACAGATGGATAGATATGTATATTTGTAGATATCTAACACAGAGACATATGAACATGTTACAAACAAATATTGAATTTCATGACAAAGAGAATCTCACTCGCAGTGTGATAATGATGGAAGTGTTGCTAATTAGAAGCAAATTGGACGATTGAATCAGCAATTAACCACCAATTAGTGCTAAAGACACAATGACACCTCGGTATAAGGTTACAATTAAAGAGGAAATATTTTTTAAAATGCCAGTAAGGAGAATTGTTCTTTCCAGAATAATCTCTTACAACTTATAAAGAAGATTTCATGAACAATTTCATAAATTTGAAGATATGTCAAACGATAGTCTTCCTTGAGATACACTTTCTTTTTTTTAAACTTTTTTGAACAAATTGTAAAAAACAGTCGGAATCTGCCCCAGACAGAACTCTAGTTGGCAGATGTGATCACCTCAACTGGTATACCTCATTAGTATTGGCATGTCGAAGGCTGTCTAAACCATTTCTACATTGATTACCGTTCTTTTAATAAAGACTCACTTATTTAATTAACGTTACACCACTTTTAGTTCTGCAGATGAATTCTATGCCAATTACAATTGAGGAACATCAGCAATTTATACTAAATGAATTAACCCATAGTTTGTCACGTCAAGCAGAGGACAGACTTTTGGCCTGATACCTCGGCAACCACAAGCCCCACAGGAGAAATACACATACCTATGTATAGCTTACATCTTTTGTAATATGAATATCACATTTTTGTGATGTTTTGGTGCCAATTTTGTCCCATGTTTGCCAATTTATGGAAATGGCAGTCCAATTTTGCACCATGTTGACATTTGTGATGTTACCAATCTGACACACAATGGGCAATGACGTCACAAAAGTGTACCACAGCGCCACCCCAGACTTAGTTCTACTCAAGTTTGTATCAGCAGATCCACCATTCATATTGCGTTAATTTTTACGGACTGTACAAACAATTGATGCTACATTTCTGGCCCTGTGCTTGACGTGACAAACTGTAGATAGTGTTTTTGATCCACTGACAATTAATCAAGATGGTAGTCGAAACAGAAATACACCTCCAACCAATGACACCGATGAGTCAGTAATTTCTACTTGGACAATGACGTACCAATATTGACTGGAAGAGCAGAGCCTTTGAATTCCACATGAAAGGTCTTTATGCCCTTTTTTGGGTTGTAAAAACGATGACCTTTAGGCGAGGGCATGTCGAGCAAGGTCCTTCATGAAGCAAAGGGATGGGGAGGGGTGATAAGGAAAAATACAGGGAAATGGAATTATACAAGTCTGGAACTGCTGATGCAAAAAGACAGAGGCTGGACCTTCGAGATACAGCCATGGAATTCCTGTTATAAGGGGGTAACCATTTAATAATCAGGGGGGTTTGGACTTCCTTCAGCGGGAAATTATTTTTTTATGGTAATGGCAGTCGTAATTGTTTATTTCAAGCAAGATGTATTAGATTTTGTTTTCCGTAATCAATCAACACCTTCTTAAAAATAACCCCCACAGGCACAAGGAATTATAGTTATTTCAACATTGTCGAAAAATGGCTTTTATTTCACCAAAACTGAACAAGGAATTATTTAATTTAAAAAAATCCAAGCCTCCTGCCCCCCTCTTGGATAATAAATGGTCTCTGCTCAGAGAACATAATGAACAGAGTTGGTCAAGAGAAAAATCTATCATATTAAAACACAACATCTCTTTGAAGGCCTGTTTTAATGGATTTTTTTTTCTCAACAGCAAACACAGAATCTATTTGGACTTACATGATATTTGGTCAAGTCAGCCTGCTGAGGATGGAATCTGTTACTTCTGATTTTTAATTCCATCATGATATATAAATATAGGCCTGTTAGTTTTTATCGGTCCTACGATTTTATCATTAGCCGAATTAAAATCACGGACCATTGTAGGCCTAATAAAAGTATGGTGAATTTAGAAAAATCTTCTTGGCTGCTTCTCATTGTAACTTTTACTTTTCCTATTTTCTGTCATGCAAACTATTCGGTTTTCCGCTATCAAACACAGGACCTTAAAAAGAGCCTTTGAAGTTAAGAGAAGGTTTTGATGAGGTCAACTTCTTGGACGGGTCAGTGTAAGGTGATAAAAATGCCAGTCAGAGCACCAGTCTAATTGCATGGCAGCCATGATTAATTTGACGGGTCACATGAGGGTGTGGTTAGCCTGTCATTCTTTGACTGGCACCCTGATAACCCATAATGCCCTGTACAATTGATGTCACAATACTGATGTCAGTGCTACCCAAACAAGTGAGCAACAGTGATATGTGAATATACCACAATCTCTACAAGTTACTGATACAGCTCAAATCAGGCTACAGATGATTATCATCTTCAATATTTCTTCATGTTTGGTGCAGAGCTTATTCAAAGGTCAATATTGTCTTTTGTGATTCAAATGGGCCAATATGTAAATTACCAATGTACCAAAATATACATCTATACATTATCAGATCAACACAACAACTTAAAGCTACTGGTAGTATGTCGCGACACTGTCGCCAGATTAAAATAGGCCTAACGTCCAAAAAGAAAGATTAGAGTTATACTTAAAATCAATCAGTTCATGATCTATGACAAGTTGAATTTTACATGGAATTGGCGGACTGAATAGCTTCAAATTTAAACTTATACATGAAAATTATTTTAAAAGCTTATGAAAAGATATTGTAGACTGACCTGTTCTGTGCATTGAGCCTCTCTATGATAGGCAGGGGCCCATTGGAGATGGTCATGGGTTCAGAACTGTGGTATCTCAGAAGGGCACTCTCCGTCAGGGCCAGGGTTGCCAAGCTGGGAGGCTGAAAGGAGAAACAAGTTGTGTTAGGTTAAGAGGAACATAGAAAACAACCATGCAGGGAGATACACAACATCAGGACTACATATTATGGAATTGGAATAAAAATAACCATCATGAACAAATATATCGCCCTTCTGATTTATGACACTCACTGTCAAATTTGAAAATTGAGTCACCTTAAATGATGGAGTGAGATGGTTGCACAATATGTTTGAGCTAACATATCTTTTTGTTTTAAGTTATGATAACATATTGTCTTAACTTGAAACAACAAGCTATGTTAGCTCAAATATATCGTGCAACCGTCTCGCCAAATCATTTAAGCCGACTCAAAATTTCAAATTTTATAGAGCTCAGCAAAGGGTCCCTGGTAGACAACGGATATTGAAGCAAGTAAAGAACAATCTATTCACTTATCGTATGAAATCGAGCCACATATCTATAATTAACCTAATCATAAATCTGTTAAATGTAGTCATATCATGTACTACAGACTGTCTAGCCTTAACGAAAAAACTAATGTTCCATAGACCGATTAATCTAAAATTAAGGATTCAATATTAGTACATCCTGCTTAAATCTATTCCCACAGAAACCATATCAAATAGCAATTAATTAATGCTCGTAATGCTATTACCTAATCGTAATCCTCAATATGTTTTTAAGTGGAAATCGTGTCTATTTCGGTCTGTTTTATCTCAATTGATTTCTAATAATGCAGATGAAAACTCCATTCTGGGCAAATTACAATGAAAATTGGATTATGCGACCAAACATTAGTTCATTGGGTTCAATTCCAGCTTTTCCTAGGAATCGGTAAGGAAGCCCGTCTGCATCGCTGTGATCAGGGGTGTATCTAGAAATGGCCTGAGGGGCCATAACATTGAGTGAATACGGGGCGATTTGTGGCTTTTCCTGTATTTCCCATCTTACTTTTACCCCCCCCCCCCTAAATACGCCACTCGGTTTGAGTGAATGACAAATACATTCATATCTGTTACATTGATCACTCTTGTTGTACCAAATCTTTTTGTGTCTCAGTTTGTCAATTATTTATTCAAAGTTTCTATCACCTATCTGTTAATATAAACATTAAGGTCCCTATCCTCTCTTATGATAAGATTTAGTATAATACACAATATTAACACTTTTTCAAAAGTTAAATGTATGGCCTTGATATGCACACCACTGGCAACTGCCATGCTCCCTCTTGACTGTTCCATACATCCATGACCGCAACCAGAGCAACACTTCCTGGCTGATGTAAAATTTTAGTTGGAATAACAGGAATTCAAAAAGTATTTATCATTTTCAAATGATTTGTCCAAGGCATATATACAGAACGGTCATCTCCATTTGTTTGTCCATCCTTCTATTGACACCTGCTTTATGTCCATATAGGCCAACACATATTGGACATGAACTACAAGACGAAACCAACCAACCTACGTATTCGCTTATCATTTGTTAATTATGTGATAATCCACACACCCACCACGTGCCCTCTATCAACCTCTCTACCTACAAGTCTATTCACCTCCAGATGTGTCATTAACACTAATTGGCGGGTAATTGTCTTATTAAATTGTCAAAGTCCCAATTTGCCTCTAATCAGCTAAAATTACATCATTATCACACCGTGGGTGAGATACTCTTGACTTGGAAATAATTTGCCTCAGTATATATATTTATCTGTATACTGGGCCGTTCTTGTAATTCATTCTTTCACACTGTGATTAGGCTGTATAAGAGATTTTCATATCTTTCGGAAAGATGATTCTATTAGGAAATTCTTCTTAAAATTCTGCCAGTTTATCCATCCATCTGTCTTCCCAATTGAATAAATGTATAGAATGGATAGACAAGTTGACAGAAAGCTATCTATCTATCTATCTATCTATCTATCTATCTATCTATCTATCTATCTATCTATCTATCTATCTATCTATCTATCCATCTATCTATTTACCAATCTATCTATCTCCCTGTCTACATTATATATATCTATCAATCTACCTGTCTGTCTACCTGTCTTATTTATAAGGTGTAACTGCATTGGCAGGGTGCCACACTGTCTCCTTGCTTCTTTCCTATTAAGAGTTGGGTGCCATCCACGGGGCCCATTAAGTGTGCTACCAGCCAATATAATGAGAGGAGGGATGGGAGGTTCTTCATTATCCCATTATACGCATAAGCTGTCTAGCAGAGTGTTAAGCTGCACCTTTTCATAGCATGGATTGTGTTTTGTCCTCAAGGTGTGTTGATATGTGTTGTTATGTTGGAGGTGAAATAAATATGACATTCATTGATACTTCATGGTCAACTATATGGAATAGACTACAGGAACAGAAGAGAGGCGTAAATTCCGAATTAACCATATTATATTTAAAATAATCAAAAAGTCAAATAACACTATCTTATGCAGTTTGCACAGCTCAGGACTGAAGTACCACAAGTGCTCTATCAACCTGTGTTCACTTTTCCTATAAATATACATTGGGTTTGGCTCCCTTTGGGATAAATAAAACTCATATCAATAGAATGTGTGGGCTTTTCAACAGGACACTCCTCTTACTAGTTTTTGCAGTGTACAAAAATGCTGATTTGGGGAAACGCGTCTTACGGTTCATGCATTCATGGTTTAAAGAATGTCTTGGGTTGGCAACTCCCAGTCAGGAAGAAGGCTGTCAAGTACAGGAAGACAATTTCCTTATTTAAGTGAATTAGAATAAATCGTTTCATGTGAAATTCCATGCAGATTATAATGTGTCACAAGGTCCAATAGGACTGTCTCCATTTGTAATTCTGAATTTATGTACAGGTGGTGTCTCCAAGCAATAGGAGCTTTGATGGAATCCCCTTTGCCCTTCAACAAGGTGATTCGTGTTGTTGACCATGCCAAGAAGTCAAAGTAAGTTAATGAGTGTGTTTGTTGAATGTTTCATTGTTTGGGTCAGCTACACTGTATTTATTATGTTCTCAAAACAGCAGTTCAACAGAAAAGTGTGTTTTTATAATACAGATTGGGGGATTGTAACATGTTAACAACCAGATTATTATTACTGATGGTCACAGGATTTCACTTACTTTGCAAACAAACCAGATAATATCTCATTTGGTGGGCTCTCCTAATGACAAAAATAGCCTACCCCCTTATCGTAGTGCCACCTACTGATAATATCTGTCATAATCCCCACATGGAGACAGACCTATGCCCCACTTTTCAACATCTGTTACATGACGTATAATTCTTCATTTAGTAAAATGAAAGTTTAAAATGATTAATGTAACTTTTTAAGACAGATCAACCTTTCTTACTATGCCTGTTGTATATACCTAGTTCCTAAAACAGTATAAAGAAACCCCATTTTAATCTGCATGGGAACAATTTCTCATGAAACGATTTATTCTAATTCACTTAAATAAGGAAATTGTATTTGACTTCATGAAAGCAATTCAAAGAATCAGATAAGAAGCAGAATTGATCTGAATGAAAACTAATTAGACATGACGGCGTATTGTGGAGTTATTGTGTTTCTTTGTGAGTTTGAGAGCTGACAGAAAAGCACTGGAATGCGCTTTCAAATATGCTTTACATGCTATTTAGTGGAAGTTCCTCACTGTAGTCTTTTCAGAATTGCCTTGGAAGCCCCTAGAAGCTTTTTAAGTAGTTTATCCAATGTCTGAACATGTTAGAAAAGATAGTGGCCCGCTGAAATAGCGTGGAAGGTATTCACGGCACGTAGAAGCAAGATATATCACGGTGGTTATAAATAGATCTTTATGTAGGCTATCCATCAGGAGAGGAGAAGAGGAGGAAGAGAGGAGAGGAAGAGAGGAGAGGAAGAGAGGAGAGGAAGAGAGGAGGAGGGGAGGAGGAGGGGAGGAGAGGAGGATAGAACAAGGATGAGGAGAGGAAGAGGAAGACAAGGACGAGGAGGACAAGGATAAAGAGGACTAGACGAGGAAGACAAGGACAAGGAGGACAAGGACGAGGACAAGGATGAGGAGGACAAGGACGAGGAGGACAAGGACGAGGAGGAAAAGCAGGAGCAGATCAAGGACAAGGAGGACAAAGGCGAGGAGGAAAAGGACGAAAAGGACAAGGATGAGGAGGACAAGGACGAGGAGGACAAGGACGAGGAGGAAAAGCAGGAGCAGATCAAGGACAAGGAGGACAAAGGCGAGGAGGAAAAGGACGAAAAGGACAAGGATGAGGAGGACAAGGACGAGGAGGACAAGGATGGGGAGGACAAGGATGAGGAGGACAAGGACGAGGAGGACAAGGACGAGGAGGACAAGTCTGAGGAGGACTAGGATGAAGAGGACAAGGACAAGGAGGACAAGGATGAGGAGGGCAAGAACGAGGAGGACAAGGACGAGGAGGACAAGGACGAGGAGGACTAGGACGAGGAGGACAAGGATGAGGAGGACAAGGACGAGGAGGACAAGGATGAGGAGGACAAGGACGAGGAGGACAAGGATGAGGAGGACAAGGATGAGGAGGACAAGGACGAGGAGGACAAGGATGAGGAGGACAAGGACGAGGAGGACAAGGATGAGGAGGACAAGGATGAGGAGGACAAGGACGAGGAGGACAAGGACGAGGAAGACAAGGACGAGGAGGACAAGGATGAAGAGGACAAGGACGAGGAGGACAAGGACGAGGAGGACAAGGACGAGGACTAGGATGAGGAGGACAAGGACGAGGAGAACTAGGACGAGGAGGAATAGGACGAGGAGGACTAGGACGAGGAGGACGAGGACGAGGAGGACAAGGATGAGGAGGACAAGGATGAGGAGGAAAAGGATGAAGAGTTCAAGGACGAGGAGGACAACAAGGAAGAGCAGATAGAGGATGGGAAAGACAAGGATGAGGAAAAAGACAAGGATGGAAGAGTCGCCTGAAGAGAGAATAAAGAATGAGAAAGAAAGCTCAAAGAAGAAAGAGAGAAGATTTTCTGTATCGGACGGATTTGTTCATATGCATACCACAGACACTTCACAGCGTTCCCTATTTCTCCCTTCTCTCTCACTTCCTGTGCCTCTTTTCCACCAACCCCATCATACCACCACATCACAAACTACAGGCTGCCCTCCTTATAATTGAGTAGCCTGGCCCTTAAATTAAGTGGACCTCGGCCAATAGAAAATCTCAGACCCTATTGACCTAAAACCACTATTGCCCTTGCCATAATACTTCACCACTCTCTCACTAGGTGGTGTTAAGGAGAGCTCCCTATCAGCTGACCATGTCTGCAGAGGTCACGTGGTGTCACATGACTTAAGTGTCACATGACCTACAGAGCAGCCACGTGCCCCTCTCCTGCATCCTGATTGGCTGATAGAAGCTACTTCACAGAGCGTTTTGGAGACCAGAAAAGTAAATGGTATGGTGTGGGTCTTTACATAGGCCTACTGGTTGGTAAAATATTTGTCCGATAGATAGATAGATAGATAGATAGATAGATAGATAGATAGATAGATAGATAGATAGATAGATAGATGCATGGACACTTGACAATATGGTATTATATTCTTGTCAAAATTACTACAGCTGTCACCCTAGGCTGACAGCACCCCCTTCCATCCACTGCTGTCGACAGCTTGTGCTGGTGACTGTCGACTTTCAGGTGTCGACTACTGTTGACCAGGATCAGACAAACTTGCCTGTGCTTCCCTCTGTTGGAGAAAGTGCCTTCAGACCATGCTGACCCCTGGTTATAATAGGATTTAGTTTGAGTGTGAGCTTATTTGCCAAGCTGCCCACTTGAGGCAGGAGGGGCTGGGGTTCAGTGGTACAGGGCTCGGCTGCTAACCTCCTGGGCCTGGGTTTCATTCTCGATCCAGGCAACCCTTCCATGTTAGACAAACAATTCATCCCGTGCCAAGAGTGCTTATCTCCTCAATAATGTGGTCCTTGTCTGTAGTGTTAAGCCCTACCAGTGCATCAATTTATATGAAGGATGTTAGTATAACCCTATCACCGATCCACCGCTTTATTTCAGTACATCATGGACAGGCCCAAGATACATTCAACACAAGTCGTAGTATTACAAGAAAATTGAAATATTAATTTCTTTTGAATAAATCACAATGACATGGTGGGTCATTAGGGTTAATATGATATATTTTGTATTTGAAAATACTCTGAATATGAAATGTTGGATGGTTTGGGTTAAAGCATGCATCTAATTAATTGCACAATATAATTTCAGATGGATGTTTTGAAAGGTGACGGCCTGAATATCTTAATGGTGTACTAATAAATTTTCTCAAAAGATAGTGCAATATAATATTTTTCTTCTTTTACGCAAATAATTATTTAAAACTTATGCAGTTGCGTCAGCATATCTCTACAGTGCCAATCTCCAAATAATCAAAAAGACTAAAAAAAAAGTTTTGATTTAGATATTGGCAAAGAACTATACATGCCCATCTCTGTAATTATTTGTATAAATTATTTGGAGAATATGATATATAGCCTAAACAAATATTTATCTTTATACCATTCGACACCTCTCTCAGCCAATCACAAGCCAGTATTTCACTGCTATAAAACCACGCACATGAATACCAATAATGCCCTCTATAGACAATACTAGCTTATACGAATTTGGAGATTTACTCCTGGCTCTTGGGGGGTCAGACTCTGACCGTCAGAGCGTACATCTCTCTTTTAGAGCAAAACTTCTTATAACATTTGTTCCATATGGCTAGACCTTCAAGAAAAGTTTGGGTAACTTTCCGTCGGTGTGCATTTTTTCTGTATAGCCTTTTTCGTAACTGCCGTGGATGTCAAAATTACTGATAAAAAGAAATATGACTTTCATTGAATACATAAAGATAAAGAATTGATAATTCAATGATAGTGATTCATTTCAATTACAAGGGTGTAGCACACAACTTGTGAAACAATTTTGGTTCTATAGCAGTGGTACTTTGTGAAAAAAATGCAAAATTCAGCAGAATATTGACAATAAAATTCTTTAAATTTGAAGTCACGCAAAATTTCGATGCTCAGTCAAAACGTTTTATGGGTAGAGCTATCAAATTTTACCAAAAATGGCCTTATGACGTATCCTTGGCTGCAATTACTTCAATTTGCACTTTATACGCTTTTTACACTGCTTCTGGACTGATCTATGCTTCAAAATCAGCCCTACCCCAAAGTTCGGATAAATTCCGCAATTTCTCTTGAATCAACATTTTCCAAAGTAATAGCCGCAAAAGGATGATATGCTTATGTAGTCATGTTTTATTGATATCAAATATGATTTAGTTTCACATTGAAACCTCTTTTTTAATGCAAAAACGTGTTTATTATAAGTATCAGATCTAAATTTTTAGGTTCATCATTATTTCCTGTACATGAGACATAGTGAAATTTCGGTATGGATCAATTGCAGCAAACTTCATAACTGACTCCATAAAAAAACAGCAAAACGGAAAAAGCCCCAAAATAATGGATGTGAAAATGTAAGTACAATTAACACCAATGATATATTGTGAGTATCACAAAATTAACAAGAATCCGCAGATTCAAAGCCTGGCTGGGCATTCACAAATCATCTGAAATCTGGATTCATCATCAGGTGCACCCATTACTAGAATTATGTTGAAGTGACTCAAGTTATCTGGCAATTGGCAATTTACTGTTTTTACTATTCATTCAACAGTAAAAATAAATATTTCTGTAACTTTTTGGAGGAATGGGCTTAATGTTCCATTGAAGGGGTGTTACCCCACTGGTCATGTCTTGAGGGCAGGAGTTTGGAAAGGGGTGAAAGATCCAGTGTGGGCGAGAGTACATCATATTCTCATGTGTGATTATAATTGCCAAAGCATACAAATTATATATACCTCTATTGCTATCTGTTTATACATGTATAATTTAATGTACTTCTTTGATATATTTAATTAAATAAATAGAATAGAATGATAAAAAGAAGTGGTATGCAGGTGAGCACAGAATCTTTCCAAGAATGGTGGATGGGCGACCCCATCTGCTCCTGATCTCATTTTGGACGCTTTGCTAGCACCACTGACAAATGTTTCACTCATTTCTGTTGGGCATTTGTGTTAAGAGAGTATTATTAATCATGGAAAAGCAGTTTCAATGCACCTACACACAAAGTTACACAGCCCATTAAAACAAACAACATTGCAACACAAGAGTTCTTATCATATTGATGGAAACTAAGGACATTAATAGATAAAAAATTACACACATCATTTCATCTATTTCTTAAACATTGTTTACTTAACTATTGACAATGAGACTATAATCCCAGATGCCATGTCTCTTTCATGACCCATGTAAACCCAATGTTATACTTGCCTAGTACAATTATTACAATTTGGCTTTGACCATAGGCTTAGCATAGTTAGCCAAAGAAGTACACTGTATATGAAGTCAATCAGTTTTGTTTGCTTGGAGAAAAAGTTGTTTAGCATACACGTACAAGAGGTGCAAGTCATATAATACATACATAAATTATGGTTTACGTGGAAGAAATTAATATATTGTCCTAAATGTAAGATTTTATTTATAACCATTTTATTTATAACCATTCAGAGGTGCTGACTAATGGAGACCTTGGGTGATTTGTCACTCTCGTAAACTCAAGCTCAAATACATTTTTTCAATGCAATAGGCCCATTATAAGCATTTAAAATAGAAAATACTTCAAAATTCTGAAAAGTAACATTCTCGCACCACTCACCATATACAGTGCAGGCACCTTTTACTTTTGCAACTTTTTCAGCTTCGTCATAGGCTCCCCTTCGGCCATGGACCTGGGCGAATGCCCCATTTTTCCCCATGGTGAACAAGGCCCTGAATAACATGTACTAATTCATACAATATGACATGCCAGAAGGCTACATCCAGGCTATGATTAAATTCCTTGAAGAGCAGGGCTCCTCATTCTAAATAAATGCCACAGCACTAAAGAAAACATGATTGTGAGGGCAGATAGTGCTGCCAATTTCATTTATGAGTTTCTTAAAATGTTAAATTTTTTCGCTATTTAGAGCTTTTAAGTATCTTTCTGTATTGCAACGTCTTTAAAACTGTTCAATACCATTTTGCCAACTACTGGTGTGTAGTATAGTAGATAGCACAACAGTTGCATTGTATTGTATCACACTTAAATAGCAATGCATGAAATGTGGCTATGAAATTTGTTGTGGACCTTCACATTATTGTTATTTAAGACAACCACACAGTCATGATTTATTGACCTGATTTTACAATTTCTGCTCATGGAATGGTATGCAAAGATCACTGGTCTTCTTCATATGAAGATTTTAGGTGAGAGGTATTGCATTCACTTTGACATTAATAAGCTTGAAAGTGTGAAATGTCACCCTGAGACACTTCCGTAACTGTAGTTCACTGCTATTGTTCATATTGGTCATGTTGGCAATTACAACCAGTATATTTCCCTAAAAGCAGCTTGTTTGATAGCCAGAATGTGTTCACCTTTTATGATGATGTTCAGGAGTCCGTAAATGCACAACAGCCGGACCTCTCGTGCACTCGTGTTATTGTGAATCAAACATTCAAACTGCATAACACCATCAAAAGTAGTATTATTGTTGTACTGTTCACTGGTGCCTCTGATCTTTTCTTGCTCCTTCACTGAAGGACATTCAGCATACATGCATACATGCCAAAGAAAAAAATCTCATCTACAAAACTGATGATTTAGGCTTATGAGAGAAGACAACGCATACGCCATGTTTTGGATTGTAGCGAAACCTGCAGCACTATTCTTGAATACATTAGCCACAATTTCTATAAAAGGAAGAATCTCTCTGATGGCCATAGGTGTCATATTCGGCTGATTTGAGAAAGATCGATAGATAGGCTCTACAATGCAAATATTATATTGAAAAGCCATCACAATACACAAAATCTGGAAGCACCTAAGCCAGAGGATCTTGAATATGATCAAAGTCTATACTGATTGTATGCTTTATATATCATCCTTGGTATTTGGTCCAGACACTCGATTCGCCTATATTTCCAGCATGATGTCATTCAAAAGAGATGTTATTTTGTGTTTGTTGTTGTCGAAGCTTATCCTGAAGCAATTTAAAGGCCAATCTGGGAATAGAATAACTTTGAGTGGCCTCTTTTCATGTCATCCTTACATCTGCCTCATGGAAGACCTTCAAGAATTTTAATGTATCAGTGTTATATCCTCTGAAATAAGTGTCTCTATTCACTGTTGCTGAACGAAATTAATTTAATTAGAACAGGAATAAGTATGTAATAATCCACAATAGGCCTATATTCATCTTCAAAAATCGTTGGGTTGACAATGTCAAAGTTGACATTTTTGTAGGTTAAAAATAAATTGCATCGTACTATGATTTTATTAATTTTGGGACACCAACATTATCATTATTGGTGTAAATTGTGCTAAAATTGCCATACCAATTATTTAGCTGTTTTATTTTCTACTGTTGATATATTGATTGAGTCAGCTAAGTAATTTACTGCAATTGATCCATTATGTGGATATGATGCACTCTGACCCATACTAGATCTTCCGCCCTTTCTAAACTCTAGCCCTCAAGAAGTGACTGGCCGGTCAGCACCCCTTCAATGGGGCATTAAGCCCATTCCTCAAAATATAGCAAAAAAAGTTATGTTTTACTGTTGAATGAATGGTAAAAAATGTAAATTGCCATTAATATGTTTATTTTCAAGTAACTTTGGTCACTTTAACATTTATAACTGGGGCAATGGGTGTACCTGATGATGAAATCCAGATTTCAGATGCTTTTGTCAGTGCCCAGCCAGGCTTTGAATCTGTGGATTCTTGTTCATTTTGTGATACTAATAATAATATAATTGGTGTAAATTGTACTTACATTGTCACATCCGTTATTTTGAGTTTTTTTTCTTTTGTTGTTCTTTTGATTCAGTTATGAAATATGCTGCAATTGATCCATACCAAAATTTCACTATATCTCATGTACAGGAAATAATGATGAACCTCATAATAATACTGATAATAAACATGTGTATGCATTGAAAAAGAGGTTTAAATGTGAAACTAAATCATAATTATTTGATATCAATAAGACATGACTACATAAGCAGATCATCTTTTAGTGGCATAGGCGTATTGCCCATAGGCTGCAGCCCCCCTGGCATCAGGGCAAATGGGATATTAGGGCAAATCCTGACCAATATCAGGGCAGACCCACTGCCCTGGTCACATTGTACAATGTTAAAATTTCAGGGCAAAATAGCAACAGCCCTCCCGTGAAACGGCTGTCCCGTACGCCTATGTTTAGTGGCTATTACTTTGGAAAATGATGATTCAAGAGAAATTGCGGAATTCATCTGAACTATGGGGTAGGGCTAATTCTCAAACATAGATCAGTCCAGGAGCAGCGTAAAAAGTGTATAAACTGTAAATTGAAGTAGTTGCCGCAAAGAATGCCTCATAAGGAAATTCTTAGTAAAATTTGATAGCTCTACCCATAAAATGTTTTGACTGAGAGAGTTTCGAAAGTTTGCATGATTTCAAATTGAAAGGCATTTTTCACAAGGTACTACTGCTACGGAACCAAAATTGTTTCATGAATTATTAATTATTTATCTTTATGTTTTCAATGAAAGTCTTTTTTTTTTAGTAATTTTGACGTCCACACTGGACAATTCGGTAAACACTTAAAAGAAATAGTAGTTTAAACTCAGTATAAACTGCAAACTGTGGCCCATAAAATCTGGGGTTGAATCAGCGCTTTAGTAGAGTGAAAAAAGCCTCAAATCTCACTAAATATTACTAAAAATAGAAAAACCTATTTTTTGCCCCATCTTCAGGGCTATGGAAAACACACTATTCTCCCTCATATCAATGCTGATGCTTTTTTAACGAATAAAGGAAGTTTTAAGCTGAAGATAGATACCAAATACAGGGCTAGGAGAGCTCTCAATTGGCTAATTCATTACAATTTAATGTGTGACTCAATTAGACACTTCCGAAATGTCCGACTCAAAGAACATTACCCTTTACCACTTCCATTTAGCAACCAGTAGGTTCTTGTTTGACATTTTAAGTGATCTTTGTGGTCAGACTTGGCCTTCCAGTCATTAAATGGGTGTCACCGGGAGACCGATTTTGTTTCCATTTCATGCACATGTATATGGTTGTCTGAATTTGATGTAGATGGGTACATTTCACATTGTTACAATAAGGCTACTTCTTTGCTCCATCTCAAAAATCATATATATGCTGCTTATTATGGGTTGTCTTTTTGATTTTCAATTTTCATAAATTTAAAACCTGACAAATTTCTCTCTTTTTTCGTTGTGGAAATTTGCCCTATTCCATATCAGCTCAACAGTTAACACTCATTCTGCAAGCAGAGTGTAGGGTTTATACTAATGAATGCAGCTAACCTGGGGGAGCATGCATGATAGGAAGAGGTTCCTGTGGGATGACCCCAAATGCTAGGGAATTCAGTGAGGGGCTTTTTTTTTGGTTTTTTCGTAATGATGTGTGTAACAATTGGGTACTGCAACCTTCTTTCTTCCTTTCTTATTTTCCTTTGTTACTTCCTTTCTCATTTTCCTTTCTTTCTTCCTTTCTCATTTTCCTTTCTTTCTTCCTTTCTCATTTTCCTTTCTTTCTTCCTTTCTCATTTTCCTTTCTTTCTTCCTTTCCTATTTTCCTCTCTTCCTTTCTCATTTCCTTTCTTATTTTCCTTTCTTTTCCCTTTTCTCTTTCTCATTTTCCTTTCTGTCATCCTTTCATATTTTCCGCCATTTCCTCCTTTCTTTTTTAATAACTCATTTTCCTTTCTTTGTTCCTCTTTTTCATTTTCCTTTCTGCCTTTCTCATATCCTTTATCTATTTCTTTTTCAATTTCTCTAACTTCTTCTTTCTCATTTGCCCTTCTTCATTTTTAATTTTCCTTTATTTCTTCCTTTCTCATTTTCCTTTCCCTCTTCCTTTATTTCCCTTTCTTTCTCTTTTCCTTTCTCAGTTACTTTTCTTTCTTGCTTTCTAGTTTTCCTTCCCTTTTTCATTTTCCTTTCTCTCACCCTATTTTTCATTTTCCATCCTTCTTCTTTTCTTATTTTCCTTCCTTTTTTTTCTCAATTTCATTTCTTTCTTTTTAATTTTCCTCTCTTTCTCATTTTACTTTCTTTCTCATTTTCCTTTCTTTCTCATTTTCCTTTCTTTCTCTGCTTTCTTTCTTTCCTTTCTTTCTTTCCTTTCTTTCTCTTTCTCAGTTTTTCTTTTTTCCTTCCTCATTTCCTTTATTTGTTTCTCTTTTTATTTTCCTCTTTCTTGTCTTTTATCCCTGCTTTCTTTATCTTATTACTTTTTCAACATCAAGCAGTCAGAACACCATTTCTACACTATGCAAAATTAAGGAAGTTAAAATGTATAAGATTTACTCATGAATATAGCTGACAACAGGATGTCTTGGGGTATATATTATATAGGGGTTAATGAGATTGCACCCAAGGTCAAGCTAGCCATGTGAATCAGGTCAGTTTATCTGCTGCTGTAACCTTGCCTCAGTTTCTTCTCTGCAGTCTTCAAGTTGAGACACACTGAAGCTGACTGACAGGACTCCCAGCTGCTCATAAGATATTATGTCAAGGTAAACACTATATATATATGTTAATTTTGCATCTAAATAATGTGTATTCATTTATTACATAATTTATGTCAATATACAACTGTTGTGTCTTGTGATTAGCTTCAGTTTAACATGGGACCTTTTGAAAATGATTTCTTGAAAAGCTTATAGGCTAATTCACTTGCCTTTTTAAGAAATTTAAGAAAATAATGTTGGTGTTATTTAATATTTAAATTGTGTGTAATGGGTGAAGTGCTGGCAATTACGTATATTAAGTTACTCTAAGAAATTGTATGTGTGTACCACAAGCTAATTTGGAAATACAGGGTTTGCAAAGATAAAAGACATGCAGTCAGAACTATATTATGATTTGACATCTGTGTTGAAATTTTAAGATAATGTAGATAGAAATTATTAATGTCCTTTTCAGTTAGCCCAATGAACTGTACTTGCTAATTATTGTTTTGTTGTTGGGGGGGATCTTGAGACTTCCTGGGAGGTATTTTTAGATGGTAGTTTCTGCCCAGTTTTGGTAAAACTATTATTCAGTGGCGGTCATGAAATAAATTATTTCTTTGTGCTGCCAACCCACCCCCTCCAAGCCCCCCCCCCCCAGCTATAGGTGGTGCACACACAGGGATACAAATTGTTGGGTCCTGGGTTCAAATCCTGCTCAGGCCGGGTTGTCTGACCCAATGTTGAACAGCAATTTCATTCATCCTTGGCCTCATTGTTGTGTCATATTCCTGTCCTAATTAGCCCGTCCAGAGCACAAATATGAAATTTAAAGCCTAGGTGTATATCAACATGGGCCTATCATCAATCCTTCCTCCCACACTGAAAAGCTTTTTGATTTGTTAAGGGATTTGATGGTCCTGGCTGTTTAGTTTGTCCAATTCGGGGGCGACCATTTAACTTCCGCGCGGGGGGGGGGGAATTTGAGGTTTCCTCGGCTGAAAATTATTTATTTCTTGGGATAACGGCAGCAGTAGGCCTATTTATTGTTTCAAGCGCACAAAAAATCCCCAACTATTCATTCTTAAATTAAGCAATGCCTTAAGAAATTTCCCAGGCAGAAATTATTTATTTCAAGACTGCCCAAAAATTATTTATTTATTTGACCAACACTGAGCAAGAAATTATTTATTTACAAAAACTCCAAGCCTCCCCCGCCCCCACATATTAAATGGTCTCCCCTTTACTGACGTAGTTAGACTTTTGAGTTTGACTAATTTAGTTGCTTTCATTGAGCAGGTTTGTAATTTCACTAATTTTAATAGTTGCATTGACTTTATTTTGATCAATTTAGTGATGTGGCTAATTTTATAGTCATGAATGTGTGTAGCTCTGAAACTGAGTGTGTTGCTCTGCAACTGCAACTTGATGGTTCAGGCCTTGCCCTCGACCCCTTTGGGGTAGGGGCAACTACACTCTTGCTAATAAATATGGAATATAGGCACATGTCAAAAAGTGAGTATAAATTTGGTATCACCATTTTGTGATGGGAGCTGTGAACAGACATCTAACAATTTTTCTAGATAAATATGGGTCCACTCAACATCACAAAGTGCAATTTTTATGAATTTGGAGAAAATCTTGACAACTGGGGTCGGGAAATATTTTTCGACGGGTAGATATCACATGAAATAGTGTTGATATTTGAAAATAAATGACAGCAAAAGAATAATTGAAGTCAAATTCAGTTAGTAACATAGTCCATATTGGGAAAATACCCACTAGGGGTAATTTAGACTTCAAATTTGAATGGCACACCTATTATTTCTTGATTCTTGATTTGTGATATTTTTCTTTCTAACAGAGCTTTAGCTCTGAAATTTTAAGGGGTTGAAGGCATATGTAGGATGCTGGATGCACAATTTCATTTGTCTCAACGATGCTTGATTTTGATGCAGTCAGGAAATATCACAATGAGGGAATTCTGACAATTTCTTGAAAATTTGACATTCTTGGACATGTGATTATTAGAAATCGCTTTGGATGTACTGAAAAGTACACCAAAGAAGATGTTCTCCAAATGGCACCATCGTTCCAGCTGGAAATTGATTACATCACTCGCTATCAACTGTTTGTCACAACATCGCAATGTCTTGTTTACCATGATAGCGGATCACTGACATAACATATACAAAATCTCTTCTAGCCAGGTCTATGTGTGATGCATTTGCAAGGATGATCTTTTGTAATATTTTCTGTGAATCCACTCAGTGATTCATAATTTTTTTTCTGCTATCAATTGTAGTACTAAATTGACACTGCTGTGTTGTGACAAACAGTCAATACCGAGTGATTAAATTTTTTTCTGTGGAAGCAATGGTACCATTTGGAACTTTCATGGTTGTACTTTTCAGTACAAACTAAGTGGTTCTGATGTTTACATGGTACAAATATTTTCATATTTCAAGAAATTGTCAAAATTTCTGGACCATAATAGTTCCCGATTGCATCCAAACCAAGCATCATTGCCGCCAAATTAAATAGTATATCCAATATATGCATCCTCTCTCTTTTATCCCTTAAATTTCATAGCTTCAGTCCCTTTAGAAATAAATAAATTCACAAATCACAACAAAATGGGGTCCTGATTACCCCTAGAGGGTAGTATTTCCAATATAAACTATGTTACTAACTTATTTTGACCCCGGTTATTCTTTTGGTAACAATTTTTTTCATGTATCAACAATATTTAGTGTGATTTCAACCCTTCAAAAATCTAGAATATATTTTTTTTCTGTATTTACACAATTGACTTCAGTTTTCAAGATTTTCCCCAATTTCATAAAATTTTCACTCTGTGATGTTGAATGGACCCATATTCATCTAGAAAAATAGCAGGACGTCTCTTTGCAGCTCCAATGACGAAATTGAGTTACCAAATTTCTACTCACTTTTTTATGTGTACCTATATTCCATATTTATGAGCAAAAAAGAGTGTAATTTTCAATTTGTGCGGTCATATCCTATACTTTCAATGCTATCAAAACAAGTCACCAATTGAGTATGAATAAAGTCCTGGCTTCTTAATGACAAATTATCAGTTCATTTCAATGTATTGCAATGGTTAGAGCCTGTTGCGAGGTCATTGATGTCCACTAACAGCAAATTTAATGTTTGAGTGCTTGACTGCTTGTCCTTCGTTGACTCTTAACATATTTTTTGGTCTTGACTAATTTGGAAAATATTCATTTTCATACACTTTTGCATTGATCTGAGTCAGAATTTTGCATAACTCTTTCAGATCCAGTTGGATGATGTGACCCACTGACCCAGTCATGTTAATATTCCTCTGAATACAATGGATTTGGATGCTTGCAATCATAACATATGAAGAAGTTACCATGGAATACGGAGGTTAGTAGGCACATTTTTTACCATAATATGGCATAAACAGGGACAGAATTGGGCCATTTAAGTACTGTCATAGCATCTGTACAAATCATCTCACAAATATTGCACGTCAAAAATGTGATAACGTCCCTGCTGAAAATATGCTGAAGGTCTAACCGCCCCTTGAAGGAGGCATATGTTTTTCAATATTTTGCATGTAGACGAATTTGTAAACCTGCAAAAACGAAAATGTACACGAATTTGGCATTCGTGAAAGTGTCAAATATTGTCATTCACGAATTTGTAAAAGTGTATTTACGAACATACTAACCCTAAACTTGGCTAAACTAACCCATAACCTGATTTTGACCCTAAAACTGAAAACTGTAACACCTCCACGAATGTAAGTATTGGCAGGTCCACGAATGAATAATAAACCTGATAAAGCACATCCACGAGTGTTAGCTATTACATAGACACGAGCACTTGTGCTCGTTTTTACACATCCACAAACTCGAACATGTTCGTTTTTACACCTCGACAAATTTGTGAACATACCAAATAAGGAAAAATATATGCATGCATAAAGTCTTTGAAGAAGTCTAAAATTTGATGATTAACATCGCATTTGACACAATTACGCAATGATGGTATTTAATTCAAGGTGTGGCAAAGAAAACTTGCGATCTGCACAGGCAAATGGTCATGCATGCAGAATTGCTGGTCAGCTGTTATAATATTTAAGAACAACAAAGATATATATGACCATCGGCCTGTGCACTCTGCAATCTCTCTGCATGGATTCAAACAGGCCTAAGCAATATCAGCAGAGTGATAAAATTTTTACCCTCGGCAATGAATATTGCGGTCGGGTATTGTAGTTACTATGGCAAATTTTTGTCCGTCCGGCGGTTGGGTGGGTGGGTGGGCAGGCGGCGTCCAACAATGTGTATTGGCCTCTGTGCCAAAACTATTACACCTATACATATGAAATTTGACACATGAATGGGTCTTATAGTTTCAATGTGCCTTTTGGAATTCATATATACACAATGATAAAATATTGATAATTCGGAAAAAAAAAATTTTATTTGTTTCCGGACCAGAACTCAGAAACGGTTTTACCTATAGGCATGAAAATCTACCATAACGTGTATTAAATACCCTAGTTGTGCCTTTTGGGGGTCTAAATACTCTTAATAAAATTCATTACAAACAATTCATCAAAAATATAAAAAATTCAACCCTCCGTAATTCCATCAATTTTGGGCGTAGACTTTTGAAATTTAGCAATTAGTTGTCTAAAATATAGCCCTTTAAACTACTGGAATCATTTAGAGGGTCCATCTAACCAGTTTTGCGTAAAAACCAAAATACTGAAACAATGTTCAATTTTTTACATTTTCTTGAATTTTGGTCTCTCACATCAAAACAGTAACAAATATATTGGTAAAAACCAAAAGGTATTATAGTAAAACTTATCAAAAAGAAAATTTTATGGCCATTTTGTAGTTTATGCCATTTATTAGGCCAACACAACAAGTTTAAAATTCACAAAAATGTGAAAATACCGACTTCTTGACCAGTTTGTGTCTAACAAAGTCATGCTGTGTTGTTGACCAGAACAAAATGAATAAACATGAATAAAATGTACATGCTTTTCTTGCATATATCTATTAAACCATCTAATATTTGAATATGAAAATACATAAATTGCTAAAAATAGGCAAAAAACTGTAGACCTTTGAATTGTCACATTTCAGTCAAATTTGCATCTTGGTTACTCAGAGTGCCATACAACGTGTCACAAATATAATTTTTTATCACATTCCTCTTCAGAATGTATGTAGTTAAATATAATGAATTACCTATAGGCCTATATAGACAAATATGCTTTATGCACATAGTTCTGACTCATGGGGCTGACTATTTAAAACTTTTGATAAGAAATCTCAAAACCCCCAATTATTACCCTTTTGCTCAAATATAACTTCAGTGATGTAAATTAAAACATAGGCTGTGCAGCAGCATACCCTCGGCTATTCTGCAGACTAATCTGCAGTTGGTGAAATCAATTGTTGTATTACTGGTGGGGAGGGTTGGCAGCAGGACGCCCAGACCCCCCACAAAAAAAACGTGAAACATGGGCAAAGACTGAAAAATCTGGATAATGAAATTCTGGCAAGTAGGGTTTTAATCAAACTGAGATGTGTAAATCACCAGAGTTATATTGCAGATATGCTTATTTGGGTCATTCTCAAATTTTGGGACAATTTGCGTCACTCCAGTTCCCTGACATTAATTTGAATGCAATTGATATCTGAAGCGTCACTCCACATCTGTTATTCTTATTTCTATTTAGAACCACTGCATTTGGAACAAAAAGTCATTTATTAGACCTTTTTTGGTGCATTGTGTCCAGTAATCCATGCCAAATCAGTGGTTTTTCCCTGTCACTGGACCTGACATGACAAAATCATTTGTTAATTTTCCTCCTAAAGTACCATAATTTCCAAAGTTTCTATGCACTTGAATTGATAGATGGATCTATTGATTAGTAATTACATAGATAGATAGATAGATAGATAGATAGATAGATAGATAGATAGATAGATAGATAGATAGATAGATAGATAGATAGATAAATAGATAGTTTTTAACTGTGAATTTTTTTTAATTTAGTATCTGTGATATGTTTGTATTTTAAAATTGTACTGTCTCCCATATCTCTTCTTAGAGAGGCCTGTTTTTTATGATGTCACTTGTTTTTAGTTTGTTGTATACAATAGATGTATACAGATAGATAGATAGATAAATAGATAGTTTTTAACTGTGAATTTTTTTTAATTTAGTATCTGTGATATGTTTGTATTTTAAAATTGTACTGTCTCCCATATCTCTTCTTAAAGAGGCCTGTTTTTTATGATGTCACTTGTTTTTAGTTTGTTGTATACAGGGTGAGACATAAATAAAATATCTATCTATCTATCTATCTATCTATCTATCTATCTAGATATATAGATAGATAGATAGATAGATAGATAGATAGATAGATAGATAGATAGATAGATTGTTTTTGATAGTCTATAATTATATTGTGTTGTCTTATACATCCAGAGAATGGATGGATGGATGATTGGGACTTTACCTCCTGTATCTAATCTATGCAATTGGTGGGCTAATTAGGACAGGAGGAGGACATAGCAATGAGGTGAACTTTTTATTTCATTGCAACATTTCTTTTCTGTACCTTGAATTTGTTGAATGCCTGAGCAGGGTAATTTGTCAAAATAAAATAAAATAAAATCATGCAAAATAGAGAAATGGATGTTTCGTTGATCTTACAACATTTTCCGTCGTCCAGAAAAAGTAAATAAGCATATCTGCAATATAACTCTGGTGATTTACTCATCTCAGTTTGATTAAAACCCTACTTGCCAGAATTTCATTATCCAGATTTTTCAGAGTCTTTGCGCATGTTTTATGTTTTTTGGGCGGGGGCTCTGGGCGTCCTGCTGCCAACCCTCCCCATCGGCACTACAACACTGGATTTCACCAACTGCAGAGTGCAGAATAGTGTGCTGAATAGCCAAGGGTATGCTCCTGTGCAGCCTATGTTTTATAATGAACCATCAAGTAATTGGAATTATCAGTCAAATGTATAAACAAATGCTAACCAGGTCATTAGCAATTTAAGCTAGATTTACTTCCTTTTTAATGGAGGTGTGTACACACCTCCATTTATGTAGTTACAATAAGAGAATTGCAGTTTTGGCAGAAACAAATTTGATAGTTTTTATAGTCAAGAAAGCCGGCTAACTTGGCCGTTTTGTTTGGAAATGTTTGGAGTCAAGAAAGCCAGCTAACTACATTATAGAGCATGCATCTGGCAGAGGAATGAATAGCAGACATGTTGTAATTTTGACGTGACTTCCGTCTAAATCTTGCTAGGATCCACCGCGGGTAACATCACATATTGTGTATCATGTGTATTGGCCACTGTGCCTTAACATGCACTTGTTTGTATGATTTTTGGCAAATGAATGGGTCTTATAGCGTATGATTATACGTCTTTTGTTGTTCATACTAGAGCCTTAGCTAAATTTTTTTTAAATATTGAAATGTTAAAAAATTATTTTTTTTTGTTACCAGTGCAGAACTCTGCTCAGAAACAGTAATACCCATACCTAATCTGCCATATTATGTGTTAAATACTCTCAATGTACCTTTTGGGGGTCTAAATGCTCTTAAAAAAATTAATTACAGCAAATTCAGTAAAAATGTGTAAAAAAAGAAATCCGTCAATTTTGGAGTTAGACCTCTGAAATTTTGCATTTGAATGTCTAAATTATACCTCTTCAAATGAGTTAACTCATTTGGAGGGCCAATCTTATGAAATTTTCAGAAAACCAAAACTGAAAAAAATTTAGGATTTCAGATATTTTCTCAAACTTCCGTTTTTCACAAATTAATAGTAAATGAATAAATTGTTATCTTCAACAAATGTTATATAGTTAAACATATTAGGAAGTAACTTTTGTAGCCATATATACACTGCGTTCCCAATTAGACATGGGACCCAACTTAAAATATGAAAATCAGCTGGCTACCAAAGAAATAGGCTGGCTAGCTGCTTAGCTAGGCACTTCACTGGAGATGGCTGGCTTACCAAATTAGTGGCTGGCTGCAGCTGGCTGCCGCTGGCAGCCATGAAATAATGAATTTTGAAGCTATTGTTTCATGATTTTTTTGCACATCATATCTGGGTTTTTGTTGGGGTGTTCCAAATAGATGTCTTTGGATCCAGTGAAGCCTTAGAAAGTTATGTCACAACAACCAAGACTTTCTTGGTCAGAGATTAAAAAATATATAATTAATAAACCACCACTTTTAATGACCCAATGTAGTTTGCTATTTTTAGCCTTAATTCATTTTCTTGTATCCCAACTTTCCAAAACAGCTTAAGAAGTGCTTGTGTCAATGTTTACCAGGTAAATCAAAAAGTAAAATTTGTTTCCTTTTTTAAAGACGGGGGTAGAGGGGGTACCAATATACCCGGGTACATCAATTAAATGGAATTCTTCTCTGATTGGGTAACTAGGATAGGGTATTGACCAATCACCTGGCTTTGATTCCTGCTATATTTCTAGTGCAATGGTCAATATACCATAACTTTTTTTAATAATGCTCCGATTTTAATGAAAACTTCAGGATTTATGTTTAGTGGCATATCATTCATTTTCCTTGAAGTAAACATTATTATCTGCATTATTCTTAGTTTTTAGTTTTTTAAGAAAGGCCGATTGCTGCTAATGAAGGGTAATTAAATAGTCATTAGGGTTTCTAATTTCAATGTAATTCGGAATTCCTTTGATGTGGACAGTCCTAATGACTCTCTAGTTGTAATTTTTCATAACCAATCAGCTCACAACAGTTCATGTTGAATTTGTAGCTATGATTTTGATTAAAATGCTATTTTAATGGTCTTACAAAGTCCTGATTTGCTCAAAACTATAGTAATGTATTCCTTCGTTACGAAATATCATGTGGTTGAAAAATGGAGTTGTTTCATGCAGTACTATTGCTGGTATTGATGATTTTAACTGAGGAAAATGGGAGATGTTGACTGTTTGAGTGCCAGATTCAGAATGAAGGCTACCTGGGTTGGGTCCTTTTATACGTCTACCCCCGTCTTTAAATGCAATCCTGTATCATGTGTATCTTGATTATTTACTTTTTTTCATGTACATGTATGTAGTCCCATAGTATGGACAAATTATATTTAAAATTAGGTGCTGACAAGACAATGAATTGAAATGACTTGAAGATACAGTTTATGGAATATCCTCAAAAGTTGGCATGCTCTGTTGGTATAATGGTATTGAGAAGTTTGTGGAAAAGGTGTGAATTGCAATTGAAAACGTAGGCTGCGCAGCAGCATACCCTTGGCCATTTAGCCGACTATTCTGCAGCCAGTGAAATCCATTGAACATGTTGAAGTACCGGCGGGGAGGGTTGGCAGCAGGGCACCCAGAGCCCCCCGCCAAAATAACGTAAAACATGGGCAAAGACTCTGAAAATCTCGACAATGGAATTCAGGCAAGTGGGCCTATTGGCGGCCTATAGCAAAATAGTGGTAATGTAACTACAGCAAATTGGTATGGATGTTTTTGCCACGTTATCGGGTTTTGATCAAACTGAGATGTGTAAATCACCAGAGTCATATGGCAGATATACTTATTTACTTTTTCTGGCTGACAGAAAATGTTGTTAGATGAATGAAACATCCATTTCTCTATTTTGTATTTTTCTATTGTATTTAATTTTGACAAATTTCTCTGCTCAGGCATTCAACAAATTCAAGGTACTGAAAAGAGATGTTGCAATGAAATAAAAACCTCATTGCTATGTCCTCCTCCTGTCCTAATTAGCACACCAAGTTCATAAATACAGTCCTGAGGTAAAGTCCCAATCATCCATCCATCCAAGATTCTCTGGATGTATTAGATAACACAATATAGACTATCACAAACAATCACATAATCTATATCTATCTATCCATCTATCTATCTATTTATATGACAACTAATCAATATATCTATCTATCAATATGTTTTATTGCATACAAAAGTACATTTGAACTAAGAGCATGTCTAATATGACTGAAATCTTTCAATATCGAACATATCAAATCTTAGGATGTAATGGTACTAAATTAGGGCAATATGAAAATCTATTGGCAGGGATAAATTCATAATGGATCTATCAGTCAAACAATCAATTAATTAATTATTCATTAAATCAGTCAAACAATCTCCAATCATTTAAACATCTATCTATCAATCTATCTGTCTATCTAATCTACCTATGTAATCTACCTATCTATCTATCTATCTATCTATCTATCTATCTATCTATCTATCTATCTATCTATCTATCTATCTATCTATCTATCTATCTGTCTATCTATATACAGTCAGCACAGAAATTATTTGCACACTTTATTAGGGTGGTCCAAAAACACTTTCTTCTGAATTTCTCTGATTTGAATCTTGCATTGTGGTCTTATATCTATAGAAGGTATTGAGTAAAAATTTCAGCAAAATCAATTAATATTTAGAGGTGGCACAACGCCGTTGAAGTTTAACATGCGATTCCCCCTGCAGCAGACCTCAAAATCATCGGTACTTGAAAATCTTGCAATAATGACCAATTATTTTATTCAAATAACCTTTTTTTTTGGTTTGCCAACGATGCCCAACCTAATCTTGATATTCTTTATGGCTTACATAGTTTCATATAAGGTCAGCATAGTAGATATTACATAGGTCAATTATCAAGCATTTTTTCATAAAAAAAGGTAAATAATTCTCTTACTATGAATAATAAAACAAAAATAAACTCCAGGTATTACTTTGCCATGCCAACTTAATCATATACTAAAACAACATAAAAAAATATTCACTTTGGAAAAAGATCTGGGAAACTGACCATTTTTTCAGTTGCGCCAATCGGGAATTACATGATAAACTTCAAAGACTTTGTGCCACCTCTAAATATTAACCGATTTGCCTGAAATTTTGCGTGTGTTTGTTTTACTTATGTGGTCATCAATTGCTACTTTCAAATTGGGAGTTTTAAAAGATTTGATTTTTCCCATAGGAATGTGGACCACCCTACACTTTATTTTTCATCATATTTCACAGAAAAATGCCAATGTGATACAAAAAGCTGTCGTGTGTTTTTCACAGGTGGGATTACAGGTGTTGTCCGAGGAATACCCTATTTTCGCATTTTTGTTAAGTTAAAACTTGTTCTGTCGGCCTAATAAATTGTATCAACTACATAATGGCCATAAAAGTTCCTTTTTGATACATTTGTAAGTTAAACTATAATACCATTTGGTTTTTACAAATATAGTTATTACTGTTTTGGGGTGAGAGACCAAAATTCAAGAAAAGTTTTTTTATTTTTACACAAAACTGCTTAGATGGACCCTCTAAATGATTCCAGTAGTTTAAAGGGCTCTATTTCAGACAACTAATTGCTAAATTTCAAATGTCTAAGCCCAAAATTGATGGAATTATGGAAGGTTGAAAAAAACCAATTTTTTTTCCATTTTTGATGAATTTTGTAATAAATTTTAGTCAGAGCATTTAGACCCCCAAAAGGCACAACTAGGGTATTTAATACATGTTATGGTAGATTTTCATGCCCGTAGGTATAACAATGTACAACCGTTTCTGAGTTCTGGTCCGGAAACGAAAAAAATTAATTTTTCCAAATTTTCAATATTTTACAAAAACTGTGGTCATTGTGTAAATATGAATTCCAAAAGGCACATTAACAATACAAGACCCATTCATGTGTCAAATTTCATATGTATAGGTGTAATAGTTTTGGCACAGAGGCCTACACATTGTGTGACGCCGCCCGCCTGCCCGCCCACCGGACGGACAAAAATTTGCCATAGTAACTACAATACCGGACGGCAATCTTCATTGCCGAGGGTAAAAAGTGTGAAGCCAGCAAGATGTTTCAAGACAACCAGGGATGTTCTGATTGCAATTCTGGATTGTTTCTGTGCTTGTCAAAGTGTTTCTAGTTGATTGAAATTGACAAAAATCGGCGGCTGCAGCCAGCAGCATCAACTAGTGATGGTTGGCTGGCTAATCAACAATATCATTGGCGGCTGACTGAAGCAATAAATTGATGACTCGGCTGGCTATCAGTGGCGGCTCCCATGTCTAGCAGAGATGTGACTTTTTATTAGGGCTGTGCATCGTTGCTCAGATTTGATATGATACAGAGTTTGGATTATCGAAACGTATCGTCGATATCATAATGACTTGAAAATCTCCACAAACAACTTTTTATGAAAGATATCTTCTGAAAAATTTGCACTTCTAAGTATGCAAAACTTTATAATGCACAAAAAATCTATATAAAACGATGAACTGCTACCCTCCATGCACATGGAACACATGTGCAATGCCCACATAAGGTCGCGAACTATTGACGTACTCTCGCGATATCTCATGGGGAATCCCCATGGACAACGGAAGTGAAATACAATTGCTCAACCCCTTTAGTAACTAGAGAACCTTAACAAGAAATATAAGATCAAGTCATCATTTCAAAGTAGGCCTACATGCTACAATCCATAAAATATCCCTTGCATTACAATATTGCAAAATGTATTTAGAACTTATTCATGTAATAATTATGACAATACAATGAGCCAGCAACACAGATATGCTGTTTAATTTCTTAATATCAACTGACCAGTCAGATGACGTTCTGTCACACAATATTTACATGCTACGAACTCACTCTTCATTTAGCCTAATATAAATATTCTGTTTAGTATGAAATACTAGGCATGAATACAGCTTCTATCAGTGTCGATTGTTCCTAAGGCGACACTTAATTGATCTTTAGCTTCGCGGACCCGCCGACACAACAGAATTTCTGCCGACCAAGAAAAAAAACATCCACTCACCAATTTATTTATTTGGCCCACCGCCGACCTTACCTGATTGTGGGCCAATTTCCGATGGTGAACAGCCGGAGAAACAACACCAAACTCACCTGTATGGCACTTGAAAAAAAAAGTGCATAGAATTTCTCTTTGTAACCTGTCTTATTTGCATCCCACATCAGTTATTTCATCCATATTGTGGTCACTTTTGCATTGGTATTTCTTCTCTGGTTATTACCAAAATGTCACTTTTTATTCATCAATAAGGTATATCATGCTAAGCAATGCCTGCTAACTCTAATTTGAACATCACATTTAATTCCTTTGTAACTCTAGGTGGAACCTCAGTCATGAGAGCCAATGACAGTCATGGTGGCTCCCCTCATAATTCAACATGTATATCACAGCCAGCCCACTGCTGAGCAACTTTTCCCCAAATATCTGTTACAGTGTGTTGGGTATCAAATCACTTAATTTTGTATGATATGAACTCTGGTAAAATCTGCTGAACAAAATAAGCAATATTTAAGTTATTTATCACAGAAGGTCAGATTATAGGACATTCACTGGCAGACAATTGGCACCAATCAACAAGTCATGGTTGAGTGCACACTTAAGCCCCTTTCCCACTGAGCACGTTGCTATGCGTTTGTACGCGCAGGTGCAAAACGCCATGGAAACGCAAAGGCTTTTGCAATGATGTGCAGTGCTATGCAAGGGTATGCAAGGAAAGGCAATGAAATGCAGGCAAAAGTGTATACCCACGCAATCAGGGCAGAAATATTTTAAAAACATGTTTAATTTGAACGCAGTGGGGCTGCGTTTTGTTCTTGTATGCAGAGCAATGCATGTCAATTTGCAGGCCTATGTCAACCAACGCAGCTGCATTGCAGTATTATGCCTACATATGTGATGCCTATGTATCAATAGGTGTCAATATGCATCAATAGGCATTGATATGCAAGTAAACTGGAGTTGTAGTGGTAATTTGTTGAGTTTTTGGTGATGTAAGAGGCTATTTTGCAGAACAAAAGACTTCATGTGCAGTCATATGTAACAATATGTGTGGGTATGCAGACATTTTGCAGTGGTATTGCAGGCCTATGCCAAACCAATGCAGAGCTATGCTTTCTTCTGCAACTGCTATGCATTACCTCATTTACCATGGTTAACCAGGCTCAGGTGAAACGTGTACCCTTGTGCATTTTTGGATTTTTGTAATTATGCAATGAAACGTGGCTGTATGTACTCAGTGGGAAAGGGGCTTTAGCCCAGAGCCTGTCTTTGATCTCCCACTGCCCCACTGACTAGTAAATAAAGTGGATTAAAACATGACAGTTACCAGATAACTGTCATGATTAAAACAACTAGTCCTGACTAAAATTTAATGGCCTCAGGGGACAGCCCCCAATTAGATTTTAAAAAAGAAAACATTGGCACATTTGGGTTTACAGTAGGCCTATTTAAGCTAATATGATTACCTTGATATGCTGTGAATCATGCTGATAAGCAATTATAAGCAATTAAAGAATCAATCAGCAAATAAATACATTCCAAAGGTTAGTGCAGCATGTGTCAGTTGCAGCCACAGCAGCATGGTGCAATGTCACATTTGACTTTTCAGCTCTCTGGGAAGGAGCCTAATCTACCAATTCACTCATGAAACTTTATGACACACATTGAAAGGATCCTGATCATGTTTGCATCAATCACCAGGTCAGATTTTGATCAGTTGGGCTATGTTCTTGTCTTATTTTTGGCAAAATCCCAGTGCCTGTCAAATACCTAGGACAGAAATCATTGTATTTAGCTTCATGGAGCTACCACACTGTTTCTAAGGTTAGCCAGCAGGAGGAAATAAAAAGCTGTACAGGCAACTCCCAGCCCAAGCAAGATATATAAGATCCAGCCCTGTGCATTCAGCTAACTTTTTTGACACCAGCCAACTGATGTGCCTAAAAACCACGTTCCAAATTTTTGCTCTTCTGTAATTCTTTCTGATCCCAAAATTGTACAGAAAACTTCTTATTGGCAACATGCAGAACTTGACTTTTTTTTTTTTTCAACCGACCCATGAAAATTCAGATTTGAGATTTCAATTTTTTTTTTTTCGTCCTACCGACCGACCTAAGAAAAAGAGCCTCGAGAGGATCCGAGAAGCTAAAGATCAATTATGTGTGGCCTAATTGCTGGTAGCATGCTGTGGAAACCCTGTTAAATTGTCAACAATATTTTTAAGAATCAAAACTACCTAGATATATCAAGTTGAATGGATTAAAAGTTATCATAAATTATTCAGACTACAAAACTGGCTGAATCCTTTCAAAATGCAAAAGTATATATATCCTCATAGAAATTAGGCATAGACGTCTGCGATATGACACTTTTGACTAGGAAAATGGTTAATCTGACCATTGATGCTTAACAATCTTGACTGGAAGCTGTTGACTGTCAAGAAAAACAAGCATTATATGTATAATGAAGCTACAGCCTACTTTTATTATCGTTTAGTTACCTACCCTTTTTGAAACTCAATTATCTGATTCTATCTAAGCATCTAAGACATGCCATGTTACCCATTCTTCTAGAGATTAAATGCTTTGTCAAATATTTGGGTGATAAGTTAATGAAAGTCCATTACACAGGTAAATAAAGTGAAATTTGAGTGATTTGTTTGTCTATGTATGCTACTGCTATTTTAAAGAAGCTATCAATAACACGGTAGTGAACGAGTAACTGGACTATGTCTTGTTACCGCATTTCACTCTACATAATGTTTTATTTAATATAATCAGTGATGGTCATCTGAGAATGTTTGAAATTCTGATTTTGAAATCTATTCTAATCGTGATACCTGTGTTGTTTCAAGACATATATATAAATGAAAGCTGAAAATAAGTAACAAGACACATCTTAGTTACCTCGCTCTGAACGGTTTTGTAACAGGACACAAGCAAGAATGTCCGGTTACGCATTCGTACATTTTTGGACACAAATCTGTCAAAATTTAGTTTTAGATGCAAAGCGTAAACTCTATCTTTACACAAGATTCAAGGTCCTCATTTTGATTTTTAATTTCACTCAACACTAATATGGCAATGCAAAATTTAGAATGGAATAAACATCTTGTTACCATCCCTTACTGAAAATTTGCAAGGATCATGCAAGGATCATGCAAGGATCACGTAAGACAGTCAACGCAAGGATCATGCAAGGATAACTCATGGATTTTGCTGAAATCCATGCATGGACTTAGAAAATTTTGAGCAGCCCACCTCCTTGGAGATGCAAGGCTAAACGCAAGAATCATGCAAGGATAACGTAAGAGTGCCTTGCGTATGCCTTGCAATAGTCTTGCATTTTGCCTTAGCAATGTAAAGATGACGCAAGGATCATGCAAGGCGATTGCAAGACTCATGCAAGGGTGTTCTTGCATTGTCCTTGTAAGGATCACGCAAGGATCATGCAAGGACAACGCAAGAACATCCTTGCATGAGCCTTGCATGATCCTTGCGTCATCCTTGGATGATCCTTGCCCTGATAAAAACTGCCACCAGGTCAGAGACAGGCCTGCCTCAAATAGAAGCCTCGTGGTTATTGAATGGCCGATCATGAAGGTTGCCATTAATTCGGACATAAAAAAATAGTAGGGATTGACACCATTTGTCAAGTTCGATGTCATTCTTTTTTTGGTTTTAAGTAAGTACCGCAATCTGCAAATCGATCCGCAATTTACAGCAAAATCCGCTCTGCAAAACCCGTAGTTTTTGCCCATTTTCCATTGAAAGTATAAGCATGTGCAGGATAAAATATCGGATTGAACCGAAAGTGCATTGCATAGTTTATCGGTTATCAAACCGGTGGAAAGAACAAGTGTGAAAGATATATGTGACCTGCTCCACCAAAATGAGTTCAAAGTAGGCATTATATATTTCTCAGAAATTAGTAAAATGTGTCAAAAGGTCACATTTTGATGTTTTTTAGCTGTTATGCATGGTTCTCACATACACGAAATCACAGCCGGTAATTAATTTTGTAGCTACCTTGGAGCTTCCCTGACTCTACCTTGAGTTACCCTGAGTTACCCTGAGTTACCCTGGCATCCCTGGGGGCTGTCTGGAGGGTGAGGCCTGATCTCGTGGGTGTCTTGGAAAGATCCAACATGTTGGAATTTGTCGTGGCCAGAAAAGCTACCCTGGCTGCCTTGAGTGCCTTTCCTGCATGTGAGACATGATACTGCACTGCCGTGGTGGTTACCTTGGCAATTTAATTGCCTTGACTGCCGTGGCCAATACCCTGACTATCTTCACCACTGTCCTGACTATCCTGAGCACTATCTTGACTGCCTTGATCACTGTCTTGAATACCCTGAGCCCTATCCTGACTGCCTTGAGCCTTATCTTGGATACCCTGAGCCTTACCTTGAGTACCTTGAGCAGTACCTTGATTAACTGGCCTGCCGTGACAAGTATTATTATAGTTACATTGTCTTACTAAAACATTCCATTTATCAGCCCATTTCCTGCCCTTTTCTGTCTATTTTGCCGACTTTTTTCGTGAATTTATAACTACGACAGCCAGGACATTTTTCCTGTATGTGAGAACTAGGCATTAACCATGTTTTAGCAAAAGTTATTTTCTTTGAATATTTAAGACCATTTAACCAAAAACTGATTTTAAATTATCTAAATTGAGTGTCCCTCTTGATTTTCTTAGTTCTTTAATTGTAATGGCGGGAATTTCAAATGCCATTTTCTCAAAGTTTGATGTTTCGTATCATCGATGTTTGAAGTGCCGTATCTTCGGATTGGATGGAGATATCAAAACATACTTAACATCATTTTAAAGCTGAATTTCAGTAGAATAAAGTTATTTCAAACCTAAATATGACAGGAGGCCGACTTTGAACCCATTTTGGTGGAGCAGGTCACATATCGTGAACTGGTGTCCATCCCTAAAAAACAATTTACCTCAATCAATGAAGTCAAAATTCCTTAGAGCTCTTTGCAGATTGTTGGTCACTGGTCCGCTGCAAAAAATTAATGTTCTTATTTTCAATTCGCTAACTGGCATTACCACGTCATTGCCAGTTTTCTATTGGCAAGAGTAATCTTCTTATTTGCTGAAGTAACTTAAGTCAATTGAATTAGTTTATTTATTGTCACCTAAGCTGCTATATAAGCACTGAAGCAACCATAACTGACGCAAACAAAACATTTTTAAGCCAGTGACTTCACATGACCAAGTTGAACGTTTATTTTGAAACTGTTTGGACCGCCTATCTGCAAACAGCTATAACACTTTTTGAAGTTGGTGTTCCAAGACCGTCAATGACAGTCAATCTGATCAATTTTGATGATATCACTTACCTCAAAACTTATAGAGCTGTAACTCGTGAAGTCTGCTGAACTTTTGCATTTTCCAGTAGCCAGTTATGATCCACGATATCTTCCTCAGCTTCCTGAGGGATTTGTTTCTACATTTAGTCGATATATAGCTCATATAATGATTATAATATACTGCAGGGAGCTGTAATGTTGTTCCTACAGCAAGTAGGTCTGAACTGTTGGTCAGTTGAAAAGTTATGCCAAAATTAATAAGTAGCAGTATTTGATCGAAAATAGTCACATGCAGATAACATGCCTCTCTTCTCACCATGTGCTCATCTAATAGGGCATTATATACCTGTATACAGTGGGTGTGAATTTCCATGAAGTCACAAATCTCTTGCATTATTATTTCAGGGTGCCAGGATAATCTACATTCACAACCGTCAGAAGTTGACTGAAGTTGACTGGGCACCTGCAGAAATAGACTTGAAAGGTATGGCCAAACATCATTGGGTTAAGATTCCTTGAGTTGGACATTTGTGAATAGTTAATAGTAATTTCAAGGCATTTCTTCGAGTCGGACATCACAAATAGCAAGAGAGCACTTCGTAAATGTCTATAATCTAGCTGTCCAACTCAAGGAACCTTACCCTACTTGTGACTCTTTACTGTTCAATGTCAATCCAGATGGAGTGAAGATAATTTTGCTACAACATGATAAGAATCATGATTTTTCCTCAAGTGGACACATTTTGAGCTCTGGTGTACTTATTTCAACATAATGACAATGTTGATATTTTTTGTCAATCTGGAATAGGGAATTTCTGGATGTATGTTAGGGCAGTGCGATGTTGGAAAATTTGATGTGTACAATAACTCTAAAATTGTGGCATTGATCTTTTTACAATATGAAGTTTTACCACAATGCCACAAAATAACTCTTGATGGTTGAATGATCTAGTGATTTGATAAACTGAGGTAACTGTTTGTCTTTTAAACGGGTACCAATGCAGTCTTGCAACCAAGGAATTTTAGAAAGTTTTGATTGAACATGTTGAACGTTTATATTTGTATACATGTGATCCCAAGGAGTTTATTTTTACTGAAGCCCCCATCGTCACGTGAAAACAAAAGATCTTCAGTATTTTGATAAATTATTTCAGCTGGCTGCAGTTTTATTATACCTCCTATCTTTTTTTTACAGAAATGGGCTTTTCATATTCATTTTATATTAATTTTTCAGACATTCAAAGAACTTAGGACTTCAGATTTTATTTTTAGCTCTCAAGATTTGCACTTACAAATTTTTCGTTAGGTTCCAACTGAATTCCTAGTTTCATATATTAGGGAGTCTCAATTACTTAAAGCTTTTTTCTCCAATGTCCAGAATTTCTTGTTAATCGACCTTCTCAAATTCTAAATTGGAGATCTTCTAAAGGCATTTATTGATATATACCACAATTAAAAGTAATTTAGCTATATTATTTAGTTAGATTCTTAATTCTTTGTTCCAGATATTACCAGGATTTAGGAGCCTTTTCTTGCAATTTTTTGTAGCTATTTTAGGTTTCAGATTCCTATTTGTAGATGGTTTTCAAGGTATTTTTCCCTTGATTTTGGCTTCAGATTCATAGACGGTCAGCTCTTCAGGGTTTATTATTTTCCAGAAACTCCAGTTCCAATATTCTGTAATTGTTACTTCAGAATACAAATTCCCTTTTTTTCTTTTACCTCATTTCAGATTCAGAACGCCAAACTTTTCGGAGTGTAATTCAGAATCCCTAATCCTGGTTTTTTAAGAATTTACTGGAACATTTTACTTTTCAGGCTCTAAATTTAATTTGAAGACTCCCTTTCCCAACTTTGGATTTTCTACTATTCTTCCTTGAAGCACTCTGAGATCTTTTACATTTCTGATTTACCATTATATTATCACAAGTTTTCCTGATTCGGTTTTCAGACTAACAATTCCAGATCAGCACAAGTTATCGTGATTATGGAATTATTATAGGACTCTCAATCTGAAGTACATTCTTCTTCTTTTTTCAGAATTAAGCTTTACAAGTTCTTATTTCGATAAATTTCAAAATTTCAGATTCATCATTCCAGATATTTATTGCTAAATTTGACCCATTCAAACTAATAACTTGCAAAGAAAATGTTTGAATATTTGTTGACTTTGTATGTTTTCTTTTGCAATGAGCATCTGCTTCAGTTACAGTTTTGTTTGGAGATTAGCTGCTTTTTTGTTAAACTTGGCGCAAGGACTAGGTTTCATCTATAACTTGAGTACCAGAAGGATTCATTAACTTGCTTTCTCCCAACCACTTCCCAAACCAGATCAGACATCCAAGACCTAACCTGGTCAGTAAAAAGCTGCAGCAAGATTGTCTTTAGTGTAAACTAATGGAACACTTATTTTACACAAGCTGAATTAAACAGAACCTGTTGTGGTTGAAACATACCAGCAGTTTCCAGCTGTCTGCTTCTGAGACCCTGCAAAGCTTACCCTTTTCATGTGTTTTCAAATTATTTTTTAGGTATCAAATTATTTTTTCAGATATGTCACCTGAGATGCACCTAAGATTATTTCATGCTCCGTATAAAGGAAACTTGAATTTGCATTTTGGTCTGGTAATCCAGACTTTGGCGTTTAGGAAATTGGGCTGAGTTGTAGAATTTAAAAATGTCCATATTTTGATGATTATGTAATATATGGGTTTGTACTTCGTGTTTCAGCGCATGTGTTTTGCAGAAGTCATGTTCACAGATCACCCGATATTTCACAATTTTAATCTCTATTCCTGTTAATGCTTTTGATTTTTTTCCAGGAATAAAGTTTTTTCGACCTTTAAAATGACCTCAAGGAAATCAGCTACAACCCGGATGGGAAATATCATAAAAGTTATATTTTCAGGTTTATTATGACAGTGTACCCTACAATTTTCACTATCTGCTTAGCTACATAACGAAGAACCCCCCCCCCCCCCCACAAAATCAATCTATTACAGTTTCAGATTCCATATTTGAGATTATCACATGTGGAGTGAACTTTTTTGGCATTGCAGAAATTTTGGCACAAGGGCTGTTCTATAATTTAGTGCATCTGTAACTCTTTCCCAATTTACGTGTTATTCCAAGTTTGGCTTTTTGGGTGTATATCATTTGAGTGCCTAAGTCGATCAACAAGGTCAAGTTTATGCTAACAACTTTAGGGTGTTTAGAAAGCTTCAGTGCGTGTAACTTTTGTTTACATTACATTCCTGACAATTAGAATGGATGCCAAAAAAAAAAACCGGCAGTGTTTTGTTATGATTGAACCGTCAGACCTAGCAGACTTTAATTTGATTTCAGGTTGAAAATATGAATGGCTTTCAAAACGTAGTATACCCCCCCCCCCCGGTCGCCTGCCCAACAGGCAATGCAGCTTGACATCTGTGTTAAATGTGGGAAATGTCTGCTGAGAACAATTCAATCTGGCCAATTTGTTTTCTTCACCCCATTCCCTGATTAATGCTTTATTAGGCAGAGTCTGCTGTACGTAATGTTGTGTATGATAGGTAAGCTCTGACCAACTTCTTCATCTCATCATCTCACTGCTTTTCCTCATTCATTCCTTGGTGGCCCCCTTGCAAGCGTCAGTTTCATTGACTTTATAGGTCTCCTTCATAATTACTTGCATCGCAAATATCATCATTCCATTAATTGTATGTATGAATGTGAAAATGTACACCAAAATAATTATGAAAATAAATAATGTCAGTCTGTCTGTCAATCTAGCTGTCTGCTGTGTCTGCCGTCTCTGATTGTATCTATTACACATCAAGTCCGAGTCAAGCAAATTCAAGCAAAATTGTTTGATGCAGACCACTGTCAATTCCAAATCACCAAGGTGTGAACCCTTAAAAGTGCTTGATGCATTTGTAAAATCTTAACTATTCATTCATAGAAGTTTTGCATATTTTACCCAAATGTGGCGGATGCCCATAAGACACCAATGAGGGTTCTATAATGCTTCATCATTGTTCCTTCAAGCATCTTCAAGGTGCCAGTTGGATAAGCAGTTGTGCTTATCTGGCTTTCTTTGCTCGAAATAAATTTATCAACCAATCTTTAACGGGTGACATGTTAAGCCTAGAGGTACTTTCTTGAAAGTTTTTAATATTTTCTTGCGATAAACCTTTATAAAGGTTAAATGCAAAACTTTTTCTAATGCTCTATGTGCAGCAAGCTGAAGAATTTCAAAAGATTCCATCTTGTATAAAGCAACTACAGGCCAGTATTTTTGGAGAGATGTTTGGTATCATGGGTGATTTAGAATACATTGGCATAGTTCGGCAGACTGTAGGAAACTCTGGTTACTATGCATGTGCACAGATTGTTGTTTGGAGATAGTGGTGATACTGGCACATTTACATCATGATCGGGATAGCTCTTTAAATGGTAACAATGCCGACACTAAGTAATGTACCTGTGCACCTAAATATCACAATCTTTTCAGTCTGCTTCAGTTGGAAGGGGGGGGGGAGGATATGTACCACTTATGAAATAACGACTGTAACATATCAGATGATTAGGCAAGCCGAGTACCATTCATTATGACAGTGATGTACGTTGTTAAATGTTCACTTGCGGGTTTTGTTAAATCTGATACCTATGCACCTAAATATGGCTATACCTTTTGAAAATGTGATACACCCCTGTGGACGCCACAGTTAAAAACGGGGGAATGTGCTGTTTCGCAAGTGTCAAGTCATACTTAGTGCAATATATTACAGGGACTAGCCATTCTTGAAAGTGTGAAACGCCTCTGGCCACTTCTTGTGGAAATGGAGGAAATGTACTACTTTCAAAAGTGATGACTCTCTGTGTGCATCAACAAACGTATCAGATGTAAAATTAATTTGATTAGGCAAGCCTGGTACCATTCATTATGACAGTGGTGTAGGTTGTTAAATGTTCACAAAGCAATGCCTTCATTTGCGGGTTTTGTTAATTCTGATACCTATGCACCTAAATATGGCTATACCTTTTGAAAATGTGATACACCCCTGTGGACGCCACAGTTAAAAACGGGGGAATGTGCTGTTTCGAAAGTGTCAAGTCATACTTAGTGCAATATATTACAGGGACTAGCCATTCTTGAAAGTGTGAAACGCCTCTGGCCACTTCTTGTGGAAATGGAGGAAATGTACTACTTTCAAAAGTGATGACTCTCTGTGTGCATCAACAAACGTATCAGATGTAAAATTAATTTGATTAGGCAAGCCGAGTACCATTCATTATGACAGTGGTGTAGGTTGTTAAATGTTCACAAAGCAATGCCTTCATTTGCGGGTTTTGTTAATTCTGATACCTATGCACCTAAATATGACTACCTTTTGAAAATGTGATACACCCCTGTGGACGCCACAGTTAAAAACGGGGGAATGTGCTGTTTCGAAAGTGTCAAGTCATACTTAGTGCAATATATTACAGGGACTAGCCATTCTTGAAAGTGTGAAACGCCTCTGGCCACTTCTTGTGGAAATGGAGGAAATGTACTACTTTCAAAAGTGATGACTCTCTGTGTGCATCAACAAAGTATCAGATGTAAAATTAATTTGATTAGGCAAGCCTGGTACCATTCAGTATGACAGTGGTGTAGGTTGTTAAATGTTCACAAAGCAATGCCTTCATTTGCGGGTTTTGTTAATTCTGATACCTATGCACCTAAATATGGCTATACCTTTTGAAAATGTGATACACCCCTGTGGACGCCACAGTTAAAAACGGGGGAATGTGCTGTTTCGAAAGTGTCAAGTCATACTTAGTGCAATATATTACAGGGACTAGCCATTCTTGAAAGTGTGAAACGCCTCTGGCCACTTCTTGTGGAAATGGAGGAAATGTACTACTTTCAAAAGTGATGACTCTCTGTGTGCATCAACAAACGTATCAGATGTAAAATCAATTTTATTAGGCAAGCCTGGTACCATTCAGTATGACAGTGATGTAGGTTGTTAAATGTTCACAAAGCAATGCCTTCATTTGCGGGTTTTGTTAATTCTGATACCTATGCACCTAAATATGGCTATACCTTTTGAAAATGTGATACACCCCTGTGGACGCCACAGTTAAAAACGGGGGAATGTGCTGTTTCGAAAGTGTCAAGTCATACTTAGTGCAATATATTACAGGGACTAGCCATTCTTGAAAGTGTGAAACGCCTCTGGCCACTTCTTGTGGAAATGGAGGAAATGTACTACTTTCAAAAGTGATGACTCTCTGTGTGCATCAACAAACGTATCAGATGTAAAATTAATTTGATTAGGCAAGCCTGGTACCATTCAGTATGACAGTGGTGTAGGTTGTTAAATGTTCACAAAGCAATGCCTTCATTTGCGGGTTTTGTTAATTCTGATACCTATGCACCTAAATATGACTACCTTTTGAAAATGTGATACACCCCTGTGGACGCCACAGTTAAAAACGGGGGAATGTGCTGTTTCGAAAGTGTCAAGTCATACTTAGTGCAATATATTACAGGGACTAGCCATTCTTGAAAGTGTGAAACGCCTCTGGCCACTTCTTGTGGAAATGGAGGAAATGGACTACTTTCAAAAGTGATGACTCTCTGTGTGCATCAACAAACGTATCAGATGTAAAATTAATTTTATTAGGCAAGCCTGGTACCATTCAGTATGACAGTGGTGTAGGTTGTTAAATGTTCACAAAGCAATGCCTTCATTTGCGGGTTTTGTTAATTCTGATACCTATGCACCTAAATATGACTACCTTTTGAAAATGTGATACACCCCTGTGGACGCCACAGTTAAAAACGGGGGAATGTGCTGTTTCGAAAGTGTCAAGTCATACTTAGTGCAATATATTACAGGGACTAGCCATTCTTGAAAGTGTGAAACGCCTCTGGCCACTTCTTGTGGAAATGGAGGAAATGTACTACTTTCAAAAGTGATGACTCTCTGTGTGCATCAACAAAGTATCAGATGTAAAATTAATTTTATTAGGCAAGCCTGGTACCATTCAGTATGACAGTGGTGTAGGTTGTTAAATGTTCACAAAGCAATGCCTTCATTTGCGGGTTTTGTTAATTCTGATACCTATGCACCTAAATATGACTACCTTTTGAAAATGTGATACACCCCTGTGGACGCCACAGTTAAAAACGGGGGAATGTGCTGTTTCGAAAGTGTCAAGTCATACTTAGTGCAATATATTACAGGGACTAGCCATTCTTGAAAGTGTGAAACGCCTCTGGCCACTTCTTGTGGAAATGGAGGAAATGTACTACTTTCAAAAGTGATGACTCTCTGTGTGCATCAACAAACGTATCAGATGTAAAATTAATTTGATTAGGCAAGTCGAGTACCATTCATTATGACAGTGGTGTAGGTTATCTTTATTGGCTTGTCTTGTTAAGTCTGATACAATTTCACCTAAATTTGAAAACTTTTTGAAAACGTTAGAACCCCCCTATGTGGCATTTCAGCTGAAACCAGTGTATGTGCTGTTTCGAAAGTGTGAAACACCTCTGGCCGCTTCTTGTAATAAAAGGGAAAATGTGCTACTTCACTGTCTGCACAAACAAACGTATCTGATGTCAATAAAGATTTGATCCGGTACAGCCAACCACCATTCTTTGATAAGATGGTATTTATCATTTAAAGTTTACGAAGCTATGAATTTTCAATCTGCAATGCATTTCTTCTTTGATACAATCAAGGTACTGTCGTACGGTCTTTCCTTGTGGTTGTTAATCCAGCAGTCGCATTGCCCTGTCATATTGGCCGACTGTGCTGCGAATTAATAGGCCAGCTTTATGTAATTTTCTAAAAACCTCAAGTTATTTGATGGTTGTAATGTACATCATTTAGAAGTTAACTAATCTTGATATTGTTACAAAATATGACACAGCTCAGACCTTTAGACTAACTATGCTGCTGATGAACAGGCCAATAATGTGTAGTTCTTTTTTACCAAATGTTGCCTATTTCTATTAGGTGGTTGATTAAACAAGCAGCAGAGGCACGGGTAGAAGTAAACACTAAATTCATGACAGACATGATCATTGAAAGGCATGCAAATTAATACAGTGCATCTGTATGCTAGCATATAGCACAACACAAAGGAATATTGGCCAAAATGTCCTAATGTGTGCATTAATATAATTTTCACACATTATATCATTCTTCAAATTCACAATCATTGTTGGGTGTTCTTTGTTCTAATAGATGAAGAGCCATTTCAATTTTCATCAAATGTTTAACTTCTGAAATCACTTGTGATAATAAACAATGTATAATAGTTTGTGATCACCTCTATTGACGTATGTTAATAATAAAATAAAATATATTCATTGTGATTATTGAATATTGATCCAAATGTGTCGCATTTCTTGCTACCTGATCCACCTTTTGCCTTTAGATGAAGCCTCAGTGAACAACTCATCCAGTCCAAGCCCATGGGACTTTTTAAAAATGGAGGCGGGTTGTATCCAGTATTCTATGCTGGGGCAACTGAAAGACCCTGGACATCCCTGAATTAATAGGGTGTGTACCAGACTCTCACTCTCGAACTCTGCTCAAATCAAACAAACCAATGTATCATCACATCTGCCATATCACTTAAAAGCCCAGATACTGCTCTCTCTTTCAATTCTCTTTTCAGAAAAAACAAGACACATAAGAAACGAAAAGGACACAGCCTCCCTCCGGACATCGACCCAAGGACCAAGACTCAAGACGAAGAGCCAAGACCCAAGCTGGTGACCCGATGGACCCCTTCCCAAGTGCCCCCCCCCCCCCAAAGAACAATGAACTCACCCAGGTGGCCCATAAATGTAATCCTAAGAGAAGAGAACAAGGCCACCCGGGTTCCTTATTAATGACTCTATCAAGGCTACAGGGGCTTCATGCCCAAATTAGCCTTTGGCCTTTGGCCCAATTGACATTTTGATTGATTGGTCAACAATGGCAATCGCTGCGAATTGGAGACATAGCATCTATACATGCTATAGCACCATATTGCGAAATTGAAATCTTCAAGAGAACTAGTTATCATCAAGTGACATAATATTTTATAATTACAAACTGAAATGATATGACAAAAATATACAAATATTTTCCGGCCTGTTTAACCTTGTCAACCAATAAACCAATTGTATATTTGTCTTGAGGTTGGCATAAGGGACCTTTCAGAATTTATGACTGGGGGGGGGGGATGGGAGTTTTGCCCGAGGAGTACTTACTTTTCACAAGTGTTTCAAGGAGGGGGTAATAATTTTTGACAGCACTTCCAAAGGGGGAAAACATTTATAACAAGAAAAAATGTTTAAAAACATGCATAAACTCACTTTATCTAGACTTTTTTATGCGCAAAAGTCCGCGAAATGACGCGAATCTGTACGTGTGACCTTGTATAACAGTGTAAATGTGCTTATTGCTTTGTATGTCGAGGGGGGGGTTCTAAGAATACACATGAAACGTAAGGGTGCAGTTCTAAAAATACGCATGAAACTTAAGGGGGGTATCAATTTTTGACGGGAAGTTCCAGCAAAACTCCCACCCCCCCCCCCCGAGTCATAAATTCTGAACGATCACTAACTGAAAGGAATTGTTAGGGTCCTGGGACCCTTCAGAAATTATGAAACGGTGAAACATTGTAACTCAGCTGTTTACCTTTGATTGTTGATGCTAAATGATTTTTCTATTATTATTTTGTGGTTATGTAAAGAAAATTGGATGTGCATAATCCATCTATAAATAAACTAGGTCTATGTGTCAATCTATCCATCTGTATCTATCTATATTTATATAGAGAGAGGTTATCATCTTTTCAAATTTTTTTCTGCTTGGTTGGCTCAATGAGAACCATGGGCGTAGGAGGCAGGGGTCGGGAGGCTGCAGTACCCCAACAATTTTGGAAACACAGTTCAAAATTTGGGGCGGGGGCACCAAAAAATATTGGTTATATTTTTGGGTGACCCCCCCCCTCAAATTTTTTACCAACTACGCCTGTGATGAAAACTTTTCAGTTTTATAAGCAACCGGCAATTACCGTAAAATTTGCTGTAACTAATACTAATTTGTCAGAATTTATGGATAATTTATGAAGTTCAAATTTGGATATGAAGTTTAAAACAGATATTATCAATTCAGACTACTTGAAGTGATTTGATACTTTTTGCATGATTCGTTTTTGTTCAAATTCTCTAATTGGACAGTTAATTAAAGGCTGTGTAATTCCCTTACTGTTGGTAAGAATTTGTTTTAAAAGAGCAGTAATTCTTTGTAATCAAAATATAATGTCACATCAACAGTGTTCCTCGAGGATCATACTCTACCCTTTATTATTAATTCTAAGGGTACTTTTTGATTTAGTTGCATTAACACGAACAATAGTAAAGCTATCAAAAGTATAACAAGAAAAAATCGACACTGAAATGAAATTGAAAAAGTAGATTCGTTAAAGGATGTTGGGGTCATGGTACAGTTCAGTAGATATTTTTTGTCTATGATTCTATGTATCAGAACTATATGGTTGTCCTCTTTTTGAGAAGAAAAGTCAGATTCGTTTCCCTATTCTACACATAACATTGACTAAGTTCAAATTGTCAAAATGTGCATGCATCTAAAAGAAGGGTATTTTACACCTAAAATTTGTCATATTCAGAATGGTTTGAAAATTTCTCAAATGGACACAATGGAAGATTTTGCTCTCCTACGGTCCACAGGGGTCTCGGAGGCCCCCCTCTAACTTTGATGCTTTTGCTTTGAAACAAAAATTGACTTACAAGTTTTACCGGCACATGTAACCTTTCCTTAGTTGGAAAGGAATCAGATGCAGTTTTAATTTTAAGTATCCCATGTGTACGGCCAGCGTAAATTACAGCTGACAAAAAAGATCGACACTAATGGTTCCTAAGGGCCTCAGAGGCCCCTTCCCCTGCCCATATCTTCCATGTCAACGTTTTACAATTTATAATTAATGATAATGGCTCAAAATATTCCTTAGGACTTAAAAGACAAAGATTCATAATAGATTTGAGCACATATTCAGTTTAAAAAGGCATGGAAGATAATTAGTATCAATCTAGAAATATCTGTTTAGCTGATACCATGCAAAATAAGAAGCTAAAACAGGTCATTTTACAATAATGTTACAGCACACAAAATCTCCATACTACAGTTCCACAATGATCTTAAATAAGGATGCTGAGTTGTCATGAATCAAACGATTAGTATTTCACCTTCTGGAATATAAATGTATAGTGCTTGGCATAAATAGAGAGAATTCTAGAGGGGGGGCCTTAGAGTCCCCTGTGGACCGTTCGTGTCACAAAATGTGGTGGACCATAGCTGACTTTGTTTCTCTTGTAAAATGGTATGTGATGCCACCTGAATAGATGTAAATTTAATCATGGACGTTGAAGGCATAACAATGGCAATTTTATTCTAAGATCAATAAATATATGTAATTTACAATGTAGAGGGAGCTACTATTATAATTTTTAATTTAGTAGTTGCTTCATTTTTTCAGTTGTTTAAAAAAATATTGATTATAACTGTATCGGAATCATTACAATCAAAGATGGATTATGTATCAAAACATTTCAAGGAAGAACCATTGACTCAGATTAGCAGACATGTAAATTTGGACTGCAATCATAAATGCAAGTCATTGAAAGCTCGAGCAACAGCACAGGCTGTCAGGGAACTGTTGGATTGCCTAGAAGGCATCATGACATGTGGACTATCAGAAATGGAAGCATATGAACTTATGAACATGCTATGTATGTTGTGACAATTTGTATACCTTTCGTTAAATTGCCTTTCTCATAATATCTAACTGATTGTTTTGCTTGTACTTTTTTGTACGAATAAACATAATAATAATGATAATAATTACTCAATATTTGATATGACATTTGTATTACTTCTGTATTATGTGTTGTGTGATACACATGGAATTGTATGTTTGTGATTTGTCTAGCCCTTGGGCAATGTCAGAGAAAACCAAAGAGATTAAACTTAATAAAAATATTATATGAAACCAATATGAAGTTTTTATTTGTATATTTTTAATTTATACAAGCTTTCATTTTAATCATCTTCACTATATTATCTTGCAAAAATGAACTTACTGGGCAGTTTTAATTTACCCTACTTTCCAAGTTATCATTTAGAAAACATCCCGGGTAACAGTGGCGGATACAGGCTGAAACAATGCCCGTCTGAGCCCACAAATTGAGTAATGATAATAACAATTTTAACGAGAATTATTTCTAGTATCATGACAACTTATTTAAGGGACACCATATTTGAGCATACAAAACCTGTATTTGAAAAATCTATTTGTTAAAACAAGGAAGAAAAATGGGAAGAAGGGTTCTAGAAAAGTATGTCCTAATCAAGTTCATACTGATGGCAGATGCCCCAAATTTAAGTGATCGAAGAAAATGAATTACTGTTGAAGGCTGTGACTGGTCAGCACCTGTTGAAACATCTTTGTCGACGGCTGTTGACTCTCGTCGACGGCTGTTGACTCTCGTCGACGGCAATCGACAATGCATTGCCGACTGCAGTTGACTGTTGTCAACACCTGACCAACAGTTGTCAGAATTTTGACAGGGAAAAAATGCCATATGACAAAACAATTTGGTGCACACTTTCCAGATCTATCTATCTATACTTGCTAAGTAAAATTTATAGATAAAACAACACTTTGGCCTCCTTCAAGATATTGTTCCCTCCATATTTGCAATCCAATTTCTTTCTTTTTTTCAATCTCATACGAAAATCAGACAATTGTTGCAGTCGCCATGGTTACAAGTGCATGACGTCATCATGCTGTCAGTATCTCGTTCTAAGACGAGAATTGGCGAGAGTAGGGCGCATCATGGGTCAGGGAACATAATTCCATTTGAGAATTGCCCTGAACTCAATTACAGAACCATAGACAATGGGACATATTAAGGGAATTGGTAGAAATAAATGCTTTTGTTCTATAATCAAATATGCTGCTGTGTTTCTTCAATTCTCTGTGTTTTCGTTATTCTTGATAGATATGTAGATAGATAGGTAGATAGGTAGATAGATAGATAGATAGATAGATAGATAGATAGATAGATAGATAGATAGATAGATAGATAGATAGATAGATAGATAGATAGATAGATAGATCTGAATATTTGTATTTCAGAAGTGACATAACTGCATTTGAGCTTCAAAGCTATACTCCGTTGCATAGAAATGACTGGCAAAATGACTGTAGCCTCCAAATTCAATAAAGAGCAAAATATCAGGGAATGTTGTTCATGGTATTCCTTGTAGATTCACAAGGATGGATGATTGGGGGTTTACATCCTGTTTACCTCCCCTTATGTTGATTCATAAGACAACGATTCTTATTCACAGGCCTAAATGGACATGCCATATTCCCATGCAGTCAGCTGTATATCCATATTTGATAGTTGCAGGCATCTGTACCATATATGCAAACTGTCTCATTTCAACTTTAGTGTCGAAGAGTTTTGAGACATTGGCCAAATGCAACCGTGGAGTTGAGTTTATGGCCAAGTGTTCAGCAGGGAAAAATTGACAGGAGGTAATTTCACTCAATTGTATGTACATTTCTTAAAATTAGTTGGAAAGATAATTTAATGGTTTCATACTTACTGGCTGGTTTCATCTTAACATAAAATATATCATATTAGAGGTTACATTACTAAGTAGATTTTTATATAATCTTATGAAAGCTACCTTAGAGCTTACTTAAGTTACCAGGAATAAGCAATTAAACGACAGCTAATTAGCCAATTAATGATAAGCAGGTGTAACGTGTCATCCCACTAGGTGTGTTATCTTTTGCTAATTAGCAAGAAAAATAAATCTTTACCTGAGCACCCTGGAAAACGAAACACAAAAATATAATAGTCATAATTGCAAAATTGTAACTGACCAGCTCTGCAGTGGAATCTCAGTTCGCCATCTCAGCATTACATGTACTTCCACTTGCATTATCTGAAGTAAGTGTTGTACCAAAGCACCAGCCATATTTGAGAAGAATTTAAAGTTTAATCCAGCATTTACTGAGAATGGTAGAACCTGCACATCCGAACAATTGGGTAGAATTGTTACCAAGGGATTGGCGGAAAAAAAGTAAAAAAGGAGTGGGCAAGCTTCAGTGCAAATGATACAGGATCATCTCCCTCAATAAAGCGTTTTAAATCTGAGGTTTAATAGCACAACCAGGAAATAAAAACATCCTTAAAAACATCCATAAAAGCATAAAAAGTGCCCTGAAATCTAGTCACACCCTGCTCACAAACACGGATGCAAGCAACATTTGGTCGACCCCTTGTCTTTCTATTGCAACACAACAACCTGTCATGAGGGATGCACTCCCCTGGTGTACTCATCAACCGAAAGACTAATGTGCATCTTTGTGGGCAATTTGACTTGCAGCAAACTGTCCTTGCAGTCAAACCGTCCCCAGCCCAACCCAGCAAGAGCCTTGGGGGAAAGAGCTCATGTTGTGTATAATTGAACTCAGCCCACTTATAATGGATGTAAGGCCTTAGGTATGGGACATACATCCACTTCATTCTGATAGGCTGTATATCTAAAGGCAGTACACATTATACAAATAGGAGGTCTGAAGGAGGTATGGTATAGCAGACTCCAATGACTACAATGTAGAGGTAAAGTTGCATAATTTTGGGAAAATGTGGAACTTTTAAAATATTATTCGATTTCTTGACAGAGATTATAAATAAAATACTCAATTTGTTGTCTTTTTATGCCAAGCCATCCAGATCGAAATGTTACAATAAAGTCACATTTAATTTTTAGTACAGGCTATTTACCACGGGAGAGGGACTTTGTGATTTGTCACTCGAGGTTTTAGCCAGAGGTGTGATAAACACATATTCCTGATCCCATGGTGAATAACCAGCTGACACCATGAGACAAACATTCAGACATACAAACATTTCAGAATAAGTGCACAACACAGATTATGGGATTTATTGCAGTGAAATACTGGCTTGTGATTGGCTGACAGGTATCAAATGGTATATAATGTTCAATCTCGTGTCGACGAAGGGGCTCAATTTAAGAAAATATAAAATCCCGCAAACTAAATGTGTATATTATTTGAATGAATAAATACACATTTGCTAAGACAGCAGAAAACCATCAGATACAGCAGATATCCCCATGTAGCCTGGAAACATATACAGGTCCGCAACTACACTGATTGCAAGTGCTGTTAAGAAATGTATCGGCCCTTGCGGCTTTGGAGGGGTGGTATGGGACCCTAATTGAATTGGGCTAAGACCTACACCCCACCATAACTGTTCGATATGACATCCTCAAGGGGCCAATTTGGTGACTACAGTAACACTTGCAGGCCCGCATCCCCGGAATACAAGATAGGCCTACAAGATATGTTTCATTCTGTGATTAGAAGAATAGTGTACGTTTTGGTCTCGAGAAAATAGTATAGCAAGCACCATAGGCGTATGGCGCACGCGATTTTTGGGGGGAAAGCGACATTTGTCCGAATTTCGAGATCTAAATTGAATAACTTTTCAATTGAATTGCCAGGAAATCATTAATTTTCAATGGTTTTTATTTAATCATCTGCCTGAATAGTTTAGCCTTTTTTCCCGAATCTTACAGTTTCCCAAACTTTTTTTTTGGGAGGGGGCGGGGCACTGTTTATATGAAAGTATAATAATGTACATAGACATGAAACAGGTCTGCCACGTCAAGCACATCTCACAAACAACCAATTGATCAACCTATTCATACATCTGGGCCTGTGATATGTCCATCCTTTCAGGAAGCCCCCACACTACCATTTCTTAGTTATTGCACCCATCTGCAATTGAGCAGACTTCATTGCAGTTCTTTATAACACTAACATACCACCCTGGCCCCAGGGCTTGTAGGCGGATTAAGTATGCTTGTCAGGGTAATTAAGCAGGGCCCATGACAAGGGGGTGTAGATTTGGGGTTAAATAACAGCCTGTCTGCTTAATAGGCTCATGATTTAAGGCAGGGTGGCATGCTACTCAAAATAATGTCACACAATAACCGCATATCATTTATGACATCATTGATGACATTATGTTAAGGGAGATCGTCATAAAAAAGGGTTTGGGGGAATTTAGGTTGCTTGATTAATGTGCAGGGAGGAGGGGGTGAATTAGAGGGGGTTGCCAATTTGTTGTAGCTGTGTGGTTTGGCTCAACAGAAGGCAGCGAGGTCTACCAATATCAACAGAATTAAACAGTTGATGATTCAGAGAAAATGATTGGAGTATTTTAATACTTCCACATAAACACTGAAAGGATTGATGTATATCTATCTCAATACCATATATTGAGAGTGCTGCCCATAATCATCTTCCTGAAAGAAATTCCTTTACATCTTCCTGACCCTATCTGCAGCCCATTGCACTCCCTAACGACAGATCAAAATGTTGTATTTCTTGAGAGCGATTTCTCTGCGTAATTATTTTGGCTTGTGCGATCAAACCATTAAATACTGATAACAGTTATTCCGCAAGTTTAATCATACTGCAATGTTCTCTAAAGAATACCAAAAATCAGGTAACTCAGAAGATGTGTGTTATCTGAAGCTTGAAGTCTGCACTATATGCTCTTAAAGGTGTGAATTAAAACAGGCACTTGTGAGACTCTTTAGTCTTTGCCTGCACAAGTTATATCACACATCAGATGGAAGAGAACAATTTTATTACTGAGGACACCTTTTGTTTTACTGCAGTTTAGAAAGACATTGATTAAAACAAGCAGTAATCCATGCTATTCTGAATACATGGGTGACATAAATATTACATAATTAGTTACATCCACAAAAGACCTAACCTCTTTATCCCATATACTCACCAACTCTCCTTTTCACCGTAGTACTCACAACCGTAGTAGTTCTCACAGTATATATTTACAGCCATATATCACAGACATGTGTGTGATTAGACATTCAATTTTGATTGAGCGCAATCTCCGAATGGCTGTATGTGTACACCAGATCGCTATCAGCGCCAAGAAAATTGGGTTTCCCAAAACACGATGATGGTTTTCTCAGACAGATAATGACTATAGGATTTCAGCCACATACAAGCAATATCATTGCAGCCAACAACCTTGCTCAATGCTCACTCTCCTCTGTGCAGCTTTTCTGTGTCTTTTTACAAAGCTGCAGCCCACAATGAGTAAGCATGGTTGCTTTAAAGCTGCTCTTATGTTTCCTTGTATGATATCATTGATATGCATGTCAGTGGGTGGGTTTTGAAAACATTGGTAGCATTCTGATAATGCAGGTAAAGCTATTCGAAGTTATGTATAATTTTATTTGTATAAATGCAAACTTATATTTTCATTCTGTCAATCAGCATACCTTACTATGATTCTGTATCATAAATTAGACCATTTGACACCTGTGTCAGCCAATCACAAGCCAGTATTTCACTGCAATAAATCCCATGTTCTTTGTTGTGCACTTATTCTGCAATGTTTATATGTTTGGGTGTTTGTCTCATGGCATAAGCTGGTTATTCACCACGGGATCAGGAATATGCATTTATCACGGCTCGGGCTAAATCCGTCACTGGCTAAATCACATGTTCCCTCTCCCTGGTGAATAACCAATACAAATATATGTTGAAACAAGTAAAGACCCCGCCCATCGGAAATGTAGAATACCTGTGTCAGTGCTCATACGAGCTGAAGTAATTTGAAAGATTCTGTGGCACAAAAAAGATAAAAGATAAGTCTCCACAGTGAAAAGAATAATTTCTAAACCTTTGTAATAATACTAAGCACTCAAGTAGTATGACACATTATGAGCACCTGCATATGGCCCAGACAATGACAAAAGCATCATCCAGTAATAATCCTTTCTATTGCCGCAGAGATGCACACTGTGTGTGATCTACAGTAAGTGCAATCTCCAGATAACACGCGTCTTGCTCAGTTGCCTGATGTTAGGAATTCATCAGAGAACATTGCAGTTTGGTTAGACTTACGAAAAAGCTGCCCTGAGTGTTCAATCGCGTGATAGCACAAGCCAAAATAGTTACGCAGAGAGATCGCGCACAAGAAATACAACATTTAGACCTGCCGCTAGGGGGTGCAATGGGCTGTAGACAGGGCCAGGAACATGTAAAGGAATTTCTCTTTCAAAGTGGTTGGGTAGATAGATATACAGATAAGATAAGCCTGTTCCTATGACATGTTAACACAGAGTAAGAAGACTAATATATTGATCAATTCACAAACTGACTGGTTTTGAAACTGTTGTAAATTATAAAATAGATGACAGAATTGTGATAATTATAATGAACATGTACATTTATTATGACACTGACCCAAATTTACTGGAAGTTGTGCAGCAGAAGATTGCACACCCATTCAAGAAATCAATTATCACTTTAAAGTATCATAACCACCTCAGCTGCCTCAAACAGAATGGTTAAGTATAACCCATTCCTTATCTTTTCTCTGCTGTTTCTGAGTGTTGGAACACTGCCAAAGCCCAGCAAGGAAGTAGGTGAAGTAACACATCAAATGGAGCTGACTATTAATATTAATGTGACATTGCAAGGCGGAGCAGAGGCTGTGGCCTTTCTTTTTTCTTGTGACTTTGTAGTTCTTGAGCTAGCCGGCCATCCCTGACCCCAGAAAATGACAGTTGGAGCAAAAATATTGGTTCTTTGACAAGTACCCAATCAGTCCCCCAGATGTCGCTTGGGTATTAGCCTCTCTTTCAAGTCAAAGACATGGGGGACCCCCCTACTGATGGAGCACTAGCACTTCTTACTCTGTTCTTAGCACAGTAACATGGTGTAATCAAAATGTGCATTGTTTATGAGGCTGAGGGGAAGCTGCAAGCACCCTGGGTGCAAGAAGGGGGTGGAAAGAGGTGAGAGGAGGAAGGAGGTCCAAAGAGGAAAGAGGGAAGGGAGAGGAGGAAAGAGTAGATAGTAAGAGGGAAAAGTAAGAGAAGGAAGGAGAAGATGACAAGAGGAGGCGGTGGTAAAAGGCAAATGCATGATGATGCAAATCTAGTCATCTATTTGTACAAAAAAGAATGGGTAAAAACTCGAATCAAGGTCAGGTAAACAGAACAGATTCAACCAAAACAGATCATATGAAAAATTAATTGCACTTTATACATTTCCATTTTCATTTGTACTAGCTTTTGGTTCCATGATGGGCCTATTACACTGTAGGTCTATTAATCAGAAATACTAGGACCCAGTACACACGCAGTCGCGAGTCAGCCACAGCCAGTCAATCAGTTAGTCAGTCTAGTCAGCCAGCTTATCAGTTAGTCAGTCAGTCAGTCAATAGCTCATTATCTTTACACTGTAAATTCGAAAGTTTGTGTCAGCTAAAATAATTGAGATGGTAGCAAAATACCTTTAAGCTAACATAGCTTGTTGTTTTAAGTTATGACAACAGACCGATTACCATGATTTCAAACAACAAGCTGTGTCAGCTCAAAGAATGTGTGCAACCATCTCAGTCAATCATTAAAGTTGAATGAACATTTCAATTTTTAAAGTGTATGTATTTACATACATCGATTCATGTCTATGTGCCTGTACGTTTATATATATAATATATATATTATATTATCAGTGTGCAACACATATCTTTCTATGATTTCATCCAGTCAGTAATGTCTGAGGTAAGAACCTGATTTCAAGGGTTATATTTTATTTGTCTCAATCAGTCATAATTCAACATCCCTTGTATTGGCCAAAGATAATTACAATTTTCAAAACAAATAAAAAAGACAAGACCTACAGCCTGTAGGCTACAGGTAAAACAAAATATGAAGTTCTCAGGCTACTTTCAAAACAAAATTTTTTTTGTTTCAACAACTTCTTCAACAAATCTGGCAAAGGAATTCCTTCTGCCGGATGATTATGCAAATAGAAACGGAATAAGCTGCAATTAAGCATGATCACAGCTCCAATCAGAGATATCAAATTCCAATCTTACATGCAATACGATCCCCAGTGAAAGACTCCAAGACTTTTAATTTCACGCAAAACATTTTGAAGAGAAGTTTTGAAATGTTTTTTTGCAAAAGATTTTTTGATCATTAGAAGAATTTCAACGGTCATCGGTTTTTACAATATTGCAATGGCATCGTTTAACAAAAGTGAATTAAAAGATGGCTTAATTGGAAATAAAGGATGATTAGAAGAATGAATTGAATTTAAAATAAACTTGAAAAGCTGAAAAAAAAAAAGAGAACATTTTTAAAAGACTGAATGAGTAGATAGGCCCACATACACCGGTCTGAAGATAGGTCTACAGGAGTACTGCTCAATCGATAAAGCGACAGACTGACTGACTGACTGACTGACTGCTGACTGAATAGTTAGATTGATAAACAGACTGATTGACTGAATAATAGATTAAGTTGAAGGCCCTTCGAAGCCAACTAGAGACCGAGTGGAACCAGGTTGACTGATTTATTGGGCCCAGGATTAGCCAGGAAGCCGGTCTATATTAGCTGTACATTAACATATTAAGGAATTGACAGACTGAATATGCCTAGTGCCAGGGCACAGGCCAAAGCCTAAAGTCTAGCCTTAATTGTCAATGATAAATTCAAAGGTTCCATGCTCTAACCATAGAGCTGTACTACAGTTCTAGATGCTTTGACTGTGCCTGCTGACTTCATCTGGAAGGAAAACAGGTCAAGTGCTTATGAACTCGACCAATCAAAGAGGTTGTTACAAATATGTAGGCCCTAACCTTTCCAAGAACTTCTCTGACTGGCTGATTCCAAGAGTGACCTAGTTTCTGTCCAGATGAAGTTAGCAGGCCCAATAAGAGCATGCCACCCTTTGAGTCTTATAGTGACAAATGAAGACAAGACTCTGCTTAGGCCTTTGCCTGTGATCAGGGTGATTGTATCACATGACAAAATTGAGTTCAACTGAAAAACGGAAAGTTTTTTTTGGCATTATCCTACATTAGCCCCCTCAGGGGTCTAAACATTTAGGCCCTTTTTTCATGGGAAATAGTGGTGGTAATTTTTACTGTATAAGCGTCATTATGTTTATACACAAGATGACGCTTATACAGTCAATGTAACAAAGAAATAATTGTCTAACTATTTATCAAAATACTGTCTTATTATACTCCTGCTTTAGCCCCCTTTTCCATTGACAGTACCATTGAAAAGGGGGCTAATGTAGGAGTATATATAGACAGTAGGATATAGCAAAAAACTGTCTTATTATACTCCTGCTTTAGCCCCCTTTTCCATTGACAGTACCATTGAAAAGGGGGCTAAAGCAGGAGTATATATAAGACAGTAGGATATATAAAATACTGTCTTATATATACTCCTGCTTTAGCCCCCTTTCCAATAGTACTGTCAATGGAAAAGGGGGCTAAAGCAGGAGTATATATAAGACAGTTTTTTTTTAGAAGGAGACAAGGTTTTCTTTGTTACATTGACTGTATAAACGCCATCTTTTGTATAAACACAATGACGCTTATACAGTAAAAATACCACCAAAATGAAGCAAAATACTGTCTTATATATATGCTCCTGCTTTAGCCCCCTTTTCAATGGTACTGTCAATGGAAAAGGGGGCTAAAGCAGGAGTATAATAAGACAGTTTTTGCCATATCCTACTGTCTATATATACTCCTGCTTTAGCCCCCTTTTCAATGGTACTGTCAATGGAAAAGGGGGCTAAAGCAGGAATATAATAAGACAGTTTTTGTTATATCCTAGTGTCTATATATACTCCTACATTAGCCCCCTTTTCAATGGTACAGTCAATGGGAAAGGGGGCTAAAGTGGGAGTATATATAAGACAGTATTTTGCAATATATCACACTTCAGTTTGAATGTTTTAAGAAACATATAACTGTCAGTATTCTTGGTAATGATCTCCCTTCACACTTTTACAGTATTTATTCTGTGATATACAGACTGGAAACATATTTGAGTTGTTTTTCAGTTTCAGATTTTGTTGATCAATATCTATGGAAATACCTCTAAAATGTTTAAACCCTCAAGGGGGCTAAAGTAGGATAATGCCTTTTTTTTTATAGGAGACCTGTGGTTTTTGTTGCTACCGTCACAGTGATTTAACACATTAGCCTATCAAGGATAAAAGAAACTCAAATCAAGTCATTATATTTGCAAGTGAAACTAATGACAGCCTATCAGAAATGAGAATGCTTGAGATCTGCCTGTAGGCATATTCTCCTGCCAAGACCCAACAAACAAATGCACAGCAAAAACTTGTAGGCCTACAGCATTTTAATTCCTTCTTTAATTCCTTATTTACCAAGCACCGATTTAAACCTAAACCTGAATTTACTCAGGCAAGTAAACAATGACAATGACGTCATAGATGGAAGGCCACGTGCTCAAAGTGGCAAATAGAACGTCACAGCGTAAACATGGAACGTTTCACCTGTACGAGATAAACAAGAAAACAGGCGGGTCGAATTTAGTTTATTCCAACTCAATTTAAATATTGTGAATATGCTAATTACAAAATGCAGTGAGATCATCTTTGTGTCATTTTGTATTAATGGATACGCGCCTATTCCTATCTGCTAGATTGATAGGCCTACGTCAGGGATGGCTTGGCAGTTGGTTGATTGCCAAAGAATTGAGTAGTTACACAAACAAACAGAAGTTCGGTTTTGCATTGAAAGTAGGTATTCACAGGTAAAAAGACCATGGTTATTTGGCACCTTTGGTGTAAGATAAGGCATAGGCCTACACTGTAAAATTTTAATTTTGAGTCAGCTTAAAAGCAGGGCTTTGGAGTCGGGTAGTAAGTGAACTGACTCCGACTCCTTTGGCTTTCTGAAAAGCGACTCCGACTCCAACTCCTTAGGTCTCCTAAATTCCGACTCTGACTCCACTTATCGGCATTATTTCACACAAATATTACATGATTAACAGGGGGCAAAAAGTACTTCCACAAATTTTCCATTGGTTTTGTTCTTGAATACTTGTTTAGGAAGTTTTACTTAAAATTCAAGATACATTTCACGTTGTTGTAATTGGGTTTTTCTGAATAATATTAATTATTTTTAAGGAGTCAGGAGTCACCAAAGTAGTTTTGGACTCCGACTCTGACTCCACCTGAAAAATCAAAGTTCGACTCCGACTCTGACTCCACCCAAAAACCTCCGACTCCAAGACTCCGACTCCAAATCCCTGCTTAAAAGATTGAGTGAGATGGTTGCACAATTCATTTGAGCGAACACAACTTGTTGTTTTAACTTATCATGATGGACATTTATCATAACCTAAAATACCAAGCTATGTCAGTTCATACAAATTGTGCAACCATCTCACTCAATCGTTTTTAAAGTGGACTCAAATTTTCAAATTTTACAGCATACATGAAGGCATTGGCAAACTGCTGAACATTGCTGCAAACCAACAAAATAACCTGGATGTCAAAATGTGTGAAAGCAAAGTGCATTAAAAAACCTTATAAAACCACTTTGCACAATTCCAGGTAAATACCGGCACACAACCACACAGACGGAACTACTTTTTAATGCAGACTTTTAACACAACATCCCATTAATGTATCACGGGGCGCACAAATAAACACAGCACAACAATCAGTTGTCATTACAATGCCATCAAATAATTGTCCCTTGAATTTTTAATGACAGGTAAATTGAACATTTCTTTCATGGGAAACTACAGGTGCAAATTGTGTGGAATGTGTCCCGATTGAAAAGGCGGTGGCAGTGATGGAGCAGTTGACAGGTAGGAGCTACAGAATCTGATGGTAACCACATGTTGTATGCATGCAAACATACATGTAGGCCCCCAGTTCCTACAGCTCAAACGCAAGACAGTTGATGTGGCAACAATTTACTTGTCATTTTAATGAATTATTCTCATGGTTGTTTCAGTTTTAACTATTTTCTTGAAACTTGTCTTGTATGATGCGTTCCATTCATAGAACAGGGTAGGCAAATATTTAAACAGATAGATAGATAGGTGAAAAGAACTGAATAAAACAGACAGAGATATATATAGATAGATTGATAAACACATTGATAGAAAGCCATACAGACATCCATCTGTCCTGATAAATTCCAAATGCCTCCCGTGTGCTGTTGTTTATTCTCAACATTTCGTCTGACGGATCCAAGGCTCAGCGAGTGTTTTTCTTTGTCAATTTTAGTTTTTCTCTATGTAAATAAAACCGTTTTACTGAGAAAATTGCTTTTTTAATCTGTTGCTATTGTCGCAATCCCCACATCTTTCATCTCAAAGTAGGCCTATTCCCTTCATCCTGTAATTTTTGTCATTTTTCGGCTATTTGGTCTTGAGAAATCAGTCTTTTACTGACAAAATCTTGGTTGGTGGGTGTAAAATGTCTTTTATGTTCGTTCAGTTTTAAGAGTGGTAGTGCGGAAACAAATATTTTTATATATTTGTTAATGTAAAGGATTGAGAGATAGACTGATAAAAAGACAGACAGATTGATAGCAAGAACGTCCTCCAGATCAGTTTTAAAAATCTTCTATCTTTTCATTTGTTTTTGTTGAGATTATTGTGGAATTAGTTCATCTCTGACAAGAATTCATTTAGGTCTCTACTAAACTAACTTGACTTGACACTTCTCTTAGGTTAATCCTGTTCTTGATCATCCCATTAACAGCCAACTTTTTTAGTCAAATTGACAGATAAGCCTTGCAGTTAAACTTGCTCAGGCAGCATATCATCTACATATTGTACATGTACCAGTTAATTATATTTCTCAACTTTCACAGTTTCTTCCACTTCTGCCTCCCCGCAGCCAATTTGTCTAGGCCTAAGCTCAGGATCAACCATCATCTGCCCAAATGCTGACACGAACGTGACATGACGCGTCAATAGCAACGACCTGTCATATCTCAGCTTTTCTGCTACCATGGAAACAGCACGTGCTTATAATGGCTTTGGATCTCCTGAGCAAATGGCTACTCTTTTTAAATTCTTGCTTTTTTGCTTTTTCTATTTTCTTCTTTGCACATATTTTTTTTCTCATAGTGTCTTGTTTTCACTGTTTTCATTTTTACTTTTCTCTTCTCTCCCTGTCTCCTTGGTAACAGCAATCATTGGGAAAAGTGTTTTCCAAATAATTACTGTCTTTTGAAACCATTACATATTTTTATTTCTCTGATTTTTTTTAATGATAGGCATATAGTTGTGCAAAGAGATAATGAAATAAACCAAGACAATTTAGTAGCCTACCTTTATTACAATATGTTGACCTCCTTCAAATTGATAATGAATCATTTAGGCCTAATGTAGCTCGCAAAAAAACTCAGATGAAAGTCAAGGATACCTTAATCTATGTTCCAAGAAACATTTGGTCAAACTCGTAATGCATGACCCGATTTTCAGCATTGAAAACATATTGCGGCACATTTCAGTGGTGTGCTCTGGCTAGAGGGCCGCAACTACAGGCATACAGCCGTACACACCACCAAAGATTCAGTAAGGCAGGCTGGGCCTTGTAAAGAAAAAGCAAACACACAGGTTCGGAATCAGTTGCGTTGATACTATTTCAATAGATAACTTATATTAAAAAGATAATGAACCAATCTTTGTAGGTCAAATAATTTACCATCAAAATCCATACACACCCCCTCCCCCCGGGATAATCCTAGAACTTAAAATGCACTTGCACCGGAATAAGTACAACTCAAAATCAACTTCAACTATACGCCTATTAACAAATTATTCTTGTCGAATATATACTTTATATAGGCCTAATAGCAAATAGGGTTTTCTACTTGCTCAATTTTACCAGCAAAGGAATCCAACAGCTTCGTAACATCCCAGTTGAGACAACAAGCCACCCAAAACATACCCGCTACCACTTAAAGCTGACTGGTCTAGTGTTCTCTTGAGCAGGGGATGGCGTGAGTGCTATGACCTTCAATTGACATTGTCATCTGCGCTGGGGTGATAATGACCTCAAGGTCAAAGGTCACACCAGGTCAAAGTGGAGTCGTATAACTAGGATTGAAAAGGTAGATAGTGTGATCACTGTTGCTGTATGAACTCTGCACTATGAAGTTTATTCTATTCTTTATTTTCTTCTCTACTCTATTCTATATTGAAACCTACTTTTCTCTACTATTCTATTCTATATTATTCTATTCACCATTTTTGTTCTATTCCATTCTATTAAATATTTTCAATTTGTGGCGGGTCTGAGTAAAACAGTGATAACATAGGCCGGGAGGCCGTACGACTACACATAATAAGGTCGTGATAAATTTCTACGATACAAAACTTCACAATATACATGTTTCATTGGTTTACATCAATTCTAACTTACAGGTTTCAATAAAAATCCATATAGTGCCTATTTAAAATACATGTCAGCTTTAAGGAAATATTGCGGTTACATGTTTTTACAAGATTACTTAAAATTCAAATTCCACAAAAGTGAGTTAGAAGGTGCTAGTTATTCAGTTTATATAGATTCAAACCAACTCTTCCCTTCTAATATTATATGCCCTGTAGCTGCAGCATGTAAATTCATTCTACTGATTACAATTTGCATATCATTGTAGCTAATTTACATAACGTTACGTCCTAATTTGCATAACAGGCTCCAAAACGTCGTCGTAAAAATTCATTGGAAATTGGGTAATATTGTAATAAAGTCTATTTCTTGTTTTCTCCTTCTTCTGCTTTTTCCCACATTGAGTAAGAACAACCTTCTACTAAAGTTATGGTGGATCACAGACTTACATAATTTGTTAGGCCTATGTGAAAATGAAAACAGAAATTCTGTGTTATCAAGCTGCCTTAATAATAGTCTGTGTATCTTCTAATAATCTTCTAATCTTCTAATCTTCTAAATCTGCTTGTTTGTTAGTCGTCAGTTTTTATGTTGTGGCAGTAGATTTATACTTAGATTAAACATTGATGAGATCCCAGTTCAAAGCCATTAACTTAAACTTGACTTTAACACCAAGTCATTTAAGCTATGAACCTCACATTCATCGATCATCTTTACTGGGAAGTACAAATAAAATAGGTAAACAGGCCTACATCGGTTGTAATCAATAAATCTATGCACCACCAAACCAACATTCTCATCTAATTACACTTCCTGCTTAAGGTTGGTCCAAAAAGTTGCTTTAAGAGATAAAACTCTTAATTGCAAATATGCCAACCATTATAATGAGGAAATTAACCTAAATGTCAAGAGCAAACGTAGATTGAAACACTTCAATATCACGTCCGGGTGAAGAAATGAAAGCCTTAAGCCGGTTTAAAAATTAATTTCATATCATGATTAAACAATTCATATTAAATAATCCAACATGCTAGTGAATTCAATCGGTCGTGAAATCAAATTACTTTCATGCATAGAAAAATATTAAATATCGAATATTTTTTTCATGATACAAACGAGTTACAAAGAAAAAGAGTAAGACTTAAGGAGATTAAAGAAGGCGGTTAAAAAGAGGGTTTCTAATTGAAGATTCCAAACCTCAATTTTGGCTTAAAGAAGATTAGTAGTAAGACCATTAAGTCTTTAATTAATCAAACGTGGTCTAAACATAATAAATCACATTTCGGCCAGTATCAATTGTCATTACTTTACAAGGAGGAGGGCATCTGTTTATCCACTGCTATCTATCTATCTATCTATCTATCTATCTATCTATCTATTTAGCTATCTATCTATCTATCTATCTATCTATCAGTGTGGGCGGCCTGAGGGCCATAATTCGACGGCCTCAGCTTTGGCTTGGTCTCGGAGGCTCATGTCTCGGTCTCGGAAGTCCCGGTCTCAACTACGTCACTTGTAAAAATTTGAGTGGAAAAGTGGAAGAAATTACAGGACACAGAGAATACCATGAAATGAAAGAATAAAGGGATTGTGACAGAAGCAAGGTATAAAAAAAAGGCAATTTTCTCAGTAAACGGTTTTATTTACAGAGAGAAATGCTAAAATTGACAAAGAAAAACACATGCTGAGCCTTGGAACCATCAAACGAAGTGTTGAGAATAAACAACAGCACACGGGAGGCATTAGGGATACCATTAACAACACCAGAAAAATAGATTGAGTTATATTAGACATATAGAGACTGACATTTAGTTTTGAATATTATGCTACCAAACAACATCAGACTCCGTCAAAACAACATACCATACATCATCACTAACTCCACTCATCAAACCTCCATGTGGAGATAAGACGCGTAAAGGACTTAGTATGCCAACGTCGAGTTCTTATCTCCATTATCTATATTACATAACATAAACTGAACTTCATCTTAGATTATATGATACCCAATCAGTGGTTGCCATGGAAACAGTTTTCTAATGACATACTCTGTGGACCTGTGTAAATGCAGCTCACTTTACGAGCACACTGCTCATTACCAATTTGTGAACATTCACAAAATTACCATCATCTTTGTAGGACTACTTGGTGGATATATTAACAATCACATGTTCATTTACAAAGATAACGGGATCTTTAAGATTTTGCTGTTATCATGCCATTGGCCTGACCCTTATTTGTAAGCTTAAGCTTCACTGTAAAATTTGAACTTTGAGTCAGCTTAAATGATTGAGTGAGATGGTTGCACAATTGTTTGAGCTGGCCATTATAGCTTGTTGTTTTAAGTTATGATACTGGACCAAGAAGTTAAATTTCAAGTACACTGTAAATTTTGAATTTTGAGTTAGCTTAATTGATTGAGTGAGATGGTTGCACAATTCCTTTGAGCCAAGACAGCTTGTTGTTTGCAAGTTATAACAACATAAAGATTATCATAACTCAAAACGGCAAGTTATCATGGCTCAAACAAATTGTGCAACCATCTCACTCAATCATTTGAGCTAATTCAAAATTTCAAATTTTACAGTGTAGCCATAGAAAAAAAAGGAAGTACCACAAATACATAATATTTCAAAGTGGCAAAAAGGCGCTGGCACAAGAAAGGTGTCCAGCTTTCAAGTGCCAAACTGGGATGATAGTGATATTTGGTGAGTCCATTTACAGAGATTCAAACCCAGACATAGCTCTTCTTTTACCAACTTGGCCACTCTGGTAGTATACAACAACAGTAATAATCAATGCTACAACATGAATTCAAAGATTCAAAACCGCGTCAGATGGTAAAAATATTTCCTAAAATCCTTACTAATGCACCTGAACGCCACATAAATGAAAGCAGAAGAAGTAAAAACGAAGTATTCGGAAATGCATGAATTCAAAAGGAGATACATCTTAATTCCTCTGCACTCAAATGTTTATTTTAGGCATTTGGAATGAGGCATAACACACTTGCATTTAAGCCTTAAAAAAACACTGATGCAAGAGCCTTGCATACAAACAGCATGAGGCCCCACTTTCTAATAGCACCATGTTGTATCAACACTCATATTTGCATGAAGTAACATTTCTGCAAAGTGTTATATTACAAAAATTTACATCAGGCTAAACCAACAAAAACACATCTCTATCCCCTAATCTAAAAAGCAAAAAAAAACAACAAGAATCCATGGATTCAAAGGCTAGTCGATTCGGTATTAGGCCTATATTGATGGAGCAGTGATTAACATGGAATATGGGTGATAGCATTATTCTCTATATTGCAACTGTCTCTCAGATATGGTTATCATAATTTTGAATAATGCGAAATTTGCAGAAAAAAAGTCAGGTTTTAGACCAGGTATCTGCGAAATTGAATATTAAAGTCAACAGTGAATGGCCAAGCAGCTTTGGTTTTAGTGAAAACGTTAAGATAAAACATAACAAGAAATTATTATAAAAGATATAACTCTATAAAGGCTCTTATTTTTTGAAGCTCATCAGTAGAAACAAACAATTGACACAGTATGACAGCATTTTTGAGAGTTCTGCACCCAAGATACTTATATTATTATAGATCTTTTGAAATCATAAGTTTGTACTTCGTGCATACACAAAATAGACATTCACATTTACTTAGGCCTACTAACCACACATTTGGAAAACATGCATTGATATCATATGAAGGTTAAGTAACCAAAGTGAGGTCTAATTGCCCTGATCTAAAATTGCTTTCAAGCAATGTGTCTAAAATGAGATTAGATTAGATTTCTTTTATTTAATGAAATTCCTTATTTACATGTTGTTCAATAAAACACAACAGATTGTGATACTGCAGTCTATTGTGCATTACTTATCATTATATTACCACTAAGCAGACCAGTTGCACTGACTTTTGTTCATTTCCAACAGCACATTTTTGTTGATCTGTTGTGTTTTTAAGTTGTGTCTGATAGATGTTATAAATTCAGCTTGTGTGTGAAAATGCTTAACAACAGCACTGGGGCTGCAATACCAATGAAACAGAGTTCAGGCCTATTTGTTTATAGGCCCATACATAAACAAGCTATTGTTGTGATGTGGTACAACAGGAAATCAATATATTGAAACTCAAAATTTCCAAACAGTTGCAATCCAACAAGAAATTACAGTTTTAAAATTAAGGCTACATGGCCAAATTGGTATAAGTATAATAATTTACACAGTTATGTCTTGATAAATCAAAATACAGCACTTATTGCATAAATTGTGCTCTATTTGGCTGTCATTTTACTTGATAGAAGACAAAATAAATAAAAGAAGACATTTAACTTATGATGTAAGTGCAATTGAATTGATATTTCTTCTATAATCTGCTCAATTGAAAATCATATTAATGAATACTTTTTAATTATTTACTCTCATTCACAATATAAAACACAAAATAATTACAGTTAATTAAAAGCATTGTGTCATACTTTCAAGAAATTATGATATTCTGCAATTGCAATAACTTGATTTTTTTTTTGACACAGATCAACGAATAATTGCAATCATTAGACACTACCTGCCAACTAAAGCCAATTGCCCTTAATTGATATTTCCTTTGACACTGACTGAGCTCCATGAGTAATTGCAAGCATCAGACACTACCTGCCAACTCAACCCAATTGATTTGATATTTTCTTTGACACTGCTCAATGAGTAATTGAAATCATTTGACACTAGCTGTCAATTCTGAATGTGTCACTGCTCAGTAAATAGTATAAAGATCAGCCTTGCTACATCAGTTCAGTGTACAACAAGACATGCTTTAAGAAGAACATGCCAAAGAGGATGAGAAAAAAAAGAGGATAATGGCTTTTTAGTACATCTTAAGGAAAAGGTAAATCTAGCTTATGTTATGATTTCTACTTGCTTGGCCTACAGTGTGTCTCATCTAGCATTAGACCGAAATATGCTGTCGGGATCAAGACTGCCGTTTTGAGTCAGCCTTTGTCGGACTAATCTAGCATGTGAACTGAAATAGAGCACTGGTTTGACAGCCTGCATAAAACCAATCCATAGGCTTGGAGAGTGTGGCACTGGCACCAATTTGTCAGGAACTAATCCACGAGTGGTGCTGCAGTGTTTTTTTTGTGACGTCACGACAATTGGGCCATTGTTTTGTTCGCATCATGAATGTAAACAAGTAAAATTAGCCGCCGTCATATGAAATTGCTTGAAAATCGGCAAAAAACTGCACTAAAAATTCACGAAAACGTGATATTCGCATTGCAAAATGGCTGATCTACCAGCAGGTATGTGTATTTCTGCTTTGGGACTTCTGGAAGCTGAGGAATCAGGCCAAATGTTAGTTCGCATGTGAGATGAGACAAAGTGTAGTCATCTTGTGCCAGTTGTTGTCCATTAGCACCTTCCCATAGAAGCCTAGAGTGCATATCATGCTCAGAGACATTGTTTAAAGTTAGGCCTACCTAGTACTTATCATGTAGTTTTTAGTAATATCATGCTAATAAAAAGTTAGGCTTAGCAGCATTCATAATTGTCACTAAATGCTTTGATACATTAATGGAATTTTTTACCTTATTACCTTGGTAAGTAACTACTAACTTATGTCGTTTATTTATAACATATTATTAGTAAGTAATAGGTGATTATTCACAAAAATTCCAGGTTCCAAAATTGCTCCCTGGTGCGTTCCTGCTAGGTGAACCCAACGGGATCCAAACAGCACCACTGGGCCCACTCGCTTGCCTGAGCGTCATACGCCCGGCTAGCGGGATACCGACAGTCCCAGTGGGTCCACTCGCTATGGGCGCATACATTCGCAAAGTTGCACAGGATTATTTAGAGCTCTATCGATCGTAAATATGATCGTTGACGATCGTTTTCGATCATATGTCGGCCGCTGGGTGGTTTTCAGACAGTTACTGGCTCCAAGGGCGCTTTCTGAGGCAAATCTGCATTACGGTATTTTGAATTTCCGATTTTCGCGGGCTTTTTAGTCATCTCTCTAAGGGCTAGTCCTCGACTAGCCAAAAACTGCACTGATGAACACTTCTAAAAACTTCACGTATTCCAGTTGTATGAGGTTAAACATCTTCATAGCCCCTTGCATAGGAAAGTATATGCAGGAGAATTAAAGCATCTGAGTACACGTTGAGGAGTATAAGTCTCATTATTCGAACCTTTAAAAAAAGAGCTTAGAAAAAACTGCAATGGAAGGTCTGCACTCCCTGAAGCATAATTCTGGAATGCTACTTTACCAATCTACCAGTAATATCACAGTTCAACCAATGTAGAGATATACTATAAGTAAGTGAAATTTTAAAATCCCAAAAACATAGTCTATACAGCAGCATAAAGCTTTGAAGCATAGAAATAGACAATTGCAACAGAGCCATTGTTTGGTTGCCATGGTTACAGGAAGCAATATCGTTAATAGCTAAGCTATTGTTTATACAGCCGTCCGAAATTTGTGCTTAGGCATACGGTGGGCATTACAGCTTAGCTGAGAAAACAGGGCTGGAATGACACCTCATGGAATAACAGATAGATATAGGTGGGTAGACAGAGACAGACATGGATAGACAGATGAAGATAGACAGATGGCGATAGACAGATAGTTACATGTGGAGACAGGTTGATCAGTAATATGGTCAATATATAGGTACAAGTTGGTAATAGAGACAGATGTGGTCGATCTGTCTGTTGGAAATGTGATTCTCTGGCTGGTTTACATGGTATGTTTGCCTGGTCTATTATATGAAGGTAAGTTGGTAAGGCGCTGCTCAAACGAAACCTGACCTGTTTTTCTGAGGGTCCCAGGTTATATTCCGAATCAGCTTAACTGACTGAGTGAGACGGTTGTGCAATTCTTTTGAGCTAACACGCGTGCTGTTTCAAGTTATGATAATCTGTCTGTTGTCATAACAGGACTTAAAACAACAAGCCATGCCAGCTCAAAGGAATTGTGCAACCATCTCACTCAATCATTTAAGCTGACTCAAAATTTAAAATTTTACAGTGCAACAATGATAATACCAATGGCAGCTCCAACCCATTCAATGCAAATGAGTGTTTTGCAAGTAGGTAAATGTAGCCTCACATCACATAATACTATATACAGGTTGTACATGTTATCTGGACAGAAAGTTGAAGGGCATCACATCAGCATGATTTTTGCATCACCGCTCTCATACTAGCAAAAACCCATCCATGATTCTTGAGATAAGAATAATGGTTCCTTGTCAAATATCCACTGGATAAATTGCCTTTTTTATCACTCGTGGTGCAGCTATTAAGCATGGTATTACAGCACAGTGTTACAGCAGCCTATACAAGATATAATCTAGTGGATTAGAGACTGCTGCAAAAGTAACTTTATTGTATAACACAGCACAATAATGAAGCCTCTCTATTTCTATATCTGTCAATCTATCTACATGTACATATCTATTTGTCAGTCTATCAATCAACCTGTCTACATAGTCATAATGATTTATTTCTATAAAATCTGTATGGAATACACTGCAGACTACAGGGCTAAGCCAAGAGGTTTTTTTTACCTCAACATTTCTTCAGGAGCACTGTGAGAGATGCTTCTATCTGCCTGTCTTGTAAAACCCTCATCAGGGTACAGGTACAAGACATAGAGCCCGATTACCCACCAATATATAATAAAGGTTTAATTACATCCATATAATGTCTGTATCTTCGTGAATCTGTGTTCCATGAGAAAACCTAAGACTTACAACAAAGACTTCTAATACCTCTATATAGTGAAGTACATTGAATAGAAGTGAAGTCCCGCACCAAAGCAATCTTGTACAGAGCGACAATTCAAGCTAGGTTTAAACAAAGCATAAAAGCACATGTAAATAAAGCTGTGAGCAGAGTAAATAGAGGGAGGTGGGGAAAGCAATTGAAGTGACAAACTGGGAGCCAGAATAAAAGCAGGCAGACGACTTCATGTAGAGTTGGTTTTATTTTTCTACTTCACTCTCTTTTTATTTACATTTTTCTTTCCTATTTCCCTATAAAACATGTTAAAAGCAAACAACATGAGGATCACTATAGCATGTCATCAGTCATGTTTGGAGGGTGATTTGCATTACAAATGCCAGTGACAAATGCATTAGCTAATTAATGCCTAAAATGCAATAGCCCACTGCAGCTTAACAAACTCTGCATTATAAATGGATATTTGCCGTCGATGCTTTTAATGACACTGTAGTTAAACATTGTTTAAAAGAGCCAGTGGTGTTGGAAGAAAATAATTTACTATAGATGGTCGATAGATAGATAGACAGAACACATCAGATAGATAGTGACAAAATTAGTTTGAGCTGACATATAGCTTGTTGTATATAGTAAAATAATCCGTCCATTGTCATAACTTAAAACAACAAGCTATGTTAGCTCAAAGGAACTGTGCAACCATCTCACTCAGTCATTTAAGCTGACTTAAAATTCAAATTTTACAGTGTAGATAGACTGATAGATATAGACAGACATCATCAATTGAATCATGGAATGAACCCAGCATAACAACAACCTCGGCTGATTAGTTCACCGTACAGGCCTACTTAATCAAACATTTGCAACTTTTCTATTTCGTCTGAATGCCCATTTCTCATTTCTTAGACTTGTGACTTGTCTTTCTCTGCACACACCAGCCCCCAAACAGTGCTGCTGTCAACCTGCTTGCTTAGGCCAAATAAATACAGGGCAAACTCACTTCAGTGCTGCGTCAAACCAACTGGAAAGGCTCCAGACAAACCATACTGGGCAACTGGTACTTAAATTGGTGCAATGCAGTACCACAGGATAGTTATTGGAAGTGCCGACCTCTGGTAATTACAGCTCAAGTCAAAAGCATTGACTCAGGAATATCTGAGCATGTCAGTTTTGCCAGTATCACACAATATCTATAAAAGCATGGTGACATATTCAACCACTTCTCAGCAGGGTACCCACCGAAATTTGGCGAGCAAATTCCCTGTATTTTCCCTGAATTTTCCCTGCTTCATCGGATGTTTTCCCCGACATTATTTGGGTTTATCGTCATGATATCGCGGTATTATCGTCGCAAATCGGAAACCAAAAACTATTACTTTTACACATTTTTGCTTAAAATAGGTCTTTTTTCACACATTAACACATGTCAAACCAAATTCCCAGTGTTTTCCCAGTATTTGAGATCAAATTTCAAATTCCCTGATTTTTACCTGCAGGGAATTTTTTTTCACCATTTTCCCTGTTTTCCCTGTCCGGTGGGGACCCTGTTCTGGGTCTGTGCTTTTGACTCCACCTGTCAGAGGAGTTGCTTTTCAAGAGGTATTTTAATTGATCAGTGCAAAGGGACAATAGGGGGGGGGGGCTCCACAGCACATAAGTTACCCTAATTTAAAGGAGTTTATATATTTGCACCAAAAGAGAGGTATAAAGAACATCATCCAGAATGCTGCCCATAGTCAGATACCACTAAAAATATTGATCAATATAATTTTTGAGGATTTCTAGGCAATTCGATTTATTCCAGTCTAGCCAAGACAAAAACAACATCTTAAAAATCATCAAGTAAGGCAACAAAATTCACTTTCAGCGATGTATTACACCGGTCCCAAAAGAACGGCAAACCTACAAAAGTCAACAGCAAAAAGACAGACAATAGAACAGAAGGAAAGCGATAGAAGACTTACTATCGCCATAGCAACAGCAATATATATTTGTATGTGGACAAGTGACCCAGCCAGACAAACATCAGGGGATGGCCACTAAAGAGAAATATAAACAAATGGAGACAACAATATTGATTGGCCCTTGTGGATAGTGTTGCACTGCTTGGTGCTGGGGCAGGGTTGATGGACAGACAGACAGACAGATAGATAGATAGATAGATAGATAGATAGATAGATAGATAGATAGATAGATAGATTTATTTATTTATTGAATATATTTGAAATGGGTGACACTTCAGCTCAGCCGTTTTTCAAGTGGCCCATGTATACAATAAAACAAGTATATACATAAAACAACAATACATATCACAGGGAATAATAAGTAACAAGAATCCGCGGATTCATAGCTAGCCATTTGCTATTATATTAAAGGGGCAGTGATTATCTTGGAATGGGTTGATAGCAATGTTGACCTAATCTATATATACATACTGATGACATGTAAATAAGAATTTGAAGAATGCACGAAAAACATCATGAAATCCTCGAAATAAAAGGCGACTAGCAAGCTGCTTGTAAATTGGAGGGAAAAGAATAAAATACAATGAAATACGACAGACACAGATAGATAAATAGCAAGATAGATAGGCGGATGGACTTGAAAGGGCAAGCCTCCGCGGCATTCCCCCTTAATAGGAAGGAATGTACATGACAAATTGGAAGATCAGGCATAAAATATATAAGTTATATAAGTTGATGTGATTTGAACTCTGCCATTTAATGCAAGTGAAGAACAATGAAAGGAATACCCCATTTCACTGAATGGCCTGAATATTGGCCTCAAACAACTTTTTGTTAAAACAGTGATACTTAATTTTCTTTCCACATGAAGCAGACATAGCACTTTAATTCCAAAAACACTACTTTAAAAATTTAACATAAAGGAGTGACCAAGTTGTGAAGCCTTAAAGTTAGAAAAATCACTAAACATACTCCAGATTGTGTCTCAACCAGAGGCAAGGTCGGGAAATCTATCAGCCAATGGGATTGAAGGATTCAACGCCACTTTTCCCCTGGTGTTAACTGATAGAATTTCCATGAAGCTAAAACTAAAAATATCATACAATCAAAACTCACATTTCACAGTGAACAATTAAAGTGTAATATTAGGCCAAATTTTGGAAAATTTAAATCAAGATCATTTTAATAACTTTTATGTTTTCATCAATAAAGTCATGGCACTTTATCATTACGTTTAGTGTGATTATCAAAAAATAATATGCAAGCACTTCAAGCTCTAGGTGCTTTTTAGATAGAATATCTATCTACTTCCTATTTGCATTTCTGATTTTCTGTAAGGATCTATCTATCTATCTATCTATAGCGGCCCCCCACACTGCCCCCTTCCTTCCTTGCACCCCCCTTCCTTCCAACCCCTGTCCCTTCCTTCCTCCCTCACTCGCTCTTTGCTCTTCCTTCCTCTGTATACTTGCATTCAGTCATGAACAGTTTTGGGTGGCATTTAAAACTAACTCACAATAATATAATTCCATACAAATTATATTGAATTAGGCCTAACTTTGCTTACCTTGAGACTATTATCTCTCTCTTTCCTGATATTGTTTTATGAAGCTGGCTATTGGCTGTTTCAATGCACCACAGGGGTGTCCTAACTTGCTATTAAACAGGGGAACTAATTATCATTTTCAAAACCAATGCATTGTGACATGTATGCATAATATCCATTATACCTTTAGGTCTATGTTACATTTGACTCATTTAGTAATTTAACCATGCACAGTATCTATATTTGTTAAATTTGAATATTATATAGATAGTGGATGGTGAGGAGACCAATATTGAGTTTTATTGGCCGAAGCAGTAATATTGGTCGAGGCCGTAGGCACGCCAATATCACTCTCCACACACCAATAACACTTTTAAGACACCAATATCATTATTTATTGGCTTGTCATATGACTGATCTCCTGGTACATGATTGACCTTAAATGTTTGATGCAGAATATAAGTATTTATAGTCAATCATCACACAAAAAGGTCTATATTTTTCTCACCAAGGAGCTCTTTGTGTGATGTTTGACTATAAATATGAACTTCCAAAGGCCAAGATTACGTTTACACAGTTGAATACAAGTGTTTTAAATTGGCATTGTATACTGTCTATTGTATATTGCCAGTTAACACTGACATTCAGCTGACATAGATATCAAACCATGTCAATCAACATTGCTGGCTAATTGCATTCCAAGTTCACACCTTGACCATATTGACACAAGAAATCCAATGCATTGTATTGTATCTAATTGCACTATTGAAAGGTAGTTGAGCTATATTGCTGTTATACCTGTCAGGGAATGAACATAACACATTGCAAGCCTTTTCCACCAGAGGGCTATTTTGCATACATAGAGTGCTGCCACCTCGCTTGTTTTTGGTTCATGGTTGCATGGTTGCTGGTTGCATGGTTGCTGGTTGCATGGTTGCTGGTTGCATGGTTGCAGTTTATGGTTTCAGAATCCCATACACTCCTCACCCATTCCAATAGCTACGCCTATGGCTAGCTAAAAATAGATAATAATTTACATTAAAAAAGGGTAAAAACAATTAAAACAAAAATAAGAAAAAAATTAACTAAACTAAAATATACTTCTTTAAGTTAAATTTAAAATCATTGACATCATGTATATCTTTTAAAAACGATGGTAGCCCGTTCCATAAAATCGCACCTGAGTACTCGAAAGACCGTTTAGCAAATTGACTAGAGACACTTGGCACATAAACATTCATTTTATGACTTCTGGTACGTACTCCATTGACATCACAGTTCATAACAATTTCATCTACTAAATAATTAGGAGCCAGACCATGGATACATTTAAACATTAATATACAGGTAAAATAGTCATATCTCTTTCTCACATTCATCCACTTGAGGTTTTTGACAATATCAATTCCTCTACAATTTATATAGTCAAAATTGTTAGTAATAATTCTGGCAGCATAATTTTGTAATCTTTGAATCTTGACAATATTATACTCACAAGTTTGGCCCCACACACTTATAGCATAGTCAATACATGGTTGAATTGCAGTCAAATAAATTTTACTTAATACATCTTTAGACACAGTATTCTGAAGTCTTCGCAGTCTGCTCAATTTTGAGGCAACATTAGAGCATAGTTTGTTAATATAATCATTCCAAGTGATATTATTATCAATTTTCATTCCTAGATAATTGGCACATTGTACATATTTCAAGTTTTGCCCATCTATACTTATATCTAAATCATCACATAAAAAACGGCGACTAGATGACATCAACATTACCTCACTTTTAGATATATTTACTGATAATTTGTTATTTACATACCAATGATTTAATTGTGAAACACAACTTTGTAACTTTTCATTAACTTCATGTACAGAGTAACCTTGACAATATACAATAGTATCATCCGCATACAAATTACATATACCTATATTGGAGTTTTGACTTAAGTCATTCACAAAAAGATAGATAGATCATGTAGAAAGATAGATAGATAGAGAAATCAATGATTAGATAGACAGATAAATCGATAGACAGATAGAAATATAGAGAGATAAATTAATAGATAGATAGATAGATAGATAGATAGATAGATAGATAGATAGATGAATAGATAGATGAATCAAAAGTTAAATAAATACATGAATAAAATAGATAGGCAGATAGAAAGATAAATAGATAGATAAATAGATAGATGGATAGATGAAATATGGTAGAATGATATACAGATAGATTAATAGATAGACAGATAGACAGATAGAAAGATAGATAGATAGATAGATAGACAATGCCGCCATTTTGTCATTTTATATCATGGAAGAGGACAACTTGTAGCAAATAACACAGAACCACAGATAAAGATCAAAGCGGTTGTTGCTTATTATCGGGAGGTAATAGACTGCTACTTCTGAAGTGAGTTAGCTATGGCTTCCACCTACACCACCCACTTATAACATGGAGCTTTAAATGGAGGAAATGTCTTGAAGTTTTTCTGTCAAGTAGTTGATGCTCTTTTTAATACATGACACTGATAAAGACTCTTCTGGGGGAAATAAACAATCGTGTAATACGAAAGCTCTTGTACTTTCACACCTTTCGTTTTTCATACAAATAAGCAAAACCAGGACAAAAGATGTGCTAAATGTAGCTCTCATTCACAATGTTTGTCTATTAAAAGGGAGAGAGACATATGTGCAGATGATTCAATGAAAGCCGGGATCTTATAATTGATCTGCACCAATTACGAATTGTAATATGTGGGGGGAAAAAAGCAACTGAGATGATACTTAATTTTACGGGATCCTGTAGAGTACAATGAAACAGTAAAACAAAGAAAATGCCATAAAGAGCGTTGGCAGATGATGACAACATTTCATTCTTTCGTGACCTACTTAAGGACCGTTATCTAAATATGATAACTAATGACAATCTGATGCAATGATATCTGTCACCTGTTGCCATGACAACTTCAATTGAGAGGTTGCCAAGATAATGTTGTTCAAATGTCATTCAATGTTAGATGGAATATCAGATATTTCATGGAAATGTGTCATAACGATTTTCCATCATGCCATGGAAAAATTATAGAATCGGTTGTGTAGATTTTGAAGTATTACTATCAGTAGGATCACCTGTGAGAGAAAAGCAAAAAGGAGGATTAAACACTCCCCTGTACAATTAATAGTGGGGTTCAATTTTGGGAATGTGCAAAATTTATTTCCTTAGAGAAGAATGTTCCACTACGCAATGTGCCCTGTGTGGGTCATAAGAGCTCATCGTGCCTCAACAAACTAGCTTTTATATGTAGCTTAAAATCAGTGACATCTTTTTATTTGACAGATTGGCAAGCAGAATCAGTTTCCAAAAATTAAACGCCATCAAAAATTAATATTGTGACACAAAATACAAATTATGATTGCAAAATGTATCCTTGCTTTCCTTGTAACGAAAGAAACTGTTGTAAGACATGCATGGAATTGAGATATGATTATTCTGGCATGCATCTCAACCAAAAATAATCAACACACAATGCAACAAACTACTCCAAAAGGAACTTTCCTTCATTCAAAGCTCCATGATATAAGTGGGTGGTGTAGGTGGAAGCCATAGCTGATTAACTTCAGAGAAGTAGCAGTCTATCACCTCTCGATAATAAGCAACAACCGCTTTGATCTTCATCTGTGATTGTTTCAGAAACTTGACAAAATATGCCGTTCAATGGAAATTTCAAATTGCATTGTTGACGGTTTCAGGAGCCAGATCTGATGTCACTAAACAGTAATCAACTTGCATTAGAAGCTGTCAGAGGTTGATGTTATGGTGAATTGGTAATTCACAGTAGGCCTACCGGGCTTTTGGCACAGGGAAGTTGGAACAACAGACTTCCTTGACTTTTTCGCCATTTGTGTGAAGCGAACAGTGCAACCAGTGCTGCGGACGGTTGCAATTGCTGTACATTGTACCTGAATCACCTCTGTTCTGGTTGGAATGTTTCTCGTTCTATCACGAACTAAAGTGTTCCAATGAGAGAAGCAAACATCCCACCCTGAACAGGAGGCCTGAGTAAATGACACACTATAGTGTAGCCACCTACAATGCACAGCACTTCACATCCCTATACAATATATTTCATGTCTGCTTTGTGCTTTTCCAAGCCCTGAGCTATATCTAGTGTTTGCACACATCCACAATATATGCCATGCACACTATTCACTCCTATGCACCATGAATTGCTTCTCTTTTTATCCCTACAGTTGAACCTCAAAGTGGCAAAACAACCAGGCTAGAATCCTTTGGATTTGAATATCTCACCAGCTATACAATTTTATGTATAACAGTCAATTATTAACGGTAATTCTTTCAATATTATTTTGTCAGCAAGATATTTAGGTTTCGATGTAAAATGTGGTCAACGCGGACTTAATTCTGCAAAAAAAAAATGTTTATGGTGGCCAATTTCTACTGCATTAAATTCCTTCTTGAATCCAGAAAAGAAATTAATTTGCGTTTTGCAGCAGCAGAATTTGAAACAAAATGTTAATGTCTCAAGTACTTATATTTACAAGTCAGGAGAAATGTTGCACACCTTAACAAATGAAAATCGGAACTAACACTTTTTTTGGACGGTTTATTCTTCAGACTACCAAATTCATATAGCACACTGCATATCATGTATATCTCCTAGCCCTGCTGACCGCTTGGGGGGTGCTATATATCTCATACACCATAATGCTCCACTGTTATGTCGGGGGTGTTCCCCAATTGCCCTATCATTGAATCAGAAGCACTTCAGCATTATTATGGAATTGCCCTCGCATGTCCTCTTCCTTTTTTGGCTGATACACTTAGCGACCTCTGGAGGTTTGTGCTAGACATAAACAACAATGGACAATGGCCATTGTTTGCCATTTTGTGCCATTGTTTGCCATTGTTTGCCATTGTGTCACTGTATCTCCTCAAGAGAGAAGGGGCCAGACATTAGATGGACATTGGATGAGACAGGACACCATATAAAGGGCAAACCAGAGGTCTAAAGGCAAATAGTACTGGTTAAAAGAGAAAAAAAAGGCCCACTAGGAACAACAAAAGGTGCCACACACACTTCAAAGTGAGAATGAAGAATGGTCATTATTGTTTAGGCTGCACAGTGCACAAGCCATCACACATCCGAATGTCCATTAAGTTTAATCTGTCCATAAGTTAAGACATGAATATTTTGAATGTTGATTAACTTTACAATATCAAATAAATGACATTTCTCAGACTCACAATCCCATCAATTTAAATTTTCTTCAAACCACGATACGATGCAACCTAACTCAGTTAGCCTAAGAAAGGTTAATTTGAGAAAATAGACATACCATCTGGAAAAATGTTTACACCGTAGTAAGGTGATTACAATGGAACTGAAATTACAGACTGTTTTCAATCAAATGAAATGAACTGACGCTATAAATCAAAGTCTTGAAGAGGTAGGCGCATGCATCTGGACAAATTGGTCGAATCAATAGTATGCTTACAAGCCTAGACAATGTAGAACATGGTTGTGATTAATTTGCCACAAAGCCAGGGCTTTAAAGACAACCCTTGCCACCTAGAAGAGACCCCGGGGCTCAGAGGGGATTAGCCTATCGGGGTTAAGATAAGCAATTAGGGACTGTCCACCATATTGACTGGAACTTAGCCACTGTAGTTGGCCTTATCCCAGCCAATTGGCTTTATCAACCTCTAGTTGACTTTATCAGGGTTTATTTAGCCAAATCAAGGCAGGCTGCTGGCCTAACTAAGATAGCGACAGCGTTGAGACTGGGTTGGACTAGGGCAGGAGGGATTGAATAGATTCAGGGATGGGCAGTGGATTAGGGAAGGGGCAATTAGTCAGTCCATGCTCCCTTCATGTGCCACGAAAAGGGCAATTGAAATGTTTGAAATCCACCAAGCCTCCTTTTGAATCGAGGTTCACCCTAAAAGGACAGTGAGCCACCCAGTCACCAGGATCATTTGCATCCAATTCATTATGGAACTTCAAGGCAGTTGAATGCTATATACCTCTATGGCTATGTCATTATTGAGATCAGTTAATGGTCATTGCCACATCCTCTCATTACAATATCGAACCAAAACAAGCAAAGATTTAATTTTGTGCAATTTCAATCAGTGACTGCCAACATTTAACTGTAATCATTGGACAATAAGAGCAAATTCTCCGTTGAGGTAAAGGGTTGAAAAAAGTATTTATAAGCCACATGAATTTTTCACTTTCCAGTAAATTTAGGCCCTCTGTATTTGGTGCTGGTTTGCCCTTTATATGGTGTCCTGTCTCATCAAATTTGTCGTGAGAAGATACAGCGACACAATGGCAAAGAATGGCACAAAATGGCAAACAATGGCCATTGTCTAAAATTGTGTATACATGACCTCCAGAGTAAGTATCGCCTAAAAAAAGGAAGAGGACAAGGTAGGGCAATGTCATAACCATAGCCATAATGTCATAAACAGGATACATGTATTCAAACAATAAAAATAATATGACTTGCAACACCATCCAATTTTTAGGGTGCTTGGCAAATTTTCAAAACACTTGAGGTGTGCATTACATCTTCTAAATTATAAAGAGATCTCATCCCTGGTCTCAGTGTCGTTGAGTCTGGATAATGTTCCAAAAAGAACAGGGAGTCCTTGGGGAACACCTCAGGGAAATCCTTAAAAAATGGGAAATCCCCTGGGCATTCCTGCACGCAACGAGGCTGCAAGTGATCACACAGTGACGTCATTCCACAGGGTGTTCCAGTCTCGTTTCCAGTTGTTTTTATGGTGTATTTAGTGTAGATGACGTCATGCATCATGTTATTGTCTGTTCCAATTACCATTTCTTTGTTGGGTTTGCTTCGGTACTGCAGAGCATTCCGAAAACATATACCTTTGTTAGGCTATACAGTATCACTTGTTCGCCAACATCGAACATCTTGGGTGATTCTCAGAACACTTTAAAATAGCGAGTTAGTGACTATCATCAACCCGGAAACATAAACAATCCTTGGTGGACAGCAAGATAGAGAACAATGGATAGAAAGCCTGTTGAGGCAGGGCAGAATGAAACTAAAACATATGTTTTTAAAAAACTTCAGATGCTTTAAGATGGATAGATGATTGGGGCTATACGTCCTGTATTTATGCACTTGGTAGGCTAATTAGGACCGGGGAAGGAGAACATTTGTAAACATTATATTATTATATTTCACCCTGCAACAATTCACTGTTGTCAACATTTTTTAACTCCTTACTTTCGAGAGTTGTCCGTATGTAGCAATATCCACTTGTGCTGAGATACTTCTCCACAGTCAACTAAATTAATGCAGTCATTTTGTTATTGGCACTTTAACTTTCGTTCTTTTCGTGTATACATCAGCTTCCCTCGTGGTCCCACAACCATTCATATAGAATTCACATATAAATTGGTGCACTCCACTGACCTGAGGTTAGAAATCGGTGATCACAACTAACAGTCAATGCCTAACAATGCTAAACAAGATAATCCTGCCTGTCATTTTGTAACAGGGCCTCTTGGAACACTATCAGAACATAAGAATATGTGGCAAAGCCAGGGACTTCTTGCACAAGAAATAATAATTGAAACATTTGAGCATCCAATTACCTGCATGGAATTGTTTATGGACTGTAGCTATATTGCATGGGATATCTACTAAATATAATGTGAAATGGGACAACTTGGAGCACACTAACTTACAATAGAAGGTAAGACATATTCTCCGGCCATGTCAACACAGAATTTTTTGCCAACTCACATCGAAACTGTGGAGGCAGTTAATGAAATATCAAAGATTGTTGCACCATGTCCCTGTTGGTTTGAGACAGAAGTTTGTGATATCTAGCTGTTCCAAACTGGACTTGTGTCTGTTAGGTTTTTTATTTGATTAAGGAAAACTTTTAGGGACCAACCATTGTTATTAGTATAAGTCAGGTCAAACAACTTACAGAGCTGAACCAAGAGGCTTTACTGAGGTATTACGAATGCCGAAGACCAAATTTAATCCGCATCATGCAGGCCTGATCTTGATATGAACTCCATTACTTCATGCCTAGTTATTCATTGTGATACGGTATAGGACAATCTTTCACACATACCCAGTTTTGCTTTGAATTAACTAACGTTAGAGTAAATTTGGCGATCCGTCAGTGTCTTGGGCAACTTGTCACCATTGAACGACAAACCGTGAAGTCTGGGGAACGAGGCTTTTGTCCATGACAAAATCAATTAGATTTGATTTCTCTTCAGGCAGCCATGGCAACAAATCAGCCGCAGAAATACGTAGGTATTTATGCCATATTGCCTTGAATTAACAGAGTAGTCTTAAGTTTATTCTTCATTCCCGTTGGATTTCCTTGTTTGCAAGCTTCAACAAAGTCAAACCGTAGAATAAACCAGGTGATTCTGTTCACCACTGCAATGTGTGAAAGTGTTGCGAGGGAAATATGACTGATTCAGTAGGGTGGTCTCACATACGAAGTGTGCTGCATCACTCTGAGAGAGCACCTTTAATTCTGTGTGACTGGCATGTAAAAGTGTATAACAGGGGACTGTTCTAGCTCCACTATATATTACTATTGACTAAACACCCATGCAGGCCAGGCTGAGCATATAAGCTTCCCCTTGCCTATGATTAAAGAGCTGTACCAGCCAGGCTTGCTTCAAACTGCAGTATGTCTAGTAGGTTGCTGTATAACGCTTTAAAGCTGTTTGCAACAGGTTGGTGGTAGATTAAGGGTGGTTTAAGGTTGAAATAGGTTGTATGCTGTAGCTTTGGCTGAGGTGATTGCATTTGCAAGGAGTCATATGCACGGTGAATAGCAAATAGATGTTTCATTTGATTAGGCTTTTAAAAATTTCTAAAAACGATACCAGTTATTGAAATTAAATGCAGTCAGGAGGAAACCAAATATCTACTTAATCTTACGAGAAGCAGCCAGGTGAATGAATGGTTGCAGTTCTTGCCTGCTCTGCTGAAGGTATGTGCCGGAGTGCGTTCAAACCCGGGTGGTGAAGACTTACGCTCTAGGACCTTCATGGGCACCATCATGGCTGGTTGCTCGGACCAGATATTGACTTGGCAGTCCCGTGGATTACATGAATGTCTGTGTTGGCCAAGTAATGGATCCCTCATAGGGGTTAATATGTAACATGTTACAGGTATAATTATATAAACAAGAAATATTTGGTGGAAAAACCCCTGTGATCAATGTCTATCTATCAAAATCTATTCTTAAGAGTGACAATGAGCTACTTAAAAAAAAGAAGATTTGCAGTGCCTGAAATGTCCTTGTTTCTCTCAAAGGCTATTTTTGGACACAGGAGAGAAAAACATCTTCAACATTATCTGTAAAGCGAATGATACATTGTAAGATTTGAATTTTGAGTCAGCTACAATGATTCAGTGAGATGCTAGCACACTTCCTTTGAGCTAAGACACCTTGTTGTTTTGAGTTATGATAACAGACAGATTATCTTAGCTGAAAACAACAAGCTGTGTCAGCTCAAAAAAATTGTGCAAATATCTCACTCAATCATTTAAGCTCACTCGAAATTTCACATTTTACAGTGGAAAGGCCCATGGACAATATACAGTAGTATGAATAGTTCAGCCCTCTCAGCTATGTTCTTGCCACCCACTGAAAGGGTGGGACCTGTGACTTCCCAGCAATCAGATGCAATGTCTAATCCAAACAAAACAACTCGCAGACACAGATTGCAGACACAGATAGATTTTTGAGCCGCTTCTCTCTGTCCCTGACAGCTCAGTACTTTTAATACACAGTCACACCAGAAAGAAAAACAAACCAGAGAAAGAAAAACAGATATACTCCCAAAAAAACAAAAAGAAAAACACTAAAAAACCAATCAGGTAAAGACAGATTTATCGTAACCTGTTCAGAAGCCAGACTGAACAAATGGTGGGACTCAGTGCAACAAGAATATAGAGTGTTTGTGGAAGAATTTTGGAGGCAAAGGGGTGTATGTCATTTCAGGCAAAGTTAAAAGTACAAGATTTATCCCTCTGCCATTTAGCAGCAAAGTACAATATGAGAAAAAGAAATATCGACCAACTAGTAAAATTTCATAATAATATTTAATATCTGACGTCAAACATGCGCTGCAGGCAGCACAGGTCCAAGCTGAATCGTCTTTTCTTTTCTTGTAACTAGTATATTTCCTGTCCGCATAAAGTAGTGCAGGCTCAGTTGGAGCGGGTTACCTTTGAATATACTAGAGTCCAGAGACAAGGAAATTCTCGACTTGGGCCTGTGCTGTGCAGGTAGTATTTATACTGAATTCAAGATTCACCTGCCTGGAAACAATATTGTGGAATATTTTCTACAAAGCTTTTAATGCATAGCTATATCTATATCAGCTTCTTAACAAAACTTCAATATATCCTTATAATAGTCATAAAATATTTTTCACTTACTTCAAAAGGATGAAGGTCTGAAAGGTTACACTACTTAACCCAATTCAAGACAAGGACACAGGACTTAATAAAGTCTGGAGTCAAAATACAGCGACCTTCAGCTAATGTCATTCTATGGCATTTTAAGTCCTTCAATATTAGACTGAAATTAGACATTGGCAAATTCCCTCCTTGGTGTACACCCAACTGCAAGTGAATTTGAATACACATGCCACAAACGCTGTAAGATTTGATGAACTGAGTCAGCCTAAATGATTGAGTGAGATGGTTGCACATTTTGTTTGAGCTTGTTGTTTTCAGCTGAGATAATCTGTCTTGTTATCTCAGCTGAAAACAACAAGCTATGTTACCTCAAACAAATTATGCAACCAACTCGGTTCATTCGACGATAGACCGCGAAGTTAAATTTGGATAAAACACAAAAGGGAGTGACTATGTTGGATAATGTAAGGGAGTGTACCGGGCCAATGTGTGAAGCAGCAGTAAATTTAGTTCTTAAAACATCTGACTAGCTTTTTGAGTGCCAAGGAACTGTTAGACCTGTAGGACTGACATAGTGGCCGGTTTTGAAATTAAGCGTATCTGTCTACCCAGTGCCCAAAATCGGTATAATTCATATCCTTTTCCCCTTCAGACTGCTCTCTCACCTCCGACCCATCTGGCCTAACGTTCAGTCTTGGGCATTACTTCCTACTAATGAGGTCTCTTTGAGCCGAAAGCCAATGAAAATAGTTAGAGCGGCTAGACTCTTACCCAGGTGATAAGGACCGTTATAAGGACAGTTATCACTCTGGTTAATGGGTCTGAGACATGAGACGAATCTCAATGAGAGACAATGCCAAACAATAGACAGCAAAGCATTATGGGTAGTTCTATTGTCACCATGCGCGACAATAAGTTACGATAACAGGCGCAGTAAGAGTTTGCCCGCTTCCGTAAATCTTGTGGTTTATGTGCGCTTTTTGGGCAATTATTCTCAGACTAATCAGTCTCTGATATGGTGTGCCTTTCTCACAAATAATCTTAGTCAGTCACAACTGCATCCATTGGCATACTTTTCTTACACAAGTCTTTGGTATTGATTTCTACCCATTGTTAGAATCAAAACTTCCAGATTGTAAATCCAGACCTTTTGACAGATTGCCAGATGTTGTTAATGGAAGGATACAAATGGACTGCATGCTTGTCTCTACAAGAGGGGCTGACTAACAATACAATATCTTTCTTCCAAATCTGTTAAATTGCTTTTCAAAAACAAAAAATTTGCAGTCAACAATCAAAATCAGCTCTAATCTCCTCATCTATCCATCTGCTTATCTGAATAGATAGCAATAAAGTATGAATTTATATACTGCCCATTCCAGATAAATCTGCTCACCGGCGCTCACCTGGGCTCACCATACTGAACGGAAATCTATCTATCTATGTATACATATACATTTTCCTGTCTATCAGTCCATCCACAGGCCTACAATGGCTACATCTATATTTATCCATCTTCCTTCCTTACCTATTTACCTCTCTACATGACTATCTATCTGTTCGCAATCCTTGCAGCTTTCATCGCCCTTCGGTTTTCCACACGGGGCAAGATTAATAGACACAGGGGGCTGGGAAGCACCCCCTACCCAGCAGAATTACCCAAATATGACTAGGCTTGATTGCCTGCCTCTGTTTCCCAGAGAGATGGATGGCCTTCCTCGTCATGCTCTGCGAGCCGCCTTTGCGCTTGCCTTTGCGCTTGCCTTTGCGTCCGCCTTTCGCTGCTCTCCACTTGGGCGTTTGCTCCTGCCCACTTTCCGCAACCTATATGAAATCGGCAAAGCGGGCAGAAAGCGGTGATGAGTTGGCCACTTGTCGTCATGCTTCGTTTCCCACTTTGCTTCTGATATCAGTCCCAGCTTCACTGGTGATGATAGCTTGGCTATGATACATTTGCTATGATATCGATTGATCTACATTTCTACATGTCTCCTTGCAGATCCACACTCTATCAGTCTATCCATCTATCTATCCATTAATCTATCTATTTATCTTTCCTTATACATCTTATAATTTATCAAGCCTCCGGTATGCTCCATGGCTAATAAGTGAATGTTCTCACAAACTGCAGTAGACCTGTAGGACTGAGTTTGCTTCTAAGATATATTGTAAGTTAAATAGTGGGATGTCAGAGTAACACATTCATTATAGCTGAAAAAAAACAAAAACAAACAATAATTCTGAACAATTCAAATGCTGTTTACCATGTTTGTGTAGCTTTCTCATTCTTCATAATTGACTTTTTGGGGAATGCTTAGGCCATGTCTTGATTGGCAATATCAGACTCCCCCAAGTCAACCTCATTCCGAGTCTATGATTAGTTCTTGACAGTCCATTTTTAGAAAATTTGAAGCATTAATCTTCACTGTCATCTTCTTCTCCTCAAACATTGAGAACAACACAGGTTTATGTTAAAGCCTCACAATTAGGGCTTTCAAAACAAACTGCTGTCAAGTGGGAAGAGACACATAAGAAAGACACACAAAGGTGGAATGTGGTAATTCAGTCAGTTCCTGTACCCACACACCTAATGATATTCATACATGAAGATGAATGTCCTTTTCTTAAAACCATCAATAGTGGTTTTACTATATCGTTTGTTGACAATATTATCGCAATCAAATTTTGAAATCGCCACACATTGAAACTCCCATCCTAATATGCCACAATGAACATTGGCTTTCCCGTTACATAGTCCTTTTCAGCCTTCTATTGGCAATTTTGTGGACATAGGCCTACAAGAAGACACACAAATGTGAAATCTTTTAATTCAGTCAATAGCAGCACCCACACATCTAATCATACATAAAGATAAATGTCCTTTTCTTTAAACCGTCTTTAACCTTTGTTGACAATATCATTGCAGTCAAATTTTGAAATCCCACACACTAGAACTCCAATAATAATATGCCACAATGAACATTGGCACTTTTTCCCATTACATAGTCCTTTTTAGCCTTCTATTGGCAATTTTGAGGACATCCATACTTGTCAACTTGCTTCTGATAACTGATGAAGGCTGTCAGGGTTTTCATATTGTGCTTTTGATAACGTTTATGATGTAATAGTGTAATTATGATAGTGATCGAGATAACTGATGACTACCTGATGGATCACGGCTGACAGGGGCTGGTGTTGTTGAGGGGCAGAGAGTAAAAGATAAGGGATATGGGACATTGGAATATAGAATGCAATGAAGATACAAACATAGCTTATTGGGAAATGTATGAGCACCTTTCCTAGTTACATGTATGTGAATAACAGTGGAGAACATCAGTAAGACCCAACATGTGTGTATGCCTATTTTGGTGACATAATGTAATATAATTTAAAGTGCATATCAAAATATTTGTGATGTCAAGTTCCAAACCAATACATGGAGTATGACACAACCAAAATTAACCGTTTTGAAGCCCTCAGGACATGTAATATCAAAACCTCCTTTGTCACATGAAATAGATTAGTGGTATTGAACCCATGTGATAAATTGCTGCAAAGAATAGAACGCAGAGCGCGACGGTGTAGTGGAAGACACTGTACAATGAAAACACATTTAGATGTGCACTAGAAGAGTGAAGCTAAAATTTTAGCACATCATCTATTTGATAAAGTATTATGATTGACTGGAATTGAAGCAGACTCGCCCAAAATAATGAAACAATAAATATAAAGTGACAAGAGATTGTGGGAAAATGCTGGCGTATTAAAGAAGCGGACAAGCTGCTTCAATATGATGAATCATGTATGACATCACTTTAGGGGTAACCTGTCAAAAATGGCCGGTTGCCATGGCGACGGATTATCAATTATGCAGAAATCTCACAAAAAGGGTAAATAGTGGTGACACGATTGAGCAAGATTTGTCTTTTATTTCTACTTAAGATACAAAACGAGGTTGAAAGGTCTACACAAGAGGTTTTGTTTTGTTTAAAGAATCAGTGGAAATCTCCTCTTGCCATATCCTTATCAAGATTATAGATACCCACAGCCTGTCCCTGGAGGGAGATAAATGAAGGCTTTAGGTTTGCAGCCCTAGGGTGCTATGTCTGCTCTGATTTATGGCTATAAGAGAGATCCATTCATGGCTAATTCATGCCTCTCCCCAGCTCAGATTGCACACTTCAAGGTACTCTCCGTGCGCTTATTCATTACGCAACCCAAAATGCAAAGCTGAACCAGGGCACTGAAAGCGAAGAGGATACTTGTCCGTTTTCCGTTGGTAAGGTCTGAGTCAACCACATCAAATTGTTGTTGTTGCGGTTTCCAAAAAACGGAATTTCATGTCCCAGTGTAATAAGTTTGTCATGCATGTATGCATGAAGTATACATTACCAAACCCAAGAACCATTTCCCTCTCCGCAGACTGTGCTTACAGTTAATTTCGTAACTGTAACGACACAGCTAGATAACAAAGAGTGATGATGATAACCCTCATTATGTGGATAAAAAAGGACAAGCTATAGGCATCCCAGATACACCTTTCATAATTCATATTTGTTTTTAGAAAATACTGATAGTTTGGTTAACATGGATTGGACGTTTATTTCTCAAACCTCGTTTCTAGGTTTTCACCATTGGTAATAAAGTTTTAGCAAGGCACCTAACTATAGATATCGGGTAACACAAAAGATTTTCTTTGTTCGCAGTTTTGGTTGACCATCAGATTGTTCGCGAAATATGATCTCCAGTTGGCCCAAAAGAAAACAGTAAATCACATATACAGCCAACAATCAACATGAGATCGTATGCACAGTATCGATTCTTGGAACCCTCGTTTCCGAATGTCGTTATTATAACTAGAAGCAAGATTGAGGTTTATATAATAGCGTAATTGAATAGACACAATAACCCTGCAGCATGATTGCATAGACACAGCCTTTATGTGGCATCATTATTGCTTACACAGACAATCTGAGAGGGGAGGCCTGAGACAGGCATGAGACAGGCAGCCTGAGAGAGGCAGGGACAGCCCTCTGGACCTCCTTGAAACCTTTGCAGGCCCCGCAGCTATGAGACCCAGTGGGGCCATGAGCCCAGTTATTATTTACTAGACAGCAAAACAACCATATCTCATTTGGCCGCAGGAAGCCACAAGGCCTCATGTCACTGGCTGAGAGCTCCTTAAATATATCAGGCCAAATTGCACTCCCCTGCCTTACTCCTATTATAACATACCTGCATTATGCCCCTTCTTCTCAGTATAACGTCCTCAGTGTAGCATCTTTATAACTCACTCTAAACATTTCATTTTCTGTGAAGAAAATAACAACTGATCAGGCCTATGTCTCACACACATATTACAATCATATCATATCATACTTCTTTATCCCCTGTACCATGCCTGCATTACGTTCTTCCTCTGTATAACTTCCTCCAAACAACATCTTGATAATGTACTCTTGACACTTTATTTCAACAATTATTCAAACAATAACTGATCAGGCCCATAAACATATATGTGTCTCACACCCTTATAATACCCAAAATACTCCAGTTATTATTTCCTTTTCATTAACCTTTTTATAATTTACAAAATTTGAATTTTGAGTCAGCTTAAACGATTGAGTGAGATGGTTGTATGAATCCTTTGAGCCAACACAGCTTGTTGTTTTAAGTTAATATCTAGATGGCAATGCCATAGATTCACGCAGCTCAAATTAACCATTCTTATTTTAAAACAATGTTTTCTGTGCCAACTTAATGTGATATCTATAATTTGTGATATATATCAACAGTACCATCATTTGAGCCTTAATTAGTTAGCGTGCCATTTAAGTGATGAAAGTATAGTAATAACAATCAGCTTTAATTTTCCCTGGGTGTGGCACTGCAAGCATTATGCTGAGCTAGTGGCGACACCTGTCAACACCACAAGCAAATGTATATTTCATGCAGATGACACAAACAAGATTGGAAATGAAGTTTTCTAAACAGAATAGGATAGTTAAGCAACAAATTGAATAATTCAGACACTACTGTGACATTGTAAGAGAAATTCAGGTATGTTTACTTTACCGAAACTAACTGTTGGATCAGGGACCAACTCCCATCACAAGTGCAGGCTGTCCTTCATTCTCAGTCCACTGACAGATCTATCCAAATTTATGAGCTATTGTTGTGCTAAGTTCGCTGACGCGACGGGCGGCTTCGCCGCCCATCGCTGCACGAATATAATAATGGACAGATTATCTAATGTGAAAACAACAAGCTGTGTCAGCTCAAAAGATTTGTGCAACCATCTCACTATATCATTTGAGCTGACTGAAAATTCAAATTTTACAGTGAACCTAATCTTCAAAACCTTTGCTCAATGATCTAACCTTTCTCAAAAAATGTAATCGATTGAATTAACTGAACTGGAAGGTCCATATTAATTTGGAAAGGGAGGTGTTCATTTATCCTGCTCACTGTGTCTTGCACTGCGTACCGCCTACACTGTATATACACACCACTAGTACAGCATATTACTCCTCCTTCCTTCCATACAGACCTAATAGCATCAGTGTCCCTCGTTCTAATCAGTGTCATGCACAACCTGACCCCCCAAAAGTTCACCCCAAAATGTCAACCAAATGTTAAGGCCGCGTTGTTAGGTAACATTTGTTATGAGAGGTTTATTTATGTCACCATACGACATTGGGAAGCCTTCGGTTATGATGGTTATATTGCCACTACACTACTAAGACCTGCATTGAAAAGCTTGTCTTAGATCTAGTGAATGTTATTCCCTGTGGGGGAATGAGTATGCTGTGTTATTTCTATATCAAGAGCACTATGCCACTATCCTTTAACTGCTCAAGACTGCACAAGACGTTAATGTTCTTTTTGTTGTTCTGGTTGCATTTGTTAAAAGTGCATCCATGTTTATTTAAAAGAGAAAAACAGGCCCAGATGACAAAGTTAAGAGACATTATTATTTTTTTATCCTTCCCACACTCATTCTATAGATAGAAGAAAGTCAAATGACCGTGCACAACAATACATGAAATTCATAATTCAATATGCAACACGACTGATGAAATTATAGGAACTGCAGAGATATTTGCAAATCCAAAAGCTATACTCACATCTTCATTGCATTTTATATTCCAATGTCCCACATCCCTTATCTTTTACTCTCTGCCCCTCAACAACACCAGCCCCTGTCAGCCGTGATCCATCAGGTAGTCATCAGTTATCTTGATCACTATCATAATTACACTATTACATCATAAACGTTATCAAAAGCACAATATGAAAACCATGACAGCCTTCATCAGTTATCAGAAGCAAGTTGACAAGTATGGATGTCCTCAAAATTGCCAATAGAAGGCTAAAAAGGACTATGTAATGGGAAAAGTGCCAATGTTCATTGTGGCATAATAAATTAATAATAAATATTATGATTGGTATTTTGCACAGAACAAATATGATGAAAACATAGGTTCTTCATATTTACGCTTTTCTTGTAAAAACAGTAATATCTAAATAACAAGCTTATTCCCTACAAACTATGTCATAGTGAGAAAAGAGTTTATTACATCAAATAAGAAAGGAAGATCAAAGGATAGCTTGTTTAATTTACTCAAAGCACTTACAGATTCAGGAGTAGCAGTTGTAATGATCAAGGCAAGGCACCTTAAAACAATCATAGAAAACTGGCTATGGAATTCCAAAATTATTATCACTAAGGTAAATTTAGTAAATCATATATATAAAAGTACTATGTCAGTTCCAAATAAGCCTCTATAATTTTTATTTCAATGAAATGCATGGATTGCAAAATAAAATTTAGGTACTCATCTTAAACAATCTCTACAGTATCCTAGTCACTTCATAGAGTATTCTTCAGAATTTCTTCTCATTCGGTTTCGACTGTATTGTGCACCCGCAGATACTTTATGTCAAGTCTATTCCATACTCGTGTGATATGGAGCAGAATTGGGGAATGTAGCATAGAGCATGGATAGAGAGGAGGTCTATTGTATGAGCAATCAGAGAGGGACAATAGAAGGGGAAAGAAGATGGTAGGAGCTGATCAGGCAACCGGAGAGTTCGGCCAAGCACAAGAGATAGCAGTACGACTGTCACCAACCACAACAGATAAGCCAGTCGCTCGACTGACATAATGGATTCCTGGGTGGTTTCTACTTTTTGCAGGTCGCTCTACTTCAGTATTTTCCTTCTCTTTTCATCTTTTTTCTTCCTTTTTCATCTTTTTCCTTCTTTTTATAGGAGGAGAGGGTGGGGATGGCACAAGGGAAGAGTAGAGATATTGTCTGACATTGATTTGGGGGATTCCGGAAGATTTAAGGGGGTGATGGGAAAATATCCATCCTCAATCTGAATCCCTGAGTGCAACTGGTAGGACGAAATCATATCTTAGAAGGATAGCTTGGGTCGTCACTAGACTCTGGCCATCACTAGACTCTGGCGGCTGGCCGTCACTAGATTCTATAGCTTAGACTCAGTTTCCTTGACGTCAACAATTAAATTTTTTCACTCATTGATTCAAATCCCACTTCAGTCATTTGCCAATTTTGGACTTCTTTTCATTTTTGTGACATTTTATAAGGAGCTATTGAACAGTTTCAAAGATGGAATCTACTCTTGGCGCAACTGGTTGAATAAGTTTGACACTCTCTGGTATACAATGTAGTATAGTTGTTACAACCGCATCAGTGATAGAAAGTAAGAAAAAAATTACTTTGGACATCAAATGGGTTGATGGTTCTCATAATACATTAATGACAGCATGCGTCTATCTATCAATACAATTACACCCTGCATGGAAGCTGACAAAGGTTAGAATTCAGTTAGTGAGATGACCCCAATAAACATCATAATTCCATTAGTGTGATTCAGTTAGTGTTGTGACACTGAAACATTACGATTGTGTCAGTGCAATTCCATCAGCACCATCACAAGCATCCCCATCATCACACTCCATGACAGAAAAATGTAACGATTCTGGCCAGCGACTCCGAACAATCAGCAAACATGATCAAAAGTTGGGGTTGACTGGTCTCGAATGGGCAGAATATGGGGTTGGATGACAGATAAAGTGGGTTGAACGGGCAGGAATGGGGGCCCCTGACCCAGAAAGGCCAGCATAACCAATAGGACAGGAGACACTTTTTATGTCTCTGAGGAGCTCCATGGTTCCTCTTGGCACACTCGGGATTAGTCCGAATTACTGGCTGCTTCACAACTATTTTCATTAAAAGACGGAATATTGGAATCGAAGTTGTCATTCTGAGAAGTTTAGCAAGAATAGGACTCATCATCTGTGTATCACTCAATGGGTAATCTCTAAAGCCAAACACATAACAGCAGTTCAATTCAACGGTATTAGGCCTAACTATTATATCAGTCCACACTCTGTCATCAGTTTATGCAACTATGCTTTTTTGTTGTATCTCCAAAAAGAATAGGACTATTTCGATAGTATTCACACATAATGATGAATGTGGCATGAAGCAAATATCCTTCACTTTTTGTCCAATTCTGATAGTGCAGTAAGGAGTTATGGCGCATTCCAGCTTCTGGGGTGTGCTATCAATTGTGTAAATGCTTAGCGAAGGAAAAGTTCCTGATACTACTAAACCTATTTTATCTTACCATGGGAATTTACCTCATGTCACGTGCATGTCAAAATCTTTCCAAACTTCGTAAACTTTGGGCCCTTTATCAATTTTAATAGCATCGGGTTTGGGAGTACACACTTTTGCAAGACTTTACCCCTGATACAAATTCAATGACCATGCCAGTTGATTTAACAGGTATCCTCCTTGGTGTTAAGAAAATTTGCCTGGCAATAAAATCATCCTTAGAAAGTTAAAATGCAAAGAAGAACAGACCTGTCAACAGTCAGCGTTCGGCCTAACACATACTCGGAGACGGCGAGAGACAAGGTGGGCCGCTCGTCCTATTCTGTCAGTTGACAAGAGTGCCAGAATGATGAATTCCAGCTGAGGTGATTGGGCCATAAATTAGGAGTAGGGTAAGAGAGAATTGGCATCTGCAGGGGCACAGCCGAGGGTGAAAGATTGATGCTGCATCTGAATCAGCGAGGTGAAAAGAAAGACGACGCCTAATGACAATCACTCCACCGCCCTCCAATCCCGCGACAGGGATGATCGCAATCACACGTCACATGGCACCAATCGCAGGTCGGATGTGGGGCTCATATGTATAAGGCGGAATCACAGGTTGGAGGCAAGAGTTGTACATGTCGGCAAATATGCTAAGTCGAAGTAATAGGTGGTCCCAATATGACTCCGACCAAATTCAAACAGAAGCCGGTAAAGGACTCAAGTGTCTAAAAGCAATCCAACATCACACTTATTGTTTCTATCTGATTCAAGATTATCTGACCATAGCCGGAAATGTAAGGTTAGATACGACAAAAGAGGCATATGTCAATTTCACAAGATCATGCATACGGGCAAAAATCACTGGTGGAAATGGTCAACCTAAATAAACAATCATAATTTTATTTGTCATCATAAATTCAACAGGTTTTGTCTTGAGTGGAAATAAGACAACAGATTATGGCAACCATTGCTTTCAAAATTGTGGTTAAATTATATCTCATTTCAACACCGAAATCATTGGTATTCTCTCTCAGATGCACCTTCAAACATTCCAAAAGGGGAAGAAAAATAGTACAAATAAAAATCAACATTTAAAACACAAGAAGCAATCACCGCATATGATCTTATCCTCAATCCCAGCATAATACTGGAGGCCCTTAAGCTTAAAGCAAAGGTAAAGGCAAAAAGTAAGGGCCGGTTTCACAAAGTTTTTAATTTTTTTTTTAAATCAGGATCAAAAGACAGATCAAACTCAAGATCAAATTGGAATCAAACTGGAAATCAAATGGGCACATTCTGGAAGTTTAATCCGACACAAGACATTACGAGAAAGAAGGAAGAATTCCTGAATGGCCAGCTCCCCGTTTCAAAGGCTGCCATTGTACAGAGGAAATGGAATGAAGAATTGCCCTAGGAAAGGAGGGTGACACTTGGATTTTCATCAGGATATATCAAACAGTATGGCCTGAATCGTCTCACTTGTTTTCAACATTGCTTGCTGCTGATTGCCAAAGACACTATATGGAGGAAGGTAGAGACAGCAAGCCAGATAGCCAGACAGTTATAGACAGCTCGAAAGGGCATAGATGGATAGAATCATATTTGGCAAACCACAGTAGATGGACAGATAAATATTTTATTACATGATAAACAGACACCGCAAAGGTAACACATGGGACGAAAGAAGATACATTATCAATAACTCAAATTGTCTATTTCAGCTTTTCTTCTTGGGATTTGTTTCAGTCATCAAGTTTTAAATATTTTTATTTTTTCAAGAAAGACAGTGGTTCATTAGGGGAGTTATTAGAGAAGCCTCAAAGTTAATTTATAGGATATACCATCTTCTACATGCATGCACTCTAAAAAATGTCGGGACAAAATAGGTTTTTTAGATTCAAAATGTTTTTTTGGAAAACCAAATTTCAATGCAAAACCAACATGGATTTTTTTTAGAGTGTGGGCTCTAAGACATCCTATGACCATGAACCAATTTCCCAGTTGTTTTCTTCCCATTCCAATCTGCCAATGATAGCTCCAAATCTCCATGCTATCTGTGATCGTTAATATCAATGCTAACAGTTGACAGAACCCAGGCAGCCTCTTTATCATCCGATATGACCTTATCAATCTCCATCAGATGATAACATGTCTTTGACAAACATTATGGTTCCACAGGGACCTGTCATTTTACATGGACATGTTACAATGAGGGACATGGAAATGTTACGCGGTCATGAGAAATGTAGAGCTAACCCAGTAACATAAATTGCAATATTTAGTATCCTTCAGTGTATGTATGCGTCTTGACTCTTGAATCATCAATTGCAAAAGGAGGATGACTGCTGTTTACAACTGGTGGAATGACTTAATAATATCACAATCTTCATCCAAATTCATAAATCATTTTCACACTGAAAAATTTGAATTTTTAGTCAGCTTAAATGATTGAGTGAAATGGTTGCACAATTCCTTTCAGCTAACTCAGCTTGTTGTTTAAAGTTATGACAGCGGACAGATTATCATAACTTAAAACAACCAGCTATGTCAGCTCAAAGGAATTGTGCAACCATCTTACTCAATCATTTAAGCAGACTCAAACTTTCAAATTTGTCAATTGTAGTTGTATAAATACCAAGTTCAGAATATGACTCGTTTGTTGTCAAAGACATTTTGTCAATGAAACTTTTTTTAATAACATCTTAAAAGGGAATTCAAACATTAATTTACTTTGAAATAGATAATTATCCATTGCAATTTCCTTTTTCTATTTCCCAAAATGACCACTACAAAATATGCCTTTTAAATTGAAATAAAAACTGGAAAAATAAAATATTATTCTTTCCTTTTACTAGTAACCACGTACTCTCTACATAAATCACTACAGACAAGCATGAAGCATAGCAAATCCATCACTTTGAATAGGCAATCAACCATCCTGCCATGCTATGCCATTGCTCTGGTAAAAGCCATTGAGCATACAGATTGTGACAGATATGTGGAATCACAAGGCCAATTGCCATGTCATTGCAGTGTCATTGCTGCATATTTCTAATCATGTAGCAAAACATGCTTGATAGCATCTGACAAGTTTGCTGAATTGCAACACAAATGTGTGATGAGAAATGGACAGAGCAAAAATGGGGATTGATGGCATCCATTCAACATCATTTCAGTTTACATTATAAGTTATCGTCATTGATACGGATGGATAACAGCAGTGGAAAAAAATCAACAAAAAAATATCCATTTCCTTGCACATAAATCATCTTTAAATGCAGTATTGCCTAACTTGATTGATCATAGTTTGTGAAGCATATATTGTAAACAAAATGTTATTAAGATATAGCTTTGGCCTTGCTTTACACTACATCCTTGCAAGGAATCTTTTTCAAATATACATCAAGATATGGTTGTAGGAAGATGGTTTATGTTGAAGAATGAAAGGGAAATTACAGAATGGAGATCCATTTTGAAATCTTGCAGGCCCATGAACAAGAAAAACAGCTCTATAAACCTTGAGCAGACCAGACTCCGCTGCCTTATACACGAATTACACATCATAAACTCAGGGGAACATAAACTGCCGAGATATAAAGACATTCACGAGACATAGGCTCTTATACATAAACCTTGTAGAATTCCAAACTGCAAAGACATTATGGAGAACTTTTTAATCACTTTAGCTTCTGTCTTGAATCGCCAAGATATTTTTCCCCCAAAACAGTAGAGCACACTTTCCTGGAACATTTACCGGCATATTTCACTGGCATTTTCCATGCCACTGAAAGCACTGCAAGTTTCCTTCTATAGCAATTAATCTGAGTAATTAAGAAAGCTGTATTGGCCACTGAGTGATACATCACAATTAATCAGGGCTGGTGAACAGCGCAAGACATATCCAGGCTAGATCATACGTCTTGTCAGATACATTTGCTAAGTGACTGTAGAAGGCAAACACTGTTTAATCACTCAGTATTATATATTAGGTAGCCTATTCATGACTTTATTGTAAAATGTTGGGTATCTTGTATACATTGCATGTGAAACACCATAAATAAAATTGTCGTAGAAGTATTTCCAGTAGTCTCTACCAATTTTTTTCTTTTTTATGACAGCTGAATATCTCAAAGATACATGAAAACGCGTCAAGGAGGAAGGCGGCTATCACAGTTTCCCCTTTCATGAGATTTTGCCTAATATCTTCTTACAATTTGGGCAATTTGCTTCTGTCATAACACAAAGTAGTCTATGTTAACATAATCATGCCTATAAAATGTGTCCGTATCATAATACCATAATGATGATCAATTGAGAATTCTTCTAATTCCATGAGAGTATTTTTGTGCACAAAAACAATAAACATGATAGAGACATTTCAATTGACTCTGGAAGATAAGCTGTTCTTCAATGCATTAGAATAACAGAGACACATTCAGAAGTTAGTACTCAATTGCCTGGGTTTGGGTAAAACCCTGAGACTCTCTGGAGATGTTTACGTGTTGTTTTGAATGATATACTCAGCCAAATTAATCTATTAAAGGGAATCTTGTCAGATTATTGTTTTTCAAAGTTGAAACTTTAAAAAGTAAAATTTAAAAGCAAAATTTATATGTATTTTTTTTATTGACATGTAAAATTATGTATTGCATTATAAATGACTATCCTGCCATAGCACTTATTACAAAGTGACGTCTTCACAAAAACGTTCATGTTTCATTGAAACAAAGGCATTTAACAGTTAACAAATGTTGGCAAGTTTTCCCTTGGCTATCTTGTACTCTTTCAGTAATCCAGGCTTAAATGAGTATTAGATGAAAATTCTTCAGAAGGGCGGGCACTTAGCTGACACTGTACACGTACCATGCTGTTTGGCTCTGCAAAACAACCCATATTGTTATGCACAACACACTGTTCAGGTAGAGTTATGATTGGCTGGCTGGGGTCATCCGATTGGTTATGTAACCAGGTTAGCAAGCTGATTGGGTCTCCTTTCTCCATGCATTGCAACATTAGATCATATGCAGACTGTGGCCAAGGATGGGAAATACCTAGAAATAACAGGACAAATGTTGACTAAGTTAAGTATCAATACTGAGTAGAGTTGGTTGACTAAAAGGATGGTTGACCAGTTGGTCCGGTCGTGGGTTTGTTAGCAGGCAGGTGACAAATATGAAAGTTGACTGATGACACAAGAGAGTCCAAAACAACGTATCAAAAATTAATACTCAGTTGTCCAATGTGAGTTATTTTACTTTCCCAGCATAGACACCGACAAAAGAGGCTGCAATTTGAAAGTGCGTCTGAGCAAAACATGGGCTGTTGCATTGTTGCACATTGGAAACCTCTGAGATTCTAGCCTGACCAAGAATTGAACCTTGGACCTATGTTGTGCGTGCATCTCATATAACATGCATCTTCACTGTGCGACTTCATAATTTTCAGGAACACACATCAATAGCACTTACAGTACTTCAAACAGTCTCATGCTTTTTCTATGCTTTGCAGTTTGCATGCCATGGTGGCACCAAGATAATCGCCTCCATCATGATGGTTCTGTGTTGAATTAATTCATTTTAAGAGCGGCACATCTTACAGAGACATAATCGAGTTGTGCACAAATTATTTCAAGTGCGCTGCACCATTGGCGCAGAATAAGAGCAATTTGCAGCTCCGCGTTGTTACATTTTGAAAGATGGATATGCAAGACGTAAATGTATAATTGAATGAAATGGATCGGAATAAGAGCATGGTGTGCGGTAAAATCCAGCAAAGGAAAAGGAAGAACCAGATATCAGGTTAGAGGGTTTATGTGCACAGTGTGCAGCTTCCTTCTCTGTAAATATTCTTTTTTCAAGAAGCACCCTACTGACCTACATTTCCAACCTTTTTATAGGATCTAGGGTGTAATTAAGACCGTTGATTTGCTCATACATATTTTATCATAAAACGGAACAATTTTTGTACAAGAGCACTATTACTCTCCACAATTTGCGATTGGCTGAAACATCATTTTCAAAATATTCCTCAAACCTCAACTGATGAATTACTTTCCCCCGACAACCAAAACCCTTTTTGAACTAATATGGCAGATTATAGAGTGCTTGTGTCTTACAGTCACTTAGCAAATGTATCTGACAAGACGTATGATCTAGCCTGGATATGTCTTGCGCTGTTCCCCAGCCCTGTTTAATTGTGATGTATCACTCTGTGGCCAATACAGCTTTCTTAATTACTCAGATTAATTGCTATAGAAGGAAACTTGCAGCGCTTTCATTGGCATGGAAAATGCCAGTGAAATATGCCAGAGAAATGTTCCAGGAAAGTGTGCTCTGCTGTTTCGAAGGAAAAATATCTTGGCGATTCAAGACAGAAGCTAAAGTGATTAAAAAGTTCTCCATAATGTCTTTGCAGTTTGGAATTCTACAAGGTTTATGTCTTAAGAGCCTATGTCTCGTGAATGTCTTTATATCTCGGCAGTTTATGTTCCCCTGAGTTTATGATGTGTAATTCGTGTATATGGCAGCGGAGTCTGGTCTGCTCAAGGTTTATAGAGCTGTTTTTCTTGTTCATGGGCCTGCAAGATTTCAAAATGGCTCTCCCTTCTGTAATTTCCCTTTCATTCTTCAGCATAAACATCCTCCTACAATCATAATTCAGCAACATATTTTGGAAAGTAATTTTGCAAAGAAGCGAAGGACACTCGCAGGTGAATTGCATATCAAAATGACTCACAATAACATTACAATTAACTATAAAAATGGCTTAACAGACAAAACAGATGAATAGAAAGATGCATCAATAGACAAATCCATTGTATGATGCCTCTAAAGATTAAGAACTTACTAACATAAAAACTAAACATTAAGGGACCATTCCATAATTAAGAGCAAATAAAATTTGATTCCCTGGAGACAGAATGACATAAACAAGTGAAAAAGTCTTTATCATTTTTTTGGCAAAAGTGGGGCACCTCCAGTTTCTCCGTGTACCTTGATGGCTGGTGTTTCAGTCTACATCGGTAACCGCATAACAGATTTTGGTGATAAGCTCAAAACATTGTATATATACTTGAAAATATGCAGCAGAATGCTGTACGCAGCAAAAAGTATTTCTGCAGCCCGAAGACGTTTCTCCTTATACAAACTGTAATATCACTTGCAAAGACAATCCATAATCCCTTATCGTATTACATATTGTCTAGCTAGAGTTATGATTGGCTGGCTGGGGTCATCTGATTGGTTATGTAACCAGGTTAGCTTCCTGATTGGGTCTGCTTTGTCCGTGCAGCGCAATATAACATTAGATCATATACGGACTGTCAGCCACAGGGAAGGAAACTAGAAACACAAGAGAGCTATTGCATGTTTTTCTTTCTTATTTTGACTTTCTTGAAAAAAGTTGGTTGTGCGGACACAATAAAATCATATCTTTTTAATTGTATTACAGTGGTACCAGCGTCATAAGACCTCCTGTTGTAAGAACGACTTGCCTTACCAACCGTCTTCCAACTGTACCAATTGCTCTCAGTAAAAACAAATCTCCAGTAACTATATCATCATATTCCCAAAAGGGCAAACAGCCTCAGTTTAGAAGAAGATAAAAAGACAATAACAACCACAGAGCTGTCCTGGTATATCATATTGAGAAGAGCAAACAAGATCCAGAAAGAAAACAGAACATTCTCCAAAAGCAGAAAAAGACAAGAAAAAGAAGAAAGGCATTGTCTTTTAATCTGAGTTTAAATGATGTAAGCCCATTACTCCTGGCTATCTTTGTCCCAAGCACATTATGTAAACTGCAGAAGGTTATATTTCACTGGGAGACAGTAAATATGCAATTGATCAAGCTGCAGGGCCAATGACAATGAAGGATCACCCCACTGTTTATACAACTCTTTTATCTTTAATATCCCATGCATCTTCCAGCAGGGGGGCCTTCAGTTGGAGGTAGGGAATCCCTGCCAGGGATAGGATTAGCTCATGGCGGAGTGGTGCGCCATGTTGAGTAAAATTTTGCGGATGTTGCGAGTTCTATTCCAAAGGATTCCCACTCAAATTTGAAAAATAAAATCAAGGACTTTTTCAGGGCATCACAGGATGAAGATTATCAAATTTCAATGGAATTTTCTTCTCGCAGCGCTCAGGAAGTTGTTGCACAGAAGCATGGGGATCTCCAAATTTGCATATTTTCTTAATGATTAAGACGCTTGCTGCGCTGAGGGATGCAAAGGCCCTGAATTTCATTCTAGGGTGGTGAACCCAAAATTTGCAATTTACCTTTTTTCAGCAAAACAATTTATTATGAGCATCTTGTCAATCACAAGTAACTAATGCTCCAGCCTTGTGTTTTCTGCCTAGGCAAGTAATAGACCAAACCCTCGTGAACATATAATATCTTGATGTGGATTCTCAGGATTCTCAGCCTTATCATCTCATCATTAAATCTGCCTCTGGTAGCTGCTTGGATCAGTCGAATCAGCTTCAGTCAGCAGCATTGAGGCATCCATCTATCTGTATAAATATGCATCTGTATATACATTGCAACAAAATCATATCAAGCCATAAGGTACCATTAGACAAACTAATGCCGCCACAACTACAACTAACTACACAAGCAGCTCCTTAGCACTGCTTAGCCCCAATTTGCTGCCTACATTATCCTTATCAATATTTCAGAACATAACATGACCTAATTTCGGTCAAACCATTCATCATGCAAGCAAGATCACAATATCTGCAAGACACGAGAACGTCTGAGACATCCCAGATGTGACCGACACTGTCAGGATCGCAGACGCTTCTCAGCGATAAACGTCGGAGGGTGTTAGTCGCATCAGAGGGTGTGCTGCATCCCTTCATAGACGGGCAAAGTGTTTTAGTAATGGCCGTAAGTGAATAAAAGGCAAAGCAATGCTATCATGTCCTCACTGATATTAACTTCCAAATTGATAATTATTGTCAAAGCAATATGAGGGCAACATTTCTCATTGTAACAAATAAAATACTTTTTTTTACATGATGGGCCGGGAAATTTCCTCAAAGGAAAATTTTTTATTTTATGGTAACGGCGACAGCAATTATTTATTTTGAGGGAGCGACGATGCGACATCCTCAAATAGTAACATACCAATTTCCGTGAAATTATTCAGCGTGTATATATATATAGATAGTTTTTCATAGGAATTACTGAAGAGCTAATTGAGAGGTTTTATCAGTTTTCAGTAAGAGAAACAATGCAATTTGATTTTGGGTTTTGATTATTCTTCACACGGACACTGCACTGCACTGCCGCACAACTGAATAGTCACAACTGTAATAAATAACTTTCAAAGTCACAAAACAGCAGTGACAATGATAGATTACCCAGCATGCCCTACATCTCCATTGTTCACAGACAAGTGACTAATTGTGATGCTTCTCTTCAAAGTAATTTAAGTCATTTACACCACTCAATTACTCGTTCAGACAACCTGTGACTACTCTCTCTCTGACTGTGACAACTCAACTCGACAACTCGCGAATGGTTGTTTGTTACAATTCTGACCTTAAAACATGAGAGTAAAGTTGGCACAGATGTTAGTAAATCAGATTTACTTATCAACAATTTATTGACCCACTTCTGTCAATTCAAACGAGTTCTTAAAGGAATCAATCGCTCGGAAGACAAAATTCCGTCATATATTAGACCTATATTCCGATAACTGCAGGTCTACATGCAAGCTTAAATCATACAGTATATATATATAATCATTCGACACAATTCATTGCTATATTGATGTCGAACACAGATTTTTTCCTTTTGTTTTTGTCGACAACCTATAACAAAGGCACATAATTTGTGATTTGACAGAAACTGGTAACTCCATGTATCAATTTAATTCTATTCCCACCCTGGGTTGGGTTCAGGTGGCAAACGAGACAGATTGAAATTCAAATCTTAAACCTCTGTTTTCTTTCTCTGATTCTAAGAGAATTATAAAAATCCTCTTTTAATGAGTTCCCATGAGTAATTTTAGCTTTAATGAGTCTCCCTGCATTGGAAGATTATTCACAGAATCAATTATTAAGAAAATTATAATAAACAAATTCGCTCAAGCAGCTGGGGAACAAAATAAAAAGTTCTATGTCACATTATTATGTTGATATTACCCATGTGAATTTTTAAGTTGATAGCTTGAGCCAACGTCACATTTTGGAAAGTTCAATTTATATTTCTAAAACATGTAAAAGGAATACTTGGACATAGGCTTATCGGAGGGGGGGGGCAGGGGCCGCGCTCGCACCCCAAAAGTTTGGGAAAGAGTAAGATTCGGGCAAAAAGGTTAAAAAATTCCGGCAGATGATTAAATATTCACTATTGAAAATTAATATTTCCAGTCAATTTCATTTGAAATGGTATTAAATCTAGATCTTGAAATTCGGGCAAATGTCGCTTGCTCCCTCAAAAATCGAGCGCGCCGTACGCCTATGTACTTGGATGCTCAAACACTCACATTTGATAAATAACTATCAATAATATCATTATCTCTGTCTGTATGATATCAAAAAAATGCGACTCTGTGTTCCTTGCCATGAATTAGTAAAAAAAAATGCTAAAAACTAATAATTATCAGCCAAATGCAAAACAAGCTCAATATCACAAAATGATACTTCCCATTGATAACCCTCAACAAGTCTGAAGTGACTCCTTAATAGTCCAAGAGCTGACACACTTTTATTTATGTTTTTAGCGCCAAGCAAACTAATGAATGTGTATTGTACAGAATTTTCTGTAGTTTTCAGATATATTGTTTTTAGAGAAATCGATTCGGACAGTTTTCAGAAAAATGGTTACCATGACAACGAAAGCAGTAAAATTAAAAACTGCCATAAATAAATTTGAAGTTGCATAACTTGAGACACGTTTGATGCAAGAAAATGAAATTCTACCAGTTTATGTACAGAAATGAGGCCCTTCTGACAAAAAAAAACAACATTACCATATATGGTCATAAAAGGGGTAAAATGCTTGTTTTTTGGAAAATTTATAAATTTTTTCAAGAAATTCAGTTTTCCAATTGCTGTCGTGGTCCCAAATAAAGGTTAGCTGGCATTAAATCAGTCTTGGTGAAATACACATCTTGCCTGCTTACCAAAACAACCAAATTAGCAGTCACCATGGCAACTGTTGTCAACTGAATGGCCACCATATCAACCAATGACGAAATTCACTTTTATAACAAATAACCAGTTCCTTGGCACAAAACAGCTATAGCATCTCATACAGTGGTAGAATTTGAGAAATACAGAGAAATAAATTGACTGTAAATCTTAGGGGGTCAAAAATGCAAATGGAAGGAATTTGGTTGCCATGGAAACCACATTTGTTATTTGTTTCATGTCTGTCCAAACTGCACAATGTGGGGTAACAAAAATGTTATTATAATGTTCTAAATTCTCTGCTGATTTGATTTGAAATTATCTCGCCCATGTGTAACATTTAAAGCTCAGAGAGAGAACCATGTCATTCTATTAAATGAATTAAATAATCATATACATTATCCTTAATTAAGCACGCCCAACAATCCTCCCAGTCTGGTATATTATGTTCCCCAAGACCAATGGAAGGGTTTGTGTTTGGCGGGAAGCTGGCCTGGGCTTTTCTGTAGACTGTATCATGCCCGCATGCACTCCTGTACCAGATTGCACCAACACTCAACACAGGTTATCCTAAAGTGGTTAAGTCATTTTACTATATACAATGTAAATGTGTCAATGCTGAACAAGAGTTAGATAACTGGTTTCAATTAACTGACCCTATAGTATTACAAACTGACTTTTTTTTACCGGTTACCCAGTAACCCGGTGAGAAGAAAAGTTATTGGAGTTAATCACATGTTAATAGATAGATAGGCCTATACATGCAGATAGATACGATAAGTGCAGCCCTCTATGCCCAGTTCTGGACACTCACGAGGATTGATGGATGCGATGGGAGAGAGAGTGAGAGATCTCAAGATGTTACATATTTACTCCATGTGAGGGATCTTTTACTTGCTTAGCACAGGCACTGATACAAGGGGCCTGAACATTTCGTGTTTCCCAACCGGGAGTCATGTTAAGGTTGCAAACCATTATGACAGAAACTTTGGTCTCGTTCTGCTGAATGAAAATGCCATTGTTGCCTCCTATATCTGTTCTTTCTGAAGGTGGATATTGCACCTGTACTCATGATAGAGAACACTTCAGTTGAAACTTATTATTCAGGTGGCAACAAATTCCACAAAACATAGAAAATTAAGAAACATGAGGAAGGTCTAAACCCCACTGTAAACCCTGCTGCATTACTTTTGTGGCAGTTATGGTTAAAACAACAGTAAATGCCATAAAACAATAGTTTCCTACCATAAAATGGCTCTTTCAAGTATACATTATGGTAACTGCCGTTAAAGTAATGCAGCAGGTTTTACAGTGCATTTGCAGGTGACTCTTGGTGAACACTATAAACCACTGTCACTAAGTAGCAAGAACAAGGTAGGGCATGTAGTCTAAGCTAGTGACAATCAACTTGATGGTCAGATGCTTGCTCTGAAGTGCCCATCAAGATTATGTTTACATTTTTACAAATGAAAGGTTTCGAATGATGTCCTGCCAGAAACCTTGCTTTTTATACACACATAGGCCTAATTGATACATAAATTTGAGGTCTGAGCATCGAATTGTAGTATAATTCTATGGTCTGAGGCTCTAGAGAATTTTCTTGGTCTACAGTGCTACAACAGTCATCTGTGATGCCTCAAATACTCTCATTTGGCATCAAACTCCCTCAATTACCCTTGGCTCCCCTCAACTACCCTCTGCTTTCCCCAACTACAACTCCTCCTGCTATGTATACTCAACTTCCCTCAACTAAACTCGGCTTCCCTCAACTAAACTCGGCTTCCCTCAACTAAACTCGGCTTCCCTCAACTTAACTTGGCTTACCTCAACTTAACTCGCCCCCCCCCCTGAATTTAACTCGCCTACCCTCAAATATCACCAAATACCCTCAGATACCCCGTCAAAAAACAGCAGTGACCCCTTGATTTTGTGCATGAGGGTGTATCCTTGTCTTGAGACGTTACTGAATCAATGTGTACCTCCTGTCTACAAGTTTCATTGTCAGCGCATAGTATATGAAAATTTTGGATTCTTGCAACAAGCAAAAATCCCACCACAACAACAGTACATTTTTGCTTTGCAGGAAAACAAATCTTGAAAATGTAATAAGCTGGAAACATCTCATTTTAATAGGCAGATAATGCAAGGTACCCATGCTGGGCGTACATAATTGAAAACTGCATGGCCAGGTTTATTTGGTCGTTCCTTGCATTGGTACCACCAGTTATATTAGATGACGAGCACATCTAGCTGAATCTGCAGATGGAAAAAAGCAGTTGATGATAAGCATCGCATCAAAGTTTGCAAAATTAATCTATCCCCATGTCCAGTATATCACATTCTTCCATGCTGGAGTTTTTCCATGCTTAGCACGGGTTATCGTAAAGTAGGGGAGAGCGGTGCACCATGAGCCACGGGCACCATGAGCCATGGCCCCTACAAAACAAACGGCGTGACAGAACTGCTCGATAGGATGACCATATATTCCTTTTTATTTTAGAACTAGCTAGGGTAGCAATCATAATCTTTCTTTTCAATGTAGGACCAAGAATTGAAAAAAATACTTTTGACCAGTGAACTTGAGTGAAAAGTAAAATATTGGGCAGTGGAACTTTTTTGTTCTTGTACTTTAACTATAACCGACATCTTCATAAAACTTAGTCTTCTTAGAGAAGATAAGGCATGTGCTAGGATGACGACACAACATTGATACTATGTGATAAACTGGAAAATGGTGATATGCACTAATAGATGAAATTTGCAAATGGGGCACCATGAGCCACACCATGAGCGAGTTTATATAAAGTTTTAATGTACAATTAAAGCTGAATTGTAACAACAACTCTGCTGTTGTAAGTCCAGAGCTATAGTGCAAGACATCAGCAGCTGTTAAGGACACATTTGTGCTATTTTCATAGAAAAATGTGCAATCCATCTGATCCATATTGTGGTATGTGCCAATGGGAAAGTTCAAGCAAAACATCTGTTTTATGAGGTATCAGTTCTTTACAGTTGAATGAGAAGGGTGATACATGTATGTAAACAGCTTCCCATGCCATGGCTCATAGTGCCCCAGGGTCGGGGCTCGATGAGCAGTTTGACTACATTTTTTAAGGACGATGTTTTTACTAATACTATTTAAGAATTAAGAATATAATGTAAAACGCTAACTATTGCAGCCAAGAGGTCTTGCTACGATTATATAAAGCAACCAGCTATTGACCATTGAAACTTTAGGCTCAGGAGCTCAAAATCAGAAAAGCGATTCATGGTGCCCCACTCTCCCCAAATTTTACTGTTATTGTGTCAATGCTGAACATGAGTTAGACACCTATAGTGTTATCAAGATGAACTCATTTTAGAAAATGACAAATTTTTTTGCCAGTAAGAGGCTAAGTTTAGGATAACATGTGTTAAGCGTTCATACAATCTAGTAATGGTGAGCAAATTGGCTTGGGGAAGGAGGTTGTTATGGTGAGAGTAGGATTGCGTACAAGAACGTTTCTGCCCAAAACTGGATGTATTCCGCCACAACACTCAGTTTATACATATCCTATTGTTTAAAGGATGTGTCTGAGTTGAATGACACAGGTATTCGGATGGACTAATGAGGTTGGACTTGGGCACTGGCATTATGCATGTTGCTGATCCCCTCACATAGTAAATGAAAAGTGCACAAGTTACGATGTAGTTTTCACAACCTTGGGTTTAGAAGACAATGGAACTTGCCAATCTTGGGATGTTATCAAAGCGTGCACTACAATATTCTGTTGCTTTTGGTCCAGAAAGGACTGTTGTGAATAGTTCTTCTGCCTATGGTCATAAATCACTTATTTGAGTATAATTGCCAATAATTTTATAAACGACAAGGTGTTGCATGCACTTCAAATTGGTTTGTTATGGGCATGATGAATATTGAATAGTTGTTTCATGATTCTGCAACCAAAAAAAGACCTTATACCACATGCTGGTATATAGTTTTCAGCAAGTTAAAGAGCAATAAATCCTCCTATTTAATTGCAGAACCAATGATATCTGATTTTCAACAAAATAGCTTTTGAACTAACAATTACGTGCCAAAAATGTACTGAAGATCCCCTTTGAACAGAATGTTAATAACTCAAGAAGTCATCCTAGAACATGCTCTTTAAACAAAATGGCCAACATTATAGGGCTCTCGTTGCCATGGTGACCATTTTATATACATATATGAACTCTCCTTTTCCTTAGCTTCCAAACGATATGTCACACATGGGGGTAACAACCACACATTGATTGCAGTATGCTCACACTGGGGAACTTGTTGCGTAAAATGCCAGTAATGTTGTAATGAATCATTCAAATACCCAACTGCTATGACTATATTTGGCAATGTTGCTATGGAGATGAGAATCCAGATTAATTTGTGTACTATAAATCAAATCAGCAGAGAATTTAGAACATTATAATAACATTTTTGTTATCCCACATTGTGTAGTTTGGACAGACGTGAAACTAGTAACAAATGTGGTTTCCATGGCAACCAAATTCCTTCCATTTGCATTTTTGACCCCCTAAGATTTACAGTCAATTTATTTCTCTGTATTTCTCAAATTCTACCACTGTATGAGATGCTATAGCTGTTTTGTGCCAAGGAACTTGTTATTTGCTATAAAAGTGAATTTCGTCATTGGTTGATATGGTGGCCATTCAGTTGACAACAGTTGCCATGGTGACTGCTAATTTGGTTGTTTTGGTAAGCAGGCAAGATATGTATTTCACCAAGACTGATTTAATGCCAGCTAACCTTTATTTGGGACCAAGGCAGCAACTGGAATATTGAATTTCTTGAAAAAAACAAGAAAATTTTCCAAAAAACAAGCATTTTACCCCTTTTATGACCATATATGGTAATGTTTATTTTTTTTGTCAGAAGGGCCTCATTTCCGTACATAAACTGGTAGAATTTCATTTTCTTGCATCAAACGTGTCTCAAGTTATGCAACTTCAAATTCATTTATGGCAGTTTTTAATTTTACTGCTCTCGTTGTCATGGTAACCATTTTTCTGAAAACTGTCCGAATCGATTTCTCTAAAAACCATATATCTGAAAACTACAGAAAATTCTGTACAATACACATTCATTAGTTTGCTTGGCGCTAAAAACATAAATAAAAGTGTGTCAGCTCTTGGACTATAAAATAAACCCTGCAATGGTTGCTCTCAAGAACCCCAACAGTAAAACTCAATGAATCAACAATGATGCGGATGCTGGATTGAGACTGAGTGACAGAAGCAGCTCTTTCTTCTTCAAACAAAACTCACGACACAGAAATAAGACAGACTTACCTCGTGGTAGATGGATGGAACAGCCAGAGTGGGAATGGTGATTGTCTCTTCGTGGGCACTGCCATCTTTGTTGACAATTTCCTGCAAGACCAAATAAAGACATGATTAACATAATAATACACATCACCCAGGTAAATCTTTAACCCTCCCAAGGTTTCCTGGGTCTTTTTGGACCCGCTCACCTCTTCACGCCTGTCCTACTACTCGTCATTTGACTTCACGCGTGTTTCCATCACTTGTATTCCTTAATTGCCACCACGTTTGATTATGTGTGAAGCACCAAACTTATACGAAGTAAAATCTTTGTAGTATGTTGAAAAAGAAAAGTTTCTGACGTTAAAGGGCACCCGGGCCTCGGAGGCCCGCCCCTTGAAATAGATCAAATTGAGGTATCTTTCTCTTGTGAAATTAAAAGAATTTCTGTGTCATTAATATTATAAGTGTATTGGGCTATCATAAAAGAAAATCTATGGTGCTGTCAATTATTTAAGATTGTACATAACCCCAATTTTCGTTTTAACATAATTTTCTGAACGCCTATATATGAGATAGCTCTATCTCGAAATATATACGAGGTAGAAATATAATTATAGTGTAAAAATGACCTAGTATAGAAGTTTTTGGCTAATATGCATCACACATTGGCCTAAAATCAACTGCATTGAACTTTTGGGCCTTTACATGTTAAAAATAAACTTTTTTCCGCAAAAATGGCCAGTTTCATTGATGTGTACTGTATCATGCCATTATTCTTGGATACGGAGGGTGTCAACCGGTGAAATTTTTTCATAAATTTAACCAAGTATGTGTTTAAGTATTCAGATCAAAATGAGACCTGAAAGTGTTTTGTAACCTTTATTTGTAAGTCGTTTTTGAAGAGTAGATTTTGTCTTAAGTATGCTTAAATCCACACATTGCTGCACATGCCTTACAAGCAACATCAGATACACCTATATCATATGAAGCACCAGATACTTAAGTGAGCATAATAAGATTATCTGGGGAGCTGAAATTTCATGAAAAATAAGTTCCATGGTATTTTTTTAGCATTTCTGGTAATAACTGTTAGAAATCCAAGGGACCGGGCCTGTCAGGCCCAGGTGCCCTTTAATGTATGTTAAATAAGGTGCCCTTGGGAGGGTTAATATAATTGTAACACTGGATATATATTCAAAATGGGCTAAGATAGGGAGTCAAAGATATTACAGAGCAGTATATAGTAATTTTATTTTTTAATTGGAGTGAACATGCATTGCATCTTTATGAGCACCATGTAGTTACAGTAGACGAAAAACGAGTCCTTACAGAATTGGACTGTAATGTTCCTGGTGAGGTCATAACCCCATCCATGCCATGTTATTCTCTATGAGTCACAAGAAATTTGAAGTCATAGCCTATACTTGCAATACTGTCAAAACGAGTCATCAGCTGGGTTTCAATGAGATCACAAGTTACTCAATGACAAATTGCCTCTTCATTTCAATGCAATGTATTAGGCCTGTTTTGAGGCCAATAGCAGCTGAAAAGAGTACCGGTACTCGTCATCCACCGACTGTAAATAATATACCCTGTGTGGTGAAACAGCCTTAAGAACAAAATCATTGTGAACACACGTAATTAGGCCAACAGAAAACCCGCAAAAGAGGAAGATAAGAAACCGCAAGAGGGAAGCAACATGGAGTTAAGATCTGAGGAGGACTAATCAAATTGCATGGTGGACATATCACAGGGGAACATGTGGCACACAACTGCTGGGTGCTGACACGAAAAAGACAGATGTTTCAGGGGCAAATGACTATGATGAAATGCAATAAAAATTTAACCAAATGGTCAAGAAATGCAAATCACTTGGCAGATCTACAGAAAACGACATCTTCGGGGAAAAAACCAAATCACAGTTCTTAAACTTAATAATTGCATGCCTGACATGGCCTTTCGATAGCAATAAATTATAGCCCTGTTTTGCTCCAAATTATCTTTAATTGTTCTCTCCATTGACAGTCCTCGTCATGACATCTCAAAGAACTAAATTCATAACATCTAATATTCAACTTAAAAAAGGAGAATAACAGCACAACATCGGTGCAGAATGGGCAAACTGCAACCTTGAAGAGAAGAAGAACAAGAAAGGAGAAAGAAAGAAGAGGAGCAGGGGCGTTTGCAGCATTTGCAGCAGACTGGCAAGCCCAGCAAGATCTGAGGCGGCCTAATCAAATTGCATGGGAGGTGGACATATCATGGAGAAGCACTAAAGGAAAAGAGAGAGTCATCCATAAACATTAAGAGGGAAGAACATGAGGGACATGAGCAAGTAGTTGTGCATTCAGGGGCATGCAGAGGTCTGCGGCAGACACACAAACAAGTGCAGAAATAGGACGACTGGCAAAGACGAGAAATGTGTAAATCGAGTGTTGTGAGGTGTCGTGAAAGTGAAAGACCCTAGTCTGTTAACTTTTTTAAACAACTGTTTTTGTTCTGATTCACAATCATATGCCTTTTCCTTTGAAATTTTACATGTAGCTCAATTAATAACTTTATCAAAAAGGCCAGAGAGAAGACAACCAGGAAAGACGAGAAATAAAAAACTGCAGTGTTGTGTATTTATTCGAAAGAAGGACATGTCTCAGTGACTTAGTAGGAAGTATATTATTTTGTTCAGGTTTACAATCATGTTTCTTTCGCTTATAAATATTCATATACTTATACCATTCGACACCTCTGTCATCCAATCACATGCCAGTATTGCAGGGGAATAATTCCCATATTCTTTGTTGTCCAGTTATCCTCTCATGTTTGACTGTTTGAGTGTTTGTCTCATGGTATAAGCCGGTTATTCACCATGGGATCAGGAATATGTGTTTATCACACCTTGGCCTAAAGGCCTCGGGTGATAAATCACATATTCCCTCTCCCGTGGTGAATAACCTTTACTTATTCCACACACAATGGTCTCTGCAAATGGACCCTCACCTTGAATCATTGTAAATTAAACTGAAACAATTTTGTTCATCAAGGACTACCAATCTCTGAATGGGATTCGAACCCAGCCTAAACGATTTTCGTTAGCATCTTTACCAAATTGGCTGACCAGCTGGCATGAGTCAAGACACTGCAAATTTATTAAACATCTCCTGTAAGCAGCATACAGCTTTGATGGCATTCAATAGCATCCATGAAGGCCGACCTTCTGTCAAAATATGTCACAGACTTGAAGTTCAATAAGCACATAATTATCTGCACACAACAGCTGTCGTAAAAAGTTTTAAAAATCCTAAAAGTAGACGAAACGACATTTGAAATGAAGGTCAGTGGACTTCCTAATTGCATTTTCTTTCATTTGCTACCAGAGTGTGTCTCTGCCATCAAGGTGAACTAGAGGCTGTGAGTAAATTAGAGCCTTATGAGATTAGTTTAGTTGTAGACACAAGTTTTCAAATTAGTTCCTAACCACCTGACACCTTGGTGTCTTCGACATGAAAAACCTCCTGAATTTCGGAAACTTCCAGAAACAGCGGCCTGTGAAAATACAACGATAACGAAAAAGTACATGGGATTAAAAAATGAAGCAAAACCAATTATGTCAGTTTTCTGTCTAGGAAATACTATTGCTCATAGTGACCCTGTCTGTGTGCATCAGGTGGGTTTTGTAATTTTTCCTATATTTTGGCATTTAATGGTTTTATTACCAGGCATCTAAATTTAAGGAAGACTGTATACGGCAAGTATTTTTGTGATTTATTAAAAAGTGGGAAGGTCATCTCTTCTTTAACGAATCGTGTAAATAGTGGAAAGGCTGTAGTGCTAAAAGTCTCACACCTCCTTACACCTGACTCTGGTTTGTTTTGGCTTACTTCCTCTGCACTTTGCCAGGTCAGGTTCTTGGATCTCAATACTGTGTAATGCACCAGACAATTTGTTATATTGTGTCTTTTCTTCTTTGATTTTATGTGTAATATACAGTGTCCTGTCATTATTATAAAGAATTTTCTAACACCAAACTCCACAAAACTTGTAGCATGACTCTAACAGCTCACTACTATACAACTGTAACTCCTCCTAAAATCTTCAAACTGCACAACTCCTTCTCCAGATTTTTTCATGAAAAGACAGACAGACAGACATGAGTGCCTTAGGACTATTACTGCACACAGTTACTGTAGACAGGGGACAATTGCTGCAAACAATTACTGTGGACAAGCAACACAATGTAGGTCAAGTAATTGTACAAAGGTTGCAAGCAGTTGCAAGCAAAGAGTCATTTATTGCCACTTTTATGGCCTGGCCAAGAGCAGCAAATGCACACAGCTGATAAGACCTTGCTCTCTTCCAAGTCTGCAACTCTCCAAGTTATATTGAAACTTGGATATATTGCAGAGTTATAAAGGAAGTTATAAGGCAGATAACAGGAAATTACACGCCAGGGAGTATTACAACTGGTGTAAGCAATTATTCCTTCATTCATAAAGAAGTTTGTGGAGAAAAGTTGTTGAGGAGTTTCTAAAAACAAGCACAAAGGATAGATAATCACAATGTCAGTTGTAACACTTTCCACGGAGAATACGCCTTCTTTGTGATTTCTTTTGACACATTCAAGAGAGCCATTCACGTGCCACATTCCTAATGGATGATCACCTAAATGCGAAACATTCTGCAGATTTTACTTATTTTTCTCTTAGTTCACACCATTTTGCCTCTCAAGGCTTACGTAAAGTCCACTGCACGAAAAATTGAAATAAAATTTTTTCATAATATCACCAGCTACGACAAAGATCATAAAGAAAACAATAGATCTACTCTGTATTTTTAGATAGTACACATGTCGTTTCATCTACCCGCGTTCTCTTGTTTACATTTCGTGATCTCTCTTGAGTTCACGAGATCTCTTTCAGTCTGCATTTGTGTTGCCGCAGCAGTTCTTCAGACATCAAAAAATCGACTGTGATCAACAAATCTATCATGATCGACTTTTGTCCCACAATATCTGTATCTGATTCCTTTCCCTGTTTTCCTTTTCGCATTAGGCTTTCCAATTTTTTTTCCTCTGGCCTTTCTCTACCAATAGTGCTACATGTGTTAGCAATTTTCCATTAGCCTATAAATTCTCCCTTTTTCTTTCTCCTTCCTGTTTCTTAGAGAGATTAACGACCGTGCAACGCAACCCAACACAACCCGCAAACGACCAAGAAAGCAGCTAAAAGACAAGCGAGAAACGACCCAAAAGGAACGACGGGGGGCGAGGGAAGGCCAAACGACCGAGGGGCGGGGTTTTTTTCCACAAGACGAATGACGAGAAAGCTTTTGGGGAAGTGACAAGTGCCAGGGAAGAGATTGAAAGTGAACAGCAGAAATCTCATGGGTGAATGGATGGACGGTTGTGACACACGAGCAATGGCTCTTTACAAAGGATGGATGGCTATTGACAAAGGATGGATGGTTTTTCACAAAAGGATGGATTGGAAATGATGGAAGGATGAAATCTGCTGACCGGACAGCTAAGGATAGCATAGAAAATGCAATTTTTTAAATAAAAATATTAATGAATGCAAACTTAGATACATCAGATAAATAATAAATATAGACAAATAGGTTGATAGACAGAATGATCAGGCAACAGATCAAGGCATCGAGAGACGGATGGAAAATAGATACAAGTGACAGATCAAGGGATAGACAGATAGATAGATAGATAGATAGATGAGGAGAAAGATATATACGACTAAACATTTGTTCGATACAATGTTCAGGTGGGGAAACATTGCAATATGCAGTGCCGCCTGCAAATACTGAAGCTGAACAGTAACCACATTTCTTGTGGAGGCATGAATTTCTGTCTGATGAAAAGAAAACATGTTGGCTCATAGAGGCAGTATTGAGGTATGTAGGATACAAAAGGCAGCCAATTTTCTTTGCTGCACTCGGAGAACATTTCCGTGGGTCAAAATCTTTGCTGGCCTACTTATCAAAGATTTTGACTCATGTATCTGTAGGTAGAAAATTTGCATCCATTTGTATCCCACATGTCTCACATATCATCCTTTAAGACCCCGTACAAATTTGTTTTCTTAACATCTAATGAGTATCCATAAGCAGTTTTAAATTGAGCGCTTAAGGATGTTTAGCATTGACTCAAAGGCAAAACATCACCCGTTTCACTCGCAGGTGGCACTTAAGTTGTCAAAAGCATTGGCAAAATGAGGTCAACAAAAACACAAGCACCAGAACAAGTTCATTATGCATACGCTCTAAAAAATGTCGGGACAAAATTGGTTTTTTAGATTCAAAATTGTTTTTTGAAAGACCAAATTTCAATGCAAAACCAACATGGATTTTTAAAAAAATCCATGTTGGTTTTTTGCACTGAAATTTGGTTTTTCAAAAAACCATTTTGAATCTAAAAAACCAATTTTGTCTGAAATGTTTTAGAGTGTATGTTGTCACTGGGATTCTATTTACAAGCTGTCAAAGCCTGTCATCTGTTCAGTGTGACACATCAGTCCAACCACTGTCATAATCCATCAGGCAGATCTATTTTAGGCATCATTAGCAATTATTCATATGCCTGGAATGGAGCAAAAAATATGTTGGACAACAGCGCAATCACCAAAGGCAGAAAGTCTCAGGTTAATACATTTCATCTCCAATGTCTCAATATATGGAGGAAATTGATGCATTGAATGGAACGGTTTAAATCATATAATCATGCTAATGTCTCGATTCTATTTAAAGAAAACTTCAAAACACATATTGTGCATTAGTGTTGTCATTATTAAGAAATCTTACAGAAACTTCCTGACATTGATATCAATTTTGAGCTCATTAAAACGTGCAAATTCAATTTACTGAGGATTAAATGCTTTTATATATATATAGGCCTACAACTTTGAAGCTTCTTCTGCATGGAGAGGCCTAAACATCTAGTTTGTCAATAGGATTCACTGGTGACATGCAATATTCGGAAAGAAACACATAACATTTTGGCAATTTATATAATATTTCGATTCCCAACAACTGTCTCCTGGGACCTCCTCTAGTGTGGCAAACTTTTCTATATCTTTGGTATATATCACTCTGAAAGGCACCTCTCCCTAACCCCTAACCTATCTCGCTAAATCTATCCATATCTATCTCATTCTATCCCCCAGGGGGCCCATGCACTTGATTTGCTATAGATTGCAGAATAGCCTCTTTAAGGGGCTTTTATATGGCCAAAAATTGGAAGGACACAAAGTTAGTCTTTTCATAGGTTAGGCTTATGATGGGTAATTGAGTATTGAACGAATCAATCAATCAATCAATCAATCAATCAATCAATCAATCAATTAATCAATCAATATATTTATGTAACTGTCTACAGCCAGCCGACAAATTACAAGTGCTTAAAGAAATTCTACGCAATGTGCCTAGTGAGGTCATATTCCTATTCTTGCCATGTTATTCTTTAAGACAAACACACAGCTAGAGAGGTCATATCCTATACTTCCAATGCTATTAACCAAACCACTGAGGTCACATGTTACCAAATGACAACTTGACACTTCATTTTAATGCTATATTTAGGACTTGTTGTGACATCAATCTTCTCAAAAAGCTTAATATAAGTAGGCCTACTTTTCATTCTTCCAACTGTAACATGTTACATATAGGACAAGACATCAGATACAGGATATAGGAGTCATCAAATATAACATAGCAAGGAAAGGGACATGACCTCACAAGAAGCACAACCAAGAAAGAAGAGAGCATTTCATGACTGAATAACATTCTTAGAGCAGGGCAACAATCTTGTCTTTGGCCCCAGCAACAATAACCAGCCTCCCTGCTTGCACCACTGCTTGCCCTGGGCCACATTTTGCATGTCTTGTTACCACATCAACTGTCAGGATGCACTGGCATTACATTGTCCTCTTGTTTTCATATTGCATGCAATGTGCAGGCATTCCTCTCATGACATGTAATAATATTGCATGCATATTGTCTTTTTAAAGTTATTGTATTACGTTGTTATAAAATATGTAACAGAGATGGACCGAAAGGCAGCCAGATGGGTATAGATACACAGAAAGCTAGATACATGATTATAGATCTACAGATAGAAGTAAAGATAGACAGATAAACAGACAGAGTTCAACTGGGTGAAGGGGCTTTACATCATGTATTTCCACACTGAAAAGGTCCAGAACAGAAGGCTTGGTCAGGAATCAAACACAGTTGATGCATGGAGGTTACTTTACATGCTTGTACTGAGCCAGAGTCCAACAAGAAGAGAAATACAAAGATAGATAAATTGATAGATAGACAGATATTTTCATTAATTCGTTGATATATTGATTAACTGATTGATATACTGTTTCCTTTCTAAACTGAACATTTCAAACCAAACTGCAAGAATCAGCAAGCCCTTTTTTGTGAATTTCTGTCAGGAACCTATTTCCTACAAACCCTTTTTGTGCATGAACCTTTTTTGTGTCGTTCACAATGCTAATCTCCAAGTGACAGTCTTAAGTCTCTTTAAATGACACTGGAGTAACGGAGTAGACTGTGGAGTAGGGGATGACGACTCAGGAGGAGGAATAATGAAGTCTCAATGATATTCTACAAGTTTCAAGAAGGTTGCCATGGCAACGCATGCAAGGTCATTGTTTGAGACATTACCATGGTTACAGAAAAGCACAATGTGACTAGCTGTTTCTTTCTTCAGTGTGAATATAAGAAAGCCATCAATATATAAGGCAAAAATTCCGCCGAACCGCAGTTATTTAGAATAAAAAGAGACATAATGAATGGAAACAGCATAAAGATATATAATTTGTGAATTACGATTAATTTCCCGACTTGTAGCAGGAGACTTTCACAATCATTTAAGTCTTGTTATGAAGAGGAAACAATAACCAATGTTTATAACATTACACGCTAAAAAGTTAATGAGCAGCGAAAGTGTTGCACAAAAAATGCACTGACCTAAATTGTCTATGCACAACTGGAAGTTATTTTAATAAGGACAATTTAATTGTCAAAATTACAAAAAATGGCTAAAAGTATTTCCACAATAAAACTCAGAACCTAGAAGTGAAGACACTTGCTTAGAATATGGCCAATGGAAAAAACATAGGATTTAGCTTTAGGAGAGGAGGCAAGTCTAGCACTCCCAGTCGAGCCATATTTCAAATTTGTTGGTGGAAAGTAGCTGCTCACGGCCCCAGTGTGTACTTTTCTAAGACTCATATGTTGTATGTGCGCTAACACATTGGCAGGCTGTGTGCTCTGTGGTACGATGAGAGGGACGGTGTAAGCAATAATATTATGTGTTGTGTTTATTGTCATGATGAGAAAGTGTCTTCCTTGGGATTGGGGCATCAAGCTGTATAACCATAACTGCAGATGCAGTGATATATGGTAAATTTGCAGTGTTGTGTGTTAATGAGTATAAATACATGTTGTATTGTGGAATAGTACAACATAATTATTTGTGCTCCCTTCAATTTATTGCTATTCCAACATTCCAAGCCAGAGTTACCAAAATGAAACACATCTATCCACAGCAACCTTAAATCAACTGATTGATTGATTGATTGATTCTTTATTATTTAAGTGACAGGTACATAAAAATTAACAATAATACAACATAAACGACCTGTGGTACCCAGCCTTCTGGGGGCTTATCTGTCACTATAAATCAATTAATATTTAAATTTACCAGAGGGTTACAAATTACAATTACATAATTGTCACAACATATTGAATTATTAAATGTAACAATTAGAACTTTCTTTCAAAATACACAAGTGAACTTTAAATGTAGAGATATTACAAAATTACACTCAATTACAATATCATATAACTGTAACTTCAATAATTGTTGTCAAAACACATGAAAGGTTTTCTTAATACATAATTTCATAAAGAAGATACATCAAATTAAGTATTGTATAAAATGTCATTTCTTGATTTCCAAGCACTAATAATAAATGTGCTAACTTCATATTGTTCATTTGTCATGATATGTATAAATTTTTCAAAATCTGTCATATGTACAAAATTATTTACAGAGATACTAGCATACAACAATTCCCTATGGTACTGGTAAACTGGACATACACAAATAAAGTGAAACTCATCCTCTATTAAATTACTTTTACAAATATCGCAAGTTCTCTCTTCTAACTTAATGCCCCTAAACCGTCCAATTTGTATATTTATAGGGAGAATTCCTAATCTAATTTGTGCAATTAATGATCTCTGTTTTCTATTTTTTATATAAACATATTCTTCACATAACAATTTATCTTTAAATTTCATATATGTTCTTAACTTTGGTTTTAACAATAGAGATTCATGCCATTCAACATTTCTTATATCAATTAACCTTTTTTCTATCAGTCTCAAATCACAGGTGTTTCTCTCATCAAAATGTGAAAGACCTACATATTTAAATATTTCTTTTATACAACTCGACCAACCCCTTACTTTACAAAGGTCCCATGTAAATACTTTTTTAGTCAAGCGATTTTCATTCATAAGCAACTGAATACTTCTGGACAGATACACACTATCCATAAACACAGAGCCACTGTATTTCAAGGCTAACACAAGCCAGATTGACATTAATCCAGCTCTGTCTACCCACAACTGCCCACAATTAATTAGACATGTTTTGGGGGCTACAAGTTCAGCCAACACTCACTTGCCATAGACACATTTTTAAGCCATCACTGCAAAAAAAGGAAGAATCAACTGTCTCTTTACTGAGGGACTGAGGTGCTGCAAAGTGGTTAACAAACACCATGCACTTCTCCTTCTTCACTTTACTTCCACTTCCTATTTAGCTTAATACTTTTTTCTTCTCTAAGGATTTTTACAAGGATGATATCTTTACATTTTTACTCCAATGAGATATTTAGGGGAACATGGGGCATGAAAGGCACAGAATGCCCTTTAATCGATAATGGGCTATCTTGAATACCCCCGCGACCCTATCTAGCCTTTCAGTGCTATTGCCCTACCAATCTGAAAGGGGAAAGAGGGAGGGGGATAAAAATGGAAGCTGCATAAAGGTTGCCATAACTACCTTCCAAAGCAGTGACCATGATAGATCGATTTAAAAATTAAAGAAAAAAATCTTCTTAAGAAAACGGCCAGACATCAAACATCCGACGAAGATTGTAAGGCGACATAAAAAGACATCATAAAATTATATAAGACTCCGTCAATTTCTCCTCAGTATTTCTTTACTAAAAGTCATTTTCGTCTCAGGAAAACTTGCCGAAACACCAGACTCAACTCCCAGGTTACAGTGGCGGATACAGGGGGGGCCTAGGGGGCCCGGGCCCCCCCTAGACCAATGAGATTAATAATATTATTTTGAAGAAAATATGCCGCGACGCAGGCTCGCGAATGCCGAAACACGCCCGGCCCCCCCCCCTAAATGACCCTGTCGGGATCCGCCACTGGGTTATGTTCACCTAAGTGGGTCAATCAGTTAAGTTATAACTCGACTGATCCACAACTGTCTACAATTAATTAGACATGTTTTGGGGGCTACAAGTTAAGCTTTTACATTTGCTGGCCATAGACAGCTACTTTTTTGAATCCGTACTGCAAAAAAGGAAGAATCAACTGTCTCTTTACTGAGGGACTGAGGTGCTGCAAAGTGGTTAACAAACACCAGGCACTTCTCCTTCTTCACTTTACTTCCACTTCCTATTTAGCCTAATACTTTTTTCTTCTCTAAGGATTTTTACAAGGATGATATCTTTACATTTTTACTCCAATGAGATATTTAGGGGAACATGGGGCATGAAAGGCACAGAATGCCCTTTAATCGATAATGGGCTATCTTGAATACCCCCGCGACCCTATCTAGCCTTTCAGTGCTATTGCCCTACCAATCTGAAAGGGGAAAGAGGGAGGGGGATAAAAATGGAAGCTGCATAAAGGTTGCCATAACTACCTTCCAAAGCAGTGACCATGATAGATCGATTTAAAAATTAAAGAAAAAAATCTTCTTAAGAAAACGGCCAGACATCAAACATCCGACGGAGATCGTCAGGAGACATAAAAAGACATCATAAAATTATATAAGACTCCGTCATTTTCTCCTGAGTATTTTTTTTTTCCAAAAGTCATTTTCATCTTGCGAAAGCTTACCAAAACACCAGACACCCCCAGGTTACCTACACCTAAGTGAGTCAATCAGTCAAGCTATTCCACAATTGGCTATTCACTATCAAATGCTTTATATTACGTGGTCAATCAGTATTTCAGCCAGTCAGTTAGAAAGTATCAGTGGACTTCTAAATTCAGTTAGCCAACCATTTTAGTTGGGCGATATATGCACTAAAATCAACTACAACTTCCTTATTACTAATACATTGATTCAAGTCCACTTATTTCAATTCCATTCTATTTTTTATCATTTTACATCCTTTCCTTTTTCTTTGCTTTTTTGATACTAGTGTATACAGAAGACATATACATGTACATACAAGTAGACACATAGACTATAATATGAGCATCACCTCCAATTGTAACTAACATTACAGCCTTTCACTTAGATACCAAAAGGAAGTATACCGTTGCACTGTGAAAATGGCACTTCGTGTGTCATCATACAGATGATTTGTCATGATCATACCCAATACTTTCAATGTTAATTTGATTTAAGGAGACTTATCTCTCTTGTTGGTGACAGCCAAACGAAAGGATTAATGGATTATGCATCTGATTTTCAATCCAAAATCAGTTATGACAAGTCAAATGGCCTTCCCTTGATCATGACTAATCAAACTGGCTCTATGTTTCCCATGCTAAAAGTATGGAAGATGACATGCACTTTATCAGCTATCATGAGTCACAAAGTGAATTTTTCACAGTGAACTGCTCCTCATTTTTTCTTTATCGAAGTGAAAGGCTGTAAGGAAGCTGGGTGGCAGAGTTCCCGTCTGCTAAACTGCAGGTCTTCACCTACATAGGTTTGAACCCCTGGTGGGGAACCCTAAATTTCAGTGGACCTTCATGAGCAAAATCACAGCTGGATGCAGGCTACAGCAACCTGCTTCAGTTGCGAATGTAAACTGCAGCAGACGGATTTCTTTCAGAGCTGGATGTCATTCGGATAAGACGTTTTAAGAATTAGCAGCACCTTGTACCAGTGTCTGTGCTGGACCTGCTGGGCAAGCAAAACATCTCTCACACGAGGTAAAGTGTAACATGTGGAGGACTCCCTCTCTCTCTTTCCCATATCATCAATCAACCTTCTTGATCGCCCGGAACTGGGCTTAGAGGGCTGCACTTACCATATCCATCTAGTTATCTATAAATACATATCGAAATTGAAAAAAAAGTATAATATATGAGAAAGAATCAATTGAAGGTCCAGATGTGTAGCTGGGTCTGGTGCAGTGATGTAGACCTGGCCAACCTTGAGTTATAAGCTGACAAATGGCAAGAGGGTGAAAGCACAGTAAAGGCCTCAATTGCGTTTTGATCAGATAAAAGTAAATCTAGGGTCCTAGAAACCAATTTCTGGCATAAAGAAGAAACAATGCAGTATTTAAGCTTGATCAACAAGTAAATCTGAGAAATTTAGGCATTTTTCATGAGCATACAACTAAAACCATGCTCTGGGCAGACCTTTAAAGTGGGTATAATCTGTCAATTTTAGCATGTAACCAGTGGCCCTTTTTCTGAAGCACTGTCTATTGCAGCAATGCTGTAGCCTAATATTTAGTTCACATTCTGCCGGTGACATTATCTGTTTACTGTACCTCCCTGGCCTCCTGTAGGGACCATTGGCTGACTTTTCAATGTGATGATTATGGCAGCCATGACGTCCAAAGGAAAGGTCTGCTTGTAACCATATTTTTGCAAATTTACAGTCAGGGGTTCAAAAGGCTGGCTGGAGGGTATTTTTATGCAATAATTAGCTGAATTTGGTGCTTTTGCCTAGATATGATATTGGTTTAATGAATTTCAGGAAAAAAATTCCAATGGCCACTGATGATTGTAAGATACAAGAAGCTTTAATGGCTAAAATCGATGTCCGTCCATTACGTCCACAACCCATTTTTTGGTAATTTAAATGAATTAAAGACCAGGTAACACGTCAACTGGCATGGAAATGCATGCCTATCTCTCTCTACCTATGTATGCAACTGAAAAATTTAAAAACACAATGAATTTAACTAATACACTGGACACCAGGCTAAAAAGTGTAAATGTCCGTCCATTACGTCCACAAAAGTGTTCAGATTAGTCTGAGGACTGATGTTTGGCGGTCTGGTATGTCACAAATAAAGCAGGGATACCATGTTTAGTGACAAATTTCGATTATTTTAGTGATTGCTGACAAGGCTCAAAAGTTGAATTTGTCACAGTATATGCAAACTGTCCATATCACATCAGCGAAAACGGTCGAAAAGCCAATGGTCCATTTCAGCAGAAAAACCTAGATTTTCATGGAACTTTCATAATGTAGTACACAGCAGCCCAGCAAATACCTGTCTTGATTTATCAGACAAACATAATTCGGTATTCTATACATTAGTAGCTTCAAATTGATGTACTACACTTGCACTTCTGATGAAAATAATTCTTAGGTCATAGGGGCCAAATATTGAGGCGCTTACTGTGCTTTCACCCAAGAATCATTCAAACAAATGACACACAGAATCACCGCATATCCCTTTTTGGGTAGTGCAGTCAAACCTGACATTATGGCCACAATTGCCTAGTGGATAGGTAGGCAAATAAAAGATAGATAGCTGCATTGCAGATAAATAAAATATAAATGTAGATTGATAGGCTTGATTAATAAATCGATAGTAATGCATAATTCTCAATGTGTAACGTTGCATATATTTTATATTCTAATAATACAAAAATATGTTTGGGCACACCAACCATTTTTAAGCATAGAGTCTTTTTGGGATGTTCATTTGTGCATAAATTTCACATATTTTCAAAGTTCTCAAAATCAAATGTGAATGGTTCCTGGGGGAAATACTGTTATAAGATATAAATAATATCAAAAGTGTCCCAACAGTTTTTACATAGTTGGTAAAGTTCTTCTTTTTTCTTCCGGTGACAACCAAGATTTACGTCGTTTGTGAAGTGTGGTTGCGCATTAGATGCAAAATGTGCATGTATATGCAACATCAGATGCAATGGCACAGAGAGCATTTGGCAATAGATAAGCAACTTTGAACTTTTGTGGCAATTTTAAGTTTTATGGCAATGTTGTTTTTTTTTTGCTAGAACAATATTAAAGGCATGTTCAAAGACGACACTTGCACTGAAGGTATCATTACAGGAATTCTCTTTGCAGTTGACTTTTTCCATGGTCCCACAACAGCAGGTATGGAATTGACAATTAAATTGGTGCACTCCACTGACCTGAGGTTCGAGACAGGTGATTACAACAGACAGTCAATGCTAAATAAACAAGATAATCCAGCTTGCTATTTTGCAACAGAGCCCCTTAAAACACTGTCAGAACACAGGAATATGTGGCAGAGCCAGGGACAAAGCCTAAGAAATAATAATTGGAACATTTGAGCACCAATTTATCCACATGGAATTGTTCATGGACCATATTGTGTGGAATATCTCTCAGGGTTCCCACAAAATTTTACGACAGGAATTCCATGACTTTTCCATGACTTTCCATGACCAAATTTTGGATTTTCCATGACCAATGTTTTACTCGTTGAGGTCGAGATTCACCCCCGAAACGAATTCACGCGATTACCACCGTTCACTGTCCGGCCACCCGATCAACCATCTGACTACCATAAGCTCCCAAATGTGTTAAATTTTAGCGTGAATCGTAGTCAAAATGTGAATTTTCCATGACTTTACAAAATATTTTGAATTTCCATGACTTTTCCATGACTTTCCATGACCACTATTTTTTCCATGACTTTCCCTGACTTTCCATGACTGTGGGAACCCTGATCTCTAAAACGGAAAGACTAACACTACTTTACAAGACAAGGTAAGGCAAATACTCCTATGGCAATGTCAACACAGAATGTTTTGCCAAATCACATTGAAACTGTAGAGGCAGTTAGTCAAATATCAAAGATGTTTCAAGGCTATGCTTTGCATAACTTTGGTACTGAGTGACTGCATACTCAGTTCTTAGTAGTTTTCTATAGCTGACAGCAATTTGATTTTATATGAATTGACTTTTTCAGAAACATGTCGTTTCTCTAAGCTAATGTTTTGATCAAAAAGGAAGTCATTTACAGCATGTACAGTGCCACCATATTGTTGCATCATGTTTTTCACACATTTCCTCTTGCAAGTTCCTTGAACATGACCAGTAGCAGATACCTACACAAGTGAAACATTAATCTGATACAGTAGCAAATAAGTGTGTGTTTATGAAAGGAACCTCAAGCTGTTTTCGTGGTTCCTGTTGTTTTTGGCAGTGTTTCATTGTTGGTACTTGAATTTGATTTGACACTGAGCCTCTGTATCTTATCAGTAGGAACCATACGTCACCTGAGCATGGCATGCCATGATTTACAAAACAATTTTGGGCAACTATATAATTTTGGCTGATTTTACTGCCAAATTTGAAGTCAAAACATCATTAAAACTAGACAGCGGATGGAATCCGCACCTCCATAGCTTGATAGTTGGGTTGCCTCCTGTCCCCTTAGGCCAATGTTGTGTTGGGGCAACTGAAAGACCCTGGACATCCCTGAATGAATATGTCTCATAGAGACAGGCAGACTGTGTAGGGCAACACAGAAAGCAATTTCATTGGCTACCTGTTCCTACTAGAATGCAATTGAAGCTGATGAGTACAACCTGAAAGGCATTGAACGACAAAGCACCAAAGTACATTCAGACAGTTGTGCAGCTGAAGCCCAATGGGAAACATAACTTTAGGAGGAATAATAAACTCTTATTAATAGAACCAGCTTCAAAGAACCATAACAAATTTGTAGAAAGAGCTTGCATACATGTGCATACTTTTCATAAGAAATAAGGAAAATGTGATGCATGAAAAGAGAGTTCAAAAACTATTATGCCAGAAAGGTCTGAATGCAACCACCTCAAACGTCCTTCGTTTTAAGGACGGCCGTCCTTCGATTTAAGTATGCCCGCCACTTTCTCCCTTCTGAACTGAAGAGGTTGTACTGAAATCATAGGACGACCATCCTGAAATCGTAGGACGTCCTGAAATCTGCGGTCGGCCGCGACCTGTTGACAATTAAAGTTAGTATGTCGCCAAAATAAAACAATGTCCAAAAGATGGATTAGAGTCATATTAAACCTATTCTAACAACAAAATTTACTTAACTGTCATTTTATGCTCAATACGTGAAGATAGATTCCTTTAAATATGTAAACAAACAGTTTTCCATGCCGTGAAAAAGTCCTGTTTTGTTTACAAATCAAGCAATGCAGGGCTCTCCTCAAGTAATTTAAGGCATAACAATCAATTAAACTCCCTTAATCATGGAAAACACGCAAATCTGTTGCTTGGAGGTGTATACTATATATAGATACTAGTGATGGGAATTGGCTGGGGATTCCACAATCGATTATCGGAGGCTTCAGCCGATTCGATTATCGATTTTTAATCGGAAAGGACAACATGGTCAATTAAGGAACAAAACAAGTTATCGCCAATAAATTCATTAGAGCTGTTTGCGGATTAGCAGCCCAAACAGTTTCAAAATTAACTGTCAACTTGGTCGTGTGATGTCACTGGCTTAAAAATGTTTTGTTTGTGTCAGTTATGAACTTATGGTTACTCAGTTAATTCAGTTCTTATCATAATGGCATAGGTGACAATAAACAAACTAATTAAATGACTTGAGTTACTTGATCAGATAAGAAGATTAGGAGACCAAGAGATGTGTCAAAGCGTGTTTGCAAATTGAAAATAAGAAAATTAATTGCTCCAGTGGACCGCCAATCCGCAAAGATCTATAATAAATTATACCGAACTGGTTTTAATGGTTTAAATATAGGCCTAATCCAAAATTGATAAAACTAATACATTTTTGAATATAAATTTTGCATAACTAAACATCAAGTGCTAAATATAGGCCCTTGGCTTACTTTACTAAATTATGTAGCATTTGAAATTGCTGCTTAAAATCCTTCAAAAGACCTTTTGCTTCAATACATTCCCTCTTTAGAAGTTTTTTTTTTTGTTGGAATAGAATTGCATTCAATGTTCAATCAGCCAAGCACCAGACCAATGCATGTCAAGACAAAATAACTATTTACTCCAAAGTCAAAGGGTGACAGGTATTATGTCAGCTAATTACAATCAGTCATGACACCCCTCCTTCAATCCCAGACTCCCTCCAGCAAATAGCAATTAAGCCCAGGGGTGAAAGAAACCCCAAGAATGTTCTAAATTGCAATTAGCATGGTAGCATTGCCTCAGTTCTTACATCAAAAGCAGAAGTTGATTGCTATCTGCTGCTTTGACACGCAAATGCAGTGATTGCGCTTGGGCGATATTAGGGTTCATTGCTCTCTATCAAATGACAACAGCTGAAGCGCTGGACAAAACGGAAGATTTCTCCGGTTATATTAGCCGTAGAAACACCAAACAAAGTGCAAAATGAAGCAGAGAAGATAGCCAACAAGATAAATATGATAGATTAATATGACAGACCTTATTTTCGATCCGTGTGGCCTATTTAATCCAGCAATCAGATCGAGATTTCAAGTTTTCTGTCGGATGCGGACCACTATTGATATAAGCGGCTTGCACAGTGTAAAATAGTACGTAAGAAAAAAAAAGATTGCGCGTCTTCTGATTGTCTTTACAGACAGCCAATGAGCTGGAAACAGTATTTAGGCTACTGAATAAATAATTTTAGATTGTCTGGACTTGATTAAGACCACAATTTAGCCATTATCTTGAGGTTGGGAGAGGGACTATTTTTTTTAAATCTGGGGAGGGTGTGAGCTGGTTACTCTAGGATTCTTGGCAAAACAGGGAGGTTTCAGTTTCGGAGGCGCATAGCAAAAAATCTAGATGGCTAACAATGTATACCCTGCATGCCTACATGTTTGTAAGAGATGATACTTTCATGGAAAAATAGGCCTATATTTTTCAGTAAATTAGGGGAGGAGCAAATGACTGAAGTGTTACATTAAAAATGTACAGTAAATAAATAGTGGTCCGCTCCCTATTAGCAGGGACCCGAAAAGTGGCAAAAGGGCCAGCGGAGCATGGTGGACCCTGCAAATGGCAATGTTTTTAACTTTCTTCAGATTTTGAATTGTTTTCAATAATTTTGAGCACTTTCAAGCAAGTTTTAGGCAGTAATTTAGTCATTTTGGGCATTTTCCATAAAAATATGTGGAATGTGGGTAATTTTTCACCTGGAAACTCCCAATTTCTCTTTAAGACGATCATTAATTAACTAATTAATTAAGGGAAGAATGTCGTTATGGTAAGGACAGATTCTCATGTTTGTACTCTACATAAATCAGTTGCATTTTCCTGGTTATCTCCAATTGCCTTGATTTGGTGGCCAATCAACCTTCCTGCCTCGGAAAGCTAAAATGAAGCAAAATGCACCTCCGGAGACGGCACCTCCGAGGGTATCCAACAAAGCTTGGAAATGGCGGTCAGTGGGTTTAATGGTGAAAATTGTTGCTGTGCTTCCATCAGAAATCTGGTGTAGTTTTCAAAAATATGAAAATTTAACAACTTTTGGGGGAAAGGTTTCTTTATTAGGATGCGGACCACTATTGATATAAGCGGCTTGCACAGTGTAAAATAGTACGTAAGAAAAAAAAAGATTGCGCGTCTTCTGATTGTCTTTACAGACAGCCAATGAGCTGGAAACAGTATTTAGGCTACTGAATAAATAATTTTAGATTGTCTGGACTTGATTAAGACCACAATTTAGCCATTATCTTGAGGTTGGGAGAGGGACTATTTTTTTTAAATCTGGGGAGGGTGTGAGCTGGTTACTCTAGGATTCTTGGCAAAACAGGGAGGTTTCAGTTTCGGAGGCGCATAGCAAAAAATCTAGATGGCTAACAATGTATACCCTGCATGCCTACATGTTTGTAAGAGATGATACTTTCATGGAAAAATAGGCCTATATTTTTCAGTAAATTAGGGGAGGAGCAAATGACTGAAGTGTTACATTAAAAATGTACAGTAAATAAATAGTGGTCCGCTCCCTATTAGCAGGGACCCGAAAAGTGGCAAAAGGGCCAGCGGAGCATGGTGGACCCTGCAAATGGCAATGTTTTTAACTTTCTTCAGATTTTGAATTGTTTTCAATAATTTTGAGCACTTTCAAGCAAGTTTTAGGCAGTAATTTAGTCATTTTGGGCATTTTCCATAAAAATATGTGGAATGTGGGTAATTTTTCACCTGGAAACTCCCAATTTCTCTTTAAGACGATCATTAATTAACTAATTAATTAAGGGAAGAATGTCGTTATGGTAAGGACAGATTCTCATGTTTGTACTCTACATAAATCAGTTGCATTTTCCTGGTTATCTCCAATTGCCTTGATTTGGTGGCCAATCAACCTTCCTGCCTCGGAAAGCTAAAATGAAGCAAAATGCACCTCCGGAGACGGCACCTCCGAGGGTATCCAACAAAGCTTGGAAATGGCGGTCAGTGGGTTTAATGGTGAAAATTGTTGCTGTGCTTCCATCAGAAATCTGGTGTAGTTTTCAAAAATATGAAAATTTAACAACTTTTGGGGGAAAGGTTTCTTTATTAGGATGCGGACCACTATTGATATAAGCGGCTTGCACAGTGTAAAATAGTACGTAAGAAAAAAAAAGATTGCGCGTCTTCTGATTGTCTTTACAGACAGCCAATGAGCTGGAAACAGTATTTAGGCTACTGAATAAATAATTTTAGATTGTCTGGACTTGATTAAGACCACAATTTAGCCATTATCTTGAGGTTGGGAGAGGGACTATTTTTTTTAAATCTGGGGAGGGTGTGAGCTGGTTACTCTAGGATTCTTGGCAAAACAGGGAGGTTTCAGTTTCGGAGGCGCATAGCAAAAAATCTAGATGGCTAACAATGTATACCCTGCATGCCTACATGTTTGTAAGAGATGATACTTTCATGGAAAAATAGGCCTATATTTTTCAGTAAATTAGGGGAGGAGCAAATGACTGAAGTGTTACATTAAAAATGTACAGTAAATAAATAGTGGTCCGCTCCCGTCATTTTAGAGACCAGTGTCTCACGAAATATTCGCCCCGCGAAAATCGCGCACCTGTCCGAAGTTTTACGACGATTGCCGAAGTCAAGACTCGCCAGAGGTCGCCAGGGGTTCTTCCTGGAAGGGCGCTCGCTTGGAGGCGCTGCAAGCAGTTTGGGAACCAGCCAGACTGACCAATCAGATCGCTTCAATGCGGCGGGGTCCCGGCAAGACTACGCCGACTATGACATCAGCCGAAAGTTGCCGCATTCCCATTTAGAGACAGGCGGGGGCAGCCATATTGAATTTGTCATTATTACGGTGCGTTTTTGTGGCAAAACGCGTCGGAAAACGTCCGTTTTCTGACTATTATCGGCATTGACGGCATCGATTTACAGTCGCTGCAGATAGATATATCCCTGATCTATCATCCACATCACTCTGACCCTTTAGGATGCTGCGTGTGCAGAGCTGGAGGCAAAAATTGAGTAAATCACTATATGTTATGTTACCGAGCGTTGGAAACCAAGGCTGACGGATCAGGTGGCGTAGCCGTCCAATCCTCCATAGCCCACTGGGCTATGGAGGAATAACTATGCCTTGTTACAGCCAACAGCAGATGAAGATTGGATTCATATTCTCTTAGATAACAAGGATACAACAACTTGTCAGAAACACAAGGTGCAAAAATCCTGAAGTCAACTTCAAAGCAATCTCCTGTAATCAAAACAAAAGCACTTAAAATGTGGAGAGCATGAATACCAGTAAACGCACAAAAGAGATATCATCTCAGATGTTAGAAGTGCATGGTGAATAGCAGCATCATACACCAGCAGGGTAGTCGTCTTACTGCGGAGGCCTGGCTGCACCAGCGTGACCATGAGGCATATTATTCCCTGCAGTCTTCTATATCTGACTGGCTTTTGGATCCTACATAAAGAAATCAAATTTTCAAAGGTCTTTCAGGAGTCCTGGGGATTTACTGGCTGACCCTATGTCCCATCTTTTGCAGCCAGATGAGACAGGCTCTTGGGGCTTCTGGAGGCCAGCCAAGGGAGGCCCAATCAAGGTTTTTGTCAGGACTCTAAATATTGAGGGATTTTGCCCTTTGCCATCAAGTATGCTCAAGACTTTTGTAGTAACTTAACTACATATTTGATAGTACTGCGGTAGCAAATGTCATAATCGTCAAGAGTCTCTGTTAACAGCTTCTGCCAAACCTGTGTCTTAATGCGCAAGAGGCAAGCATGTTAACATCAGATTCTGTACTCCTTGACTCAGTCTAGACTATTCTACCAAATAAAGTCACTATTTGAATGAAATGTACCAATTGATATATTATCAAAGGTCATGAATCTAGTATATTATTCTGAAGCAGTGTAACTGACAATCACATATACACCACAGTATACTGTTTATTTGTACCCTTCTACACAGCCTGCCAATGTGTTAGCGCACATACAACAAATGAGTCTTAGAAAAGTACACACTGGGGCCGTGAGCAGCTACTTTCCACCAACAAATTTGAAATATGGCTCAACTGGGAGTGCTAGACTTGCCTCCTCTCCTAAAGCTAAATCCTCATTTTTCCAAAGGCCATATTCTCAGCAAGTGTCTTCACATTTGGCTTCTAAGTTTAAGGTAGCTAGACATTTTAGCCCTTTAGTGATTTTGTGAGTTTAATTAGTCTTTCATAATGTTTCCTTTTACTGAGCAACAAACAAAGAATGAAATAAATCATGGAAGACTTTGCAAGCTATAGAAACGGATCATTTCAACAAAACATGAATACAGAATTTTAAAAATGTCAACATAGATTTAAATGACTATTATAATCCAATATAAAGCAGTATAAAAAAAAGAGAAGTTACCTTTACCAAAAATTATCTCAATTAAAAGCCAACGCCATAATTAGATTAGAGAAAGTTATGTATATCAATATCTGCAAATTGAAATGGCTGCCATCAAATGACATTGCTAACAAATAAAACAGTCACAAATGATGACGACATGCAGTTTCACCATCATCCCCATTAGAGAAGAGCAAACCATTAGATACAAAGTATTCACTGCATTGTCATAATGGGACATTTAGCTTCAATAAAAAGCAGACTACTTTCTAAATGCTTCCCCATACAGCTAGCTATCATACAAAATGTTCATTTGTCAAAGTGGAAGTTTCTGTTCTATTCAACAATACAGTACAACTTTTCAACTGCAAAGGTAATGCTAAGTTCAATAATGATCATGTTTTGGGCAGTCACTTTGGCGGCCATCTTTGATTTATCCAAAATATTACTGATCCACACCCAAAAACAAATCTATATTAACTTTAATAATTATTAAGCGAAATTTAAGGCAGGGCTAGAAATAATGCTAATTTCCCGGCAATTTCATGAAGTACGACAAAATTTCCCAAAATAAGTCTCGATTCAAGCGAATACCTCCAAATCAATAATTTGAACCTTTCTTTGAAAATTTCCAGAGAGATTTATAAATTCCCAGGCAATGATATGTCCTAATTCCCTTCTTTTTCCAGCCATGACTTAAGGCTCACACTGGACACTCACACAAAAATTAACTAGACGACACGCACAAAGACAACAATAACTCTTCGTTTTCGAAGAAATTTGATGAGCTGAAAAGCTGGGTGAATTGTTAACCCATTCAAAATATTTGACACGATAAATGAATTTGACATTATTCCTTCTGTGGTGCTATATATATACAGTAGAGGAGAGTTTCATAATACACTACTGTATGTTGTACTGGCAATAAAACACAACAAAAAGGCAGGACTCACAATCTGCTAAATGCTTTCCAACCAACACAAACAAAAATAGAGAAAACATAGAGCTATCGTCAAATTGTTCATTTGTGAATGACGAGTCGTTTTGCAAAATTGTTTTTGCAAAAATTTGTAAGCACACTGCGCGGAGTATATTGCTTGTGAGTGATGAGTATATGCTGTAGATAACATATAATAAATGCATGAATGATGATGGATAGTTCAGCACTGTAATCATTCATACGCTGGCATAATATGAATGAATGAAAGGCCGGGATTGCATGGAGAAACACAGGGACATGAATTTTTAACGCGTTGTGTATATACCTGTTCATGTGCCGTAATTACTTTGCTGTGCAGGGATTACTTTATTGTTTGTGTGGCATTATGGATAGTGGGACAACTCATGAACATTGGCTCTTAGCTGTTGTTCTGTCTCTTCACTCTCTTCTAATGGAAATTACTCATTTAAAACTTTGCTTAATTGCGTTATACAGTCAACCTTTGGACAGCTTATATAAACATTTCTAAAAGTGACCCCATACAATATCTTTTGTCAGTTATCTATCATCAACACCCAGAGAATCTGCTGAAATGTCCATCACTGTACCAAGCTGACCAATACTAGCGTCCAAAGGGAAAACCTAGTAAGTCACATTTTGGGCCAAATTGAGTTAAGGTCAAAATAGGACTTCTGAGACATGTTTCTATATATTTATTAAGTTTAGATTTTCAAGAAATGGCCCATTACCCCAGAATGACACTGGCAAATCCCACTTAGTCCATCTCTTACTGCAAGGTCTGGAATTTAAAAGTCAGTTTTCTCAGAATGTCCTAAATGTGACTTACTAGTCCTGTTTTCCCTTTGGATGCTAGAATAACCTATGGGAATGGGTGGGTGCTATAGAGCTCTATGTCCTGTATCTTTGCACTGGCAAGGCTTCATAGGACAGAGAGGGGCATACGGGTAGCATCACATGTGAGTCCTAAGTCTCACACCTCCTTACACCTAACTCTAGTTTGTTTTGGCCTACTCCTCTGACCTTTGCCAGGTCAGGTTCTGGGATCTCAACACTTTGTAATGCACCAGACAATTTGTTATCTTTTTTCTCTGGTAATTTTATAAGTAATACAGGTAATGAGGCAAGATGCACTTGTTGCACACGACGAAACATCCATCTGCGAGGGTTGCCTTGACTGGGAATCTGACCTGGGTCCAGAGGTCTAAAGTAAATCAGTTCTGGGCTCTTAAAATTAACGACAGCACAATCCAGACCGGTGACTTCATTTAAAGGACCACAGTCATACATATGATAATGTATATTATACATGCAGAGATTAAACCAGTGACAGACAAAATTAAAAAGGTATTTACAGAACATACTTAAAGACTGTTTTATCAAATGACCATCTTAATGCATCTGATATTCAACTTCCAAAAAAGAACAATCTGAAGTCTAAATGCAACAGCAGAACCGCTTCCCAAAATAAAGCGGAATTTCTATATGCCGAGGATTTTAGGCTTGACACAGAATAGCGACACAAGCTGTTCCAAGGTTGGAACATATTGACAAAAGGAGTTCCCTGAAGCCTTTAAGGAACTTCCAAGGATCTTGAATAAAGCAAGTGATCAATTCTCAAAAGTGCTCTGTCACCGAGAATGATTAACAAGTCAGTCCATTCCTCCTTCACCAGACTTGTCACTATTGATGGACATCATATACTATCTCTCAAGTTAACAATGTGAGAACATATTTGTCAATCCGTCCGTTGTATCCTTGTCTCAATGTGGAATTGTAGTCAATGCGGAATTATAATCAATTACATATATTCAGTACAATATTGTGTTCAGATAGTTTGTCACAAGTATCAGTTAAGGAGTGATTAACCTTTTTATTATATGGGTTATTAAATCCCCAGTCCAACCAGGCTGGTACACATATCTTTCTCAACTCTTCTGCAGCTCGCAAATTTTCGCAAAAATTTTTGAATCTCACGAGTAAGTTATCAATAACACATTGTTTTCAACTTCTAGTTTCCAAACAAAATAGAATCAGCCACAGGCACTAGCCTCCCTGGTGTCAGCGTTTTGGTTGGGTTATACCTTTGACACTACGTGATGCGATTTATATCGGGGTGCAGGGGATGAGCAAATTTTAGGCATACAGATAAATACTAGCAATGTGGAGCCACCAAACCTCCAGGGGAAGAACTTTTGTAGCTCATTTGATGGCCAAACATTTTGGCAAATTTTAACTCTTGGTTGACTGCAGGGCTAGAAAAAGAAGAGAAATTCCAGACAATTTCATATAGTATGACAAAATTTCCCATGAATGGTCAATCGTCACTAATCAAGCGTCTGCTTCCAAGTAAATAATTTGGACCTTTCTTCAAAAATTTCAAGTGAGATTTGGAAATTTCCAGGCAATGACAGGCCCGAATTCCCTACTTTTTTCCAGGCATCGTTGGATGAATGAAATAGCGACCTGAACACGCATTGCACTTTGCATAACGAGCCATTTTAAGGTTTAATAGATCTTGCAAGCTTTGGCAACACTGTTCACTGCAGTTCGTTCCATGACCCTTGCAGTAGGGCACTTGCCAGTCCACTGTGACAACTTAATCCCCTTGTAGCTGTCAACCTGTCCTCCTGTCACTCAATGTTCCTTTTGAAACAAGCTCACTTCACAAAATGCATCTTATTTCCAAAGATAGATTGCTATGACCTACAGTGTTGCAGCTATAGAAAAGCTTAATAAATATGTTAAGTTAAACCCAGCTGTGTTACTTTAACAGCAGTTACCGTTAAAACAACAGTACATGCCATAAAATAATTTTCTGCCGTAAAGCGGCACTTTTTTGTATTCATTACGATAGCTGTGTAACGCAGGTTTTACATTGAGCCTATACTTCAATCAATGTAATATATGCCAATCTGGTCGAGAGTTCTAGTAATCAGCAAATATTCATAATTAGTAATTACTTAAATTTTCAGTTTTAATTTGTTTATAAAGGAGATATCTTTAAAAACAAGCCACCATCAACAGTCCATCAAATCACCTTCTGCAAGAAAATCTAATCAATGTTTTTTCTTAGGATTTTGATAACTCGTTCTGTTGACAATTTTTGTCTGAATTTTTCGGTGTGTGAGTGTCAAAGCCTATTTCCATGAGTTAGTAATGACTATGTGATTACCATGTATAATTCACTGGTATACTGTATGCATTACAGGTAACCACAAAACAAATGTGCTTTAATATGAGAAGTAATTGGGCGTTTCAGCAACCAAAAAAAAAATGTACCAACAACCCTTAAACCCTTTCAACCCATCCTCAAAACCCTGAAACCTCCATTGAAACAGGACTTAAACTGCATCAAAACCTCTCAAACATGCTTCTCACCACTTGTGCACCACCCCCAAACATGGCTGCAATCCTTGCCAGCATAGCTCACTGATAGCTGGGCCATTAAGTTGTCAATTCCCCTTCTTTGTGCTGTTCAGTGTTATTCAGTGGGAAGCAACCACAGTAGCTTCATAGTAGAGTAAGTTGTTGGAATAGCATGAGATCAAAGCAAGTTTAAAACTCATCTCCAGAGAGTCACAAAGACTTGCAAGAGAGCTTAGTGGCTGATTACGACATGCTGCAAAGGCCTTCATGGCCAGTAAAGCATGCCATCAGGATGGCGGAATCATGGCGGCATCATGGCAGCCTCATGGCGGCATCATGGCATGCAATATCCAAGGAAACTACCAAGCGCCTCAGCTCGGTTTTCATGCTAAAGTTCCGTTTTCATGCCCATGCTTTATTTTCGTGCTTCGGCTCTTAATATCACGGCAGGGCTTAATCTTTACGCTAAGACTTAATTTCATGCTAAGGCTTTATGTTCATGTGGAGGCTTTAAATATTAAGCCCCAGACTTTAACACTTAGGCTTTATTTTCATGAGACTATTTTTAATTTTTTGCTTAGACATTTAATATTGTAAGGCTTATTTTTTATGACTAGGCTTAAATTGTATACTAATTCTGAATTTTTATGCTGAGGCTTAATTTTCAAGTGGGGCTTAATTTTTATGCTAATACTTAATTTTCATGCAGGCTTTTATCTGCAGGGCACAACTCCAATACAATAAGATACCACAGGCTAACAGTCTCTCAAAACAAGAGCCATTAAGTTGGAAATCAATCTATCCATCTATTTACCTAACTACCAAGCTATCGATCTGTCTGGCCAACAGTTGTTCTGCAAATGGCATATCTTCAACAATGTCCAAGAGACCATTTCCTAAACAGTAATCTTGAGAATAAACCAGATTTCACAATGTAACACAAAAGGATGTGTTCCCGAGCAAAAGCCTTAAAGATATGGCACTAATGCATTATGCAATATGCACATCATTTTTCAGCATATCATGCACATATTTTCTGCACAGTTAGAGCAGGTGATACAACTATGTATACAAAGAAGGCCTGGGGGAAATTCCTATTTCTGTCCGATTAACTTCATTCCCTCTTTTGAGACTTGTCTTATTCTGCGGTCAACTGTTGAGCTAACTGAGCCTGATAAAGGCCAAGTTGCTGCATCTTTTATCAATTCTGAGAACAAGGAACGAGCAGAAAGGTTATTATGCATAGTAAGGAGATATGAAGAATATCCATACATAGCACTTGCTGAGGGTGTTCTATAAGTGCTGAGGTATTCTATAAGTGATGAGGTATTCCGTATTCTATAATACACATTGATGATTCATCATAAAATCACGGGCGACAGTCAGAAAATTAATATGATAAACTATGGTTTTAACTATGGACACTAACGGTGAGGCACAGAAACTGCCAACCAACTTGCTTTCAGATCTATAGTTTCGATTTCATGATAGGGGTATGATCTCAAAAGGGATATGCCCTCAAAATGAACAATCTGGTGCATTTCTTTGAATTCTTCGGCTGTAACTATAACATGAAATCAACATTTGTAAAAAGAAAACTGTCAGGAAACATGATGAACTACTGGTTTAATGAACATTTAAACAATCACCAACAAGACATTATTTTTACACTGAGAAGGCAGCAGTTGGTGGTGATTGCATACATGTAGGCCTACATTGCAGAACGTCAATTTCTGAAAAAAATATTCAAGAGTTAATCGTCCATTTAATCACCAAGCATATGGACTGATGTTGTATAGGATGAGAGAAACAGACATAAAGCAGGCAGACTGCATAGCAAGTCCCACTGTATATAACTACAAAGCACTTGTGTATGCATGCATGGAGATCATTCCCATTCGTTTGAGAAAGGCTCTTTTTTTAAGCAGGTTAACCGTTTTATCGGTGAATATCGGGAGCGCACTTTGAGCATAATCCCGAGATTAACCAAGTGTGCTCGTTGGAGCCTTTCTCGATTTGGGATCAGTGGATCTGAGCCACGGTGAACGATCCGGCCGCCCCCAGTATCCGATAGAGTTTGCCTCAGTTACTCAGATCTATAGGATCAAGCAGGCCATATAAACCCACTCCCCTAAGCCAGCCTGGCATAAAAACAACCCTCAGCCCCTCCCATCTCCCATACTCTGATACTCTATATATGTGTAACAACATTCTGTATGAGTAACCACACTACATATATACATAAATTATATATTATTTGCTGTTTCCCTTTACATCCATATTGTATTTCTCCTGATAGTTTCAGCTGGAAATGCATCACCTGATTTCATCGTTCATTTGCACGAAATTGACACCAATTCGCACTATCAAAAATGACACAAAATACCCATATGACACAATAAATAAATGATTTCTGGTGCAATTTCTATCTGTTGATGAAACGGATCATTAGAACAATATCGCATGGCACTTTTCATTAAGGCAGGCAAAACATCCTGTTAGACATATGATAGAGTGGTGGTTATGGCAGCTACTAACTGTACAGAATAAACTACTACAATAATCACCGTGTAGCACACTGACCTGCATTCATTATAGTACCCGCCAATCTCCTCTAATAGACAACATCCACTGGCAGTGAATAACATCTTAACTTTCCCATAAACTGCAAAGTAAATGCACTTACTGACTAAATAGGTAAAAAGAAGAGCAAAAAAAATCCCCATTAAGCTTCCTGGTGACTTTTACCTTCAGGGAAACAAGGCTTATTCCTCTGACTTTTATTTTCAAAACCCATTAGTGAGGAGCAATGCAATTTCGGAAAACAAGGTCATGTGAAGAGCAGTAGTGGAGAGCAGAAGTGGAGAGAAGAAGTGGAGAAGGAGTGGGTTGGAGGAGGTGAAGTTGGAGTTGAGGAGTTTGACTTGAGGAGATGCAACAACGGTGAGATTATGGTGCAACGTGGAAAATTACAATGTAATGTTGTGACAGTCTTGCAAAACACTCCTTGACAAGTATTAGTCAGAGTTATCCCTGATGTGAATGAAGAGCAAATCATATCAAAATTCAAGGAAACACCAAGTGGTGAATCTATATATATATCAACCAAAAGGAGTATTACAAATCTGATAATTCAATTTTTAAGATAACAACTCCCTCACTTGTAGAGAGGGAACAAGTGACTTATCCAGTGAGTGAGTGCTTTAGCCCAAGCAGTGATAAACACATACTCATGATCCCATGGTGAACAACCAGCTTATAACATGAAACAAATACAATTCAAATATATATAAACATTGCAGAAAAGGTGAACAACGGAGAATATGGGATTTATTGCAGTGAAATACTGGCTTGCGGTAGGCTGTCAGATGTGTTGATAGCACATCTTGGCTTTTAATACTTGAGTGTACAGGGAAGAGGTTGCATGCCAGGGATGTTGCACATGAGAGGGAACTCATTGCAGGGACCAGTGTAAACAGACTCCCAAATATCACAGAACTGCCAGCAATTCAAAACAGCCACATAACTGATCGTGGCTGCGTCAAAACTCAAGAAGTAAACTGGTATTTACACTTGGGACGAAAGCAGCGTTGTATGAAAGAAACACGGTTTATCACTTATAAGTTATAGGCAAACCAAAAAGTTACTTCAACAGGAAAAAGAATATCGAATTGCAAAATAAAATGTTACTTTGCAATATTGATTTGGAATACTGTTGAACGTAGTTAATCTGCTTTCTAAATATTGACATCCAATATCAAGCCTAATTCTAAAATGCTAGATAAACCTGGAGGAATTGTGATATGCTTATAAAAAAAGAAAAATGAAGAGAGAAATATGTAACCAAAAATCATCTGTTACACTTGCGTAAGTCATTTAATATCCACAATGACCATTCAGTGTCTATAATAGCACATAACAGAAATTGCAATGGACTACTATCAGTATATGGTTTATTTTGCAAACGTTTAGGTCAGAAATATCTGTCTCTTTTATATGTATTTGATTAGAGGGATCTTTAAGGCTCAGGTGACATACCTACGCATCTTAGGAATCTTAGCTCAGTATATTGTGACTAATAAGGTGTTGCGACTCCGTTTTTTGTAATAACATCTCTTTGGCCGCTGTGTCGAAAGGTTGATCATGTAGGTGGATGTCGTCTGGCAGAAGTAGGCCAGGTACACTCTAAAAAATGTAGGGACAAAATTAGTTTTTTAGATTCAAAATGGTTTTTTGAAAAACCAAATTTCAATGCAAAACCAACATGGATTTTTAAAAAAATTCATGTTGTTTTTTTGCATTGAAATTTGGTTTTGCAAAGAACCATTTTGAATCTAAAAAACCAATTTTGTCTGAAATTTTTTAGAGTGTAGGCCAGGTACAAGGAGGTATGGGAATACCAAGGAAGTGTAGTTTGGAAAAGTAGTTTGGTAAAGTAGCTGGAAAAAATGTTAGGAACGTAACAACCTTATATGTTTTGCCTCACAACATTCCTGTTTTATCCTTATTTGAACGTGTCGTGAAATTTCAAAGGCATGAGTCGAAGTGTTACAAGGAGAAAAAATAAACATGAGTTGCACAAAACACGGTGTGTGTGGAAAAAATGGCTGTGTTTTGTAATGGCTAGTTCTCACGGAGACGTAACAGAGGGTTTAAGTGACGGCGTTTCTTATATTTCCAGGAAAGGGCAAAAGATTTGAGCATGTTCGCCGTCAATTTTGGCTTTACGGCGCAACAGGAACAGCATGCGTCGTTTTAAGAGGTCTTTCTACGCAATTCCTAGAAATTTGACGATGCAGGAAAAAAAGATTCAACCGGTTGAATCTTTGCGAGGAAAGAAGTGGTGAAGCAAGAAGAAGCGTAAAAAGAAATCAGTGCGCGCCGCAGATTTTTTAAGATGCGGCGCACAAAGAAGAGCTTCGACGCAGAAACAGCAGTGTAGCAGAAAGCTCTTGCTTCATGTCACATGTTTCAGACACGCGTCGCAGAAAGACACATGTTCGACGCACGTGAGAGGGTGCGCGCCGCGTCTTTTGGACCCCCAATGCAGCAGACAGAGTGGCGCCTGAGTGCATGCGTTGTTCTATTTTTAGCATCAACCCTTTGTCTGCGTGTCACCCTCTTTTTGCGCAGCGGCTGGGGCAGCAGCAGCGAAGCAGGGGGGGCGAAGGAGGGGGAAAGAGGCGGTCCGCACCCTGCATATATATAGAGGAGGCCAGTTTAGAGCACCATACCCACTCAGACCTTCGACCAGAACACACCTAGAATCCACGACACTATTATCAACTGCTACATTTGCTGCTACTTTTGTTGCTACAATTGTACTTTTGCTGCTACAACATGGGACCAAAGAGGAGAAAGGGCACCGTCGTCACCAGGGCACCAACCAAGCTCAGCACCAGGTCAACACTCCACACTCCTGGGAGCACTCCAGTGACAACTCCAGCTACAACTCCAGCTGCAACTCCTCTCCATGAACCTTCAGATGCTGCAGTGACTACATTCTTCACTACAGCCATGGCAGACCTCTCTCTACCTGGGCTCTACACCTCCACTACAGCTGGCAGCCAGACGAAGACCACCACTTCAACCACCAAAGCCACTGTCGTCAGCGAGACCATCTTCGAGGGCCGGCCAGAAGACAGCACAGACGAAGATTCTTCAGTTGAACTGTTTGAAACTGATGAAGGAGACAAGCCTGCTGCCAAGTCTGCTGACAAGCCTGCTGCCAAGCCTGCTGCCAAGCCTGCTGACAAGCCTGCTGCCAAGTCTTCCACGGGTCTTCCAGAGCCTACTGCCAAGTCTACTCCAAAGAAGACTCCAAAGAAGACTCCAAAGAAGCAGACTCCGAAGAAGACTCAGACTCCGAAGCAGACTCCCAAGAAAACAGCAGAGAGCCAGCCTGTTCTTGCTCTAGACAGAGTGGCCATCCATGAGGACACCTTCGAGGAGGAAGAAGACTCTGCTGATGACACCCCTGCAGCTGCTGCTGAAGCCAAGTCCAAGGGCAAGAAGGGCAAAGGGAAGGCCCCCAAGAAAAACATCCGCAACAACCTGGGCATCACATCTGACCAAGAAGATGACCTCATCAACTGGTACAGAGAGCATCCTGTCCTCTACATGAAGGGCACCAGAGGCTACAAGGGGAACGAGAAGCTGCTGCTGGACTCAGAAAAAGCCAAGGAGCTGGGACCCAAGTACACCTCCCAGGACATCTTCAACTGGAGGAAGACAGTCCGCACTCACTTCTCCAGACTCGTCAGGCCTGAAGCTTCAGGAGCCGCCAGGAAGGAGACGCTCACAGAGAGGGACCAGTACATCCTGAACAACTGTCGGTTCCTGAAGGACTCCATCGTCCACAAGCCAGGGAAGGAGCTGTCCGCCATCTCTCAACTGTCTGCCAACCGGCCAGCCTCAGACTCCGAGGACAGCTACAACCCTGAGGATTCCCTGCCAGCTTCGTATGACATGCCGGACATGCCACCTGAACAGCCAGCACAGGACAGACCTGAGAGCCAGCAGTCCCAAGTCTTCCCTGGAGCACCAAAGCCTGGAGCCGCTGCCAAGGGAACCAAGAGGAAGGCCCCAGGAGAAGAAGCCATGCACTCCGCCATGAACGTCATCGCAGGCAGCATGCAAGCCATGTCCTCCGCCAAGAAAATCCTGAAAGGCTCTGGCTGCAAGATGTGCCCCGACCACCAGGAGTTGACACCCGACCAGGAGTACTGGAGGATGAAGTGCCAGGACCTCTACCACGTGGGATTGCACGCCAGCCCTGAAATCAGGAGGAAGATGGTCAGGACCATTGCAGAGGCCGCCCTCTACTGGGATGATGAGGCCACCCGCCACTCAAGACAGCAGCAGGAGCAGACCTTCCAGCCTCCTCATCCTCCTCAGCGCCTGCAGATGCCACCTCCTCCTCATCCTCCTCCTTCTTCGACGTATGTGCCATCCCACCACCAGCAGCACCACCACGCTTCCAGCAGCAGCCATCACTACCACCACCACCAGCCCAGGGAAGGAGGATCCTCCAGGCAGACTCCCAGCTACACCGTGATGCAGCCCAGCCCATCCTCCATGACACTGATGATGGATGCTCAGGAGAGCCCTGAGAAGTACGGCTACCCCCCTGGACCCAGCTTTGGTCAACCGGCCGCCCATCACCAGCACCAGCCTTCCCCTTCGGCCAGTTGGACTGACAATCTCCTTTCTCCACGAAAGTAGAAGATGCAGCAAAGACAACAAAAAACCTCGGCCCTTTTAAGGGCCACCAAATCCTCCCAAAAGGGCAGGCCACGTACACATCTTATGTTGACAAAAAAAAAGAGCTTGTGTTGACCGAAAAGAGCCAAAAAAGAGCAAAAAAAACGTTGACAATCCCCCAAAAAAAAGTCCCCCAAAAAAAAAGTCCCCCAAAACAAAAGTCCGGTCCTGGCCTTCATTAAAAGTAATCACCTTCATAAAAGCAAGGTGCTAGTTCCCCCTTTCTTTGCCCCAAAACATACCAAGTGCAGCACTAGTACAAGTGCTGCATTCTTTGGTATAAACATATTTTTATTGCACTAGTACAAGTGCATGAATTTCTTAATTAAAATGTAATGCACTAGTACAAGTGCTTTGCTTTTAAAACTTGTGTTGGTTGGTTGCACTAGTACAAGTGCATCACTTTGTAATTTCACTTGTCTAGGGCAAGTGGCAGGTAGATAGCTAGATAGCTAGCTAGATAGATAGATAGATAGATAGCTAGATAGATAGCTAGATAGATAGCTAGATAGATAGATAGATAGATAGCTTGATAGATGGAACACAATGCTCGTTACATATATACACTGCAGCAAAAGAAAAGCAGTTGTCGTCACTTTGCAGGAATTGGACTTGGATAGATAGATAGATAGCTTGATAGATAACTAGATAGATAGCTAGATAGATAGATAGATAGATAGCTTGATAGATGGAACACAATGCTCGTTACATATATACACTGCAGCAAAAGAAAAGCAGTTGTCGTCACTTTGCAGGAATTGGACTTGGATAGATAGATAGATAGCTTGATAGATAACTAGATAGATAGCTAGATAGATAGATAGATAGATAGCTTGATAGATGGAACACAATGCTCGTTACATATATACACTGCAGCAAAAGAAAAGCAGTTGTCGTCACTTTGCAGGGATTGGACTTGGATAGATAGATAGATAGCTTGATAGATAGATAGATAGATAGATAGATAGATAGATAGATAGATAGATGGATGGAGGGATTGATTGATTGATTGATTTTTGGGCTTGTTTTGTCAACATAGGATGTGTACATGGCCAGCTCAATTGGGAGGATTTGGTGGCCCTTAAAAGGGCCTGGGGTTTGTTGTTTTGAATAGATAGTCTGCATCTTCTTCAGATTTTCTCCAACTGCCAAGGGACACTTCCTGCCGGACTGTTGACCCAGTCACGTAGGTAGTCTCGAGCAGCCTTGGCATCTCTGGAGGCATTTCCGTGTCGAAGTGGTTCTCCTAGGTCTCCTAATTGACGGTCTCCCCTCCAAACTCCTTCAGTGACGTCATGTGTCTGTGGATCTTCTCTGTCCATCACTTCATTGTCACGGGCATGGTGGACGCCTACTCTGTCTCGCAGAATGTTGTGTAGAACACAAGCAGCCATTGTGATGTATGTCACTCTTGTAGGTCGTTGGGGCATGGTGGTCAGGAAGCATCTGAACCTGTGTGACAGCAGACCGAAGGCATTCTCCACCACTCTCCTGGCTCTTGAAATCCTGTAATTGTAGACTCTGGAAGGAATGTCAAGGTTCTTTCTTGGCACTGGTTTGAGCAGCCATGTCTTCAGGGGAAATGCCTCGTCACCCACGATGTAATATGGGAAAGGATTGTCTTCTGTGCCAGGTAGAGGTTCTGGAGGTGGTAGGCCTAGATCTTCCTCGTCCAGGAGTTGTCGAAGTACTGTGTCCCTGAAGACGCCGCCATCAGATGCACTTCCTTGACAGCCAGCCTGCACATAGATGAACTTGTAGTCGGCATCAACGAGGGCCATCAGGACAATGGAGTGAAATCCCTTGTAGTTGTAGAACAAGGAGCCTGCAGCCTTGGGACATCGGATTGCGACGTGCTTGCCATCCAGAGCTCCAATGCAGTTGGGCAAGTTCCATTTCGTCTCAAAAGCCTTGGCTATCTCCTTCCATCTTTCAGGCTGTGTGGGTAGTGCCAGCTGTCTTTCGAAGGCATGAACGATGGCAAGGCAGACCTCAGGGATGAAGTTGCAGATGGTGTTGGGTGCCACACGGAAAGCATAAGCTAGGGACTTGTAGCTGTTTCCTGTTGCCATGTACCGCAGGGTGATAGCCAACTTCAGACCAGGTTCCAAAGCCCTCCTCATGTTGGTGTCTTGCTTAGCGATGAGTGGTCCAACAGCTTCCAGGATTTCAGCAAAGATGGCAGGGGGCATTCTAGTGTAGTTGTAGTAGCCGGACACGTCACGCACTTGCAGTTCAGGCAGCAGTTGATGGAAGTGACCATGTTGTTCCCTCTGCAGCAACCAGTTGCGAATCCACCACCTTTTCTGTCTCCTGGCCCTCCTCCTCCTGTGTCTCAAATAGACAGCTCCGATAGCAACAGCAGCAGCACCAGCCACAACAATAATTTCTTCTTCATTCATCATGCATATGTTCAGTAGGCAGTCGTTGTGTTCTCATTGAAGGGCAATCAGCAAATGAAGCAAGGAGGTCCTCTGTGTCCCTTTTTATAATGACCAAAAGTGACTCCTGCAGCAGCGAAACACACTTTGCCGCAGCGCTGCAACAACAGACGTTCGTCGATGCTTAAGAGACCTTCGTCGCTGCTTAAGGCAAGGACGACGAAGAAGGTCAGCATCGACGCGCCTGTAATGTCCTCGGCGCTTTATGAATGCATGTGCGACGATGAACCATCAAGTTACGCAGTAACAAGTCCCTAAATGCGGCGTTGCATCCTTACAGTCTTCGGCGAGGCTGTCATTTTCAGCGACGCATCTTACCTCGGGTGTACGCCGAAGGTTTCCTGATGCGTCGCAGGTCGCCAATTTCAGACGTAGCTGCCTCACAACCATCAGCGGCGTAAGAGGAAACAACATTGGGCGAAGTAAAAGCAGCCTCGCCGAATTCCAAAACAAAGTGCGACGCGTCTGTTTGGAACTGCGCTGAGGAAAGAGAGGCCGAACGCGGCGAAGAAAGCTTAAGCAGCGCCGCGGACACCTCAAGACTCACCGCGGCTACTAACTTTAAGCGTCGCACATGACACTAATTGATTACGTAACGTGCCAAAACCAACGTTCTACGCCACAACTTTCCAAGAAATGACTTCTCTTGATGCGTCGCTCTCAAATCGCCGTCGTGAGAACCAGGCATAACATGTAAAAAGAAATGTAAAAAGTCCTTTTATGTCTGTAGTCTAAATGCTAACAAGGTGCTGTTGCACTCAACACCGAAACACACAATGTAGCTAAACATGCAATGGCGCACATTAACAGGTCACCATTGCTGTGCTAGAAGCCTAGGAAATTGCAGCATCAAAACTGGCATGTTCTGCAAAAAAACGACATACAAGTACGATAGCAGCAAGCTCAGACAGTAAATGTTGATAAATGACGACATTACCATCCAATAAAATGATGATATCACCTTCCAATAAATGATGATATCAGCTTCCAATAAAGAATTTCTCTATTTTAGACAATGTAAAGAATCCTCAATAGCAAATTTCAGAAATCCAGGTGGGTGGTACAGTCATGGTCATGTTACCAACAAGGGTTGATTATGAGATGACATTCAAATAACACCAATTTAAATGCCAACACCCCCATTGTGTTTGATTTCTTTGATATTATGCCCTTTGCTAATTGCAATTACATTGGTGGCTGTCTTAATAGAGTTCTTAATATGGGCTAAGGTTGTTGTGAGGAGTCAAAGGTAGTTGTAAGGAGATTTGGGGTGGAGAGGAGAAAGGAGGGCAAAATAGGTCCACTGAGGACTTCTGATAGAAAATTTTCATACTTTATTTTGAGTTGTACTGTACTACCTTTTGCACTTGCCCATGCTCATTTGTACTCACTTGCTGACTAGTGTTCACAGACTCAACTTGTGCTGGCTCATAATGGCGGTGGTGAGCAGTGGAGTTGAAATAATCCAGTGGCGTGGAGTATGTGGATAGGGCAACGGAGTTGGATGCCTGGGTGGCTTTCAATAAAGATGGTTGACAGACCAAATGCACTAAGCGGCTTCCACCGATTGCCCGATATTGCTTTCTCGGCATCATTCGACATCAGTCGACAGCTTGTACTTTTTTCCCCCGATGCTTGGTTAGCCGTGATAACAGGATTTGTTTGATTTTGGTGCTGCAGAGAATGAGTCCAGAATAGAGTTGAGTGGAATCACAAGAAAAAAAGTTAAGTATAAGAGGAAAAGATGTTTTGAGTCAATGAAAATAGTTTAGAGTCATCTAAAATATCTTCCAAAGGCTGATGCATCAACTGGTGAAACTACGCAAGTGAGGAATAACTCTGAAGTATTAAAACATTTGGGCTTAAAGTTATTTCTTTCACATAATCATTGGATTGGACAGAGGCATCTTTCAGGTAACGTTCACCCAATTCCACAGAGGCAAAGTTAAGTTTTGCCACATACTCATATATTTTTGTGTTTGACGAAATTATGCAAAATCAACATATTTATGTAGCAAAGCAACGGACTGCAGGATCACAGAAAGGAATGTAATCATTTAAAATCACTATGAATTAGTACCCCATCACCATCAGGCCTACTCACTGCTCACATAACAGACATGCCTGTTTTTTGTGTCTAATCGCAAGGAGTATTACCAGAATGAGCAAATTAACCAGTGAGTTAGTTGAGTGAATCAGGCCTACTCACTGCTCACATATTTTGTTTTTGGGATGAGAGAACTGACATGGAACCATTTTCTTATTGGGAAGAGTCCAAGAAGACTTTCCTGTTTTTTGTGTCTAATCGCAAGGAGTATTAGCAGAGTGAGCAAATTAACCAGTGAGTTAGTTGAGTGAATCATTAAAAGGTCATGGCAACAGCCTCAAGTGATAAGATGCTTCTTGTGCTCAAATGCCACCTGCTTAGAAAGATCAGATTTACACCACTTGCTAAGAATGTTGAAACTAACACCATCTTCAACGGGGAGACACTTGTCTATCTATCTATCTATCTATCTATCTATCTATCTATCTATCTATCTATCTATCTATCTATCTATCCATCTATGATCCATCTATCTATCTAAGATCTATCTATCTATTGATCTACCTATCTATTTATCTATCTATCAGTATATAATATCTATGTAACTAATAACTAACTATGTAACGACATATCTATCCATCAATCTCTATATTTGTGTATCATTCCATCTATCTTGGTATCTATCTCCCTTATATAAATCTATATGACAATCTAGCTGTTTCACTATTGTTGCACCAATTAGTGTCACCCGTTCTCTCCATTTCCTTTAATCATGAGGAACACTTTCACATAATATTATGATCCACTTCTGGAATTTTTAGTCCCAGTTAATTCTGGCCTGGAAATTGAAAGGTCTACTTTGCCTCTTTTTCCAAAATGAACATTGGGAATTTATAACCATATCAAATTTCCTCAAGTTTATCTAAAAATTTTAAGCTCTGGTAAATATTTGCAAGTAAGATTAGGGAATCTTCAGCCCGATTTCATTTCAATATTTCATTAACAGCATTCTTTCTTTCTCTGCTTTGCAATTTTGCTCTTCCTTCATAAGATGTTTGTAGAGGTATGTTACCATGATATTTAATTTGCAAAAGCGATCCCCCAAGCTCCCAAGTGAAACTTTATGTTCACTTAGTCTATTATAAAATATTTAGTTCAATGATAATTTTGGTGCCTTTGAATGAGCCATAACTGAAAAGGCACAAAACACTCAAAGACAGATTTATATCAAGTGTAAAAGACAGATATATATTACATGTATCAATAAATACGCACCACGAGCATCACAATGCTACAAGTGTTGTTGCTATAAAGTTTACCCGCCACATACAATGTCAGTAAAAAATTATACACCTCTCAGAATCGGTTCACATCACTTATTCAACCTGACTAAAACCGTTTCATAATTCATTTTTACCACGACAAATGTCAACTTCTAGCCAATAACAGTGCAGCTTTGCTCACTTCTGGCCACATGTGGTTCTTAGCATACCAGTCTGAGTTACCAGCAAGGAATTGCTAAGCCACCTTCATACAACTAATAAAGCAAATACCTGTTGTGCCTAATTGCATACTCAGTGTAGGTTCACTTTGGTTCTAAACCCAAATGAAAACCTTGATTACAGAAAGACCAAACACTTCAAAAGAGTACGGATTCTGACACATACTATAAGCCAGCATAAAAACCCATATGGAAAGTTATATTAAGGACACAAAAGTGCCATACGCAAACCACAGTCACCATAAAGTGATACATTCAATTAAAGACAAAAGTTTCCAGAAAAAAATCAAAACTTCTGAAGAGCAAGGATAATGACCGATATGTATAGATATAAACAAAAGCTCAAGACTAAAAACCATATGGCAAGTTCTATTAACGACAAAAAAGTGATACAGCATTAAGCAAACCACAGTCACCATAAAGTGGGTGCATTCAATTACCCAAGGAGAGGCACGGGTCAAAGACAACCCCAATAAACATTGCATTAATGACTCACTGCTGCTTAGAGCAATAACAAGTTCACTGACAAGGATTACGTAATCACCATAAAGCGGTCACATGTCAACTGGCATTGACACTGCTACTCAAAGAAAGAGCTATTATATACGCTGAAGTGTACAAAAAGGCTTAAAGATAGTAGAGAAGATACTGCTACGTCATTTCATAACATACACACAATTACACAGTAAGACTAAGAGAGGCCAGCCAAATGTTAAACAGATGACACTGGTGACTAATTTCAAAATAAATAAAAGTGCAGTTTTGGGAAGACTAGAGGACACAAAATAAATAAAGTAAGATGGGCAGCAATCTCTATCAAACTATTCTCTTTCTTAATTCCTCATTTCAAAATAGTTACATATATGTATATGTATGTGTCCTAACTGCCTTACCTCCAGGCTCTCCAGCCTACCAAGTATCCACCTATATAACCACTGCTCATCTCCATCAATCTACCTAATGGTAATCTCAACAGTGACTCACATCCTCCCTACATCACAGGCTGTGCTCTATAATCCACATGGCCATGTGCTGTGTTGAGGAAGGTGTGACAAAATGGCAGATCACACACATTGCCAATACATAATGCAGGTCCATGCCATGAACATACAATAGAGCCCTCTTCTCCTTTATAGATATCATATTAAAGTTTGAAAAGTGTAGACTTGCTTATTTTGATAGAGACAGCGAGGTAGGGAGATGAAGCTTACTGGACAAATGAAAAAGTAAAATAGCAGCCTGCTTCCAATCTAGCCCACCCAAGGTAAAACGCAACATCAGAGAGGAGCAGATTGCCAAGTAGCATGGCTGTGGGAAATAATATAACTCAGGGATCATTAATGCTCCCATTACTATTCTATTATAGCAGATGTGAGGGAAATGCCCGATTTTCATTATCACTTGGCATGAGAAGAAGCTACTAGCTTAGATAAGGTATGGAGTGAAGACTGAATAGTGCTGGAATTCTGAATGGTTAAGGCAGTGCCTACCAGCGGTAGTATTGCAGCAGTTATTGTATTAGTTGTTAAAATTAAATTTCAACTGAAGATGCGAATCTTTACAAGAATTTTTTTTAAAAATTTTTATGGAGATTGTAAAAACAATTCAGTTTGTTCCGCAAATTTGACCCCATCCGCATTTTATTGCCGCTGATCCAGCAAAAAGCGCCCCGTTCCGCAATTTCACATTCACATTTCATTACAAAATCCCTTGGCCCAGCGTTCCGCATATATGTCCTGTCTGGATTTCACAGCCTGATTTTCCAGATTTGGCCTCTGGCCTCCTGTGCACTTCTAATCAGAGCTGTATAACGCCAAATAGTCACTAAGAAAGTATCAGCAAAGTGCAGAAGCATCTCCTCAAAATATATAAATGCAACTTGGAATCTTTATATGTTTCCCAATGTCATTCTTTGTGCACATAACTCAATACTAAATGGACTGAAGCTGATAGATCATAATCATATTCAATGTCACATCTGATCTTATTTCTCACCAGCATCAGGTGTTTAATCCTTCTTTAAATCAAGGCAACTTTACTTCAAACAATTCATCACATAAAACTTATAATAATTGTTAACAATATCTAGAAACATTAATTGCTTAAGAAATTATGGAAACACAAAAGCAAATTCAGCATAATTTAAAGATGGAAGATCTTGTTATTCCAAATTGTGAAGAATAGATTAATTTCTAAAGAAAGGATCTTCGTCTCACATAATGTAAATTAATTCACGTTTGGTTAAAATAGTGTTGCCATGGGAATGCGATTAGAACTGGAAGCAATGAGATATTCAGCAAGTTAATAAGACAAGGCTTATGATGTCCTCATCTGATTGGCTGACTGAAGGGACAGAGAAGAGTTCACAATTTGTTATTCACCTGATAAAATTAATCGTCTACATTTCCAGGAGTTCCCCAGTGGCCTAATCGTTACAGCAGTTGATTTTGAATCGAATGGCCTGAGAGGACGTGGGTTCGACTCCCGCTCCTGGAACTTCACTCAGTAACACCAGATGCACCAGCACTATATAGAATCAAGCCTAAATGATGGGACACCAGCACAAGATGGACACTAGCACCATTACCAAGAAAGAAACTTCGAGAAACACAAAAAAACCAGCAAAGGACCATGCACTTCCAAAAATAGAAACACGCACAGCAGCGACACCACACGAAGTCGACTGAACTACACAAAGAACAAGGCAAGTGGTCCGAGCCCATGGGACCTTACCAAAAATGGAGGTGGGTTGTATCCAACGTTCTATGTTGGGGCAACTAAAAGACCCTGGACATCCCTGAATTAATAGGAGCATGTACCAGACTCCCAGCCTTATCATTATCATCATCATACAGCGGTCATCACAAGACAATAAATACAACTAAACGCCCGATACTTTCATGTGCTGCTCCCTGGAAACAGGTAGAGCTAACCCGGCGACCCGGGACGTTGCACGCCTTAAGAAGAAGAAGAAGAAGGACATTACCATTGAGAACTAACAATTTACCAAATAAAAAGCTGGAAACAACAAATTAGCGACACAAAATTTTGCATGCTATAAACATATATTGGAATTATCATTATTACATCTTAGTATTATTTTCATCGATAAAATAGGGTTGACAGGTGTAACAAGTTGGTATGTTAGTAAATGGCATTTTTAAGGCAATTTTCCTTGAACGTGATAATAAATTGACTGCTTCAATTCAATGCGCTCAAAACATCTCGTGCCAGTGATCGCCTCAACCAATCAAGTTACATTCAATGGTGAACTGTTTTTGAGCAGTCTTTCATTGATTTCAAAACTGTCTACCAGTCAGGATGTTGGCTTAAAAGAATCTCTAAGATGACTTCCAACCAGATATTAATTTGTCACAGACATTTCAGATTAAACCTGGTACCAACCATTTTAAACCACTTTTGAAAGTATAGGAAAAAGCTTAAGCCATCTGTTTGACTCAATTTAATTGATTCAAGAACTCTGTAACAAAAGTCATAAAATGATAATAAAGATTTTATTGCATTTCACACAAGGGGATATTAAAGTGCAATTAAAGCCAGCAATGCCATTGAGGCTTTCTAATTTCCACCTTTCCACTTCTAATCCTCATTACAGCCTGCCTTCCATCTATTATGCTGAGTGTTTTAGATGGCAAATTCGGCTTAATTCTCAAATGTGCTTGATTGCCTCCAAGCCTGTTTGTATTCATTTCCATTTGATGTCCATGCTGTTATTAGTTCGGAGAAATAATAAGAAGAATATAAAACGTAAGCCATGGTTTAAATATTGCGTAAACAAATGGATAAAGCAGACAGGGCTTTAGGTCCTGTAATCTTGCATTGATAAGAAATAATACAACAGGCAAGGTACACAATAATGATACATGATACACTGTTGGCACAGGATAAAAGAAAGACTTTCAAAATATGACTTCACTTCCTATTTTTCTGCTATGTATTGTGATGTGTTCACACCTCTGGCCCATGTCTATACAACTACTAGGCACCCTTACTTCAAATGCAAGTCTTACACTTGCCTTAGCATGAGCATTGGAGAACCAGCAATTAAACATCCTATCTCCACATGTCAGTCTTAAAGTTCATCTGGATGGTTTTAGCATTGTATCAATTCAAGGTCTTTTGGAGGGTTCTCCATGAAGAAAAGACTTGATAATTATAGCAACTAGCTTCATAGACCACTTATCATTAAACGAGCCACCGCTCAATGGTAATTGTATGTGCAATACCATTCGCAAAATAGCAGTTGTATAAAATAGGAGTTTTGATGCTACTAAAACACCAACAAAACCATTCTGAAATTCCAGCACTCCTTAGTCTTTACTCCACACCTTATCTTAGCTGCTGGCTTGTTCTCATGCCAAGTGATAATGAAAATCGGGCATTTCCCTCACATCTGCTATAATAGAATAGTAATGGGAGCATTAATGATCCCTGAGTTATATTATTTCCCACAGCCATGCTACAGTACAACCCGAAATAAAGTACGATCGTCCCAGCAGGAAGGAAGAATCAGCCACTACTTTACCCTTTCACACCTTTTGACTACCTCTGAATCACTTCCTACTTTAACCTACTTGAAACTACCTTTTGAAATTACATCTAAATCATATTTGTGCTAAAAAATTCATAAAGGAAGGAGAGAGTTCATTAGCACAACATGACTCAGATCTGTGTTGAATGCACAATTGCACATTGAGCATTATTTGTTTTCTTTTCTTTGTGTCAGACTGTCAATTTTGCACCAGATTAAAACTCGCTGTGATGAGGATGATAGATTGATGGATACTTGAATAGGGAGACATGGATAATTATATTGCTGACAAAAGAGTTAAAGTTCGGTGGGCAGCATGACCGCTGGACAGGTGTACAAACAGGGAAGGCATCATGTGGTAGGGATATAACATCACAGATTACATATGAAGTAATACATCCAACGTATTTGATGAGCAACCTATCACCCAACACATCTATTACAGACCATCCAAACTAACCTCTCCAATCTACAACCCAGACATCACGCAACACCATATATGTAAACACTGTGGCATATTCTGTTTACATTCATAGCCCATAGCACATTCCATATTCATTGCAAACTGCATTTCATTGCTTATTGTTTAGATGTGGTCCATTCATTGCAGTGGGGTTTTATATATGCATGGGGATGGCCATATCACGATAATGATGCACCTTTATAGTTCAGTTATAGCTCACTCATCTGTAAAGTTATGATTCAATTTCTGTTCAGATAACACTCTTTATTGCACATTCTAGCTTGGACATTTGAGCCTTTTTCTAATAGTGTCAAAAGACAAACCGATTGAAAGCAACATCACTGGCTTTGTGTATTACTGGTGTCTCTATCAGGCGAGTAAAGGAACCCACACAAGAAGACAAAGAATGTTGTTGTAGTCTGATGCTATTTCTCTCTCTCACTCTCTCTCTCTATACATATATACATATATAACCATCTCTCTCTCTCTATGCCTGTTCTCGTTGTTCTGCCTGTACCTTCACACTATTCATCTATCTGCTCAACCATCAACTTCAAACCACATATTTAGTATTTACCAACCACCCGCTACATCCTTTTGTAACCGATCTAATCTAGACTTGTAAGGCTTCTTTTGTTGTTGTTTTGTGACAATCACACAAGTTTATGTGTAGGCAGTTTATGACATATTCAGTTTTCTATAAAGGTTTTGGTAAAAAAATATATTCTTGCCGCATGCATGTATGCTTTGTGGAGTTTCCCCTTTCCTTGTTTCAGAACAGTGAAAGCAACTTAAAAAATTTATATAAAGCAGAATAATAGAAGATTTAAAATCACTGAATATTTCGTATTCATATAGATGAAACTTATTAATGAACATTTTCCTCAGAGGTTAATTTTAATGGAAATTAAAATTTATCCGTACTTTACCTGGTGCCTTTTCAAATTTCACACTTTGAATTAACTTACCTGCAATAAAAAACAAAACAGAAAAGAGTTAAAACAAAGCAACAATCAAATTTTTAACTCTTCAATCTCACAGCACATGGCTGAGTTATTCACACTTTTAGCACATTCTGGCAGCACAAGCAGAGCTGTTAACTAGGTATGTAACCGCAACAATACACTATGGTCTGAAAATTAGGTCAGATTCACTGTTCTTAACACAAATTCTCATGTTGAAGGAACAAAAAAAAACAAAACAATAATTATAGTACTGCTGAGTGCAGGTTTCTACAAAACTTCTATGACTAGATCTTAAATTTGATGAGCAAGATGACACCAATACGTAGTTAGAAGAGAAGAAACTAATGGACATCTCCAAGGGTGGTCCAATATTGATGGGAGCTTTACTGCAAAAAGGTAGATATCTCTGTTCCACTATAAGAAGATTTTGTGACTTTCCTGAACCTAAAATAATCCCAAAATCGACATCTTCTTCTATAATTTACCACAGAACAAACACCTGACACCCCCATACAAATATAATAATTTAATTGATTCATTATACAGTCTCTTTTTCAACTCCCCCATCCTCCGTCTCTCCCTATTTCCTTCCCCTTCCCCCTTTCAACAACTGAACCTAATCGCACCACATACGCCCCCTCTCCTTTTCATTGCCCCTAACTGTCCCTCTCTCCTCATCTTCCTTCTTTCTTCTTTCCCTTATACTGCAATTACAATACCACTTGTTTTCACTGCATCCACCCACCTCTAATCCCATATTTCAGCCTACATCCACCCATCTCTCATCCTGCCCTATACCACATCAATTCCAGCTACCATGGCCTGCCTGGAGCATGGTAAAATGCATGGCATTTTAGAGACAAATTCCAAGCAATAATTCATTTCACTGGCAATTTAAAGCACTTCCTTGCACCTTGTATCTCTTGGATATCTCGATTGATATCTTCGCGATGACATCCAGATCTGTCAACAGCCAGCTCTAAATTTGTAGTTCTATAATGCATGCAATTGTTGCTTAATGACCAAATGTTTCCTTTGTCAACCTGTATTGCAATAGGCCTAATGTTTTCTTGTTAGTACATTAGGCTAATGTATTCTAAGAAATTCAGTAGCTGATCGTGTCCTTCTAATTTTTGCATCGAATATCAAACCTCGTATGTTATAGTTTTCGGAAGGAATAAAAAACGTATACAGCAATACTAAGTGAAGGATTGACAAAACCTAAAGCATATTATGCTAATATTCACAATAGCAAGTTTACAGAAGTTGTTACAAGAATCCATTCAAATGTTGAGCAACTTAGAACTTCCTTCCAAAGGAACAACTTTCTTTGTTATTTCCAGCATTTTCAAATATTTTTTTAGCCAGCTGATCTCTTATTAGCGTGACAATGTATTCTCCACAGTAACAAAGCAGCATTTTTCATGCAATCTTCTAATCCCAGATTTCATATCTAAGAACTTTCTTAATGGCTCAGTTTCCTATTCTCCTGAAATGAACAGTTCATCATGTTTCAAAAGTTATTAGAATCCATAACACAAGATGTAAAACTGGGTTTGTTGGTCAGAAAGATAGAAGTGGGCTTCATGCTTCTTCCTTTTTATTGCTGATTAATGACAATATGACTGAGGATATGGCAGAGAGGATCGCCTATTAGAATTGAAAAAAAATTGATATCATTGGGTGTTATGAAAGCACTTTCACAGCACTTCCCAAGATACCCACTTCTTGCACCTGCATTTGTAGCATACCTTCATGAACATGCATGCAGGGAATTCACAGCATGAGGAGAATACACATATTTCACAAAGGGATTGATGGATAGACAGTCAGATACATCATAGCTAGATGAGCACCCTGATGCTGTTGAGGTTAAATAGAGAAGTCCTTGGCAAGTGGTGTAAATTTGATCTTTAGAAGCAGGTGGCTTTTCAGCACATGATGCATCTTATCACTTGAGGCTTTTACTCTGACCTTTTAAGAACTCAACTCATTCAGTAATACTCTCTCATTGCGACCATTTGCTCAATCGGTAAATGCTCCTTTTAAAAGATTTGACACAAACAGCAGACACGCACATGCCTTCCTCAACTCTCCATTGTCGTAGAAAATATCTGCTTGTAAGTCCTAATCCTTTCTAAGAAATAAACTGACACTTGCCAAAAGCTTACAATAAGTTATTACTCATGACACATTTTGTGCAAGAACTTTGCTTGCTGGGATCACAGAGTCTGTTTGATTGATATATATTCGATGGTGAAACTGCAAAACCTTGTAAGTGCAGCATAAATGCACAGCAGAGTTCGAGTTTTGCAGTTACACCATATTATGCAGTTTCAAATACAGATCAAATCCTGAAGTAACCAGCAAGACAGTGCATCAGCTATCAGAAGATGTACCAGATGGATAGGCAACTCCTTTCTAAATATCTTATCCTAACTTCCTATTCCATAATTTTCAATGTCCCTTTCCTTATTATTCTACCTATACTGAGCTCATTCACAGAAACAATGCAACTCCTGTAATGCACTCATTCACCGCAACACCAATACCAAACAAATCCTACTATCACGGCTACCCAAGCATCGGGGAAAAGTGCAAGTTGGCGACTGATGTCGAATGATGCCGAGAAAGCAATATCGGGCAATCGGTGGAAGCCGCTTAGTGCATTTGATCTTTATTGAAAGCCATCCAGGCATCCAACTCCATGGCCCCATCCACAATTCCACATACTCCACGCCACTCGATTATTTCAACTCCACTGCTCACCACCGCCATCATGAGCCAGCACAAGTCGAGTGTGTGAGAACTAGTCAGCAAGTGAGCACTAGTCAGCAATGAGCACTCGTCAGCAAGTGAGCACATGAGCTCTAATCAGCTAGCCAGCAAGTGAGTGCTGCATAGTGAGAAAGGGAGCACTAGTCGGTGCAGAAGCAAAAGGGAAGCAATGTTATCTCCGCCCATTGTGGCTATGAACTAACTACCAATGTCAGTAATCAACTGTCCATCTTTATTTGATACCTTATGTTTCATATATGTCATGGGAGACAGTTGTATAGGCTGCAGTTTCTCCTGTCCTGAGCACTGCAATGCCCATGCAATGGTGACCTGTTAATGTGCACCATTGCATGTTTAGCCACATTGTGAGAATCAGTGATCAGTGCAACAGCACATTGGACTGCACACATAAAACATGTAAAAGGAAACATTCCTTTTTACATTTGCTTTTTACAACACATCATTTGCAACGCTCCTGGTTCTTTTTACCACACACACCGTGTTTTCTGAAGCACATTCTTTTTTCTTGTAACACTTGTGCTATTGGAATTCCATGACACATTCAAATAAGGATAAAAGGGGAATGCTGTGAGACAAGACATCTGAGGAGGCTACATACCAAGGTTTATTTCCGGCTACTTTACCAGGCTACTTTTCCTGGCTAATTTCCAAGCTTCTTGTTACCTGTCCTACTTCACAGTATCCACCTTCATGATACGCCCTTTGTCACAAAGACCAAGAGATGTTACAACAGGAAACTTTGAGTCACTACCCTAGAGTCAGAAAGAACAAGACATACAGAGGACATATCATTCAATCCTGAACCATGAGTTGATAATTCTGCCCATGAACCATTTGACAAATCATCATGCGGCTGAACCACTCAAATTTAGTCATCACCATGACTAAGATAGGCACTATATTTCTCACTTTTGGTTGTCAGTCAATATACAGCAATAATGGTTATGAAATCACAGTCCCATTTATTCACTATTTGAGATAATGCAAGGCAGCAGTGTTAAAACCACACTCCTCAGATATTTTAAAATGTTCCTTATAATTTCTCAGGACAATATAAAAGATAGCAAACATTTTAACAAGAAAATAGATAACAGTTTCCTGAACAAAATTAAAACTTCTCAACATCAAGTATGATGGCAAATACTTAGCAAGACAAGCAAACTAAACCCATATGGGAAGTTATAGTAATGACACAAAAGTGCCATAGAATTATGCAAACCACAGTCACCATAAAGTGGGTGCATTCAATTACCCAAGCAGAGGCACGGGTCAAAGACAACCCCAATAAACATTGCATTAATGACTCACTGCTGCTTAGAGCAATAACAAGTTCAGCGACAAGGATTACGTAATCATCATAAAGCGGTCACATGTCAACTGGCATTGACACTGCTCCTCAAAGAAAGTGCTATTATAGACGCTGAAGAGTCATAAAAAGGCTGAAAGATAGTTGTTGTAGTAAAATACTACAATGGGTAGACAAACTAGATCTAAAGACTTTTTAATGAATGTAAGCTCTTTCAAGGAAACTGAAAAGTAATTTTCAGGCTGAAAAGTAGTAGGTAGGTAATTACTGGCATGGCCTATTAAGCAAAATGTCTGAATATTTGTAGACATTTTAGTATAATGTAAATAATTGTCAATTGTGTCAGTTTGTGTCAGTTTGTGGGGGCACAGAATTAAAACATTGCCAAACATATATATATGTCTGTCTATCTATCTAACCTTAGTTCACTTCACTCCAAAGACGAAAACCTACAGTACTTTATCATTGTCACATTACAAACCAACATGTACCTCTCCACATAACTACGACCATCTTACCACCTTTATGCACCCTCCATCCATCTACCAAATGGTAATCTTGGCCCACATTCTCCCTATATCACAGGCTGTGCTCTAGAATCCCCATGCCCATGTGCTGTGTTGAGGAAGGTGTGATAAATATGGCAGATCACACACATTGCCAATACATAATGCAGGTCCATGCCATGAACACACAATAGAGCCCTCTTCTCCTTTATAGATAATATGATGATGCCAAAGCATAGAGACCACACTAAAGATCTACACACATTTGCAATTAAAAACTGTTGCTCTTAAAAGAGTTTTTACATAACTCAACATTTACATATAGGCTATGTCCAAAAATTAGTTCTCAGGCCCAAATATATAACCCAAAACATTGAATTTTCAGCTGCATAAATCTTATCGGAGACTTATTAGATAGCCTACAGTATAGTTAAAAATCGCAGTGGTCAAGGGGTGGCTTGCCCCCCCCCCGGGCAACCCCCCCTCCTCCTCCTCCAAGCTTATTATTATATGGTGGGCTTCATAGCGTCAACATCTCTGAACTTAATGGACTTATCTATTTATAGCGTCATGATAAAAGTGACGTCACCTCCAGCAATCTGTTGTGACGTCATCACCATTGTGTATCATTTAGTAATGACGTCATAATCACGGTGCCACTTTTTGACATCTTGCCGCATCCTCAAGATTTGCCTAGTATATCCCTGTGTGAGAACAGCTCTGTCTCCTACCATTTGAAGACCTGCGGTCTTGGCGCTCCGCGCCAAGACCTGTGGTCTCCATTACATGGATGTTTGAAATGTATGTAGAAATTGTAGACAGGAGAGGTAGGAAGACCGAGATGTAAGTAGACACTTGAGTTAATTCTCGTTAAGATGTTTTGACATCATGTTCCAAGAATGCATCATGCTATGTTAATGTTGACCTTGTCTGTCAATAATTGAATTTTAACAATTAAAAAAAAGCAGGATTTGAAGCCCTATCTACTGTATCCAATCCATACATCATACACATTACCTAATAAACCAAATCATACATGTTCTATATTTGTGATATTATTTCACTGAACTAATAACATGGGCATCAAATGGAAATGAATAAAAACAGGCTTCAAGGCAATCGCGCACATTTGAGAATTAAGCCGAATTTGCCATCTAAAACACTCAGCATAATAGATGGAAAGCAGGCTGTAATGAGGATTAGAAATGGAAAGATGGAAATAAGAAAGCCTCAATGGCATTGCTGGCTTTAATTGCACTTTAATATCATCTTGTGTGAAATGCAATAAAATCGTTACTCTCCTTTTCTTACTTTTGGTACAGAGTCCTGAAGTCAATTAAGTTAAACAGATAGATTAAGCAATTTTTATCATTAAATGTGGTTTCAGATTCAAATTGATTTAAAATCATTTCCAATAAATTTTCATTTGAAAGTAGGCTACTTGTATATCGGGATCATGTGGGTGTCTGATATAATTAAATTATGGAAATGCATCACTATCTTGCAAAATCAAATAAATTTCTCCTTCATTGAAGTATTATCTTGTTAAATACAATAGTGTCATACTGTCCATTCATTAATTCTTTGATTATTTCAGCAATATGTCTTATGAATTCATTGTCAGTCCTTTATTGCCAATGCTGCTATTTTAGCTGTGTTGTGGAAGGTGTCATGCATTGCGATTATACACAATTTTGTGCATGAAGTAAAATACAATTTTTTGAGCTCCCTTCTGTACCTTCTGTCAGTCATTTAAATAAGGATAGTAAGGGACTTGAAACCTTGCAGAATATCACATGGCTAATGGTTTTAATTGCATTCCCATGGCAACACTGTTTTAACCAAACGTGAATTAATTTACATTATGGGAGATGAAGAACCTTTTCTTCGGAAAATTAATCTATTCCTCACAATTTAGAATAACAAGATCTTCCGTCTTTGAATTAAGCTGAATTTGCTTTTGTGTTTCCATAATTTCATAAGCAATTAACATTTCTAGACATTTTTTATAGTTATCATAATTTTTCTGTGATGAATAGTTGCGTAAATGTTCCCTTGATTTAAACAGGCATTAACCACCTGATGCAACTGAGAAATAAGATTAGATATGACAGTAAATATGATTTTTCATCAGCTTCATTATACTGAGTAGGGAATTGTGCCAACAAAGAATGACATTGAGATAACTTCTAATGAATCAAAAACTAATTAGAAAAATATTGTTTAAAAATTAAAAGGTCATCCCGTTTTGGAGAAAAATGTAATTAAAGGGGGTATCAAGAAGGGGGCTTATAATTTTGTCCTTAACTGAAAGAAGTATCATATTACTTAAAACTGTGTATAATATTTGAATATGTCGTGAAATTTGTTTTGACCACAAAAAATTATAGCCTATAATATTGAAATACAAATCCTATATATTCTATATATATACACCTATCAACCTGACAAACAATTAATTAACCAACCAGCACATACACTACCAACCAGACACACTGACCTATCCAATCTACAACACAGACATCACACGCAGCACCACATATGTAAATATTGTGGCATATTCTGTTTACATTCATTGCCCGTAGCACATTCTGTATTCATTGCAAACTGGATTTCATGTCTTATTGTTTAGATGTGGTCCATTCATTGCTGTGGTGTTGTATATTCATGCAGATGACCATATCATGGTATTAAGTCTTCAAGTCAACAGTTTAATCATAGGGCAAAAAACACTAGAACAAAAAAGGAGTTAAGGAAGTATAGTAGTACGTTGAGGTCATAACCTACAAAGCCAAAGGGAACTATAGTAACAGAACATACTTCAACATAGCAAAAATTTTATTCTGTTGCAACATCTTCCAGCAACCAGTATCCATGCATCTATCCACTTGCAATCCCAGCCAACTGCCTGCATCCACTCATCTCTCACCTGCCCCATACCACATCAATCCCAGCTACCACCGCCTGCCTGAAGCATGGTAAAATGCATGGCATTTGAAAGACAAATTCCAAGCTATAATTCATTTCACAGGCTGGCAATTTAAAGCACTTCCTTGCAACTTGTATCTCTTGGAGATCTTGATTAATATCTCTGCAATGACAGCCAGATCTGTCAACAGCATGCTGCAAAATTCTGCGTTTTATAATGCAATCACCGGCCAATTGTTCTATATGTTCTCGATTTTGGTAAATTTTTCATGGTTGTTTGAAAATTTTCATAATTGATAATTCTAATAATAAAAGCCCAGTATGAATATGTTGGCAGGGGATGAATATGGTGGAAGGGTCTGAAGAATATTCATAAAACACAACAAACAATACAGAGTAATTTTGAAAATAAACTTTCAAAATATATCTCAATGTCAATAATTTTCAGAACGAAATAAAGCAATAAACATCATATTATTGAAAAGAGTGATAAGAGGGTGATCCTTGGGCTGAATGAAGAAAAAACTCAAAATTGATCCCTTCTATTAACAAAATCTATTCCCATTGGCCAAACCATTTAGTCTTCAAAATTAAGAAGTTACAAGAATCTATTCACATGTTGTGCAGCTTAGAATTTCTTTGCGAAAGGACAGTTTTCTTTGTTGTTTCTGGCCTTTGCGATGTTCTTTTAACCAGATCTCTTATTAGCATGACATTGTATTCTCCACAATAACAAAGCAGCATTTTTCATGCAATCTTCTAATCCCAGATTTTATATCTGAGAACTTTCTTAATGGCTCCGTTCCCTATTCTCCCGAAATGAACACTTTCAACAGTATTTCTCTAGATAACCATTTCTTGTAGCATACCTTCATGAACAGAGCCTTTACAACATAAGCTATTTACAGAGCAAGAATACACAGGTTTCATAGATGGAAGGATAGAAAGAACGGCAGATACCTCGTAGCTAAATAAGCACCCTGACGCTGTTGACATAAATTAGACAAGGTCTTTGCAAGTGTAAATTTGATCTTTAGCAGGTGGCATTTCAGCACAAGAAGAATCTTATCACCAGAGACTTTTTTCCCTGACTTTTCAAGTCACACAGCAAATGATCCTTAAGATTTGACACAAATAGCACACATGTGTACCTTCCTCAACTCGCCCCATTGTAGAAAATATTCTCTCATCCTTTATAAGAAATGAATTGACATTTGCATGTAGCTTATGACAACAGTTATTAGTAACTCATTACTGATCAACTGTTGAAAGACGTTTCCGATGGTCCAGTTTTGGCTGGCAATGCCTTTCACCAACTCCTTTTTCACTTCTCATCTTAACTCCATGTTTATATTTAACTCTTTTTCTTGTGACTCAACTGCTATTCTGGACTCATTCAGGGCGATACCAAAATCAAACAAATCCTGTTATCACGGCGAAGCAAGCTTCAGCGAAAAAGTACAAGTTGTCGACTTACGTTGAATGATGCCGAGAAAGCAATATCGGGCAATCGGTGGAAGCCGCTTAGTGCATTTGGTCTGTCAACCATCTTTATTGAAAGCCATCCAGGCATCAAACTCCGTGGCCCTTTCCACAATTTCAGATACTCAACGCCACGGGGTTACTTCAACTCCACTGCTCACCACAGTGATTATGAGCCAGCACAAGTTGAGTTTGTGAGGACTAGTCAACAAGTGACAGAAATGAGCTCTAGTGAGCAAGTGACTGAAATTAGCAATGGTCAGTGAACAAGCAACAGGGAGCAAGTGTGATCTCTGCTCACTGTAGCCATCAACTACAAATATCAGCTGCAGCATGGCAGCCATGAGGGTCAAGGCACTGGTCAGAATAACTAGACTTGCCCCAAAGTCTTGGGTTTGATTCCAGTTTTGCTGTGGTAAACATCAGCCATTTTAATTTTCAGTTAGCAAGGCTTTGTCAGCGATGACTATGCGCTGGCCAGAAAAAGATCCCACATGTTGTAAAATGCAGGTCTCCTTTACTAATATTACTATCATCTCATCAATCAAACTTCATTGTGCGACATCAACAAGCCTTAAAGGGCAGCACTACACACTATAAAGGCATATGCATTTTGCCTCTAAGCAGTCATTGTACAGATGGTCAACATTGTTGATTGTTTCAGTTTGAGGATATTCTTTACTCTGGATGCTGATATCATCATTTGTTGCCATTTTCTGAGTTTGCTGACATCATACATGTATACTGCTTTCTGTGGAGGAAACGTCTGACCAATTTTGATGCAATTTCCCAGCACTGTGATGCCAGTGAAATGCTGACCTGAAAATGCCATTGCATGTTTAGCTTCATTCTCTATTTCACTGGCGAATAAAACAGCACATTGTTAGCATTTAGACTGCAGACATAAAGGGACACATGCCTTTTTACCTTTCCTTTTTATCACACTTGTTCTTTGCAACACTTCAGCTTCTTTTTACCGCACTCTCTGTGTTTTAAGCAACACATGTTTTTTTTTTTACATGTAGCACTTGTGCTATTGGACTTCTGTTCTGTCATACATTCAAATGAGGATAAAAGAGGAATGTTGTGAGAAAATACATCAAACTAAAAGAAGAAGCTACATTCCAAATGTTATAACGAGCTACTCCTCCAAGCTACTTTTAAAAGCTACTTTTCCTGGCTAATTCCTAAGCTTTGTGTTACCTGGCTTACTTCACAGCATCCACCATTATGATAAGCCATTTGACACAAAGGCCAAAAGGCCAAAAGATGTTAGGCCAGAAAACCTTGTGTAAGTATGTTGGTGATGATAACTACTTTAGCTATTGTTGTTATTTTGACAAAACTGACTTAAAATAAAATGATTTCATTTGATACTAGAGTTTGAAACACAACTCAGATGGGAATATCATTAAACCTGAACCAGGGATCCATTTTCTGTCCTATGAACATTTTAACAAACTATCAAATGGTTGAGCCACTCAAATTAAGTCATCTTTAGCATTGTAATAAGCGGTATATATTTGACTATTTGCAGTCAACATACAGAAAAATTGGTTATGACATCATTCACTTTCATTCACTATTAGATATATCATAAAGCAGTAGTGTAAAAAAATATTTTCAAATATGTTCCTTATACTTTCTCTGTACCAGATGTGATACATCTTACATTTTACCAAGATTATAAATAAAACTTCCTGAACAAAATTAAAACTTCTCAACAGAAAGGATGATGGCAAATATGTATAGAAACAAGAAAAAGTTCCAGACTAAAATCATATGGCAAGTTATAATAACGACACAAGGGCCATAGAATTATGCAAACCACAGTCACCATAAAGTGTGTACATTCAATTACCCCAGCAGGGGCGCGGGTCAAAGACAACTCCAATAAACATTGCATTAATGACTCACTGCTGCTTAGAGCAATAACAAGTTCAATGACAAGGATTACATAATCACCATAAAGCGGTCACATGTCAACTGGCATTGACACTGCTCCTCAAAGAAAGTGCGATTATAGAAGCTGAAGAGTCATAAAAAGGCTGAAAGATAATTGTTGTAGTAAAATACCACAATGGGTAGACAAACTAGATCTAAAGGCTTTTTAATGTATGTAAGCTCTTTTAAGGAAACTGCAATTTTCAGGCTGAAAAATAGTAAGAACGTAGTTAGTGGCATGGATGTTTATAGGCCTATTGAAAAAAAAGTTAGAAAGATAGCTCAAATGTCTGTCTCTCTATCTATCTAACCTCATTTCAGCTCACTCCAAAGATGAAAACCTACAGTTCTACCAGCCAAAAAAATATGAGTACCTCTCCACATTATAACAACCATCTTCCACACCTTTATGCACCCTCTATCCATCTACCTAATGGTAATCTTAACAGTGGCCCACATTCTCCCTATATCACAGGCTGTGCTCTATAATCCACATGGCCATGTGCTGTGTAGTGGAAGGTGTGATAAATATGGCAGATCACACACATTGCCAATACATAATGCAGGTCCATGCCATGAACATACAATAGAGCCCTTTTCTCCTTTATAGATATTACATGGATGTTTGAAATGTATGTAGAAATTGTAGACAGGAGAGGTAGGAAGACCAAGATGTAAGTAGACACTTGAGTTAATTCTCGTTAAGATGTTTTGACATCATGTTCCAAGAATGCATCATGCTATGTTAATGTGGACCTTGCCTGTCAATAATTGAATTTTAACAATTAAAAAAAAGCAGGATTTGAAGCCCTATCTGCTGTATCCAATCCATACATCATACACATTACCTAAACCAAATCATATATTCTATATTTGTGATATTATTTCACTGAACTAATAACATGGGCATCAAATGGAAATGAATACAAACAGGCTTGGAGGCAATCAAGCAAATTTGAGAATTAAGCCGAATTTGCCATCTAAAACACTCAGCATAATAGATGGAAGGCAGGCTGTAATGAGGATTAGAAGTGGAAAGATGGAAATTAGAAAGCCTCAATGGCATTGCTGGCTTTAGTTGCACTTCAATATCATCTAGAGTGAAATTACTCTTGGTACAGAGTTCTCAAAATAATGAAAGTAGGTCAAACAGATAGGTTAAGCAATTTCTAACCATTTAAATGTGGTTTCAAATTCAAATTGACTTAAAATCATTTGCAATAGGTTTTCATTTGAAAGTTGGCTATTTGTATATCGGGATCATGTGGGTGTCTGACATAATTAAATTATGGAGTAGCACCAATATCTTGCAAAATCAAATGAATTTCTCCTTCATTGAAGTATTATCTTGTTAAATTCAATTGTGTCCTACTGTCCATTCAAAAATTTTTTGATTATTTCAGCATAATGTCTTATGAATTCATTGTCAGTCGTTTATTGTCAATATTGCTATTTTAGGTTTGATGCGGAAGGTCTCATGCACGCGATTATAAACAATTCCGTGCATGAAGTAAACAAGTTGTGAGCTCCTCTCTGTACCTTCTGCCAGTCATTTAGATAAGGATAAAATGATCTAGAAACCTTGCAGGATATCACAAGGCTTATGGTTCTAATTGCATTCCCATGGCAACACTATTTCAACCAAACATAAATTAATTTACATTATGTGAGATGAAGATCCTTTCTTTGGAAGATTAATCTATTCTCCACAATTTAAAATAACAAGATCTTCCATCTTTGAATTAAGCTGAATTTGCTTTTGTGTTTTCATAATTTCTTAAGCAATTAACATTTATAGATATTGTTCATAGTTATTGAAAGTTTTCTGTGATGAATAGTTTCGAGTAAATGTTCCCTTGATTTAAACAGGGATTAACCACCTGATGCAACTGAGAAATAAGATTAGATATGACATTAAATATGATTTTCCATCAGCTTCATTAAACTGAGTAGCAAATTATGCCCACAAAGAATGACATTGAGAAAACTTCTAATGAATCAAAGACTAGTAAGAACAATATTGTTTAAAAATTAAAATGTCATCCCGTTTTGGAGAAAAATGGAGTTAAAGGCGGTATCAAGAAGGGGGCTTATAACTTTGTCCTTAACAGTAAGTAGTATTATATTGCTTATAACTGTGTATAACATGTACAATATTTGTATGTGTCGTGAAATTTGTTTTTACCACCAAAAATTATCACCTACAAAAAATTACAGGCTTACATCGGTAAATAATTTACAGTCAAATGATAATATCTGAATCTGAATCTTTGCTTCCCAAGTTTGTGTGACATAAAATATTAAATAGTCTATCTTACAGCTACAGAGATAGATTGATAGAAACATTTGAGCAAAATGATTGACTTAATGAAAGATGCTAACCTTGACAGACAGCAACAAAGCTAGTTAGACAGAGTTAAGGGACTGTCAGGGCAGATGCTTGGAATATTGAAATAAAAATCCTACAGTTCTATATATATATACAACTATCAACCTGAGAAGCAAGTAATTTCCCAACCAGCACATATATTACCAACCAGACAAACTGACCTACCCAATCTACAGTACAAACATCACACGCAGCACCACATATGTAAATATTGTGGCATATTCTGTATACATTCCTTGCCCGTAGCACCTTCTGTATTCATTGCAAACTGCATTTCGCTTATTGTTTAGATGTGGTCCACTCAATGCTGTGGTGTTGTGTATTCATGCAGATGACCATATCATGCTATTAAGTCTTCAAGTCAACGGTTTAATCATAGGGCAAAAAACACTTGTACAAACAAAGAGTTAAGGAAGTACAGTAGTACACTGAGGCCATCACCTACAAGCCAAAGGAAACTATAGTAACAGAACATACATCAACATTGCAAAAACTGTATTCTGTCGCAACATCTTCCAGCAACCGACATCCATGCATCCATCCACCTGCAATCCCATCCAACTGCCTGCATCCACTCATCTCTCACCTGCCCCATACCACATCAATCCCAGCTACCACCGCCTGCCTGAAGCATGGTAAAATGCATGGCATTTGAAAGACAAATTTCAAGCAATAATTCATTTCACAGGCTGGCAATTTAAAGCACTTCCTTGCAACTTGTATCTCTTGCAGGTCTTGATTAATATCTCTGCAATGAAAGCCAGATCTGTCAACAGCCTGCTGCAAAATTCTGCGTTTTATAATGCAATCACCGGCCAATTGTTCTATATGTTCTCGATCTTGGTACATTTTTTATGGTTTTTTGAAAATTTTTCATAATTGATAATTCTAATAATAAAAGCCGAGTATGAATATGTTGGCAGGGGATGAATATGGCGGAAAGGTTTGAAAAATATTCATAAAACGAAAAAAACAATTCACAATAACTTTGAATTTTAACAAACTTTCAAAATAATGTCTCACTGTCAATAATTTTCAGAACGAAATAAAAGCAATAAACATCATATTATTGAAGAGAGTGATAAGAGGGTGAACCTTGGGCTGAAAAAGAAAAAAAAAAGCAATTGATCCTATCTATTTACAAAATCTATTCCCACTGTCCAAACCATAAAGTCTTCAAAATTAAGAAGTTACAAGAATCAATTCACATGTTGTGCAGATTAGAATTTCTTTGCGAAAGGACAGTTTTCTTGGTTGTTCTTGGCCTTTGCGATATTTTTTTAACCAGATCTCTTATTAGCATGACATTGTATTCACCACAATAACAAAGCAGCATTTTTTATGCAATCTTCTAATCCCAGATTATATATCTGAGAACTTTCTTAATGGCTCCGTTCCCTATTCTCCCGAAATGAACACTTTCAACAGTATTTCTCTAGATAACCATTTCTTGTAGCATACCTTCATGAACATAGCCTTTACAACATAAGCTATTTACAGAGCAAGAATACACAGGTTTCATAGATGGAAGGATAGAAAGAACGGCAGATACCTCGTAGCTAAATAAGCACCCTGACGCTGTTGACATAAATTAGACAAGGTCTTTGCAAGTGTAAATTTGATCTTTAGCAGGTGGCATTTCAGCACAAGAAGAATCTTATCACTACAGAAATTTTTCCTTGACCTTTCAGGAACTCACTCAACCCACTCTCACATTGTAATCATTCGTTGAATCAGTAAATGCTGCTTAAGATTTGACATAAATAGCACACATGTGTGCACCTTCATCAACTCTCCCCCATTGTAGAAAATATTTCTCATCCTTTATAAGAAATGAATTGACATTTGCGGGTAGCTTATGACAACAGTTATTAGTATCACCAATCAACTATTGGAAGGCGTTTCAGATGGTCCAGTTTTGGCTGGCAACTCCTTTCACCAACTCCTTTTTCACTTCTCATCTTAATTTCTTGTTTATACTTAACTCCTTTTCTTGTGATTCTACTAAACTATTCGGAGCAACGCCAAAATCAAACAAATCCTGTTATCACGGCTAACCAAGCTTCAGGGAAAAAGTACAAGCTGTCGACTGATGTCGAATGATGCCGAGAAAGCAATATCGGGCAATCGGTGGAAGCCGCTTAGTGCATTTGGTCTGTCAACCATCTTTATTGAAAGCCATCCAGGCATCCAACTCCATGGCCCCATCCACATACTCCACGCGACTCGATTACTTCAACTCCACTGCTCACCACCACCATTATACGCCAGCACAAGTTGAGTCTGTGAGGACTAGTCAGCAAGTGAGTACAAATGACTCTAGTGAGCAAAAGAGTTTTCCTAGGCGGGAAATTATTTATTTCACAGCAAAGGCAGGCATAATTATGTATTTAAAAACGCTCGAAGTACCGGAATATTCATTGTTTAATCAAGCATCGCCTTCTTAAGAAAACCCACACCAGAAATTATTTATTTGAAGACTGCCCAGAAAGAAACTGTGCAAGAAATTATTTATTTTAAAAAAACTCTGCCCCTCCCCCCCCCCCCTCGAGAAGCTTTTTGTGGAGGAAACTTTCGACCAGTTGTGATGCTGCAATTTCCCAGCACTGTGATGCCAGTGAAATGCTGACCTGAAAATGAGCACCATTGCATTAGCTTCATTCTCTATTTAGCTGGTGAATAAAACAGCACATTGTTAGCATTTAGACTGCAGACATAAAGGGACACATGCCTTTTAGCCTTTGCTTTTTACCACACTTGTTCTTTGCAACACTTCAGCTTCTTTTTACCGCACTCCCTGTGTTTTAAGCAACACATGTTTTTTTTACATGTAGCACTTGTGCTCTTGGACTTCTGTTCTGTCATACATTCAAATGAGGATAAAAGAGGAATGTTGTGAGAAAATACATCAAACTAAAAGAAGAAGCTACATTCCAAATGTTATAACGAGCTACTCCTCCAAGCTACTTTTAAAAGCTACTTTTCCTGGCTAATTCCTAAGCTTTGTGTTACCTGGCTTACTTCACAGCATCCACCATTATGATAAGCCATTTGACACAAAGGCCAAAAGGCCAAAAGATGTTAGGCCAGAAAACCTTGTGTAAGTATGTTGGTGATGATAACTACTTTAGCTATTGTTGTTATTTTGACAAAACTGACTTAAAATAAAATGATTTCATTTGATACTAGAGTTTGAAACACAACTCAGATGGGAATATCATTAAACCTGAACCAGGGATCCATTTTCTGTCCTATGAACATTTTAACAAACTATCAAATGGTTGAGCCACTCAAATTAAGTCATCTTTAGCATTGTAATAAGCGGTATATATTTGACCTTTTGCAGTCAACATAAAGGAAAATTGGTTATGACATCATTCACTTTCATTCACTATTAGATATATCATAAAGCAGTAGTGTAAAAAAATATTTTCAAATATGTTCCTTATACTTTCTCTGTACCAGATGTGATACATCTTACATTTTACCAAGATTATAAATAAAACTTCCTGAACAAAATTAAAACTTCTCAACAGAAAGGATGATGGCAAATATGTATAGAAACAAGCAAAAGTTCCAGACTAAAATCATATGGCAAGTTATAATAACGACACAAGGGCCATAGAATTATGCAAACCACAGTCACCAAAAAGTGGGTACATTCAATTACCCCAGCAGGGGCGCGGGTCAAAGACAACTCCAATAAACATTGCATTAATGACTCACTGCTGCTTAGAGCAATAACAAGTTCTGTGACAAGGATTACGTAATCACCATAAAGCGGTCACATGTCAACTGGCATTGACACAGCTCCTCAAAGAAAGAGCTTTCATAGAAGCTTAAGAGTTATAAAAAGGCTGAAAGATAGTTGTTGTAGTAAAATACTACAATGGCTAGACAAACTAGATCTAAAGGCATTTTAATGTATGTAAGCTCTTTTAAGGAAACTGCAATTTTCAGGCTGAAAAGTAGTAAGAACGTAGTTAGTGGCATGGATGTTTATAGGCCTATTGAAAAAAAAGTTAGAAAGATAGCTGAAATGTCTGTCTCTCTATCTATCTAACCTCATTTCAGCTCACTCAAAAGATGAAAACCTACAGTTCTACAAGCCAACAAAATATGTGTACCTCTCCACATTATAACAACCATCTTCCACACCTTTATGCACCCTCCATTCATCTGCCAAATGGCAATCTTAATAGTGGCCCACATTCTCCCTATATCACAGGCTGTGCTGTATAATCCACATGGCCATGTGCTGTGTTGTGGAAGGTGTGATAAATATGGCAGATCACACACATTGCCAATACATAATGCAGGTCCATGCCATGAACACACAATAGAGCCCTCTTCTCCTTTATAGATATTATATGGAAGTTTGAAATGTACGTAGAAATTGTAGACAGGAGAGGTAGGAAGACGGAGATGTAAGTAGACACTTGAGTTAATTCTCGCTAAGATGTTTTGACATCATGTTCCAAGAATGCACCATGCTATGTTATTGTGGACCTTGTCTGTCAATAATTGAATTTTAATCATTAAAAAAAGCAGGATTTGAAGCCCTATCTACTGTATCCACACTATCTTGCAAAATCAAATGAATTTCTCCTTCATTGAAGTATTATCTTGTTAAATTCAATTGTGTCATACTGTCCATATAATATTTTTTTTTATTATTTCAGCAATTTGTCTTTTGAATTTATTGTCATTCCTTTATTGCCAATATTGATGTTTTAGCTGTGTTTTTGGAAGGTGTCATGAATTCGGAAAATGCATAGTTCAATGCATTAAGTAAACAACAATTTTTGAGTTCCTCTCTGTTCCTTCTGTCAGTCATTTAAATAAGGATAATAAGGGACTTGAAACCTTGCAGAATATCACATGGCTTATTGTTCTTATTGCATTCCCATGGCAACACTACTTTAACCAAACGTGAATTAATTTACATTATGTGAGATGAAGAACCTTTTCTTTGGAAAATTAATCTGTTCCTCACAACTTAGAATAACAAGATCTTCCATCTTTAAATTAAGCTGAATTTGCTTTTGTGTTTCCATAATTTCTTTAGCAATTAACATTTCTAGATATTGTTCATAGTTATTGTAAGTTTTCTGTGATGAATAGTTTCGAGTAAATGTTGCCTCGATTTAAACAGGGATTAACCACCTGATGCAACTGAGAAATAAGATTAGATATGACAGTAAATATGATTTTCCATCAGCTTCATTATACTGAGTAGGAAATTGTGCCAACAAAGAATGACATTGAGAAAACTTCTAATGAATCAAAAACTAATTAGAACAATATTGTTTAAAAATTAAATGTCATCCCGTTTTGGAGAAAAATGAATAAAAGGGGGTATCAAGAAGGGGGCTTATAATTTTGTCCTTAACTGTAAGTAGTATTATATTGCTTATAACTGTGTATAACATGTACAATATTTGTATATGTTGTGAAATTTGTTTTTACCATAAAAAATTATCGCCTATAAAAAATTACAAGCTAACATCGGTAAATAATTTAAAGTCAAATGATAATATCTGAATCTGAATCTTCACTTCCAAAGTTTGTGTGATACAAAATATTAAATAATCTACCTTACAGCTACACTGCTACAGAGATAGCTTGATAGAAATATGTGAGCAAAATGATTGACTTAATGAAAGATGCCAAGCTTGACAGGCAGCAACAAAGCTAGTTAGACAGGTTTAAGGGACCATCAGGGCAGATGCCTGGAATATTGAAATAAAAATCCTAAAGTTCTATATATATACACCTATCAATCTGAGAAACAAGTAATTTACCAACCAGCACATATATAAACAACCAGACAAACTGACCTATCCCATCTACCGAACAGACATCACACGCAGCACCACATATGTAAATATTGTGGCATATTCTGTTTACATTCATTGCCCATAGCACATTCTGTATTCATTGCAAACTGCATGTCATTGCTTATTGTTTAGATGTGGCTATGCATTGCTGTGGTGTTGTATATTCAGGCAGATGACCATATCATGCTATTAAGTAAGTCAACGGTTTAATCATAGGGCGAAAAACACTTGTACAAACAAGGAGTTAAGGAAGTACAGTATTACACTGAAGTCAACACCTACAAAGACAAAGGGAACTATAGTAACAGAACATACTTCAACATAGCAAAAATTTTATTCTGTTGCAACATCTTCTAGCAACCAGTATCCATGCATTCATCCACTTGCAATCCCATCCAACTGCCTGCAATCCCTGCATCCACCCATCTCTCACCTGCCCCATACTACATCAATCCCAGCTACCCTTCGATTCCTCTTCCTCACTGCCTCTCTTCATCCCTCCCTCCTTCTCCATGCCTTCCTTTCTTTCTCTTTCCTTATTTCCCCCTAATAATACGACAACACTTTCCACCAACCCATATCCAACCACCTCTTATCCCATCTATCCGCCTGCATCAACCCATCTCTCATCCTGCCTCATACCACATCAATCCCAGCTACCATTGCCAGCCTGAAACATGGTAAAGTGCATGGCATTTGAAAGACAAATTCCAAGCAATAATTCATTTCACAGGCTGGCAATATAAATCGCTTCCTTGCAACTTGTATCTCTTGGAGATCTTGATTAATATCTCTGCAATGACAGCCAGATCTGTCAACAGCCTGCTGCAAAACTCACCGGCCAATTGTTCTATATGTTCTCAATTTGGTACATTTTTGGTGGTTTTTTGAAAATTTTCATAATTGATAATTCTAATAATAAAAGCCGAGTATGAATATGTTGGCAGGGGATGAATATGGTGGAAGGGTGTGAATAATATTCATAAAACACAACAAACAATACATAATAATTTTGAAAATAAACGTTCAAAATATTGCTCACTGTCAATAATTTTCAGAAATAAATAAAAGCAATAAAGATTATACTATTGAAGAGAAAACTCGCAATTGATCCTATCTATTAACAAAATCTATTCCCATTGGCCAAACCATTTAGTCTTCAAAATTAAGAAGTTACAAGAATCTATTCACACGTTGTGCAGCTTAGAATTTCTTTGCGAAAGGACAGTTTTCTTTGTTGTTTCTGGCCTTTGCGATGTTTTTTTAACCAGATCTCTTATCAGCATGACATTGTATTCTCTGCAATAACAAAGCAGCATTTTTCATGCAATCTTCTGATCCGAAATTTAATATCGGAAAACTTTCTTAATGGCTTCCTATTCGCCCTAAATAAACACTTTCAACAGTATTTCTCTAGATAACAATTCTTATAGCACACCTTCATCAAAGAAGACTCTTTACAACAGAGGCTATTTACAGAGCAAGAACACACAGGTTTCATAGATTGAAGGATAGAAAGAACGGCAGATACATTGTAGCTAAATAAGCACCCTGACACTGTTGATGTAAATTGGAGAATCTTATCACTACAGAAATATTTCCTTGACCTTTCAAGAACTCACTCAATCCACTTTCATGTTGTAATCGTTCACTCAGTAAGTATGAATGCTCCTTAAGATTTGACACAAATAGCACACATGTGTGTGCCTTCTTTAACTGTCCCCCATTGTAGAAAATACTTGCTCATCCTTTGTCAGAAATGAATTGACATCTGCATGTAGGTAATGACAACAGTTATTAGTAACTTATTACCAATCAAATATCGGAAGACGTGTCAGATGGCCCAGTTTTTCACCAACTCCTTTTTAACTTCTCATCTTAACTTCTTGTTTATACTTAACTCCTTTTCTTGTGATTCTACTCAACCCTATTCTGGACTCATTCTCTGCAGCACCAAAATCAAACAAATCCTGTTATCACGGCTAACCAAGCTTCAGTGAAAAAGTACAAGCTGTCGACTTACGTCGAATGATGCCGAGAAAGCAATATCGGGCAATCGGTGGAAGCTGCTTAGTGCATTTGGTCTGTCAACCATCTTTATTGAAAGCCATCCAGGCATCCAACTCCATGGCCCTATTCACAATTCCAGATACTCAACGCCACTCGATTACTTCAACTCCACTGCTCACCACAGTGATTATGAGCCAGCACAAGTTGAGTCTGTGCAGACTAGTCAGCAAGTGACAGAAATGAGCACTAGTCTAGTCAGCAAGTGAGCACAAATGAGCTCCAGTGAGCAAGTGACTGAAATTAGCAATGGTCAGTGAACAGGCAACAGGGAGCAAGTGTGATCTCTGCTCACTGTAGCCATCAACTACAAATATCCAGGGTTGGCAAATAAAACCCACCCCCGGGTTTAACCCGGGTTAAACCCGTATTAAACCCGGGCTGGGCAAAATTGACTTTTACCCAGAAATGGGTAAAACCTGGGTAAAACTAGTAATTTGCCTATCAAAAGTAATTTAAAATGCCAGAATTAGAGAGATCAATCATGATAAAACCTGAACTGGCATGGTGGGTACAGGCTGGTAAGTAGGTATGTAGTGTCAGTGCAGCCCACAGGGTAGTTCTTGTCAATTATGAGGATTGATGGATAAAATTTGTGGGATCTTTCAGTTGCTATTTAGATACCGGTACATGTAAAAGGGAGCAGCAATGTTCATTACATTTTAAGAAATTTACTGATCACATGATCAGCAGTGATTTTATCAGTATAAGGAAGCACATTTAGTAGCTGCTGAGAGATCCAATGAAACCCAGTCTTATCCAACAATTAAAAAAGTATTTGGCCTCTGCGAAGAGGTGAAATATAAAGTGACGCATCTATCTCAAGAACTTGGGAGACAAGACAGAAAAGAAAATTGGTAATTCATGCCACTAAAAGTATGCTCCTGTATCCTGATAAGGAACTACTGTACATATTTGCAGCATGCATTTCATAAACAAGAAACAAAATTCAAGAATAAAGTGAGACGTTCTCTCCTTGGTCAATTGGTCAGGAGTAAAGAATAGAACTCAAGAGGAGAGATCGGCATGATAAGATCTTCCTAACTGACCAAATCCGAATTGAACTCAAGGTTGTTGAGTAGCTTAGATTTTCTACCTGCTATGTTTAAGGACCTGAGTTACGTTGCTTCAGTTAGTTTTGTGGACAATTTCACAAATAAATTGGAACAATTAGCTGAACATGCTGACTGCTGATATAGCCCTAGTTAGTGCCAAGAAATAGCCTGGAGGACTGCACTTGCCATACCAACCAATGCAGGTACTAGCTAAATCCAATTGCTAATACTTGGAAATTACCTTGTCAGTAACTTAGGTAAAATTGTGATCTTGAATAAGGCTGTTGATACTGATAAATCAATTTTACCCCATAAAACCCACTTTTGCCCGGGTTAAACCTATTAAACCCGGGTTAAACCCAGGTTATACCCACCGGGCTGGGCAAAATTAATTTTACCCGGGTTTTTTCCAACCCTGCAAATATCAGCTGCAGCATGGCAGCCATGTCGGTCAAGGCACTGGTCAGAATAACTAGACTTGCCCCAAAGTCTTGGGTTTGATTCCAGTTTTGCTGCGGTAAACAACTAAACATCAGTCATTCTGATGGAATTTTCAGTTTGGAGGTCTTTGTGTCAGTGATGACTATAGCTTGCCAGAAAAAGAAGTTACAGACCTCCTTTACTATCATCTCATCAATCAAACATCATTATGTGACTTCAACAAGCGTTAAAGGGCAGCACCACACACTATAAAGGCATATGCATTTTGCCTGTAAGATGTTGAGAAGTCGTTGCACAGATGGTCAACTGTATTGACTGTTTCAGTTTGAAAAGATTCTTTAATGGATGCTGATGTCACCATTTGTTGTGTTTACTGACTGAGTTTGCTGACATCATACACGTACATGCCGCTTTTTGTTTAGGAAACTTTTGACAAGTTGTAATGCTGCAATTTCCCAGCACTGCAATGCAGTGCAATGGTGAGCGGATGGTGTGCACCATTGCATGTTTAGCTACATTGTGCGCTTCAGTGGCCAGTGCAACAGCACATTGTTAGCATTTAGACTGCAGACATAAAAGGACACGTGCCTTTTTGCATTTGCTTTTTACAACACATGTTATTTGCAACACTCGAGATTCTGTTTTATCACACTCACTGTGTTTTCTCCAGCACAAGTTTTTGCTTGTGACATTTGCGGTATTGGGATTCCATGATACATTCAAATAAAGACAAAAGTTTCCTGAACAAAATTAAAACTTCTGAAGAGCAAGGATAATGACCGATATGTATAGATATAAACAAAAGCTCCAGACTAAAAACCATATAGCAAGTTCTATTAACGACAAAAAAGTGAAAAAGCATTAAGCAAACCACAGTCACCATAAAGTGGGTGCATTCAATTACCCCAGCAGGGCCATGGGTCAAAGACAACCCCAATAAACATTGCATTAATGACTCACTGCTGCTTAGAGCAATAACAAGTTCAGTGACAAGGATTACGTAATCACCATAAAGCGGTCACATGTCAACTGGCATTGACACAGCTCCTCAAAGAAAGTGCTATCATAGAAGCTGAAGAGTCATAAAATGCTGAAGAGTCATAAAATGCTGAAAGGTAGTAGTAATATTATAATAAAATTCCAAGATGGCAGAAAAAGCATATCGATGGTGAAAGTGCAAAACCTTGTATGTCAAAATTTTGCTATTTTTAGATTTTGGGTGCAATGACTATTTTAATATCCAATACACGTTGTCAATTGGTTTCCTTTCCAGTTTGCTATTTTTGGAAGCTGTAACACACTGGTAACAGAATGATTTCACCAAACCTTGTATGTCGATTTGTTCCAAAAATTGAAAGTGCAAAACCTCGTAACTCAAATCAGAACTTTGAAGCACATATTGTGGGATATTTCAACATTTTTTGAAAAACAATTACTGTGTTACTTTTTTATGACTCCCAGCAAGTTTCTTGATTAAAAAAAATTTTCCTCCCTATATTTGTTTTGGTGATGTAGGCTATTGAAATAGAGAGTGCACGAAAATTTGAAAAAATTGTCATTTTCCTCATTCTTGCCATTGTAGCCACTCAATAAAATTTGTTATTGCAATCTGTGATAGGCAAATTATAATTTTCACTGTATATACACAGATTTAAAGTATATTCAATGCTGCAAGTTGCTTTAAAGTGTGATAAATGATCGAGTTACAAGGTTTTGCACGGGTAGAAAGTGAAAGTGCAAAACCTCGTAAGTCGACATTTTCAATCACAACTGATCGTAACATCAATGCAAGGGGTAAACGACCTCTGACAAAAAATATTATACAACAGGGTGTCACTTTCTATGTATCTGGTTGGCCATAACTCACATACTAATGAACATTGCCATAAAAAAAGACACTTGACAGTTTTTTTCAATTTCTGAAAAACAGCTTTTTTTGACATACGAGGTTTTGCACTTTCACCATCGATATCTATTAAGCACTTCTCTGTGTGTATGTATGCCACTGTGCCTTGAAGAAAGTTCTCTTAAAGAAACTTTATGGATTATGCATTATACAGGCTTTAAAGTTGTGAAGTAATCAGTTTAGCATCATGAATGGTTACTTCATAAATTAAGTATGTGGTGCATGGAATGGCGCATTGAGAAATAAGTTGGAAAGATATACCTGAATTGGGCAACATTGTCCTATTTAGCAACCAATCCACCTGTATGCAAGGCTGGAAAAAGTTGAGAATTTGGGCTTGTCATCGCCTGGAAATTTCTCAATAACAGAAATTCTCAATCTCACTTCAACTTTTTAAAGAAAAGCCCAAATTTTTAACATGAAGTCGTTGCTTGTTTTGTAAGGACATGAGGGAAATTTTGTCAGGCTTAATAAATTTACATTTTTCTAACCCTGCCTGTAAGTAATAAGTACCTCTACATTAGGGTGGCCTAAAAATGTACAGGAAAATTTTTTTTTCTGAAATTCACATCGCATACCCCCTCATTTTAGGAGAAATGGTGAAAAAAGCACCTTGTTAAAATTTCATGAAAATCAGTCAAGTCTAAGTGGTCTCTCAAGGCCCCTCAATTCTCACCAAAAAGAAACATTTCAACCATTTTCGTCAATACGCGGTTAGCCACAACTTTGTGAATTTTTAATGAACAACATTCTAATTGCAATGGTTGGAAAGGTATCAAAATTAGCTTCAATTTGCATACCAACATTAATGGTCTAGGATGATATCTTGACTCCCATGGACTCTTCAGCTGACAGTGCTAATGTGCGAAAGTGTTTACTGAATGACTAAACCTGTTCAAGAAAAGATTTCCATTAAATTTCACTGTCAATTAACATGTTCTTATTCTCCAAAAGGCAGGATGACCCGATAAAGCATAAAACTTTTTTTTTTACCATGGAGAAACCCGCTTTATGAGCTGTAAAGTTTTAATGTTAGATTTTGTCAAAAGTGCTGAAAACATCGGAGAGGGGCTGTTGCATTTCATAGTTTAACTTCATAAGAGTTAAATATAGGACAACATAATCTATATCATGTGAAACATAAGAATATTGTCTTTCAAGTGGTACCCATCATGGTGCCCTGTAATAAATTTGGATGAAGATATGAATTTGAAATACTACGATTCCCGACTGCTATTTTATGTGTTTGCGACAAACTTCAACATAAAATTTCATCACTCATAAACCGGGCATTCCCATGGTCAAATATCTTTTCTTTTTAAATATTTGGTCATTCTTGAACTGGGAAAATAAGAATCATGGCAATTTAAAGCAAAAAAAAAAAAAAGCCTGGCTTTTATCAGGATCGGTCGTTCAGCAACAATTTCATTCACGAAAAGTGTAAACTGAAAAGACCATGGGAGTTGAGATATTATCTTAGACCAATAATGTTGGTATGCAAATTGAAGCTCTTTTTTAGCCCTATCCAACCATGGTATTGGAAATGCAGTACTGTACAAATTGACTAAGTTATGAGGAACCGCGTATTTGCGAAAATGGTTGAAATTTTCCTTTTTGCTAAGAATGGAGGGGCCTTGAGAGACCCCTAAGACTTAACCGATTTTCTTGAAATTTTTACAGGGTGCTTTTTTCACAATTTCTCCTAAAATGAGGGGGTATGCGAATAGAAAATCAAAAATTTTGTTTTTTGGGCCACCCTACTCTACATGTAAGCAATACCATCTTCCCCACCTTTACACACATCCATCTGCTTGTAACCTTAAAAGTGGCCCACATTCTCCCTGCATCACAGACTGTGCTCTGTAATCCACATGGCCATGTGCTGTGTAGTGGAAGGTGTGATAAATATGGCAGATCACACACATTGCCAATACATAATGCAGGTCCATGCCATGGACGTACAACAGAGCCCTCTTCTCCTTTATGGATGTTTGAATGCATGGAGACAGGAGAGGTAAAAAGACCAGGAAAGATTGGTAGATACTTTTTTCGAAGATGAGTTAATTCCCACAGCCAACATAACAAAGGGAAGTGTTATTAAAATGATAATCTGACTACATCATTCAACCAGTAGCTAATATGTTTCATCGTGTATCAAGGATTCATCATGCTATATCATTGCGGACCTTGTCATCAGATAATTTGAATTCCTACCAGTGAAAAAATACAGGACATCAAGACCTGTCTACGGTATTCTAATATATATTTAAAGAATACCTTAACAAAATCATACATTCTAAATTTGTGATATCATATTATTTATCTGAACTAATAACAACATGGACATCCAATGGAAATGAATACAAACAGGCTTCACGGCAATCAAGCACGTTTGAGAATTAAGCCGAATTTGCCATCAAAAACTCTCAGCATAATAGATGGAAGGCAGGCTGTAATGAGGATTAGAAGTGGAAAGATGGAAATTAGAAAGCCTCAATGGCTTTGTTGGCTTTAATTGCACTTCAATTGCACTTCAATATCATCTTGTGTGAAATGCAATAAAATCTTTATTCTCATTTTATTACTTTTGGTACAGACCTTTAGGCCAAACAGATAGATTGAGCCATTTCCAACCATTAAAAGCAGTTACAAGTTCAAACTGTTTAAAATTATTAGTATAAGGTTTTCATTTGAAAGTTGGCTATTTGTACATCCAAATCATCTGGTAGTCTGACCTAGTTAAATTAAGGAACAGCAGCATTATGTTGTAAAATCTAATGTCTTGCTCCTTCATTGTGTCGGTTTACAAAGTATTACTTTGTTAATGCCCTGCTGTCCATTTGATAATTGTCTGATTATTTAAGCAATCTGTCCTTTGAGTTTATTGTCAGTCCTTTCTTGCCAATATTGGTATCTTAGCTGTGTTGCGGAAGGTGTCATGAATTGGGAAAATACACAATTGAATACATACAGAAAAAAACTACTTGTCAGCCCTCTCTTTATCTTCTGTCAGCCACTTAAATAAAGGTACTATAATATGGGACTTGAAACCTTATAGAATATCACATGGCTTATGGTTCTAATTGCATTCCCATTGCAACACTATTTTAACCAAATGTGAATTAATTTACATTATGTGAGATGAAGATCCTTTTCTTTGGAAGATTAATCTATTCCCCACAATCTAGAATAACAAGATTTTCCATCTTTAAATTTAGCTGAATTTGCTTTTGTGCTTCCATAATTGCTTGAGAAATCATTGTTTCTTGATATTGTTAACAGTTGCAGTGAGTTTTCTGTGACGAATTGTTTGAACCAAATGTTGCCTTGATTTAACGAAGGATTAACCACCTGATGGAAGTGAGATATAAGATATGACATAAGATATGATCATCTATTAGTTTCAGTCGGTTTTAGAAGTAGAAAATCATATGTGCACAAAGAATAACATTGGGAAGCTTTTAAAGAATCAAAAACTAATATATTCTATGAACAGTATTGTTTTGACCAAAATATCATCCAATCTAATATCACTAATATTACTACAGCCACTACAGATTGAACTACTTTTGCTACAACTCCCATTGATGTAATATTAATTATAGTAGCACACTGGTTTCAGTCTGGAACCCAGTAGCATGGCAAAGTGAGTGAGAGAGTGAGTGAATTTGTGTTTCACGTCCCATCAGCACCAGCATGGGCTATTTAGAGGCAACAGTTGTGTGGCAAAACTCTGATACTGACCTTGGCAACTGCCCACTGCCCAAGTACCCACAACTCAAAATTCAGACATGCTTGGAGAAGCAGTAAAATCCAGCCTGTCAGTGTTAGTCATGAAGTTCATCCAGATGGTTATGCATGAACGGGCATTAAACCAAGGTCTTTCAGAGGTTGCTTTTGGGAAAAATCAGTCCTCAAATGCATAGACTGACATTAGGCTAACCATAGTTTTATGGTAGTTGCATGTGTACTAATATTGGCATAAAGCAATGCTAAATAAATAGTGTAAATCGATGTCTAAGTTTGTACTTGTTCTTCAACTACTACAATCCATTCAGAATTCCAGCACTCTTCACTCTTCAGTCCATTCCTTATCTAAGCTAGTATCTTCTTCTCATGCCAAGTGATAATGAAAATCGGGCATTTCCCTCACATCTGCTATAATAGAATAGTAATGGGAGCATTAATGATCCCTGAGTTATATAATTTCCCACAGCCATGCTACTTGGCAATGTGCTCCTCTCTGATGTTGAGTTTTACCTTGGGTGGGCTAGATTGGAAGTAGGCTGCTATTTCACTCCTTTGTGAAAGTAGTATATATGCAACCAGGACAGAGTTGCCGATATTTTATGCAATATGAAAAGAAGTTAAGTAGCATTATATTGCTCTTATCTGTGCAAAAGACATTGTACACATTTGTTTCCATTGTATATGTTAAGTTCTTCAAATTAAACTGTCAGCCGTACACAGAATTATTTAGAGCTACATGTGATACTTAGACAGAGATAGATTAATAGATGATCATATGGAAAGAACAATCCATTTGTTAATCTATTGATTTGACATGCCCGAGAATATCCCCATCTCAGATTTTGTTTATTTCTCTTCATCTCTCTACATCTTGGACACAGCTTCCACTAGAAATTTGTTGAATATGAAGACAGAACTTTTTAGACACATTACAGTATTGCTTAATTCTCAGGACATTCCTACACCTCTTTTCCAGAGAAATCTAATCTGAATTAGTCCCAACTGCACTTTACCTTGATACCCATCAGTGTTTCAGACAGACTTCCAAATCAACTCACCTAGAAAATAAAAGACAAAGAAAAATTATTACAATGAAACATTTCCATTTTCCAACAATCCAATCTCACATCATATGACCAAGTTATTCACACTCGCAGCACATACACATAGCACAATGAACACTGTTAACAAGATAAGACACCACAACAGTACACTTCCAACTGAAATAGGTTGGGTTCAATGTCCTGAATGTCCATAACCCATTCCTATATTGAAGTATAATATTTCAGAAAGACTAGGCTAAAGCAGTAAGTAGATAGATGAGAAACGAGTAAATGATACCTCTGAAGACGGTCGATGGGACAAAGGTGTGGAATGAAACCTGAATGTGTAGAAAAGAAATGCTATTCAATGTAGAGAATTTTAAAATCTAAGGTTTCCTCTATCTCTTTTTCAAAAACTTTTCAGTTCCTCCTTTTTCCTTCCTTCCCTTATTCTTCCCATTTCTTCCCCAGTCACCCCTCTCTGACGCAATCTTCCTCCCTCAGTCTCTCTTTCTTCCTTCCTCCCTCTCTATCCCTCCTTTTCCTGCCATTATCTTCAACAATCTTTGTTCCTTCAAAAATTATTGACAGCAAAACTCGAAAATTGGTTCCCGAATTATTTCATATGCTTTGGTGTTTTCGTGAATATTCTTCACTCAATGCTGCCATGTTGATCCTTCCCTTTTATTCTTAGAATTACTACTTATGGACATTTTTTAAGTTACTAAAAAGGGGAATGACCAAATTGAGACCATATAGAACAATTAGCCGTTGATTGCATTATAAAACGCATAATTTTGCAGCAGTCTGTTGACAGATCTGGCTGTCATTGCAGAGATATTAATCAAGATCTCCAAGAGATACAAGTTGCAAGGAAGTGCTTTAAATTGCCAGCCTGTGAAATGAATTATTGCTTGGAATTTGTCTTTCAAATGCCATGCATTTTACCATGCTCCGGACAGGCTATGGTAGCTGGGATTGATGTCGTATGGGGCAGGATGAGAGATGGGTGGATGCAGGTGGATAGATTGGAGAAAGAGATGCGTGGATATGGGTTGGTGGAAAGTGTTGTAGTTAGCGGGAAATAAGGAATGAGAAAGAGAGGAAGGCATGGTGAAGGATGGAGGGATGAAGAGAGGCAGGGAGGGATAGAAGGGTAGCTGGGACTGATGCAGTATGGGGCAGGTGAGAGATGGCTGGATGCAGGCAGATTGATGGGATTGGAGGTGGGTGGATGCATGGATATAGTCTGATTGGAGCTGTAGGTAGTAAAGGAGATAGAAGGAATGAATAAGGAAGGAACAAAGAGCTGGAAAAAAAAGACAAACCTAACGATTGATCCTGACCTTTTTTCAAAATATATTTCCATTGTCCTAATCATTAATATAGACCAATATATACATAAACAGCTCATAACACATTAAAATACATATGATGACAGCGTAAAATAGCTTTCGCAGAAGTTACAAGAATGTATTCAAATGTGTGCAGCTTAGAACTTCCTTCCAAAGGAACAATTTTCTTTGTTATTTCCAACTTTTCAATATTTTTTTAGCCAGCTGATCTCTTATTAGCGTGACATTGTATTCTCCACAATAACACAGCAGCATTTTTCATGCAATCTTCTAATCCCAGATTTTATATCTAAGAACTTTCTTAATGGCTCAGTTTCCTCTTCTCTCGAAGGAACAGTTCATAATGTTTCACCCTGAGCTTGCTGCTCAGAAAAGCTGTGGTCATTTCCAGGCAGCTCTTGGCCATTCCTGCTGCATGTCCACCATAAGCATTGACCGCAAGACCCAGGGATAATAATGACAGCTTGCACAATACCGAGTGAAAGGTTGGGGTAGAATTATGACACCCCAGATATACGGCGCCCTCTGGTGGCCTCACCCTCGGGGGTAACATGCCATAATTCCTGGGCATTATGCAAACAGTGTCATTAGATAGGGTGGGCATAAGGGGCGCAGGAGAGATCCCCAATAAGGAGTCCAGTCCAAGACATCCCCTGAGCCAGAGTTTTGGTTAGGTTAGGCATTTTACCTTTGCATCAGAGAATGTGCTATATATTATGTACCAATTGAATGTTAAAAAAAACGTCTTGAAAATGGATAAATGCATAGTAGCTCTAAAAGGTGATACAGGATTTTTATATATTTATATAAATTCATTATATTATATTTATTATATAAATTCATTATACATGTATGGTTTGCCTGCATGGATTCGTACTCTGGTCGGGGAACCTGACATATTTTCAAGAACAAACTTCAAGCTGGATGTTGTTCGTATGCAATGTTAAATTGTGACCCCTTGTCCTGGAGTCTGTGCTGAGAAAGTAAAAGATCCCTCAAATGGGTTAATATGCTGAAGACTACCACTCCCTCCTCCATCTCATGAATCAACCCTCGTGAGTGCCCACACAGCCCAGACAGAACTTCGAGGGCTATCAATAAGGTTTGTTTGAAAAGTTCTGAACCTAACAACGAAGATTAAAGCTAGATCAATAAAACTGGACCTCCATTTATTTCAACTCTTCTGATTAGTAAGTACATAGCATTTTCTCTAATCGCTGAGTGTTTTGCTACAGAGGCAGGAGTCTTTAATTTCATGGTTGACACCTCTGAAGATTGACAATTTTGTGAGTATTGTGGCATTAGTTGAGCCTGTTCCTTTCAGGAGTGAATCTGACATATATCCTAATCAATAAACTTGAAATGGTAAGGTGTCTGCCCATTTGCCCAAGTATCACTCTTGAACAGTCAGTAGTCTATCACCCAGCACCATTTGATGCAAACGGGTAATGTTGTCCATGGTGGCAGACTATATGCATATCAGACAATTAACCAGGTCCGACTGCATCAATATTATACTTCCTAATCCAGGGTGACCGCAATATGGGTTGGACTGCACCAGCATCTGCCTCTGACACATTAGGGGTGGGCAGGCCAGTCGTGCACAGCATAACCATCAGCTTATCATGCTTTGAATGCTGTAAATAACCCAATAGTAGTAGAGGCACACTCATTATTGCCAATATGTATGAATACTACAAGGTTGCCATCATGATCTGAATACATTGCTGCTCCTTTTCTTTGTTTCTGGTGCAAAAGAGCACCATCTGGATGATGACCTCAGCCTGCTTCCTGAAAAGGGCATTTCTGCAACTGATGCAACCAAACCTATATTAAGTGACTACAATCACATATGAAGATAATGTGGTATACAGTTAAACAGTGGTGTATTTGGTCCATAAACCTCCCAAGGGTAGAAGTCTCAATGGAACAGAGTGAACGTTTGAAAAACAGCCAATAATTGAAGCAAGTAAGTTTCTCTTATCTAGATGAATGTAAAATTACTTTTGCTTGTTGGCAGGTAAATTATTATAAAGTAAATTATTACAATTCCTCCCTTGCAAGTAAGTACTGTACTTACTTCCAAGAGCAGCTGTATTTCTTTTTGTATATCACATGTTTTTATTTTCTGTTAATCTGAATTTTCAATACCAAGGTTCCATTTGCACAATAATTGCAATAAGAAAGGGGTCAGAATGAAGACTGGAGGGATGACTTGACTGGGCAGAGCGCTGGATGAATTGGACAGATGGAGCACAGGGTGAACTAATGACCCAAAGATAATGTATAACACATTTTTAAACTTGGTATGAAGTACCATGTTACATGCAAACAGCAAAAAGTTAGAAAACGTTTTCTTTTTGATAAGTTCCAATTGAACCACCGTTTGCTATTAATTACCGGAGAGCCAGGGAGCCCGCTGTTTTTATAATGAATGCCATAAAGTGAAATTATTAGTCACATTGGAAAAGCCATTTTCAACTCAGTGGCAGTAAGACACGCAAGAATGAAATTTAAATTTCAACCATTAATATTGAATTCAATTATCCCCAATTTTCTCGCCGTGTCATAGATTTAGCACAATACTTGGGTCTTGAAATTCTGTGCGAATGGAGCCTGGAGCCTTGCTATAAGTTAAAATCTTTATCATAAAAAATTATCTATTATCTATCCATCCATCTATCTATCTATCTATCTATCTATCTATCTATCTATCTATCTATCTATCTATCTATCTATCTATCTATCTATCTCTCTACCTTTCTATCTATCTATCTATCTATCTATCTATCTATCTATCTACCTACCTACCTTCCTACATACCTACCTATCTATCTATCTACCTATCTATCTACCTATCTATCTGCCTATCTATCTACCTATCTATCTACCTATCTATCTACCTATCTAAATTCTATATGTTACTATTAGTAAGCTACAATTATAACGAAGTCTCTAAATGTTGAAATATAGTTCATTGTTATAGTGTTTCTGGGCTCAGGAGACTCATAAAAGGTTGTTTCTTTATATCAGGGTGCTTCCTGAAGAGCGACCAATTTTTGGACTAAGAGGAATCTCTCTACATTATGAAAGTTCTCGTATAAATGTGTGACTGGCTCAATGAATGTGTACATGTGTATGCTCATTGTGTAAATAGATAGATAGATAGATAGATATGGTAAGTGCAGCCCTCTCAGCCCAATTCTGGGCACTCACGAGGGTTGATTGATGAGATGAGAGAGAGAGGAGGAGTCCTCAACATGTTATTTACCCCATGTGAGGGGTCTTTTACATGCCCAGCATAGACACTGATACAAGGGGCCGCCAATTTAACGTCTTATCCGAACGACATCCAGCTGGGATTTTGCTCATAAAGGTCCACTGAAAATTTTGGGTACCCCACCCAGGGTTCGAACCCAAGAAGGCAAATACCTTCAGCGGAGCAGGCGGGAACCTTCACCACTACACCACCCAGCTAGTGTCTGTCTGTCTTGTCTATCTATCTATCAATCCATCCACCTTCTCTATCTCTGTATCTATCTCTGCATTTATCTTGCACTTATCTCTGCAACATTTATTTATCTATCTGTCCATTTATCTGTCCATTATCTATCTAGTTATCTATCTATACATCTATCTATATATTATGCCTTATAAGTCTAGTGTGCAGTGTGCACTATGCATTGGGACTGCTCTGGGCTCTGCCTGGGCATATTTACTCGATTTTGCTGGATCAGCATTTCTGTAAATGTGTTCCCTCTCACCAGATGGACTTGTTTACACTTTTTCTCGACAATTCTCGCATTGTCACGTTCTGGGTGAGATAATCCTCCTGCATATATGCACACAAGATAGAAGATGTATATATTTGATACATATATAATATATATAGCCAAGGAAGATGCTGATATGCGTTCAGTAGTATTTTCAGATCCTGTAAATTTAAATGTAAAATAGATAGACAGGTAGACAGACAGATGGATAGAACAGACAGACTAGATAGAATAGATTGGTAGATAGAAAGAATAGACAGAAAGACAGATAGACAGAATAGACAGAAAGACAGATAAACAGATAGATATCTCCTATCCTCCTTCCTCCCCACAACCCTTTCCTCTCCTTTCATTCTATCTTCTACCTTCTCGTTTCCCTCTCCATTGCATCCATTTCAAACCAGCAGACCGGTTTGCCCCAAGGCCCTTCCCTGACTCCTTCTATATCTTCCTATTAAGATTTCATGTCCACTTTTAGCTCCCACTTTCTCATACTGCCTTTTTCAAACCTTTTTCTGACTTTTTTTTGAGGATTTTTTTTCAGTTTTGCTTCAATCTCATTTTTTGTGACATTGCTGTCTTTTTATATTCCACCTTTTCATGCCTGTCAGCCTGCTTTACACCACCAACCCATAAAAAGCCCAGCTTCCATTTCCTTTTCTCTCTTTCTCCTACTTTCTTGGAGATGTGCTATTTTGTCAAGTCCCAAAAAGGCACGCTGTCAAGAATTCTAAATATATAATTCAGATTTGTTTATCGCTCCTTTGTATAACAGGGGACTATCATTATCTTCAAAGTTTATTCTCTGAGCTGCAATGGCACAATGCCCAAAGTATCTGTCCAGTTTCTGTTTATGTCAAAGGCCTCCTTATTATTAAATCAATGGTTAATTACCTTTCTTCAAACCCATGTACCACATTCAAGAAGAAATAAAACAATTTGCCAACATGAGCCACCAAAAACTGCTGAGGCAGTAAACCCAATAAACGGCAAATCTGATGGATTTTCACAATACATTAGTCAATTCACTTAAGGCATATGGTCAAGACTGGTCACTGTGGCTGGGGTATTATTGAATGAAAGTTTTCCTCAAATAGAAAGCACTACCAAGAGAAAGCAGAGAAATCCCTTAAGTGATTGTTGCCTAAACTGAAGCCCTTATCTTGCCTTAAGGAACTTTGAGGTGCCTTAAGAAATCACGTGATAGATTTCTACCAATCAGAATAAAGGAGGTGTTTCATGAAAATTGCCCCAACTAAAACATTCAATTTTATGCTAGAATTGCTGCTACCAACTTGAAAGGTTTTGCTTAAGTGCTACCACAATATTGCGTTTGCTTGGATGGTCGTGGGCTGTTGTGTTCAAGCTTGGCTGAATGGTTGTTCTCTTGCCTGTTTGGTTGCTTAATTGCTTGTTAAATCCATCTATTGTATTATTGGAAAGTACATGTATGTACATTAGGATAGTATTTCTCTTCTGATAGTATTTCACTGCCGGTAAGATGGTATTAGCCGAGCACTGACATTTATTTTAGGAATGGATAAGCTAATTATATGTTAAGAGTATCAAAAGACAAATTCGAGTAATTGTAATAATATCATATTAAAATACATTGTATAGCACAAACAAAATAAACCATTCTCAAAAAATGTCACATAAACATGAAAAATTTACAAAAGTTTTTTCTTTATCAAAAATCCAATAAGCTTGCAAATTCATTTTTCACAAGAGCTCAAATCCACAGCTTGAGGATCTGGAATACGAACCACATTCATTCACTTGAATTTCATCTTTTGGGAAAATTGCAGAAAATCATTTCACTCGAGAAAATAAATCAGCGTCAACTGGTCGACCACCCTACGTGATGTCATTAGGGTGATGTCATTAGGGTGACGTCTTGGCGAGTGTGACGTCTTGCACATGACAACATGACGTGGTTTGCAACGTGATTTGCAATGTGATTCACGTGACTTCATTACGTAATCATTGATCGTGGTGTGTGCAAAACAAACACAAACCAAACAGATATCAATCAAGTCGCCGCTGCGAGTACTCACTCGCATTTACGTGCTCCTCTTTACGTGCCGCAAAAGACGACAGCCACTTATTAGACGAAAAGCTGTCACAGCCTGCGAGATTTGTCTTGATGTTAAATTGATGGTAATTTAGACAAATGGCCCCGAGGCCAGCGGCTCATCCAATCTCCTTAAAATTGGGTAATGATTGCTTTTCTTTCCGTATCACACACCATCTCATTGGGGAACTGGGTCACCCTGCAGAATCCAAATGAAGAATTGCGAATGTGCAACTTGGTCTTGGAACAACCAAACACACAAATGAGTGATGTTTGATATGAAAAGAAAAAGGAACTGACAGCTGCTGCAATTGCAGAAACTCATTACAAAAACCAATTTTTCCTCGTATATACAACTTCATCTGTAACCACAAAGAAAAAATATTCTGACCGTCATAAGAAGAGGATCCAAAAAGTTATCTTAGATAAATCCAAATGATTATTTCAATAAAATTCAATGTCACCTGCATCTGTTAAATCAGAAAACGTTTCAAACTTCATCACAGATTCGCACACACATAATCGGCTGAGTGGTATGTATGAGGGATCAATTATGATTTGAAGGATAAATGTGTTACTATGTATCAGGAGCTGCCACATTGGCTGAAATACCACTGCCTCTTGTAAGAAAGTATAACTTTGCCTCTTCAACATTCAAATAACAGAAAAGCAAATTGAAATGAACACTGAAGTATGAGAGAACAATAAACTATCCACAAATCGACCAGTCTTGGAAAAGGAAGCGAAAAACTGGGTCCAGCACATTCCCAACACAAACTAAAAACAAAATTCAGGCACAGATGACATATCCACAAGTAATTAACAAATGGGTGATGCATGGGGGACGAATCACATCATTTGTCATGTGAATTATTTCTCAACATGGTCTATGCTTAATTTCAGCAAATACTCAGTAATCAATCAAACAGAAGATGCCCACAGAGTACATATACCGGGCTAAAGCAAATATGCCACATGTTTAAGTAATATATACTGAGCATTCATTACCATTTCCAAATATTCATTAACATGGCAATGTATGGCATAAACAAATAGAATGAATTCCATTACCATAGCTAAATACATTACAGGGCTAAATGCATTACAATACTAATGCAATCACAACGATATAAATGCTTATTGTACCTGGAAATACAATAAAAGTAATGGAATTATAAGTTATGGGATTACTGATTGGCTCAAGAAAACAATTTCGATTATTCCCAGGATAGAATAGAATGGAATAAAAGAGATTAGAATAGCACAGAACCAAATAGAACAGAATAAGTTACTCGGCATACACTGTCAGCAAAAATTATTGAGTGAGATGGTTGCACAACTCCTGAGCTGATACAGCTTGTTATTTTAATGGACAGATTATCATAACTTAAAACAACAAGCTGTGTTAGCTCGAACAAATTGTGCAACCATCTCACTCAATCATTTAAGCTGACTCAAAATTGCAAATTTTACAGTCTACACCTAGCATGCTCTTTCAAACGAAGTGAACAGTTTGGTCAGAAATAGTCACAAGACGTTAACTGAAGTTTTTTGTTCGATAAACAACAAAACTCTCTCATTTAAGACTGAGAAGTATGTTCTGTTGACCAACAAAAGTTGACACCATATTAGTGAGAAGTTTTCTTTCAGCCATCTACTATTGTCAACAAAACGTGCTCATGTTTCTTGCTGGAGTTTTTCCCATTGCCTGTAACACAAACAGCCCTAAAGCAATTCTAGACTGGACTAAGTTACTACGTCATTATCGAAGAGCAAAAGAGTACGTTATAGCAAAGGAGTAAGTTATAGCAAAAGGGAAAGTTATAGCAAAAGAGTAAGTTATAGCAAAATGAGTAAATTATACCAAAAGAGTAAGTTATACACTGTAAATTTTGAATTTTGAGTTAGCTTAATTGATTGAGTGAGATGGTTGAACAATTCCTTTGAGCCAAGATAGCTTGTTGTTTGCGAGTTATAATAACATAAAGATTATCATAACTCAAAACAGCAAGCTATCATGGCTCAAACAAATTGTGCAACCATCTCACTCAATCATTTGAGCTAACTCAAAATTTCATAATTTACAGTGTACCAAAAGAGTAAGTTGTAGCAAAAGGAGTAAGTTGTAGCAGAAGAGTAAGTTGTACATGTAGCAAAAGAGTAAGTTGTAGCAGAAGAGTAAGTTGTAGCAAAAGAGTAAGTTGTAGCAGAAGAGTAATATGTTATCGCAAAGGAGTAAGTTATAGCAAAAGAGCAAGTTACACAACATGACACCAGGTACGTCGTAACAACATCCCTACTGTTAAAATAGTTCCCGGTAAGAATGAAATACAAATGCAAAAATAAGGGAAGGAAGAAAATAACTGTACATTTTTGGAATTCTATACTAGGTACAAAAAGCCCATGACTTGTATCTGTACATGTTTTAAATCGAATCCAAATAAATTTTACTTGACTTTTTACTTGGTCTGATAGTGTACCTTTGTTGGGACTTGACAAAATAGCACATCTCCAAGCAAATAGGGGAGAGATAGAGAAGGAAATGGAAGCTGGGCTTTTTTATGGGTTGGCGGTATAAAGCAGGCTGACAGGCATGAAAAGGTGGAATATAAAAAGACAGCAATGTCACAAAAAATGAGATTGAAGCAAAACTGAAAAAAAAAATCTGAAAAAAAGTCAGAAAAAGGATGGAAAAAGGCAGTATGAGAAAGTGGGAGCTAAAAGTGGACATGAAATCTTAATAGGAAGATATAGAAGGAGTCAGAGGAGGGCCTTGGGGTAAACCGGTCTGCTGGTTTGAAATGGATGCAATGGGGAGGGGAAAGGAAGGGCGAAAACAGACAGATGGACAAATAGGCAGAGATACAAGGAGACAAAGAGAAATATAGATATAGATATAGAAGCACATTGCATAAATAGATAATTCTACACAATTTTGGAGTGATCCCTACAATGTGCAGAAACAAAGCAAGTAAACCATATGACCTTAACCTTTCAGAGTAAAACCTAATTGACATCTACTGTTGCACAAAATTGCGGGAGTGGCAACTGTACATTTGTACTTATCGATCGACCTTCACCACTCACAGAACTCACTCCACCCCCTCCCAAAACCTGAAAACCCAAAATTGGGGTAAAACATGAAAAGCGTAAAAGGCGTTTCTACTTTGTTACGGGTAACGCCCTATAATTCATGATATTTGCCTTGCCAACATGCATCCTGGATATTTCTATACAACTCCATTTTCGGGTCCTGTGCTGGGAATGTCTTTGCAGAGGCCTTCCTACAAAGCCATTTTCAGGTTCCATACCCACAATGTCTCCATACACCACCATTTACGGATCCCAGCCCTACTTGCACACCACGCCCTACCATTAGTTGATAAATTATGTACATATTTGCAGCACACATTTGTTCATGTTCTGCCAACATCACATTCTCTCTCTAGTTGGTCGTCTCCAAAACAATACCATGCTTCCCTCCACACATGCAATGGATGGCAAAAAAAATTGAGGATATTCAAAATAAACTCAAAATTTGAGATAAATTACAAATTGAAAGAGGTGTCAAATATACCTCTTTGTCAATTCGCAATGACAGTTCCATTTATCTTTTTAACGATATCTAATTAATTCGGTAGGCTTCCAGAGGTAATTTTCATTTTTCACTTTCTACATCTTAGAAATCGTCAAGACAATGAAGACATGTCCTTAAAAATAGCTTCAAATCTTACCCTCTTGAATGACATCTGATCGCATTATGTCCTGCATTAATGCACTCTAGGAGGCAAATTACGGCAAAAAGGGGGGGGGCACGGCAATGAGGATAAGGATTATTGAAATTTCTGTTCATTTGGCATCAGTGGAAACCGTCTGCAAATATCTCGAATGATAACTTTGATGTCAAACATTGATGAGCCTATAGGGCCTACATTACTGTTTTAAAAAACATGTAAAAAGCACACTATTGGTATCAAAATCGTTCAATTCTCTTGAGATTTGCCAACCAATTGATCATGGTGTGTCCTTAATCCTGGATTTATAAGGGACTCCCCTGATAAAGATCATAATGCTTATTCAATATTTCCAGCTATGCTCCTAAGTCTTTTAGTAGCAATTCAATATCTATTCAATGCCATTAGCAATGCCAATGTCTTGTTCGATTTATACAGAAGCACCGGGTGATCCATGCAGCATACTGTGGCCTCGGTGTGGATTTGTAGGGGGAATCCTTGATGGGAATTCCTATGAGATTCCAGAGGGGAATTCCTTTGGATTCTGTGACGTCATAATGCAAGTGGCCTCACGCAGTCTGAGCAGACGATCTTTAGAATGTTCATGTACTGCTCAAAATGGCAGGAGAGGCAAAGAAGGCGGGGAGGGGGATGGGGATGGAGAAAATGGAGAGGGTCGGAGGCTTTTTAAGCCAAAGGGTGAAAGGGGTTATCACTATTCTTACCCCAGTGAACATTCCATTTGGGGTAAATCTGCTGCAAGACCCCCTCCAAACTAACACTCTCATTTCCTTGCTCTTCATTCCGAGCCAGTGATAATTCGCCAGAAGATAGTCAGTCCACTCGGTGGCTCCGGGCCCCTCCTATCATCAATAAGGGGGTGAATGCAGCAGGGCTTGTCTTGGCAATGTCCTGCCCCCCACCACAAAGATAAAAAGAAAAAGAAAGGAAAGAAAAAATGGGGAACTGAGGACGATTGGAAAATCTATGACCTCCACAGGTCAAAACACACCATCTCATGTCCGAGAACATTTTCTTCGTCAGAAGACAACTTCAGATAGCTTTGGAAGCAGAAAAAGAAAAGATCCCCCGGCCAAAGAGTATGGAGTCAACAGTAGAAAAACACTGCTTCGTCTCTCATGATGCCTTTTACAAAAACTAAAATCAGACTTTAGTAAAGGTTTTTCAAAGACCTGTTATACTACTGCAACCAAGCCGTGGACGTAAACGGCCGAATAGGAAATGGGTTTACAGCGACAAAGTGCAGCGAAAGGTCAGTTTACAATCTGTTTGCAGAGCTCTATCTTTTCAAGGACCTTCTAACCTTAACTCGGTTTGCTTGCTCTGTCACGCTTGAACTATCTCAACTCCTTCCTCTCCTCAACATCGACGCACAATCCTCCCAGTTCGTAGCAGTAGGCCCTATTTACACCTGGGTGGAGTGAGGTCAGGGCTACCAGTGGAGTTCCCAGGCCGTGACCAGGATTTTAACCTATGACCATGCGCACAAGAGGCCCAAGTCTGATCCACTAGGCTACATCATCCACAAAGAACAGAACAATGAAAGAAAAATTTTGTCGGGCACAGGCAAATACGACTCATCCGAACGGACAAAAATTCATTGTATCACCAAATACAGTTTGGAATGAAATATCTTATAAGCTGCACTCTCTATGAACCAACGTTATTGACCATGAAGCGACAAGTTCAATATCAATGGGTACTCAGTGAAAGACTACTTTACATACTCCATATGGCATTATTTTCTTTCATACCAATAAAAAGCTGTAATATAACACATTGTACTAGGATTGAATTCAAAATAGCACATCATATTTTTCCTTATAATTGACTCCCCGAACTACCTTGGAAAATCTATGGCGGTTCTAATTTCTAGTGTAAACTACGTGCAGACAACTTAGGCTGAGGGTGCCTGTGGTCTGATTTCAAAACCAACACTTAAAGAACTGTGTGTTTAATCCACAAACCAACTCAGATTCCAATCTATTTTTAATCAATTTTCTAATCTACGCTAATCGCAAGACCATCCCAACATTTAAACGGGACCTTGAGAATTTAGAGAACTTTAAAGATGGCGGACTGTTGATGTCAGTTGCCATAGCAACTGCCCAATGGAGCATACAGAACAGGAAGTTGGGTTCTAGTGACTAGAGTTGCTAATGAATAGCTTTTCCAGGCTGCTTCAGAATAAGCAGACTGTGTAGAACAGGGTGTGTATACTAAATAATCATGGTGGTTCATAAAACCACTCTAAAACATAAAGTAATATTGATAGATAGACAGATAGTAAGTGCAGCCATCTTAGCCAAATTCTGGGTGCTCACGAGGGTTGGTTGATGAGATGGGAGAGAGTGGGCTCATTATATAACACAGTTACACCATGTGAAGGATCATATAATTGCCCAGCACAGACACTGATACAAGGCGCCACCAATTTAACGTCACATCTGAACGACATCCAGCTGGGACTTTGCTCATGAAGGTCAGAAAATTTCGGGTTCCACATCCAGGGTTCGAACCCATGCAGGCAATGACCATCACCATTTAGCCAACCATATTAAACTGTCAATATTGTCTCAAATATATTAAAAGACAAGCTGCTGGCTGACATCAGTCCATCAAAATGGTTGTTTGATATACAGCTCCACAATAGGCATGACATTGTATTATATGTAGTCCTGACCTAGTGGAAGTCTCTAAGATCAGTTCTGGCCACCCAAAGGGTTGATCGATGAGATTATAGAGGATACAACATATTTCACATTAATCAACATGCAGGGTCTCTTACTTGCCCAGCATAGACACTGATATGAGGGACCGCCAAACTAAAATGTCTCATCTGAACGACATCCAGCCGGCATGTTGCTCAAGAAGGTAACCGAAAATTTGATTTCTCATAGCCTGAAATCGAACAGAAGTCCTTGAGTGGAGAAGGTGAGCACTGTGACTGTAGAGCCACCCAGGTGCACTGTGACTTCGAAAAAGATCAGTACAGGAAAGAGGATAGTGAAACCGAGTAGGTAATATTTGTGCTACTGCATGAGTGTAGGTAATCTATATTTGATCCCAGCCCTGGGAAATGTAGTCAGAGTATCCCACTGAAATTCAAAGTACAAATTTGGTGCTTCTTGTACTGCTAGCTCACCTTCTAGAAGATAAAGTATGTCTCAGAAAGAGGGCCATGAACAAGAATCAGATTGAAATCGCACAAAAATTTACAGTACCACTTAAGGTTCATAGCATTAAAATTCCACCGAAAGACCATAAATACAGAGTCACTACCAAAATACCAGCAATACGAGCCGAGCAGTACGAACAGTACTGAGGAGGTATTGACCGTTTTCGTACTATTTATTTTGAGGGCTGGCTTTCTGGCGAGATTAAGCAGCCCTGCCATTATAGATTGTGTACCGTAGTCTCTGCAGGCTGTCAAAGCAGGCAGGCTTCATAGATTGCTTGGGTATGGTCTATATCAAGTTACACCATTGGGACCTAGCACCAATAACCAGTCAATGAGGATCAATGCTCTTTAAGCAAACCAGTCTACTCTGCCAGGCTCATGCCAGGCTCATGCCATGGTACAGGGAGGGAGTCAACTGCAGGCTCAACCAGGCGGATTCAACCAGGGGGATTCAACCAGGGAGATTCAACCAGGCTGATTCAGCCAAGCCAATTCAACCAGGAGGATTCAACCAGGCTAGTGTTTCAAATGAGTCTCGATCGACACCTCTCGAGAATGACATGGTCTAGTGCACGAGAATCGAGAATTTCTCGAGAAATCTAGGACAATGTCCTGCCATTGGCACAATGATAAAATAAGAGAGATTTAATCTTACAATGGATAACACTTTTTGGCTTTTATGATATCCTTTATAGGTTTAATTTTAATCTGTGTGTTTTGTTTCCTATAAATCACAGCTAAACATCCAGATATTATACAATTTCAAAACATTTGTACAAGTTCAACTTCAGCATTTACCAGGTATACAATTGGGATTATCATCAACAGATATTTAAATTGAACAATGGAGCAATTACACAATAACAATAATATCAAGCAAAACAAAACAACATCCCAATGGTTTGTAACTGTTATAAACATTAAACACATGAACACCATGTTAAACAATAATCAACATTTCAACTCTCGAGACTCGCTCGGCGAGACGAGAAAATGCTGAGTCATTGCTGATCTCGAGACTTCTCGAGAACTCTCGCTCTCATTGGAACCTCTAAACCAGGCAGATTCAACCAGGCTGATTCAGCCAGGCGGATTCAACCAGGCAGATTCAACCAGGCAGATTCAGCTTCTACCAGGTTGTTCAAGAGATGCGCAAGAGATGCCTTGGAACTTTTGAGACAGACTGCTGCACAGGCATACTAACACCCATGTGTATTGTGATGCATAGGGGTTCCTTTCAGAAGTCCTTTGCAAAAACAAAATTTTCAAAAGGGACGTTGTTCTTATAAACAAGTACAAATAGTGAATAAAAATATAAAGAATGACTTAATACCACCACTTGGAGTTATATATATAATATCACAATCATGTTCTGATTCCCTGATTCTGTCTTGGCTAATCAATCAACTCTGAGCAAAGAGCATTTGCCACAAGTCTACAAAGTTATAGGAAAACTGTTTCAAGTAATATATGGATTTTGAAACAATCATAATATTGGCTTTTGCATGGAAGTTTGGTTTCTTGCAAAAACTTACAATAGCCATGACAATACAGCTGTACGGTATTTCTACAAACCCAGATTGGAATGATATGGAGGACAAGCCCAGAACCAATTTTAAAAGGTTTTTGTAAGAGTCTCATTTCTTAGAGTGATCGAGGGCTGCAATATTAGCAAATAGTTACAAAGGTACTTGAAATGAGAACACAGCACTGAATAAATGACAAAATGACCTGCCCTTAGGAGAAGAATGATTAAAACACATTGATACCACCAACTGCTTCCCCTCACTTCCACCCACCAACCGAGATCATAACACTGTGTAGTTTTCAAATCATGTAATGCCAATTCATGGAAGCTTACATCCACCCTACAGCAAGGGCCTACACACAATGTAGGGCCTGTATATGCCCTGTATATGCCACTAGATTGCATTATATTGCAATACATACCCCATTACAGAGGAATACACAGAAAGATGGGTGTTGCTCTGAGAGTATTATTGACTTAGGAGAACGAGATTTGTTATCGATTGAAGGCAAACTTAGTGAGGTCCATGATCCTATACAACAGGGTGTGGAGAAAACATCTATATGGAGGTTATTTACTGGCTAATGTAATGTTGAGGGGTAAATAAGACAATACAAGTGACGAAAAGGGCGGGCCATGACTCCAGATATTCGTCATTGTTCAATCTGAGACCTTCGCGAACTTCACCATTGTAGTTGATAGGAGTGCAGGATATAAGAGGCAATCTACCAATGGTAAGAATGTGACAAGCACCCACATTTCAAAGTTTAGATAGACCCCTGACCCTTTTGATTTTTTGAAGGGTTGGTGGATCAGATGTAGAAAGTGAAGTCCTCTTCGTAATGGAGGATCACAAGTCAACATAGGGCCAATTGATGAGACTACACAGCTGCATGCTACACATTTACCTCATATATGAGATTTTTTACTTTCCCAGCATAGACACTGATACAAGGGGCCGCAAATACAAGGTTCTAACAAATGGAGGATCAAGAGACGTGAGGATCCATTGATGAGACTAAACAGCTGCATGTTACACATTTACCAGTTGTAAGGGATATTAAACTTGATACTAGGGGCTACCAATTTAGGGCTTCATCTAAATGACGTCCATCTGGGATGTCGCCACGGCACCTCTTGTTATCTATTGCCAGAACATTCATAGTTGCTCAGTGGCTGACAAAGTTGTTGAATGTTCTGGGAGGGTGATCTTAAAAGAGCACACAAGACCACTGGCAGGTACACTGTAAAATTTGAAATTTAGAGTCAGCTCAAATGATTGAGTGAGATGGTTGCACAATTTGTTTGAGCTAACATAGCTTGATATTGTGAATTATGATAATCTTTCTGTTGTTATAACTTGAAACAACAAGCTATGATAGTTCAAAGGAATTGTGCAACCATCTCACTCAATCATTTAAGCTAACTCAAAATTCAAATTTTACAGTGTAGAGCATGGATGTATCATGGCATAACATTCTAATCTACCACTAAACATGGATGTGTCAAGACTACCTCTCAGGGAAGAGGGGAGACTCCCAATATCACAGCAATGTCAATTCAAACAGACAATGAAGCAATTAAAGCTAACCACAACAATCCAAGCTATCGGTGCACCCCAGCACCCAAGTACACTAATGTGATCCTTTATTGATCTGAAAATAAGAGCAACAGAAGGTCAACTACTTTTACTTAGTACCTAACAACAATGCCTACATCCATCCAACCTTCACCCTTTCCCCAACTGACCATTGCCATAGCTCTGTGATCAGTTGTGTGATATATCCATCCCTGTATCTTTCTATCTACCATCTCAGTGGCCTAGTTGGCACTGTTCAAAAAGTGTCTGAGCCTGTTTGGCCGAAGGTCCCATTTTCTATTGCCAGTCGAGGTTCGAACAGTTATTGGCAGGTCACTATGAGCGACATATCAACTGGATATTGTTTGGACGAGACATTTAATGAACGGAGGGGCGTCAATTTCATTTTAAAGTGGGGGGCAAATTGGGTCAAAGTCTTTACGGAAGTCTGTCACATGGAGTGCTCATAATTTTACCCCCAAAATACCTATAGGCCTACTTTGGCCAAAAAGTTGTTGGGCAACTGCCCCACCAGCCCTAACGCCACCGATGCCACTGTATGTGTGATTGCTTACTTGCCCAGCATAGACACCAATACAATGGGGTACACATTGGTTATAAATGTGAGATATGTCTGGGACTACTGTCTTCTCTCTCTCGTCTGAAAAATCAACTATACTGTAGAGATTGCCATAGAGCAATGCACTCTCCAAACCTATCTATATTTTCCTTTTATCTTTCTGCCATCCATCTGTCCATCTCCACCAACCCATGTGTACCTATTTACTCACAGTATATATCTCCACAATATCTTGCCTTAATTGATTGATACAATTGTCTGGGAATGTAGCAGATTCATAAATTACTTCTGGTATATTTGGAAATTGTCTTTAGATCCTTTCATCTCATAACATCTTTTTAATCTTTTTCTCTTGACAATGAGATCAAAAAGTCTTGAAATTTTCCATTCAAATATAAAACAAATTTCAAGTAGATGAGCTGGAGCTTCTACTGCTTAGGAGTTATTATGTTATCTCAGCTTCTTTTTTGCCTTTTTTATGTGCTCCTGCTGTTATATTACTGCTCTTTAGTAAAGAAAAGGAAAGAATAACAGTAAAAGAAGGATAAAAGAGCAAAAATGAAGAGGCAGGAGGGAAGAAAAAGGCTAGAAGAAGATTCTGCTTTAGACAATGGCCGGTGTTTTCAGCAATTTACGCCTCTAAGAAGGCTTTTTATCAGCGTTTTCCAAAGAAAACTTGGGCCATTGTTTAGTATTGATTGAGATGCTGTTTGCATCTGAGATGTGACTCTCAGAGGTTCACCACAAGGGTCTGCTCTGGGGCCCATTCTCAGCCACACACAAGCATTGTCAGGCCATTGTTAACTCTTTGGCCGAGGTCCGCTACTATTTTGGACCGTTCTGGACAGTTTGGACAGTGTTGAGGAAAGTGGACACTGCTGTTGTTGGTCAAACTAATTTCATAAATGTCAAAATGAATTGTAGTAATAATTCCACTTTCATAATAGACAAATCCTTCAAATATATGCACACATCTGAACAGACATCTGTTGTCAGTTTTTAGATGAATATTTTGAAAAATCATTTCGATTTGATCTGCATTTAAAAAGTACCTGTCGCTTCAGTACCAGTACAAGTACATTTGTACAAAAACTTCATTTTTAGAGTCCAAGTACAAGTACATACAGATTAGGCCTACTTGGTCTCAAGTCTAACTTCTGAGTCCAAGTACAGCACTTGCCCCCCAAGCCTGAAGAAAACACAGTACATGTAATTACATGCAAGTAATATCACAGCTTTGTCTCCATTTCATATCACTGCTGACTTTTGAATTTAATCAAATAGCCTGCAACCATTTCTGTACTATATTTGTACAGAACGGACCTGCCCTTCGAAGGGAAAATGCAGAGTCTGCATTTCTTAGTTCTGTGTTTGCACCACACCACACAGAAGCCTGAGAATGGAAGCCAAAGAAGTAAAACCACAAAAATAATCATTCGGCCTTGAACAGAGCACTCCATTCTAAACTGTAGCTGTTTGGAGATGCTGAACTTTGCAGGAAGACACAAGCGTGCCTTTGAAGAGCATAATTGACACTTCAGGGAAAAAAGGCTACAACTGAGGTGATGACAATGAACGTCTGGATCAGGATTGAAACCCAAAACTCTTACCAAGGATCAAGCCAATCAAAAAATAACACCATGGGAACCAAATAAAACAAGAACTTAACTTTAGACACAAACTTAACACATGGACACATAAAGGTAGATAGACAAACAAAAAATTCTCATTGAAAAAAACCATAAAAGGCAGATAACAGTATCTGAAAGAAGGCACACATGAAACACAAAAAGTCAAAAACAGTTAGCAAATTCCAGCACATGAACTTCCATTGCTATTTCTTTTGTTTAGCCTCTAGGGCATTGTGAGCTTTGCCAGCCTGTCATGGTCTGCTGCACTTTGTCATGCTCCCTTGAATAAGTAACCAAATGCAAGAGCAGATAAAGCCGCCTACTGGTGCATCCAATTGCACGCCCATTTCCTTGATAAAAGTTGGGTTTCGTGATTCATTGCAGTAACTTTTTCCTCTTCCAATAACAACTGTTTCTAATTGTTTTTTGGGCCCACATTGGATTCGTGGAATTGTGGAAATTGCTCCTGCTGGTTTTTCTGCCAAACCCATAAACCCTTAAAACCCCCTGAAGGGACCTTATCAGATCCAATCATCCACAAATCCCAATTACCAAATCATCACAGAAAATCTTTATCCATAGCAACGATCACATAACACTTAGAATGCTACAATTATTTAACTGACAAAGAATTTTTAGTGAAGACAAGACATGTAAAATATATATTATAACTTTGACTCTTCATGCTCTTCACCTATTCAAAAAGGATATCATAAGCAAATATGTTTTGTGGCATAAAAGAACAGCAGACATCATGGACTTTTAAATATCTTTGGACGGGTTTAGTCTATAACTTGAATTTCACTAGAAAGGGGGCTGCATTTACCTCTGGATATGACATACTGGTTTAATTAATAATGGTTTAATTAATGAAATAAGACATAATCAATTACTAACTACAATCAAGCTTATTTTTAGAGATAAAACAACATTCCATATGCACTGCATGTTGCACGTACCTCCTCATACACATGGAGTGTTAATGACCAAATTCCATGGTAATGCATAAATGCAGAAGATAATGCACATTGTATTCTCCTTGGAATAATCCACCTCAAGCTTTAAACAAGTCTGGCTGAGGCAGTTCTTTGAAAATGATGTTTCCTAAAAAAATTGTGTCTGAAGCAGTCCAATTTTTCTGAAACACTCAGCAGTCTCAGGCTGTTGTTACATTTTACTGTTGCTGGATATTCAAATTTTATGGAATTCCCCATTGATTTTTCGGAATTTTTTGCTTTTAGTTCAGAATGATGTGGTTGAATTTATGAATGATGCTATTTTGCTCGGCAGAATGTAGCAGTTACAAAGTACAGTTGCTTGAGAATGGACAAGCACGAGAACTTAGTTGTAGAATAATACAGAACGTTGTTGCTTTAGAAGGATTATTTGAGAATGCCGCTGTTGAATACTCCAGATTCCATTGAGAATGTTTCAGAACGCTGCTTATGAATGGCCGGTCGCACGGAATCAGTTAAACGAAAAGGCGATAAGCGCAAACCGAGCCATGCGAGAACCGGGGAGGACCAAACCGAAATGGAATATTCAAATTGAAATTGTTTCGCCCCTCGCATGAAGTCTATCAACAGAAAACGGTCCATTGCACGAAGAGCACACCGTTGTTCCCAGCAAGGAATTGATTAAAGTCAGCTCCACTCGAATTCCGCCCAATGTTTTTTGTTTTATCAGGGCCTGTTTTAGCAGCTCACTGTTCGCTGTGTCTGTGTTTCAGTAGAACTGTGCCCGAAAACAATTGTGTTCATTCACATCATGAGTTTTATCTAAATTTCATCTTGAGTGTGAAAAAGAGTTGTATTGTAGCGTTGCGAATGACACTGCACTTTAATTTCACATTTTTATCCAACATGAATACGGCTTTGAATGGGACAATTGTGCATTATCTGTATTGAATTTCATCTCATTGTATGTACAGAAAGTTCAAAGTATGATTATCATCCTATGTTATTGTCTGAATGTTGCCTTCTTTCTGGGCAAATATTGCTGTATAAACGTAAATGCAGTCATTTTTTGAAGACACACCAAAAAGAGGAATTATACACCATACTTTATTAAAGAAGTTCAATACCAGCCATGGCCATCCCTGACATCCCAACTATTCACATGGTATGCATTTCTAGAGCTGAACAAGCTTTATATTGTTGTTCTTCAGGGTAATACTTTTCCTGATACCGTGACAGGCTGACAGCCCTACACAGTGCCCAATTGTACACAGCCCTGATTCCCTTAAGGTAATGCATGATGATCTGATAATATATCAGTTGATTCAAATCAGAAAGAAAGCGAATTGTCATTTTCAAGGGGAAGAAAATAAGTGAAACCAGTTTCTTGATTAAGAATAGTCTCTTGACTGTAAAAACCAGCAAAATGAATTTGCAGAGAAGATGGGAAAAAAATCTGGTCATCCCCAGGACAAACTGGGTTAAAACTGATCAAAACCTTCCTTCTTCACCCAACACGGCAACGTCAGTTTTGGCTGCGACTTTTTTTCTGATGACAGTCACTCTATATAATTTTAAAACATCGACATTGGCAGCCAATGATTGTCAGAAAGGTCACACTATGAGTGTGAAATGTTACCTTCTGCTCATTTTATATACCAAGAAATAAACCAAAAACATTTTGAAACAAGTTAATTAATTTGATATTGACACTATTAATAAAAGTACACATTTCCAAATTATCAGGTCTTGTCATTCTGACAATTAACCCTCAGCTTCTACCAGCATCCCTTGTCAACCTCGAAGCCATTGAACTGCTCCATTCTGCTTCAAATAACATTTAACAAGTGACCTAAATGGAAAGAATTGTTCCATTTGTGATATTTCTGTTCTATTGTTCTATTTTTATGATTGTCACATTGTTTGCTGTTAGATGGCTTCTGTTACAAGTTATTTTTGCCACATTAAGAATATTTTGAGGCATGCTGAAGAAAACCGAGAGACATAATGTCATTAAAATGTCTGATCACTTAAAGAATGTCTTTTCAAAGATGATATGGATGGATGGATGATTGGGGCTTTACATCCTGCACTTTGTAGGCTAATTAGGACAGGTAGTAATGGGGAGGACAAGGCAATGAAGTTTGAAGACGATTTAGTGATTCAAACAATATTACAGAGAGCTTCAAGAGATTCATACAATCTATATTTCAGCCATTAACTGAAGCAATTCTATTCGACACAGCAAATCAAACCGTTCAATCAATACATTTCTCTATCAGTCTATCTGTCTATCTACCTAATTGTCCATCATCTATCAATCTATCCACCTTACTATCAATTCATTTATCTCTTTACCTTGCTTAACAAATGGGTGTAATAGCACAAAGCCATTCGCAGAGAGATACAGCCATTTTGATGATTGGGGTTTGCTGTTGCCGGATCTGATAAGGTCCCTTCAGGGGGTTTTAAGGGTTTATGGGTTTGGCAAAAAAACCAGCAGGAGCAATTTCCACAATTCCCTGAATCCAACAGGGGCACAAAAAACAATTAGAAACAGTTGTTATTGAAAGAGGAAAAAGTTACTGCAATGAATCACGAAACCCAACTTTTATCAAGGAAATGGGCGTGCAATTGGATGCACCAGTAGGCGGCTTTATCTGCTCTTGCATTTGGTTACTTATTCAAGGGAGCATGACAAAATGCAGCAGACCATGACAGGCTGGTAAAGCTCACAATGCCCCAGAAGATAAAAAAAAAGGAACTAATAGCATCCCAAGATAGAAATCTGTACAGGAATTCTGTAATACTCTTCAAGAATGGAGATATTTCTCAAACCATCTTGGCCAGTAATAAGAACATCTGTCAGTGCTATGGGACTGTCCATCCTATCTGTTTAGCTAGCTAGTTATCCTCATGGCCATCGATTTACTTAAACAACTGATCTAACTTATATGTCTACCTGTGTAATATAATTATCTTTTGCTACATCATATCTGCCTATCTATTTACCTGTCATCTGTCTGTTAATCGATCTGTTACATTTTGTCTTGATCCATAAGTACTTCCATATTAATCAATTGTCTTTCTCACGCATAGCAAATTTATCTCATATGAGGGTCCTTTTACTTCCCCACATAGCTTCACAGAAGCCTTAAGCCAACAGGTTAGGCAGTGGCATGGGTTGGCCGGGGGTAGTGGGCCTGCAACTGCTATATAAATAGCCTGTTTGCCATAAAGATAATTTGAAATGATGCCCTGTTGTATCTGTGGGGACTTGTGCCATGTGGTTTGGCCATGTGAAGTCATTCTCTTTATTCTAGACCTAATTACCCTCCTCCCAGGGGGTAATTATGGGTCACAAGGGGTGAATAAGGGTGGAATTGTTTGTGTGCACAGGAGGCAGCAGATAATAGAAGGCCTCCATGAATTTACCCCTTTCCTAGATAGGTTGCAGATAGCTTTCCAGCCCAGCCTTTCAGCTAGGCTTCAGATAGCTTCCAGATAGCATTCTCCCAAACTCATTGTAGCCTGCTTTCAGTCAGCTTTCAGTCCCAATGATGCCAGGCTAAACACTATATACAAGGTCAAAGTCACTCAGAGTGTTTAATAGGCATTAGATTGAACTAGTCTTGCAAAGTATTAAAAGGTTTTATCAGCCAATCTTGGTCCATAGTCTGTCAAATTACTCCATAACAGACTTAGACAAGCCACTGGTATGGAAAAACCATGATGGATATTTGGTTTATATTCAGCTGGGCCATTTTAACTTTGTTTGATCTGTCCCGTTGTCTCTCCAACTGTCTGTCAAGAAGTTATTTGTCGCCTTTTTGGATGTCAATCAGATTCTTTCAATTGCAAAATCTGGTAACTAGCTGCATACGTAAATTAAGTGCTCCAGCTGTCTGTCTTACCAAGTATCTACCGTAGAGTTTTATCTAGCTATCTAGATATCAAGCTACCTTGGAATTAACATACACTGTATAAAGTATTATTACACACAAAAATTATTACAGGTCCGGCTTTGTACCTGGAGCTGTGAACCAACCAAAATAGGGTGCAACGACAAAACCGCTCCGAAACCCAAGAATCGAATAGGATTATAGGATACAAAGTAGATGAATAAGTGCGGCTGACCCACAGGCAAACACGCTGAGCCTCATATGCAGGAAATGGTTGGGAATAGCCAGAGAAATGTGGTCCCTTGGCTGGTATTCTGTGCACACCAACACATCATCAAGTCAAAGCGACCGTGAAATGCTCTTGACAGCGGTCGGGAGTTAGTTTGGGAGGAAGGGAGGAATCCTCTAACGGTAACTGATACTACAGTGAGTCTGCTTCATGTGGACAGTTTCTTGGACACTAGCCATATGGCTATATGTTGTGAGTGCATAGACAAGGCCTACAGCGTCAATATGGGCCACAGATTATATTTCAAGGTTCTTAATTTATTTCACATATCAGTGTTATTTTTCCACTAGATCATCTGAATTTTGCAATATTAATCATAAACGACTGACTGAGAGACAGAATTACCAAATCACAGTCCGAGTAAACGCCAATATCATGAAGACTAATAGGCAAAACAATTTTTACCATTTTCAATAAAACACCAGTCTTTTTCTTTGTGCTCTCTTTTTTAAATCTTAAAATCAGACTTAATGCAATAAACACTTCAAGAGAGTAAAATGACCACTTATCCGGTCTAAGTAAAAGTGAAGGTAAAACCACTCACAAGCACTCAGTGGTTGTGGAGAACAAAATCCAATAAGGCTAAGTGCTGCAAAGCCATTTCTCACGGTTAAAAACCACACTCAACAAGAGTAAACACTCTGTTTGTCGGGGGATGTTTTGCCAATAAGTAAAAGAGTGCTTTGTTTGTGGAAAAAGTGTGCATTACCAAAACGAAAATGACCTTTAAACGGCTCTGAAGACTCAAAACGCCAACCAGAGTTGAAAATAGGTCGACATAAATGGTCACATGACCACAAACAGTTCCCACGTGACCTTTAGACCCATGACGTCATCACCAAGGGCATCACGAGATGGAGGTCATCAATCACCCAAAGCATCATGGGAAAACTGTAACGCCACCTCACTCATCACACAACGTACTCTGTGAAAGGTGCAGAGAAACTTCTCGCAGAGGTCATGCATATATAGATAGTACTGCGAGATGTAAACGGCAGGCAGAAGACGACAATGCTCATTCTTTCATTTTCAGATTTAAAAAAAATGCTGCCTGAAAAACAAATCTTTAAGTTATGTGTAAAGTCTTGACTGAAATTGGCTTCCTCATACGCATTAAACCCTCAGCAAAATATCAAAGCGACAATGTGATTAGATATCAAGATCGAGAAATAACACGCGTTGACCTTTCTCAAATTTATGAGTATAGGAGACTGTAGATAGCTTTTGTGAAATGTAACTGGCGAAATTCATTGAAACAACAAAAGAATTTGTTGAACAGATACTATTGCAACTCTTCAAAACCTTTAAAATGATACCAAAACATTTTCGAAGGCACACATGTAATACTGCAATGTCTTCCATCAGCTTAATTGAGTGAGATGGTTGCACAATTCCTTTGAGCTGATACAGCTTGTTGTTTTAAGTTGTGATAATCTGTCTGTTGTTATAACTTGAAACAACAAGCTGTGTTTGCACAAAGAAATTGTGCAACCATCTCACTCAATCATAAAAGCTAACTCAAATTTCAAATTTTACAGCGCAAATGGCAATAGAATAGCAAACAACTTTTAAATATTTTTGGCATCAACATATTTAGGCCCAGATTAATTCAGCTCAGTACGTACTACAGGTTTTTTAATGGTTGAGCAAATTTATGAATTTACAACACCTTCGAATAATATGATTGACTGAAATACCAAGAAATACTAAGAAAAAAGAAGTACTTGATGACATATAACTAGTTCGACATGCTCTTGCTTGACGTCATTTATTATTTGCTTGTTTGCTTGCCAACTATGACATGAGATTCACCAGTTTCACATCATGTCGAATTTGTCACATTGAATTCACGTCACACCAGCTTAAACGCAATGTTTACGTTTCCAAGTAAGATTAAAGAACTGCTATACATTCTGAGCCAGAAAAAGGCTAATTCAGTCAAAAATGAAGTCACGGTGCAACATATTTAGCATCAATCTGACAAAATTGACATGAGCTTACGAAAACATACTTGAGTACATCAAACATATTTCTCCCCTCCTTCAGAGCTGGAGTTTCAGTAGTGCTAAATGATAAATTCACTTTTAAGAAGAAAACTTTATTATCAAAACAACATACGCAAAAGAATTGACTAAGAGAATAATGGTTAATCCAAACCAAATGTACAACTCGATTGATGAAGAGAACATTTCTCGTCAATGAAAGTCTAATCGTCTTCCCAACTTAATCTATTGACACATCCAAAACTCGGGGGAGATAGAATGGTGTCTAATTCAATTACAACAAATATAGTACAATACCAACATACAACCCTTGTCTTAATAGGCACCAACTGCCTGTGTTTATGCCTTATCTCAGCAGTTCTACATTTCGGTTGCTGTCTATTTGGGCTGTCTGTTTGTGTCTTATCAAGCCAGTGGAGCAGACAGGCAGACAGATCATCTCAAAATGTGCAGAGAAGCACACAGGGCTGCTATAACAGAAATAACAGGGAGATGGCAAATTTCATTATAGAAGTGTGGCTAGTGTCACTTCGGAGGCAGATCTGTACTGCACAGCCTCCCCCCTTGCAAAACTGCCATGGCTCTGCCTTGCCTCTGCCCTGGCACTGCCTTGGCTCCCTTCACTTTAATGGATAACACCCCTCATTGCTTTGGAAGGGGCGACACACACGACACAGCAAAGGGGCAAAAACAGAAACAGATACCCCTCAACCCCCCCCTTCCAGGCCTCCATCCCTCAAGAATTCAGAGCAAGAGGAATGTAACTTACAATAGTATGAGGTGCTCTATACCATGGGATGTGTAGATAGCTGGCGATGCCATTTTTCCATTTTCTTAGTCCTTGTCCTTTCCGCAGAAGGTCTTTGCCTGCATGAGTCAAACCCCGGATGTTAAAAACAAAACATTTTCTGTGAACGTTCAAGCGCAAAATTCCAACCAGATATTTTTCAGATCAGATATAAATCGATGGAAATTGTATCAATGTATGCAAGACAAGTAAAACTTCTTCTTGTGAGTCACAAATTAAGGACATGTTGTCAAAGTGAAACACAGATTGATAGATTTATTGACTGGTTCAGGCCTATTCCACTGAAGGTCTATGCCTGTGTGCGTTCGAACCCTAGGTTGGAACCAGAATTTATCATTTGACCTTCATGAGCAAAATCCCAGCTGGATGTTGTTCGGATGAGATGTTAAATTGGCGGCTGCATGTCTATGCCAGGCAAGCAAAATATCCCTCGCAAGGTGTAAATCTCTTCCATCTCATCAATCAACCCTCGCCAGAGCCCATGCAAAACTGGGCTTAGAGGGCTGCCCTTACCATATCCATATATCTATATATCTTTACTGTATTGGCCTAGCACTGCTATCAATCTATCTTGATTAACCATAATTGATAGGCACCAAAATTTCAATCATTATTCCAAAATACCACTTTTAAGTTTTAGAAGGTCTATACAAATAGAGTGTGGTAACCAAGAGCATGATTGGGCAAAATGGGACAACCTGAAGCTTAAAGTAGCTCGTATATTAGTTTGGGAATAGACCTAAATACCCTTTAAAACCGAGTGAAAGCTTCACATGAAACGGGCCAAGGTTTACAACATCCTAGGGTGGGGCTACCTTAAAGCACAATTAGGGGCAATAAATTCTAATAATTGAGAGTAATAAGCTGGTCTTCTAAGCTGGTCTTCTTGCCGCTCCTTTGAATATAAACAGGTCTAAATTGGGAATTTTACTTTGGCAATAACAAATAATTCTCCTAGCTGCTTCAAAGTTTCTGCTCTGATCATTACCCTGCTGCAGCACGCCATAACATTTTAAGTTGTTTTGGGGGCAACAACATTTCCCATCACATCATGCAATACCGTATTGCTGTGGTTGCAAGTCGCAGACCTCTATTTGTGCGGTTGTAACGACAGAAGGAAACATGTTACATGTACACTGTAAAATTTGAAATTTTGAGTCAGCTTAAACAATTAAGTGAGACGGTTGCAAAATTCCTTTGAACCAATACAGCTTATTGTTTTAAGTTATGATAATCTGTCTAACATATCCGTTATCATAACTTAAAACAACAAGCAATGTTAGCTCAAAGAATTGTGCAACCATCTCACTCAATCATTCAAGCTGACGGAAAATTCAAATTTTACAGTCTATCAAAACCATATGGAAGCAGACCGTATCTCAACAGTTTGGATATCGCGTTATTTTCATACTTTTACGAATGACTATCATAGTCTACGAGGGTTGCATTTGCAATATCTAGGTCTATCGATCAATCAGGTTTCCCACTATTTTGCCAAGTTCAAAGTCAAGTCTTTTTCCATGTTTTTCTAGGCTGTAAAAACTTATTTCAAGGTCTTAACCTGCAATTTTTCATCCTGTTTTTGTGACCAGAAAGTTGTTAAAAGTCATTGAAATTTTTCAATAATGGCAAGAGAACCCCAAATTTCAGACTATTCCAGACTTTTCCAGGTTTTTGGTGGAAATAACTCATTTTCCAGGTTTTTTCAGATCTGGAAATGCACAACCCAAAATTCCAGGTTTTTAAGGTAGAGTAGCACAATCAATCTATCTGCCTCTTGGTGAGTACCTACCTATTACATTGTATGTGTCAGTCTATCTATCCATCTATGTCAAACACACAAAGGCAGCGATCGAGGGACATTTTTCTGTTTGGTTGAAGGTGCATGGTTTGGAGACGTAGCGACCCAGCCACATTTCGCTTGGACAGGACGTCAAACTGGCAGCCCTTTTTATCGATGTCTATGTTGGGCATCTGCAAGAGCAAAATACCAGTGGGATGATGTCGGTGACATTCCAATGAGATGTTAAATTAGCAGCCCCTTGTATCAGTGTATCTGCTTGGCAAGCAAAAGATCCCTCACATTTGTAAAAATGTGTAACAAGTTGAGGACTCCCGTTCGCTCTCTCATCTCATCAATCAACCCTCGCGAGCGCCCAGAACTGGGCTTAGAGGGCTGCACTTACCATATCTATCTGTCTATCTATCTATCTATCTATCTATCTATCTATTTACTTATAATACCTGCAACAATGTGAAGAAATTTGCTGCCTTTTCCAAATAAAAGAATAATCAATTACATTGAATTACAGCCATACATCCTAAAAATAAAATATAAATGTCCACGCAATCATTAATCATTATGATACGACAACGCGCCTTAAAGGGCCAACATGGAATGCTTCAACTTAATGAATTGATTGGGGCCAGGGGCTGGCACGGGGCCACTGGGGGATAGCTGGAAACTTACACTCGACAAAAACCAAATTTATTTTGCATCAGAGCTTTGAATCCCAGAAGATTAAGAATTACTTAAGCAGTTCTGTCGAGTGTAATGGAATATTGGTTTAGATTCAAAAACATGTTGCTTTCTTTGTTCTGTTTCTCTTGCTAATTCATCAAATGTGAAAACACAGATTATTCATAACAAAATCATAACATCTTTAATAGAGTTAAGAATTCAAATCAAGACTTTTATTTTCTTTTGTTCTGTTTGTTGCAGTGATTGTTTCCCACAAGTACAAGTTCCCTTGTAGCCTAATGGTTAAGCATGCTTGTCCACTGGCTTTGAGGGTGTGGGTTCCAATCTCACCCCGGGAACTCACCTTAGTCTGAGCCCATGGGACATTAAATGGAGGTGGGTTGTATCCATTATTCTATGCTGGGACAACTGAAGGACCCTGGGCATCCCTGAATTAATAGGGTATGTGCCAGACTCCCAGTCTTGCGGTCTCATCGTATCATACGGTGGTCACCAAAAATAGAAGTGCAGCTCCCTCCACAAAGGTGGTGGTTGAGCTGCCCCGGTTGATCCGGGGTACACCAGCACAACAGAAGTCAAGTCATGGAAGACTGCAAGTAATGACAATAATTTGTTTTTACCATAAAAATTAAGTATTGTATAGTAAAACTATCATCTCCGAGATATAATTAACTGAAATGGAGGTCCTCACTCATCAGCTTAGGAACTAAGCAGAAGAATCGCAAATACAGCATCTCTTTTGAACATGTATAAAAAGAGTATGGCCTGGTATTTAAACATTTTGTTGAGACGAGCCGAAGAGGAGTGACACAGCTTTTTGACCTGTATTTTTCACAACTTATTAGGCTTTTTAAAAACACAGCCAGGACCATTATAATGAGGGACATGTACACTTGACAGAGAATGAAACATCTGTGTGACATAAGATTGCCTGCTCTGCGAATCAAACCTGGGTCGCAGGTTAGAGAAGGCAACTGAGCCACTTGACTATACTTTGTTCATGATGCTGCAAAAACAGATAGCTGGACAATAACCTCTTAACATTCTGTATTTCTGCAACTGAAGCGCAAAAATGAAAAGAATGTGGTTGGCAAAAAGATGATCGACCAAACCCGCAGACAGAATCCGAAACAATGACGAAGGAAATTCCAGCAATACGGTGCTAGTGCCATACACCACATCTTCAAAGCCATAGATCTAAACCAGCTTAAAACCACAGTTAGTCAGTTCCAAAGCTTCCCCAGATATTTTATTCTTGCTCAAAGCCGGCATTTGTCAAGGGAGGCAGCATGCATGCAGAAACAGCATCTGTTTGCGAGGTTATTGATTTTCCACATTCTAATGGGAATTGGTAATCCTTTGAAAAAAAGAAGGGGAAAAATTTAGACAAAAAAAAAACTATTACACATCCAGTGTCGTGTCAAACTCATTTTTTCTCCTTCCTAAAATTTCACAACTTTTCTTATCGCTTTTTGCACAAACTTTTTTAGTGAGAGTTGACGATTCGCAGTTATCGCTAAACTGTTTGTAAGGGAGTGAACAGAAACAGATGCTATAAAGCGCTTTAAAGTTTGTTTCTAGCATTTAAGGTAAAAATATATCATGTCTAATATATTATTTTTTCAATGTCAAACTACATATTAGACTACCCAGGCTGCGAAACTGTATTTGTATCGCAAGGACAGCGGCTTGCCTGTACTTCAGTTCTCATTAATTTTGATACCCATCCACCTACAAGTCTACATTGCTATGTTATTTCTTCTTTTTGGATTTCCAACTATTCTCAAAACCAAATTCCACGACAATTCCTTGACTTCTCTCAGAGAGATGTCCAAAATGATCGATATGAAGTATGACAAACTGTGCAAAAATTTCACCGTGTTAAAAGCCACTCACAAGTTCACAACTAAGATATGGAAGCCCATTTTACGCATTTTTCTTATTTTCCGTCATTCAAGTGTGAAAATCCTAAATGAGACTTCTGGATATTTCCTAATGCTGTGGGCCCATGCACAACTGATCAAAACAAAATTGAATTATTGTTTCTGCTCCACAATCTGAAGAGAAAAAAATACATAGATAAGAAACTCCCTGCATTCACAAGCTACATCCTGGTTCGAGTGTTCTTGGGTGCAATGGTGAATATATATGCCCCCAGCAGTGGCCCAAGGAAACTGCTTTATATAATTTTAGTGTTTCTGTGGCTGTGCATGTGCAGTTAGATGAGCACAACTGTTGTCAGAAAAAAAATAATAACATGAACAAACCACTTTAAAGGCATTCTGCACATCATCTTACTACTGATCTTAGGTCTTGGTTATCTTGTGTAATTTTTGCTACTACATAACAGGGCCCACAAAGGTAGCAACACATCCATGAAGCATGCAGTGGTGTTTTGTCCTAATTGCTGACCTCTTGTTGTTTCGACAAATTCCCAGTGACTAAAAATAGATCTGGGGTGGGGAAGCCCCTCAATGACATCACAGGACTCAATCTTTCCAGTTTTTCTAGAACGTGTTTCCTGGGTCTCTAAAATGGTATTTAAACAATGTGCATGTTCCTGTAAAGTTGATCAACACAATCTTAGGCAAATTAAACCCCATGTGCAAAGTTTGAATGAAATTGGTGCAGTATTTTGTCGCGAAATTTGTGAACAAGATTCCAGCGAAGACCAGTAAAAATAGGGCAGAATGCCCAAACAAGCTAGCGACCAGTTAGGCCTATGCCTGTGTTGGTGTGTTTCCCAGTTCTGGAAAAATTCTTTTATCCAACAAGAAACCTAACCATATAAAATAGGAGTGAGCTCGGCAAATAATAGCAGGCGGTGATCTTGTTAATTATATCTCCATTAATGGGCCAGAATAATATCCTCATACTGGGACCAAGTTATTTCTTTTCGGTCCATTTTCTCAAGAGGGCTGAAAAAAAATGTATGAAAGGCAACCAGATAGGCATAAGACATGCTCTTCTCAGTGAACTAAAATAATACACGAATCTAAACAGTAGGTCGACACTCAAAAGAGATCTGAGATGCATTATTGTGGTAACTTGAACTAATAACCGATTGAATCTAATGCAGTATGAAGTGTTTGTCATGTACACAATTCACATAAGCCATTTACAATCCACAAAAGACATGTAAAATTAACATAATTAAGCAGCTGGGTGGCTGAGTGGTTAAAATGCCTGCCTGCTCAGCTGAAGGTCTTTGCCTGCATGGGTTTGACTCCCGGTTGAGGAACCGGAAATTTTCAGTGGATCGTCATGAGCAAAATCCCAGATGGATGTTGTTCGGATGAGACGTTAAATTGGCGGCCCCTTGTATCAGTGTCTATGCTGGGCAAGTAAAAGATCCCTCACATGGGGGGTAAATGTGTAACATGTTGAGGACTCCTGCTCTCTCTCCCACCTCATCGATCAAGCCTCGTGAGCGCCCAGAACTGGGCTTAGAGGGCTGCACTTACCATATCTATCTATCTATCTATCTATCTATCTATCTATCTATCTATCTATCTATCTATCTATCTATCTATCTATCTATCTATCTATCTATCTATCTATCTATCTATCTATCTATCTATCTATCTATCTATCTATCTAACATTAAAAGACACCAGAGTGACTACAATGCATCTGATGAAATTTCGAAAGTAGGTAACTTCACATTGGTAAGATAACATTTGGGCCTAATGTCTTATCCTTTTCACATAATAATAGGCTTGGACTGAGACACTTTCTATGTAACTTTCTTCCAATTCCGTTGAGGCAAGGTTGAGCCGTATATATTCAAATGTTTTGGTGCAAAATCACATATTAAGTGAAAGGTCCTTGATAATGTTAAATTTTCAAATTACTGTGCTTCAGTCATTAGCGTTTAATCATTTAGCAACTATTCATTTCAAAAAATTTTACTTTCTTGCTGCCTCTGCCAAGCTGTATACATTAATTGTCTCCATCTGTCTATTTCATATCCATCCACTATTATGAATGCACTATGGATTCTACAGGCCAATGTCTGTTGTCTTATCATAACGTGAGTCACTGAAACATTAGCAATGACCCTGTGACTCAATAGCACCGACTAGCAAGGCTATCTGAGAATATCACTTTCACCCTCACTCAACTTATACACGAAACAAAAATACATTCTCACTCTCGCCCTGCATGACTCTGGTATATGAACACTGTAGCAGATTTCTTCCAGCAGGTTGGCCTGTTATCAAAACTAGATGCCGCAGCTGTCATTTAAATGAAGCTCTAAGGAGGATACCAGCTAGGCATGTTTTTGTTACTCTGAATGTCTCTGATATTGAGTTTAGCCTCGGAGGAGTATTGTTGTATAAACAATGGCTGTTCAGTCTTGGACTATTTTCCAAATTCAGAACAAACAGTAGCGCAACGGGACCAACACATATATATCTTAGTTTTTTATGTATCACAGCAAAACTAATTCATGGTTCAATGAGTTATTATAAACCAATGTCAAGACAATTGTTCATGTGTGTGAAGCAAGTTATCCTTTGAACAAAAAAGCAAAGAGGAACATTACATTGGAATTAAAAGAATGTCATCTCATTGCCACATCCACCCCCAGCAGCTGTTCAGTGTTCACATTAACTGACTAAATTATAATTTAGAAATAGCATATCAACTATATCTCTCATACAGCCTTCAGTTCAGAACATATTGAACCCGGATGACACAATTTCCTCTCCCCAGAGCACACACTATCATTTTAAACAAACAACCAGAAAACTAATTACACTACAGCTTGATCAATTTCCAAACAACTTAAAACTGACAAAATTTCAATGGCCGTGTTTAATACCATAAGCCTCAAATGGCAGCCCCATAACACTCATCCGGGCAATTTATTTCCTGAACTAATGGTTGTCATGGTAACAATCCCAGTGTTTGGGATGATCTTCACTCATGACAACATGTACTTAAATGTGAGTGCTCCCAGGAAAAAGCACTATAACCAGCCATTAGGGAGGATTTCTGCTTTAACATGGCTAATATGGGCCATCAACGGTATAAAAGTCAGTCTGAAAATAAACCATTAATTGTGCAACAAAACATGCACACATTTTTGTTGGTTCAGTTTCACGCCCATAATTGATCACTGGTAAGTGTTATTTTCTTTAATTATTTATCATAAACTTTATGAAATACAGCAAGGAAAGGACAAGTGATTACATTTAGCTATTTTGAGCATGTCAATGACGTCACAAAATGTCCTATGTTTTACAATGAGATAATTCGTCAATGTGACCTCATGTGACCTCGTGTGACCTCATTGGTGAGTGGTATGACTCACTCATTAACTTTTTTTTACAGGTAAGTTGGCAAGTAGGCCTGTGGGATATAATCTCATTGAGATGAGTCGTCAAGGCATAATACATGTGGAAAATACAGGGAGAAGATCTAAGAGAAGCATTTCGAGTGTATATCTTTTTTCAATAACCCATAATTCAAAACTGGAACTGATGTTTCATAGGAATTGATGACAGTCGTCACTCAACATCTCATACAAAACACTCAAGTCATTCCATAAATTTGAGTATGATTAAAGTAATTTTAAATGCATTCATAAATTAAATTGAAAACATATAGTTAAGACAGCATTCATATTTCTGCAATTGAGACATAAAATCGATTTCCTTGAATACACAGAAAATATTGGAATAAACAATAAGCACAACACAGGACAAGTAACACTGAAATTTCCAATAACAACGATAAAGAAAACATTAAATATGTGAAACATCAAAAATGACTTTGAACATTCAACATACAATTCATGTTTGAGCCAGTAGGTTGATCAATGCTTGCTTTTATCTTTCGAAATCACACTATATGAGTATATATGAATTGGATCGTACCAATATATCAAACATATAGTTTCTGATTGAAGAAAGATGGGTTACTCGCAGACTTGCGAGATTTTCTGTGTTCTTGAATTTTCAAAATTGTGGCGAAACGGATGAGATTCATTAATGATCCTCTTCTTTAAATACATTTGAGGTAGATTGTGCAATAAATACACATGCAGTCCACAATCTTCCAGTATACAATCATAACCTCCAACTCTTTTCCTTTTTTTGGAAGATTCGAATTTCCCGCCGTACAAATCACACACCAGAGGGCAGCAGCCGCGTGTAGTTAGTCGCTCAGATTGTTAGTAGATGGCGACACCAGCCACACATCAGTGGTACAACTGCTGATAGGCAGACGTAATGTTACTACCAGCCGTTATCCACTAATGTGCTGCCAGTGCCAGAGTCAGGAAGACGCACAGATGGATTAGTGCTGAGTTAGATGCCCAATGGTGTTAGTCAGATTCCGATTGGAGTTAGCCTGACGTAGATTGAAGAATTTTACTTTGACTTTAATCCAGTGTGACATAATTGAAATAACTGTTCAATGGAGAACAGAGTTAGTGTAATGTCCAATGGAGTTAGTGTGATGTAGTAAGGAACTGGGCTGATGTTTAGTTTGTTAGTAAGATGCAAGGAGTAGATCTGTGTTTGGTTTTCGTGCATTAGTTTCTAGTGTCAACATAACAGTAGGTTATCTAAGGTGGTTTATGACAAAAACCAAAGCATCTAATAGATTTGAAAGAAACAAGAAATGATGGAGGTATATGGAGATGGGTGTACCTCGAGTAGATAGTAATAGGAAACAGGAATGATACCAAAACAATATTCATTCATCTCCAGTTGTAATAATATCAAGTCTTTTATTCTTTTGTTCTTGGGTCTGCTGCTTTGTTACAAACTCCATCAAGTACACAATTATGGTTGCTATGGCAACTGGTAAGCTATTTCCTGTAGTGGTTCCAATGCAAATGACAGGCCTATCAGTATAACTAGAATGACAGATATATGATTACAAAGTTGCCCACATCAAAGGAATCTTAATGGAAACATACAGAGAGAGCATCCGCATTATAACAGGCAAACATACAATCTTAGTCTTGGCATGATAAACTTGCACCATCAATATATATATAGAAGATATTTACCAAACTGCCTATAAATATATCCCTCTACCAATCAACTTCCTAAAAATCCTAAGGAGAACCAACCTACCAACTGAGATACAACCTTATAGCACTATTGCATTAAAACCCCGGTGCAACAATGTTGCAACTGTAATGATTAATAACTTCAGTCGAAATCCAATAATAATAGGCAGAGACAATCTATCACAAGCAGATTTCACTTGCTACAAATTAAGCTCATGTCCAGTGCACAGATACAACTTGATCCACAAACCTGATTGGATTATTACAATACAATATATCGACATATTGGACGAATGGACGAAAAACATTCAGATGAGCGTGATGCATAATATACTGGTCTTTGTCTATCTATCTATCTATCTATCTATCTATCTATCTATCTATCTATCTATCTATCTATCTATCTATCTATCTATCTATCTATTTATCTATCTATCCATCCATCTATCTATCTATCTATCTATCTATCTATCTGTCTATCTATCTATCTATCTATCTATCTGTCTATCTGTCTATCTATCTATCTATCTATCTATCTATCTATCTATCTATCTATCTATCAAATGCCAAGATCCCAAGACCTCAGAACATGTTCAGAGGAGCAGCATGTAAGCCAAGAGCTATTTCAACACCTATAAGCTGATATCAAAGACGTGTGGAGATCAAAGAGTACATTTCCTTTTGAAGTCGACACCTCTGTGAACATATGTGTTCCAGGAGGATTGCTTATTATCTACAAAGCAAAAATATATCTTGTATGAGAAGTATATGTCAAAGACGAATCTTGGTGACACACCGTTTTTCGCTTTTTACGATACTGAAAAAGGCTATCCATATAAAAAATATCCTCAAATTCCAAAATAAACAGCTTCTTTCTTCGGCAGAAATATCAATATTAAGCTTTAAATCCAGCTTACCCTTGCTCAATTGATAACTATGAGCAGCTATGTTCTCAATTAACCAAATCAGAAAGGTATTTCATCCAATACAAGACATCGAAATGAAATCCACCTACCAAATCGGAACTCTGTACATCCCTGAATCCTCCAAGATGTTGAAAGCCAATAGATGTGTACTTCCCCTTCAAATGAAAATATGGTAATATCACTGCAGGTACAGTGACTCACTTGTAGTCAGGGTAGTCAGACTACAACTGATTGTACCTGACTACACTCAACCCTATATAGTCCTGCAGCAGCAACATTAGCAGACATCATTATCAATGCTCCGACCAATCACAGAGGAGGTTACAATTCTATCAACTAATCAGATTCCAGTTCTCATTGACATCACTACATCAGCCATTCTACCCATTCACAAACCAGCTTACAGCTTAATGTAGACTGTAGATTAGTAACATATACCAATAAACCCCATTATTGCATGAACCCCTGGGGCAATTATGAACATAATCTTGTCAGCTGCCTTGGATTAAATAATATTAGCAGGATTATGGAATTATAATAGCCTCTTTTTTAAATATCAATAGCAAGAAATGTACATTGATTAGTGGCATATTGCATGAAAAAATATTATAGTTATTCACCAATTTCCAAAGGGCAATCAAGAAAAAAAAAAAAGATCAGTGGAATATTCATTCACAAAGGAAAAGTCCATTTTCACTGGAAGTCCAGCCAAAAACTTAGGCTTCATTATGTACTCGCTTTTAAGCACATTTAATGACACCTAATACCTCACCTGCCAATAGACAATAATTAAGCCTATTGCACGTGCCAACTGGTCATGTGACACCTTGACCACGAGCCCTCAGCCCACCCCCCTGCTCGGCACCATAAGAAGCTTTTAACAAACCTATTAACGTATCATGTGACTAGAACAATTAGCCACAAACATATGCTCTTCAAGGGATGGTAAAGAATTGGTTTTTAGACAGATATATAGATATACATAGATAGATACAGATAGAAGATAGGCAGATACATAGATAGATATATAGAAAGATATATAGATATATAGATATATATATAGATAGATAGATAGATAGATATATAGATAGATAGATAGATAGATATATAGATAGATAGATAGATAGATAGATAGATAGATAGATAGATAGATAGATAGATAGATAGATAGATAGATAGATAGATAGATAGATAGATAGATAGATAGATAGATACGATCACTTTGTGACACATTTTCAGTTTGTATTCCCTTGATAAAACATGGATTGCTGATTATCCCACAGGGACTACCTAGCAAATTTTGGCATGAATCAAATTTAACACAAACAAGACAGACAATTAAGTGATATTGTACATAGTGCACAGGGCATCTGCCAATTGCGTAATAATTTTGGAAAACTGGTCACCCATTGTTTCAATAGTTTTACTGACAGGTGGCGCCATTGTTCAGTTACTGATTGTGTTATGCTAATTGCACCATACACCCCTAATAAAGGTACAACATACAGCATATGTCCTGTGACATGCCTAAGTATACTCAAATGAGTCCTATACATCAATAAAGGCAGGTGAGAATTACCTGCTGATACTTCATTAAACATTAGTGTGGTCAAAACATGTCGAGCAAAACTATTAATACCAATAATTGCACAAATTTCATGTTCTGATAAACAACTTAATTCAGACTGTGTTTCTGTTGAACCACAAAACTGCCACACCATTTAAAAACCATTTAAAATTGTCAATATCTAAGTCAAGTGCTAATTATCAAATAATTTCAAGTCATTCCGAAATTACTTGTAACTTTTTATTTGGAAAGCGCTAGACCTCATGCATAAAGTGATAGAGACAGGAGGTTAAATTGCTACACTCCACAATACCAGGAAAGTCATTGCAACTTGAAAGCAGAGCAGAATCAACACTTCCATTTGAAGGCAATGTCAATTTTTGTCAATTTCCATTTCAAGTGGCAATTTAAACATTTGAAAACCTCAAAATGTCAAGTTGCATTGGCAGAATTCACTAAATTAAACTTCTGCAATTTGAATGGAGTCCGCATGGATGGAATTCAGCCCATTTGGCAACAGGGTAAGATCCGGCTCAGTTGGGAATTTGCTACAAGCCAAAATTGAGTCAAATTTCATTTCAAATTCAGAATTTTACAGGTCACCGTAAAACTGATTAAACTGAGCATTGCATTAATACGGTGAAGCTCAAGACTGAGACCAACGCGGATATTGCATCCCAGAGATTCCCGACAAAACGATTTAGATGAGACTATCTATCTATCTATCTATCCATCTATCTATCCATCTATCCATCTATCCATCTATCCATCTATCTATCTATATATCTATCTATCTATCTTTCTATCAAACAGCCCCTCTTCCAACCCATATGTCCAATCAACCTCGACCTCTCCCTACCATCTCTCTATCTCCACCCACCCTCTGTCTATCTGTCTGTCTGTCTGTCTGTCGCGTGAATAATGAGAGGCAGAGCCGTCCAATCAAGCCCTCCTGATTGCAAGGCAGCAAGAAATACAGGGCAATTGCCCTGCTAGCATTCGCAGCAAATTACATCTCTCTATAAAATCAACAGGCTTATGCCTAAGTAACTGTGCCCATGTTTAAGCAAAACAAGTAGTTGTGGTTGACTGCAAGATGTGTTTGTGGTTAAGTAATACAAGTGGCAATGCTTAAAATACACCGAATGAAAAGTGAAGTCATTCGAATTCAAAAAGAAGAAGGTGGAGAGCAAGACAGACAGATTACATCATTCAGGAGATCGATGGATAGACACAATTAACCATATACTATCAGATTTTTTTCTCTCTCTTCGTACTTTTACAAGATATATGGAAAATACATATGGGGAGATATGGGCAGGCGGATATACAGATAGATCCACAGATAGACAGATCTTTTGGCTGCTCACCTAAGCCTCCTCAATTATGTGTATCAAACTTCAAAGCCTTTTGTCAGAAATGAAGTAACAATCACCTGCTGGGTATTTTTAGAGAGAAAATGCTAATTTCTAACAGGACATGTTGCAGGAAATGCAGGAGGTTACCATGGCAACCAATTTAAAGCTTTTGTAATGGAAGCTGGCTTGATTCAGTTGGCAAACAAGGCATAGCTGGCTGCCTACTTCAAACTCAAGTTTTAACTCATGTTTGAGGCCTTAATTCTAACTCTGCTTCTAACTCCGCCTGTCTGAGCTCTTACTGTAGTTCCCAGTTGGAGCTGTGGGTGTCAGTTCCAAGAGAGCAAACATTCCTTTCATAGTGAAGTCTGAGATGATTCATACAGTAAACCACCATTGAGACTCACTACAGAGCAAAGAACTGAAGTTAGGCATTTTAAAACACTATAATAACAGTGAACCAGGGAAGTCTGTAACATCCACGACAGCAAAAACACAGGAAAGTGCACACCATCCAGCAATGAAAGGTCAAGATTCTGATTTCTGACGAAAATATTTTTGAGACAGTATCGCACTCCATATTTGTAGGAAAATTATTGCGTTGCTCACATTATCGTTGAAATATTAATCAATTTCCTGAAAATGTTCAGTTTTTCCTGCTCACAACAGGGAGTTTACACTGTATTGCTTTCATAATGAATCAGACAACAGAATTTTTAAAGCAAAAAAAGTTAACAAACAGAGCACGCCAAAATTAATTATGTCGACACTTTATTAACGGTAATTATGGAAGATATTAGAAAAAACCTCTCCCGTATCAATCCACAGAAAACCAATATTAAAACTTGCCTAATTAAGAAAGTTTTCATGAATAAACGAAGCGATCGTAAAACAAAATTATCTTCGTCATCACATGGTTTTGTCGCAAACTAATTTTTCGTAACTAATTTTTTGTTCCTGACATGATTAAAAAGGCAGTCGGCTATGAAACTACCTATGGTGCTGGGCTATATTCAAATTGTCCCAATTCAATTTTTCTGCTGTTAAAAAGCCAGCTGCCTTTCCTTGACAGTCTGTTGTTAGATTCAATTACTGCCTGCCATAAAGAGGGTGATAAATTTACTTAACTTCACAAAAAAAGTGAAAAAAAAAAGGCCATATTTACAGACTGTTTAAATTAGAATAGCTATCACTCGCAGAGCAAGATAGAAGGAAAGCTATAGGCTACAGCAAATATGACAAATCTTATATGAACAATATAGAACATGATCAGGGTAAAAATTATTATAATCATCATAATTATAATTGTACTGAAAGCAAAACGCCATCAGGAAGAGATAAAATATACAATCATTGTCATAAAGTCTTCCATATAAACAGCCACGTGAAGGAAAGACAAGATAATTGATGCTAAAAATGTTTACGGATTCCTTTGTGAAAAATATCTTTCATATTTCTGCTTCAAACTGCAGCAAATCACCAATTCAAATTGAGTGGTCTATTCTGATTGGTCAGAAAATGGACAGAGCGACCTCTGTGGGCAATCACGATGCCAAATATGGTCATGGGGCAGCTGATTTGGTCCAAATTTGGTTGTTCACAGCAGCTATTATTCTTGTGTTTATGTGTGGATGAATATTTATGGGTATGTTATTGAGTTAGGATGTGTGTATATTTCTGCCCACAAGATGTTATACAGCCCAGTGAATATCTTATGAGAAGTCTACAGAAATTGACGAATTTTTATTGCCTTTTATTCATGCAGTATGATATATGGAAATGTGGAAAATGGTGTATAACAAAACCGGAATGCATAACTTCATCGCTATATCAGAGATATAATGCATGCGCTATATCCATGCATCAGATCCTAGAATTTTGCCATTTTCTGACATTTTTATGCCGTAGAACCAAGCAGGGATATTCTATACCTCCTAATATATTCATAGCTTTATTTATAACATTCCTTTGGCTGAATCTGTTGAATAGCAATTTCTACATTCCTGTGTTTTCAGACCAAGTCTAGAAAGTGGTCCATTACATCCTTGGCAGTTTATTTTCTGGTTATTGGATGCAACATATCTATGTTGAACTATTTCTCTTTTCATCAACTTATTTCATACCTCTGTAGGCCTATATCCATCTATTTGTCTATCTATCTAGAGTATCTACCAATATATTTCCAAAATTTGACAAACAATATAGATATTACCCCCAAAGATAGAAATTAATATATATGAAGCAGAATTTTAAAAAGAAGCCATATTTCAAAGAAAGGTATTCCCCAGTGTCACCTTTCACGGAAAATATGACAGATAAAATGTCACAAGAGACAGCTCATGATTCAATTATAAGTGAGATAAAAATATATCAAGCATTCAGGCGAGTAATTTAAATAGACTTAAATATGATGTAATTGTCACCATATTGTAATGGAAACTGACATGTGAAATTCTTCCATCATATTAGGAATGATGTAGTAGGCAACAGAGTGAAATTCATTGCAAAATTAAAATCTATCACTGTCTTGTTACTTATTACTAATTAAGTATAGGGAATATTTGCAAAATCGGTTAAAGAACAACATATAAGTATATATTCTATTCCTATCTCTTTAATAAAGTATTGTGGTATGAGTGACAAGTCCTTTCCTTAGTAGGTAACATTTTGAAGATGATAACATTGAATATTACACCACAATTCAGAACCAAATATACAGAACCAATCCATAATCAAGTACAACCTACACCAATTTGCAATAAACTACACCCATTTGCAACACAATTACACCCATTCACAAGAAATAACACCCATTTGCAGCATGGTACTCCCTCCCATTTCCCCTGAAGTACTCCATAGATCAGGCAAGAGCCCATGTTTCAGCATTCAGTGCCACACTGTCTCACACAGACCTCCATCAGCACATAGCATTCGACCTGTGATGTGCAAGGCATTGTTTCTCTCTGTGCAAATCATTCATTATTCAACGACGTGACAAACAATTTCAGCCGCAGTTTATCGCCGCATGTAGCCGCATTTAGCCACAGCGACAGGCGCTTGGAGCTACACTGCGCCTCCAACTTACAAGTTCAATGCAGCAACAATGTCTAAGGTACATGTTACAAGCTACCACAAATAAGTTTCAGGTAAAGTTTACATGTAACAGGTAAAGGTAGGTCTTATGATATTTACTTAATCCCTTTGACGTCTAAACCAATTCGAACAACCTCAGTATAAAAACGCTTCTCCATCCTCATTAACCTATTTTCTATTTTTCAAGGTTCTTAGATAATTTATAGTAATATTTTAAGTGAAGAAATTACTGCAAAATACTGAAAATATTGTTATCTACACTGGCAAAAGAGAACACAATACCACAAAAAAAGATCAAACCAACCATCTTAAGAGAGTGGCAAGACCTAAACGGAGAGTACTGCACCAACCAAACTGTCAACCTACACATACTAACCAATCCCCCCACCCGCACAGAGCCATCCTTCAGTGACTGCCACTAAAACCATCTATGCATAGGGCTGCAAAGGGCATTACTGGGGGATCCCCAAGAAATGGAAGAGCACATTTGAAGCATAGCTATGCAACTGCGGGCAATGCAGCAATATATGAATCTGTGATAAATGTGAAATAGACCTTAGGAGGTTTAGCTTTCCTTTCATTTTGCAATACTTCACTATATTTCTCATATGTTTTGATATTCAAACACAAAATAATGTAATGCATGTAAAGATAGTTATAAATGCAATTGGTATGGTCTACATTTCATTGAATAATCACATTATAAATGCAAACATTAATGGAAATTTAGTCTTATTCATCCATCTATCCATCGACCTAACTATCCATCAACCTAACCTGTACCGGCAAACAAACAAGGCAGCGACTGCCCACATACTATCTGTCAAATTTAGGAATAATAATTAAATATATTCAAATCCAGAATATCACATTTACCATGTTTACTTCAAAACAGTTTAGGATATGTAAGTGGGGACCTGATGTACATTTTCCGAAGCTCGAATCAATGCAAGTTGTAGAGACATGGGAAGCACCATACCTCCTTGTCGCTTACCTTATATGTTGGAACCGTCAACATTCTAAAGTGTTGTTTGTATTGCACTCGAGCTGAGAAATGTTTTTGTATTTCGTCTTTAGTTTTATCGAATGTCGGAATAACATTAATTTCAGATAGATTTTTGCCCATCTTATCGTTAAGAAAACTTCTTGACACTCTTTTTGTTTTTTAATTCACGTAGATTACACAGCTCATATTTGTAGAATTGCAACTCTACTACACAATCCAACTTTTACATTATAATATATATACATATATCACCATCATTTTCTTATGACAAAACCACCACTTTGTCAAATCCAGCATAAGACCCCAAATTTAATATATATATCATCTACATTCATCATCTTTCCTGTTCTTGACAGACCGCCACTTTGTCATTCACGCGGTGTAAGCGAACTTGGTAATTGCGGAGAGGGGCCAAAGAGGTTCTTTTGATTTGCCAAAATGGTGCTTTGTATGAGAAAAAGGTTCTTTTATGTCTTATTTTGGGGAGTTCCTCTTTGTTATTGTCAATCCATCATTTCCAGTTCAGCTGGCACTTTGTCTCCTGCATCTGTGCAGAGTGTTATGCTGATATATTGTCCTGGGTTCTCAAATTGTCAGAATTTTGTCATGAGAGCTTCTCTTCACCATGAATATATCTCGAGGTTATTTTCTCTCTAAACAGAGCTATTTGAGTGGCTTTCCTTAGTCCATGATCACACCGTTCTAACTGATTTTAGGTTTTGGTATAATATGTTAAATTTATAGACTTCTTCATATAAGAGAATATGGTTATACTTTGTTAATTGTGGCCTGACACATTTATATTAATATTAAATATTATGTCTGTTGTAATCTATACCTTCTGGCAATACCTTCTCTTCTCTTCACTACCATTGAAGATAATATTACATTTCTTCTGGTTGACAAAATTAATAACCAATCTCCAGTATTCCCTGACTCCGCTTGTCCACACAGAGTATTCTAACTCTCTCCAAGAGCCGATATTTCCTATGGTATTCCCTATGGTTTATCCAGCTGTGCTTCGCGGCATTTTTTCCGCTGTCCAGTATTTCATTTTTCTTCTTGAAAGTATTTCACCCATCCACATCATTCCATCTCCTTCAGAGTCCCTCCCATCTCCCCCTCCCCTGTATTTTGAGCTCCCTCTCTCCTCTATGCATTACATTTTTCCTGCCTCCTTCCATTTGCATTTAAGCAAGAGTAATGCATAGACTGTGTGACTGGAATCTACAAAGTCTCACAAAATGCTATGCATCTTCCCCCACAAAGGCATGATGCCCCTTAGAAGTTGGCTAGATGCCCCTGCAACAAAATCTATAACTTGGTGTCACTGTATAGCATGCCTGGCATATCTGATGCAGCTCAAAAGTGCACACTTTGCAAAACCACAGGACCAAGCTTTTTAACCCAAAGCACAAGCCTGGCTTGGAAGCTGATACATCTTACTGTAATTTGTCACTGTCTCTGTTGCTTGATGTTGTATTTATACTATAGGATACAGAATTACATGTGCAATGACTGATACATACTTGTAAATGATAGATGTGAAATGGATATAAAATAAACATTCTGTGAAGATTTAGGCACATGTCTCCGCTTCTCTCTATTAGGCCTACTTGTTAATCGTATTTCACCGATATCCCACAAAATGCCTCTATAACTATACTTTGAACCATTAGTCACATGAATAACACTTTTCCTTTCTATCAATTTCTAAAACTCTTCCTCAAGTTCTTGCAGTCTACCTACCACTAGATATAACAGCCACATGAATTATGCCACATGAATTATGCCACAGAATATGTCAAGTTCAGTCACAGAATGTCACTTTTTCCTGCCCACTTCTTACCAAATTCCCCTGAATCTAACTCACAAAGGAGACAAATCTGCAGGGATTTGTAACTGGTTTCCTGCCTTTATATCTAGGACTACTTTTGTCAAGTAATGGCCAAAAAGCTGCAGGAAAAAAGAACATGAAATAAGCAAAAGGAAGCTGCCTTCCTCCTGGATGGTCATTTGCTAGTGTTGGGGCTATTCACAATTCTGTGTCTTTCATATGCAACATTCTTCCTGCTATCTGGCTTCCATCTGCCTTCTATTTGGCTTGTACTTGGTGAATTTGGCTTGTGGGGCTTAAAAAGGGCTTAGCAGAACTGTCTCTCATTGCTACACTGACCCTTTGCAACTTTCATTGGCTCAATCATAGGGCTCTATTATGGAAGACCTCAATTAATTCCCAAGAGGCTTTTGCAGTTGAGTTGATTTGAAGAGGGTTTTATGTCCCACATTTATGCCATTGGCAGCAAGGAGGCAGTAACTAGCAATGACAATAAATAAACTACACTTAGGCCAAATTATTTTCAGAACCAATCTGTTACACGAAATTGAACCAAATATTACTTGAGGTGATAAACCTACGAAAAATGTGTTGATATTTCTAGAAATCTGCAATATTACCATCAATACTGGAACAACAATGCTTTCAATCTGCACCCAGGACACACAGATATTCCAACCCAAATTGAAGCCCCAAATGTTATTGTTGACCATTGTTAGTAGACTAATTCACTTGTGCCTGTCACTATGACAACAGAGGAAGTGAACAGGCAGGACAATTGTATTGTGGAGAGTGACGTTATGTGACGTCATGAATCACTACGAGGCCGTGCGATTGTTGGGGGACAACCTGATTTTGGAGCCTGATTGTTACTGGCTTGATGTACAAGCTGGTTGGTTGAGGCAGCATGCTGCTTTCAAAGGGCTGTAACCTCGCTCTGCCCCTACCTCGACTCTTGCTTGACCTTGCTTGACCCAGTTAGAACTTGTTTGACCTTGCTTGCCCCAGTTTGACAAAAGGTCAAGGTCGCCTATCTGTCACAGGGACTACAAAGGCCTGTGGAAATTGCGTGGTGATAGGCAATGTCATGGCCAGTGAGCAGTCAGTGAACAGGGCCCACTAACACTGCCATGCTCAACAATGCACTTAGATCTTGGGAGCCTCTCACTTTCAAAGGTACAGCCAAACCTCAACACAGAGGAGCTGTCCTTACTGGTCACTTATTTAAGCATAAGTAACATTACTTCTGACACCATTTTTCTGAAAATGGAATGCAAAATAAGATAATTGGTGCTTCCAAGTTAATATCCAAATTATCCATGATAAAATAACCAATTGCTGTTATTAAGTTGGCATATGGGCCTATAGGTGGCTAGTACTGTGTTTAGAACAATCCATAACACAAGGTGTTCCTGTATCACCCACCCAGGATGTTAACAGTCCATTATGCCACCTCACATATGGTTCATGTGCATACATAATCAGTACATCTCCATAATACAATATAGCCCCAGTACAGAGCAGAATATTGGGCAGAAGCTACAGAGAGAACCACAGCACAGGGAAAAAGCACTGTATTGAAGCATGACATATTCAATTGCAACATCTCAAAGTCAGAATGCTGATTCAGCAATTTAGATCAGCATAACATATCAAGAAATGCAAATGTAAATGCAGTTAGCTTCATATTATGCAGATCTGCAGTTTCTGAAATTGCAGAATGTATTTATAATGCCAAAAAATTGGATTCCAATCCCAAATCCGCAAAATTTGATAACGCAATGGATTACACGTCCTTGGTTTTTTACCAAATGCAAAATTTTATTGATGCAATAAAAATAGCTTGGCAACAGCTTCAATCTCTGAGAAGCACAAGCATTTCTATGGTTTAATTTAAGCACAGAGGTCTTCAAATTCTCTAAAGCAGGGCAACAAAAGCAGAGGCATTTACGTTTGGGTAGCACGTCCTGTATTTCTGCACATTCTGAAGTTGCAAGCAGGAAACGCAGCGACACATTGATAGCAGACAGCCATGCTAAAGAAAAGATAAATTAACACAATTTGGCATTATCAAATCAAGAGATATCAGGCAAAATGATGAATGTGATAAGAACAAACATCTGATAGAGACACTTTAAAACGGTCTTTCTGATTATACGACGTTATCGAAAGAGGAGCAGTGTCAAATGGGTCCTCGGCCGTTCCTTCGTCTCCTTTTTATTCCTTTATGCCATGAGGGATAATTTCTGCTTGTATGGGCAATAACTAAGAATCATAACTTGCCTCGTAACTCTGGGCATAACGGGAGAACGGATCTCAACAAGAGATGGCGTTATAGCGCCTTATGGAGCATTACGGGGAAAGAAAGGTGCATTCTTCATCATTAATAGAAGCAAGGTGCATTACAAGGTGCATTACTGAGCATTTCAGCTGCATTAGAGGGCATTTCACAAGCATTTTTTAGGGCTTCACATGCATTATGAATACACACAAAGAATTGCTCAAGGCTCAAAGCAAATAGGCATCAAGTTCAGTGCACTTCGCAAGGACTATTAATAAAACGGCTGAAGCGCCCGCTCCTCAACAACTGTATTCAGCTGCAATGCAGCCGTTTCCTGATATCTCTGATATCTAAGACAAGAATTAACACCCATCACAGATCCTATTCCATATTTGGGACATTTCTCCAATTCAAGCTGTAATATACCAATAAGACAGTATTGTCAATGAAAGGGACAGCTGTAATTTAGCAAGACATTCACTTTACCTTGAATTGCATTCTTAAAGTTAAACCTAGGATATGAACAATTGCAATCCAAGCACATAGTGCCTCATTTATTGCATCATCAACACTTTTGCAAGATGTAGTTCGATTGGGTTTCCTATCCTGCATTTCTTCAGCAAGTTCTTCATCAATGCAGCATGTGAAGATGGTTCAAGATGCTAACTACAAGGCAGACACTAACCACAAGGAAGACTGCCCTATATGTGCAGAGGGATGAAATTTCATCATTCCATTGTTGCCTTCCAAATTTCTGACACACATTTTGCAGTTTAACCCAGCCCATTTGTAATATAATATGCCACATAATATGCTATATATCACAAGTTTTCATAAGTTTTAAAAGGGAATTTTTATATTTCCTTTCATTTTATAACCCACTCATAAAACCCTACACTCAAGTTATAGCCAGGCACTAGCAATTATGGTCTATAGGTTCTATAGGTGCTATATGCCCTTAATACCAGCTATATTTCCTATCTTTCTTTTATATTCCCCTTTTTTATTAGCTCAATCTTCCAGTTGGCACATGCAATTTTGTGCAGCAAGTGCACTGTGAAAATTAGAATGTAAAATTCACAACACACTGTCAAGCTGCTGTTATGAGAATAATCATATCAACATCAGTTTACTGCCTTTTGCTCCCAAAATGATAGCTATTGCACACATTGACAGTTGCTTCTTAGATCCTATTCACCCAAGACAGAATCCCACACAACTACCTTCACCAACTGCAGCACAGTTTCACTGTGAGCAAACCTTTCACACCACATAACAACCTGTCCTCCTCCTGCATGTCAACATAGGATGGTCCATGCATTTCACCACACCCATGCCTACCCACCCTAACCAGAATGGAACGGTCCAAATTGATTGGTTATTACAGGGGGCAAAAAGTTATGCATCACAATTGATTTTTTGGGGCTAATTGATTTTCCTATGCAATCCCTGCTCCCCAGACTAGAATATGGAAATATAGGATGTGTGAAGACTGGAGGTATGCAAGCTTACACCTACTCTGCCTTTGAGTCCCCTCTGAGATTTCTGTGGGAGGCTGTCCTTAAGGATGGGAAGAACAAGAGAAAGATCAAAGGAGGCTTAATTATGAGGAGGAGACAGAAGAGAGTGGAGGGAAAGGAGGAAAAGGGGGAGGAGGAGGAGGAGGAGAATGGGGAAGGAGTAGGGGGAAGGAGAAGGAGAAGAAGGATAAGAAGCCGGAGGAGAAGGAGAAGGAGAAGGAGAAGAAGGAGAAGAAGGAGAAGAAGGAGAAGAAGGAGAAGGAGAAGCAGGAGAAGCAGGATGAGAAGGGGGAGAAGGAGGAGAAGGAGAAGGAGGAGAAGGAGGATAAGGAGCAGGAGGATAGAAGGACAGAAGGAAGAAGAGTAGGTAATGAGGGAAAAGGGCTGAAGAAGGGAAAGAGTGAAAGAAGATGGAAGGAGGGGCAAAAAAGTAAAGGGAGGACATTTGCAGGAGGATAAGACAGAGGAGAGAATATGAGTTGAATTACACATCCTGTATTGTTACACCACAGGGCTGTTAGCCTGTTACTACATCAGTGTCAGGATGTAAGCACACAAGGTAAGGTTATGTTCATGAGGTGAAAGATGTACTTTAACATGCAGAATATCACACCAAACTGAGCAAAGAGAGTAAGAAGATTGATTCAGTCGATTCTCTGACTGAACCTCCTGACAACTTGGTATTTCTACACTTTGAAACAAATTAGCAATTTTTACATAGGATCCTCTCTCCTTTTCACTCATGGTTCTCCAGCAATTGAAGCTGCAAAAAAGCCTAGATACAATTCTAGAGAGACTGCAGTGATAATACAACACTGCACCAGAGCATGATAATACAGGCAATCATGGCATGCATATGGGACCTTCTCCAAATCAGATTTGTCTGAGGAAATACCATTTATTAACACAGAGAGCTGTATTGTCATGGAATTGACAGTTATTACAATTGTCACGAGTATTTGACAGCTGAACAAGCCCAAGTGTGGCAAAAATGTGCAATTGGAAACTCAGAACCACAATGCAGTAGTCAATACAGAAGAGCAATAAAGAATCCAATTTAGTAATAAGAACCAACCAGGAGGTGGTAACATAACGCCCACAGGCTCCAACATATTAGCCAAATTACTCGCCGAATGACATGAAATTCTGGCTACAAATGGCCTCTTCGGTAAAACCGAGTTTGTATCGTAGCGTACACTTTCAGAATTAATGATATTACAACTATTACAACAAAAACCAGCAGCAAGGAAAGGAAGTCAGAAAAATAGATGGAAAGGAAGATAGAAAGCTGGATAAATAGATAGATAGATAGATAGATAGATAGATAGATAGATAGATAGGAAGTGTTGTCCATATTGGCTGGACCTTGCCCCTGTCATGAGTTGAGACCTACTTCAGTCTTAGGGTACATTTCAACTCAAGAGCACCTGTTTCACATTTCCTTATAAATGTTGACACCCTGTAACTTTCCTCTCCTTCGATAGCTGTGTCCATGGTTGCCATTGCAGGGTTTTCTTCCATCCAGCTTTCATCCAAGCCATCCAGAATTTCTTACAGGAGATCCCACAGGCTTTCTTTAGTATTTCCACTGAACACACTGCATGCATTTTTCATGGCCCATTCATTTGCAGTGCAAATTCTGCAGCAGCCACTATAGGGCTCACACAGCTGCTGCCATGGAGCTGCCTGCCATGGAGCTGCCTGCCAGGGAACAGCCCTGCCGCGGAACTGCTTGCCATGGAGCTGCTTGCCATGGAGTTCCCCTATGCCTGCCATACAGCTGGATGGTGGTTGCTATAGAATGTCCCTTGCAAACGGCTACTGTGCACTCGTTGCACAACAGAATGCCCTCAAATTCAAAGTCATTTCCAAAATGGCTGCCAACATGTCCGACAAAATGGCTGACCACTGGTTGTTCACCGAAGTTCTGTTCGCACCTTGTTCGCTGCTGGTTATCGTCAAAGTGTCTATAACGGACTCAGACCCAGAACATGTAGTGAAAAGACCCAATAAAGTTCTCTCGCACATGATTTATTTCACATTCAGTTGATATGTATCGAAGGAAAAAACGACCGAGAAAAATATACTCCGCCATAAATTACAAAAACCTCTCGTTTCCTGTGCCAGCTCGACACTACTCCCATATATACCTTCACAATATTAGCAATATTCATAGACACACCATAAAAAGGAGCTAAAAGGTAACATAAAATATGAATAAATCACATAATACTGCATTTTATTGGGGAGTGACGAGTGAATCGGTGGCTGGGCTGATTAATTGATATGCAAGGCACGAGCCTGTCCATTCAACCGTGACATTTTGATGCATGCCTGTCACGCCCCATTGCACAAGCTCAATCAACCATGAACAAACTTTCAACAACCAATAAATATCAAGTAATTAATAACAAATGAAAGTTTGCACAGATTCTCACCGTTTATGAATCACTGATTTCAGCAAGATTAAAATTCATCAAGGAGTGAAATCGGTTTGGATTGTTCAAAGATAGATAGATAGATAGATAGATAGATAGATAGATAGATAACCTGAAGATGTCAGTCATTCAAAACAACCTTCACGGCATAATGATATGATGAAGAGCTAAGTTATACAATTCTACGCTTATTCCAAGATCTGTTAAAGATGTTCTTGGAACTATTGCAAAATTCTAATCTTGCACCATCAAAAGCTGGCCGAAAGATATAATCAAATTTTGGGAACTAATTTCGAAGCAATTTACATTAAACAAAGATGAATTATTTGATAGCGTCATTTCTAATTTCAGTGAAAATAAACCTTGAGTGCATTAGGAGATAATGGGATCGGGCATTTTTAAAAGCATTTCCAAATTTCTTTCATATAACATTATTAAGCGGGATCATTTTATGCGGGGTATGAAAGTTTAATTTGTAATTTGCTGTACTTAAAAGCCCTGGGAATCGGGGTTTTCTGGCAGATTGGAAATTGAAGTTAATGAGAATTTACAAATTCATGGTTTTAAATTCATGTTTATAATTCAACTAAATTCAAATTTATAATTCAACTAAATTCAAATTTATAATTCAGATTTATAATTCAATCATGTTGCATGGGACAGATGGGATTCAAATGTGACCTGGATAAACAACAACGTATTTCATCAAATTTTGCCGTTCATATGCACTAAGACATATTGTTGTTGCTCTGCGAAGTCAGAATTTGAAATTGGGTTGCGAATGCCTTAGACACCCTTATTTTCTTGTAAGATTTTGTTTCCCCGTTTTAAGTTTCCGGTATGAGGTTTTGGGCTTTAATTCCCGCTGAGATTCTTGTTTCCGGAATAAGAGACGAGAGACGCTCTGACATTTCCAACATTTTTGAAAATACCAAGAAATTTGTAAAATTCATTCGATTTTTGTTACTCGCCGCAATGCATTGCTGCTGCAATTTTCAGTTGGAATTGAGGAATAAAGAATTCAAGCTAAATGTAATCAAGGTGTCAGAATAAAGGAATGAATTGCTTTTAAAAGAAGCGCCTCAAAGATCTGAAATAACTGAAAAGATCTGAAGGCTCCACAAAAAACCAATACCTCCATAACAAATGCATGCATATTTGAGAGCTCAGATATGATAGGATGGGACAGGGTATAGGATAGGATAGGATAGGATAGGATAGGATAAGAATGAAATGTTTGTTATAACGGCTTATTGTGCTTCTATATAGATTACAGTTATGTTGAGAATATTTGAAATGGAATCTTATAATTCCATCAATGAAATCTAAGTAAACCTTAATTAAGCTACCCAAACATTTCCTATATTTGCTACCATAGAAAATGACATTATCATAGTAACTGAAAAGCAGCCCAACAACCATAATAGCCATTAAGATTCAAAGCACATCCCAGAAGACCCCATATGGCCATTACAGCTAAATAAAGGGTACAGTATGGGTGCTCAAAGGCCAGGAATACTCAGAGGTTCGAATAGGTTATTGCAAGGCAGTTTTTAGGGAAGAAATTAGGCTGGCAATGTCAACAGAATGAGCAGCAACCGAAATGTCCGAAAGGGCAAATTCTGTTGGGCGTCTCCAGGGGGTCAGCGGGAAGACGTTTAGAGGCAGGCAGGAATGGCGGAAGGGAGATAAGGACCAGGATGTTCTGGAATGGCTCCAGAATAGGAATAGAATGGCTCAGAGCAGGAAAGGATGGCAAAGGAAGGCAAAGGAGGCCAGGATTGGCAACATATGGGTTGAAATACTGAGTACTTCAGGAGGGTTATAAGCGATACTGCATGATACGGAATGACTCGAACTTTACAGGATGGCATGGCTTCCAGAAATGATTCACCATGTACTAGTAGTGCCCACTGTTCAAATGGTCCTAGATGGTCAGGATTGGTTCACGACACTCGGTGGCCATTAACAGCCATTCGCACAGACCATTTGGGAGGCCATTTGGATGGTAGAACGGATGGTAAATGCTAAAACTGACCAAGAGAGTGCCCATTCTGAAAGACCATTTGGATAGCCAAACCAATGGTGAAATGGGCCACAAGCACCGTCAAGCAGCCAACAGAGTGACCACAGTCGAGTTCTTAACTGGCGGCCACTACTTTTAACACGCTATACACAGCCCTCAGCCGCGGTGCTGCAATACTGCTGAGAGCAGGGCGAACCTCTAGGAGCCAGTTGGCAGTCGCAATGACTTGCTATGGGCAACAACTGGAGTCAAACGACCCACAAGAGCCCAAGACATATGCGGCCAAACATCAGAGGGAAGGCTGGGTCCCCTAAGAGCCCTCAAAATAATGAAGCCCTTCGTGCTGTTGGTCAGCTTGGTGATAGCCGGTGGTCAGTCGGTGATAGCTTCTCGTCGACGTCTACAAGGGATGACTGAAATGGATGTCAGCAAAGGACGTTTGAAATAGATTTTTGCGGGGGACATCGACTAAGGATGTCTGCACAGGGTGATTGCGATAAATGCTTGTGAAGGATGCTAGCAATGGAAATACATTCTTGCAGCCCACACTGCACTTAACTTATAGAAAAGAGTCCAAACAAGACTGAACTGAATGTCTGCGATATAAGTGTGCAATGGCAACAATACATCTAAAATTGATGTCAATGGCCTGCAACTGAACGTCTGCCTCAAATTTTGTGCCGCAAAGGATGTCAGTCCGGTAGTCAGAGGATGATGGAAATAGGAGTAGTGGCTGCAAGGGACGTCAGCGATAGATATCAGGTTGCAACGGATGTGGCCAACCACCCACTTCCTTTGCTTTGGATCCTGGCCATCCTATCCATCCCCTTCTCCATCGCCTTGCCCATCTCTCCATTCTCCCCTCCATTCTCCTCTCCATCCTCGTTCCCATTCCACTCTCGATCCTGCCTCTAATGGCTCAGTCAGTTAAAAGAGCCTTTTAACGGCTCCACCATCTTTAGCCAGTTCGCTGACTGAATCAATAACAGACGTTAACTGTCCGCGCTGGCGAGTCACATTAGCCGGGGAAACCGTTGAGTCGCAATGGTAAGATGAGCCAGCAAGTCACTCTTATGAGTCGCAACCAGAAACACTAGTGACACTACCATACATTGTAGTAAGTAATTGAGCCGGACACTCAAAACAGTGAACCGTACAACTCTCAATCGTTCACTTGTCAAGCTTGTGACACTGTGTGTCTGACATAAGGCACTGGCCATGTGAGTCAAATCCAGAATCACATCCCATCATCTAACTTACTTGTGAGCCACACTTTGAAGTATCACTCACTGGCAAGTCAAACTGGCAAGTCAAACTGGCAAGTCCAACAGCTCAGTAGAACTCCCTGGCCAATACAATTTACACAATGAGTGATGAAGGTTCTACAAGGATTAATGACATTCTTCCCCTCGAGCATAAACATGCCATTCGGGCCGGAGCCATTTCCAGAATAGAACAACCAACCCTAAAGGCATCTAGGGCCATCCTAGGGGCATCCTAAAGGCCCAGGAAAGCACCCCAAAGGGAAAATGTCACCCTTTCTACTTCAATGACTCGTTGACGGATGGTGCTGCCAAAAATGAGAAAGACGCTTCAAGAAGCCAGAAATACCAGTCTTTTTCGATAACTGGCTAATTCTCTAATTGCTTTCTTGCGTAACGTCCCCAAAAGCACTCTCCCGAGATGACTTGGGATGAGCCATTAAGAAGTCGTTACAAGAAGACCTCATCAGATGACTTCAGCAGATGACTTCATAAGAAGATTATAAGACTTCATAAGGTGAGGTAAAAAATAGGACCTCATAAGAAATTATAAGAAATTATAAGATGACAAGAATAGGAACACCATAAAGGCATCCTGAAAGAGCCACATTGGCTAATCCTAAGCACTCAAGAGAGCTATTTGTGCATTACTTGCTAAAATGAACCAATTCAATCTACATTCCACAGAAATGTTGAAGGTTTGAAAGGTGTTCTCTGTCATTCTGGTCAGGAAACCCTGATGAATGGCAAAATCGCAGCACTGAGGGCTGCATTTCCAAAATCTTACAAGATCTACTACGTATGAAGATCCTGCTTTCTGAAAGCCCACTTTCACACTGCGCAGCTCCACTGAAGAGTTATCACTTCCCAAAAACTAACAGGCAGTTTAAAGACAACCTGTCATGAGGCATGACGTCTTTTAAAGTACCCAACTAACCGTTGACCTCATTTCCTTGAAACTTCACTCATAATCTGGTAGATGGCGTTGTAACCATCACCTAGTGGAGATGACAAGAAATTACCGTTTTGAGGCTATTCTAGGAAGCAGCCTCTAAACTACTCCTTCACGTAGCCAAAATTAATAGGGGCAATTTGCAAAAGTTACTTTTCACCCTGGCAACTGTCAGTTCGCTTATGAATAATTGAAGGGAACCGTTCCCTAATTATCGCCTTGCTACGTGACACTCAAAAAACCGAGCGACTGCATGATCGCATCATCATTCAAATCTCGCTCAGTGAAGGCAGATAGCAATCTACTTCCGCAGGAACATCAAAGGTTATCACGATATCAAAATGGCATCATGACGAGGGGACGCTGCAATATTTCAAAGTGAAATTTAGCTTGAAATCTGCAAGAGCATGCTCTAGTTGTTTAGCCTATATCTATCAAAGTACTAGGCTTAAAAATTAGCGTATACTTCAAGCTCTGTTGCAAGAAGAGACTTTTTGAACATATATAATGAAAATATGAAATATTGAGCAAGACGAGAGATTTAGAATCATTTTTGTCCTCTCAAACTTCTAAACGCTCGACTTAACGAAGTAAAGTATTTTCACTTTTGGTAAACAGCGTTCAGTTACTTCCAGCTGTCACACATATATTACATATTCTGCACAAATCCCATATTTTCTTATATATTTTCTCGTATATATCCCATATTCCTGTGCAAGTTACATACAGCTATGCATAATGCAGATATAATACCATTAGTCTTAGGGGAGATCATTTTGGGCCTGGCTATTGAGTTATTCTAACAAGATAAGAATCAGTGTATTATTACTCCCCTGTGCTTCCACAGATCCATAATTCTACAAAAGAATTGGATTTGCAGCTAATAAGCTCAGAGGGCAATAGCCATCCTGATTGTCCACAGGGTGAGGGCTAATGCTATTATTTGGGGTTAAGGCTATTACTGGGGGTTAGTGTGATTAGTCCCCCACATATATTCTGATTTGTGAGGGGATACTGAGATTGGGGTAATAAAGAATTAGCGATCATCACAGATTGAATATAAGTAGGGTAACTAAGATATGGCAATACCATGCAACACGATAAAAAGATACGACAGAAAAGAAACTCAGATGCTAGCATATAATTTACTTCAAGAAAGACAACAACAACCTTAGAAGAAAATTGGTCATATCTGCCATTTCTTAAGATGTTGACATGAATGAATTCCTCATTATAGCTATATATATATGTCTGCCTCAAAATACTTACATGTACATAAAATATATATAATATGAGAGCAACTAATCATTGCAATTCATAATACATTATGAAGAACAATCTGTCAATTTGCCCATTTCATCCTAAATAATTCCATACGAAATCTTTTCATCCCCAAAAAATTCTTCTCGATTTGTTGACTCCATGTACCGTATGATATGATACGTGACAAAATAGAGCAGCGATATGATAAATCTGAGTGGTGTGGCTATATCTTATGATTTAGAATATTCAAGAGTATATGGGTGGATGCAGTGAGCTGTCTCTCCTGCAACATATATCCTCATTGCTTTGATAAATAGCTTTATCTTGGGCACAGGAAATTCCTTTTTGCATCATCAAATATAGATGAGAGCCTTTTTTCACTTCTCTTTTTTGTATGAAAACACTCATAGCATTTCTCTGGGCTGGACACTCCAGCTCGGCTTGCAAGACCCTTTCATCTTGCTTTCTATAAGTATTCAAATGTTTCAAAATAAGGTTTCCAAAATTAATATGGTGAAGTGAAGATTACTGGTTTCTTACAACTAACTGTAAGTTCTTCATAGCATTTTGACATCCAACATAATCTATCAGTATTTTCTGATACTTACTTCCAGAGTTATACCACAATGTAAAATTTGAAATATAAAGTCAGCTCAAATGATTGAGGGGGGTGGTTGCACAATTTGTTTGAGCTGACATAGCTTGTTGTTTTAAGTTATGATAATCTGTCTGTTGTCATAACTCAAAACAACAAGCTATGTTAGCTGAAAGGAATTGTGCAACCATCTCACTCAATCAAAATTCAAATTTTGAAGTGCAGTTTATCACATGATATATATTCACACTCCGTTTGGATAGTGAGATTCTGAATAACTAGCACTTACTTCAGCTGAGCCCACAGCAATTAGTCGCTCCTGTTATTATAATCTAAATTGGATGTGGTGGATCAAATTGCATCCAAATCTGATCCTGCGCTGTCAATGTTAATAGCAACATTATCATATTAATCGCCAACACCCACAGCATAAACTGACAGCATAAACTGGCAGTATAAACTGATAGCACATAGCCCAGGGCAAGGTGAGGCTCCAGTCCCCTCAAGATGGTATGGCTCAAAATGGATCAGGCCTCCAGAAATAGAGCCATTACTGACCCATTAGCTGTGCATTGCCAGTTAATGCAGTATTTATCTCCAAAATGATAGATCTGTTTATAGGTGTCATCCCATTGACAGAATGCCAAATGGCCAGTTCCAGGTTCATTAGTACAAGGCAAATGCAATAGAGGTTGACCTACTGCATTGTGCTTAAGAACAACGTGGATCAGAACAATACCATATGGAATGCTTTGTAGCTAGAAATCAGCCAAAATTACATGTATAAGCAATTCTACATCAATTTGAAACTTAAAGTGGTTGTCTATAAACACCTCTATTAATGCCAAATTATGGACTTCCAGTTCAGAACTGAACAACTGGAATGATGTTGCCTGAAGGAACAATTTTACAGGAAACGAAAAGAAACTGCAAAATGCGTAAATAGTGCAACGCATTATCTGCGACCTATCTGGTCTTGTCAATCTCGTGCAGCAGGAAGTCTAGCCCCAAAGCCAGGCCAGTGAAAGTCTTCTTGTACAAGCCTTGTCACAAGAGAGTACACCAGATCTTATCGCATCAAGGAAACTCCTCTCTCAGCAATGATCTCGCCCCTCGACCTCCTCATTTTCCCTTAAGAAAGGGTGGGCGAGGGCCACGGAGTGTCGGAGAGTGGTCCGAGAGAGGTCTTGGTGTGGTATGAGAGGAACGGAGAGTGACCAGAAAGGGTCAAAGAGGATCAAACGGGTCAAAGTGACTCGTTACCTCTCTGTAATGAGTCAAGGTCCCACTCCGGCTCTCAATCCAAGTGGAGTGATACATGATGTTGATTAACTCTTCCTCTCTCACTCTCTATCTCTCTTTCTCTCTCACTCGTATACTACAGTTCCTGCAGAGTAGCATTGACAGAAAAGAGACAGACTTCAGTACATATCCACATGAACAAGGACAGCACCAGACAAGTCTCTTTAAAATACAGAGAATCCTGTAGTTTGTGCGCAGTCGTATAATGGGGAAATATTAACCATGCTAGCTAGGTAAGTACGATTATTCAGAGAAGTCCATGTACAGACGAGCTAAAAATTGTTATAGTTAGCTGTTTTAATTGCCTACTTTGGGATAACATGGAAGTGGAAGCACTGAATCTACAGCAAGAGACAAGAACATATTCTTTAATTGACAGCAACTGCACAATCTACACAGTGGCATCTCAATTGTCAATTTGTCATCAGAGTGTACTCGCTTCCAGACAGGTCAGTGGAGCTGACATATTCAGTCACTTTGACACACCGGTGATTTCCTTGCGCTTCAACACCACAGTGGCTCTCCAATGACACTACAGTAACACCACACTGACATCATAGTGCCTTCACACTGACATCAGAGCGACTCCACACTGACTTCGGACCGCCTCGGAGTGACTCCTCGGCTCGATAAATCAACTCCACATCCTTTGTGGACCACTAGAAAGCGTGGAGCGAGGGGAGCCAGTAATTTGTCATTAACCGAGCGAGAGGCACTCTTTTTATGGCTATCATTTTTCAAAGAGTCTCTGATCCCAAGAGCTGGGCTTGGCACATGCATACTTAAGCAAGTCATTCACAGAGCAGCAACCACTGACCTCTACTAACAGGACACCCTCAATATAAGGACACCGCCCATATAAGGACGGTCTCAATATTAAGACTTCCTTGGTTACTCCACAGCAGGGAACAGAGAGTAAACCTTCAGTCGCACTACAGCACTTCATAGGCCACCAAATTATCCCTCCTAAATATCTTAATAATTATCAGGGCCACCGACTTATAAAAAACTGCTTTGGTTACTAACTGGAAGCAAGTGGAAAGCAGCACATATTATAGAAGAGCATATAATATTATCTCATATTAGGAATTTCAAAGGCTTATGACCACCTCTGACCACTTATGACCCTGACAAAGGCAAATCGAGTATTGCTCTTAATATGAGCTGTCAATTTGGCTCATAAAAAAATTAAGTTGACAATTTTAACCAATGACAAGAATCTTTCAATTAATAAAACCCAGATTGTCCAAGCAACCCACAATCATAGATCCAGCCCTGTACCCAAACCAATAGGTCCTCTATCATCTCTCTCTAACCTGCCAATATCTAAGAAATATCCACCGTACCAGCCAGTTGCTCCTTTGAACCCACCAGATGCAAGGTGTTGGGTTTCCCAATTAGAAGATGGTACTCAGCCTCAAAGGATGACCCTTTCCCAGAAGGATATCACTTAAACAGGCCTCAGTTGAATAACAGGCCTCGGGTAACCAGTTAAAAGGTTGTTTGAAGACTATTTTTGGCACCCAGAAACAATATTGTATTTCAAATTACTTTAGAAATACCTGCTTCATTTGACATCTGATAAGACTTTATATAAATACACTCTAACTATTTTCCAAATTTTGAAAAAAGTACAGAGACAAAACGAAGAAGAAGCCTTTGCGGTGTTTTTCTATAAGCGTGCTTCAAACTGGGCATAGAGACAACTTTTTAATTACTTTTACCACACGCTTTCATACTTTTTAAATTGCTTTGTTTTGCATTTAAACGCCTTTCTGTAATTCTCAAAAAATTAGTTGAAACATAAAAATGTCAAGATTTGTTCTAAGTCTGCAAGACTGCATATTTATTGTCTGTTCCTACTTAGCAGGTTGCAGATATTGGCTTTTCTGTTGGGAGGGGGCGTTACTTAAGAGAATGTGTTCAAGACAGAAAGAGTGAAAATAAGAAAAGCCGAACCACAGCATAACAAAATGAATCAAATAAAACATAATATTGGGCACCAATTGAAGGCAGTGCCTGAAGATATCAGATCTGCTTGGAGGAGAGAAGCAAGCAGTCTTAATAGAGCAAACCCATGCAAGAGAGAATAGAGGGGACAAGAGGAAAAGGGGCAATTGCAATTGAACACAAAGACAGACCAATTGCACTCAAAAGGGTATCCAGCAAGGATGTTCTGTGTTAATTGACATTCAATGCATTTTAATATTGCTTAGCTATATGCTGAAATAGTTTGTTTTGTGTGAAAAATTCTGATTGAAATCACATTAATAACAGTCAATTTTGAACAGGCAAACATGCAAACACTTAAAAAATCATAAAAACATATTTAACAATTGTGACAGGTCCTTCTTTAACAACTATTATTTGAAAGTATATCAAATGCTGGAAAAAGGAGAAGTCTGAAAATTATTAAGAAAGCCTACCGTTTTGTGGAGTTCATTTGTTTTTTTGCATTAAACTACATTTTTGTGTGGGACATCGTAGGTTTTTGAACACACTTGTACGACAATAGTTTTTTTGTATTTTTTGCAGCATCATGGCATCTCGTATGAAACAATTAAGCAATTTATATTCCGTCGCACTCTGAAAATGCTTATGAAAAATGCTTTATGATGCTTCAGAGTCCTTCGTATGAAATGCAGGTCCATCTCATTGGGAGTCTCATTGTGAGTCATACCGACTCGTATGCTTATGAAGCTTTCAATGCTTATATAAAGCCATACGGCAGCATACACAATATTCCGTTACAATTGCTTTAATATCATTCAGTTTATGGCCACATACATCATTGTTGACTGTCAACACGAGTGCTTGATAAACTTTCGCATCTGCTATATTCAGACGGCCCACTCAAAAAACATTTTCACTTGATTATTGTCATATATCAAACGTTTCACCGTGACATCACTCATGTTTAGCCAGATGAAACATTGATAGGCCGTGTGCTGTTGGGCCAGGTGTGTATATATATCACAATGAATATCTGTTGCTCGTTTATATGTTCGAGGTTGTTAACAACACGTTTGCAATTGGATATTAGGGTTGCGAAACATACTGAGATACACATGGCTTAATATCAGAGTATCTCGCCATCTGATGTGAAGTATTAATGGCTAAATCACTTTATACCATTCGACACCTCTGTTCGCCAATCACATTACAGTATTTCAGGGGAATAATTCCCTTATTCTTTGTTGTCCAGTTATACTCTCATGTTTGACTGTTTGAGTGTTTGTCTCATGGTATAAGCCGGTTATTCACCATGGGATCAGGAATATGTGTTTATCACACCTCGGCCTAAAGGCCTCGGGTGATAAATCACATATTCCCTCTCCCATGGTGAATAACCTTTACTTATGCACCAATTCCACAACCTGTACTCAGTTTGGTATATATTGCACAGAGAGTAACATAAGACTCATCTCCACACCATATTTGGTGCAGCATGAATTGTACACATAGTAATTCTTGCAGTTGTACTCAAAATAGCACTAACTGCATCGACAATAATCTACCATTTGCATTCGCCAACGGACAATACATATTTATTCATCCGCACCATTCGCAGTAGTACTGCAGGAAGTTGCTTTCAGTATAGTATTTATTGCATCCACACACCATGGCAGAGGAGGCCAGGCAGTGGGTAGCAATGTAAGCAGTTGTATTTGCAGTAGATATGAGTACTTATAGGAAGAGATAAGCACCACAACCGAAAGCGCAGCACAACTACAGCTACACAACTGCCTGGGGGCGGCCGCAACTGACCCAAATTGCTATTGGCCATTTCCTTGTGTTTTTATAGGAGGAGATTGCAGTATTCTTGTTATTGGTGTATTTCGCTGCAGGCGCAATGGCTATGACCATGAAATGGAGTCCCTGTGTCTGCACGAGCCCTGCTGCTGGCTCCTACACCACTGCAATGCAGCTATGCTACCACAGTCGAGACTCCCCGCTGCGGACACCTGTTCACAGTGGAGGACTGATCGAGCTACTACAGTGAGGGCTTCAATTTGCGACCACAACTGATGCATGACCACCAAAATGCAACGGTGCTGCCATAGTTGAGACTCCCCACTGCGGACACCCACTTCCAATGGAGGACTGATCGAGCCATACTACAGTGAACGCTTCGATTTGAGACCCCAGCTCCCTCGAACACTTGATTGTATCACAGCATTTAAAATTTACATAGGGGAGACTGTGTGGACACCAGAATGCAGCTATGCTACCAGTACGAGTCAATAAGACCTATCCTGGACATCTCACTTGCATTGGAGATTCAATAATGGCGTTATTCACCAAACCGCATGGTTCACCAAAGAAGAATCCTACAGTCGGACTTAAAATATGACGACCGCTTTTTCATTGAGAATATGATAGTCGTCAAAATGAACTTTTGAGACAATTTTTTTATCACATGAGACTAAGCACAGCTTGTATTTCCTTAAGGAAAAGTCATTGTGAAAATAATTCTGATCACAGTAAAAACCGCTTTGGGACCATTCGCCACAGTAATAAAGAGCAAGATTAACAACACCGACAAACAGCGGCCATGCTAAACCATACCCCACTGAGTTTAATCAGCAAAATACTTCTGGAGGCCCCTACTTAAATGGACGGAGGCACTGGATTGAATATTTTAAAAGGATTTTGAAGCAGTCTAGATGCTGATCAATAGAAAATCAATGGCAATGAAATTACTGACATGGAAGGAGCTGATTTATAATGTTTTGATAGCAGTAAAAATATCCATGGAGCCTCATTTGCATTCCACCCAGACAATAATACATTAAATCATCCCCAGAAAAGCCAAACCAGTCTAACTCCATGCATGCAACCACCCAAGCCTACAGCCTTCAGCTAAACCGCCAGATTTGTCAAGGCGACCTTTATATGGTAACTATAGAACCAGCGATGTTCCTGAAAGCTAACAGAGTGTGTCTTATGTTTTGTATCCCGAATTTCTTCACCAGTAAAGCTAAAAGAGACATTTGACATCACCAGCATACCTGTCTTTTAGGAAATACAGTAAATTCTTCATATCTAAGTGGAGAAACAGTAAGTTTGACTTCACTACCAAAGCATTTGCACCAGTTTGATTGGCAACAACCACCTACATGGCTCAGGCTACAAAAAGGTATCCAAGGACAGTGCAGCCCTCTAAAGTCAGTTCTTGGCAGTTTCACTTTTAAACATACCTCTACAAGTCAATCTATACTACTTTCAAAGACATGCCAAAGATAAAATCCATCTGGATCTATCTTTCTATCTACCTATTAAACTGACAAGTCAGCATTCAACATACCCCATTGTTGCTCACAACTGCTTTCTGTGGACTAGCAACAGAATGATATGTCCTGTTCTGGCCCTGAGCCATCCAGGGCCCTCTTTTTCTGATAGGTTAGTTGCATGTCTCGTGGAAATAACAGGAAATAAATGATCTTAGCAGAAAAGCATGATCTATAATTGACATTCAGTTATTACTCACATAAAGGATAATGAAGGTGTTCTCATAGGAAGAATGGATGGATAACAGCCATCTAAGTCTTTTATCTTGGTTTCATGTGATATTTATGTAATCCTAGCCAATAATAAATGGTATTACAATTACAATAATGCAGATATGCTGATGACATTGAAGTTATATTTCATCATTGTTGTTTTTACTTTGAAAGGACTCTTAATACAAATCACTCGTCAGAAACTTCTAAGATATTTTAATTTCAAAAAGAAGTTTAAACTAGATTGATGAAATTATTTCAATTCCTCACTCACTCTCTGCCTATCTGTCTATCTGGCCATCTGGCCATCTGGCCATCTGTCTATCAATCTATCGTTCTATCAATGCATCATCTAAATCTTCAAGCCTTCACATTTCCCCTGTCAGTAAGGTTTCGGAAAAATCCTTCAATTTTGAGCTACTGGAATTCTTCTATCAGAAGATGATTAAGGTAAATAACTCAAATCAAAATCGAAATCAAATCAAAATCCCACGAGATCCAGATTGATTTAAGCCAAATCTCTTTCCAATTTAAATCCTATCTGCTCCTTTGTGGTGTTAATAACATCTAAATGATCTCCAATGCTTCCATAATGGTTGGATGAGCCAATATGCCAAAGCCATTGCTGCCCATTTAAACCAGAGGCAACCAGCTTGAATCTCAGGCAATCAGTTTGAACCAGATGCAACCAGTTTGAATCAGATGCAACCAGTTTGAACCAGATGCAACCACTTTGAACAAGATGCAACCAGTTTGAACAAGATGCAACCAGTTTGAACCAGATGCAACCCATTTAAAACAAATGCAACCAACTTACAGTAATGCAACCAGAATATTCCATCTGTCCACCAATGGTGGTTCATTGCTCGCAAGTAAATTTTGAAGAAAAGTCCACATTAATTACTAATCTAACACGAATTTCTTATAACGCAAATAACATAAGTGTCAGATCTAAAAGCAACTGCTTCTCTGGCTTCCAAAACTTTATGTTTGAAATCAATCAATGTATCTGAGGATTTTGAAAAATATATCTAAAAAACTAAATGCCTTTTTTGGCAAACTCAAAGCAGCAATCATCCACACAGTGACAAGTTGAAGTTTCAATGGGAATATATTTTCCCTCGGAGAGAGATTTCGTGCTGAACACACCGACTATTTACCTACTGAGCCCTAACATGGAAAAACACTTAAAACCTTTTTAGATGGGCCATGTCATTTTCTATATCAAATTGCCTTAAATCTGTATGCTCAGCTGAAAAAATAAACTGACAAAATGTTCCAGGGCTGATTCGAAACTCTATATGGAACTGAAAATTCGAGAATGATTACCAAAGTGATTTCATTTCTGAAACATTATCAAAATCTGGTATTCTACTGAAGCTGCTCATAATTAAACTGGTTTCAATGCTGATTAGATCACATAATATCAATAAAAGGCTGATTGAAAGGTGAAAACCATGAGGTGACCAAAATACAAATCAAACTACAGTTATAGATAACTTTCCTAATTAGTTTATATCAATTAATCTAATTTTTAAACCTTCACCAAGCATTTTGCTGATCTAGAAACGTTTTAATATCAAATTCATTGCACTACATTAAATGCACTGATACTAATCTAGATAATTATACATTGTAATGACATGCTAATAACTGGTAGTCAATTACTTTGAATTATCATAATTTTATTGAAGTAACATTCCTGTGTAAATTCAATTAACACTTTCTGTTATATCGTTGCATTATGTGAATTCCCTGTAGTTCAATAAATTACTTGAAGGAGTTGGAGCAATTTCAAAAGCTAATGACATGTACAGCACTTCCTATGCTAATGGAACTTTCTAATCCGATGGTTTTGAAATCTCTATGGAGAAAACAAGTTAATCTTGAAGGATAATGGTTTGCATAACAGAAAAAAATTCAATCTAACTATAGGGTAGTGGTTTTGGGATAAATAACACTATCGTAATGTTGATATTCTACAAAGTAAAATAATAACTTTTTCTATCTCTGACAAAGGAAAAGATTAAATTTAGGGTAAAAATTCAAAACAGAAATGATGGAGGAAATAACAAGAATGAGGGGTGTGTCATTGAGGCTAAAGAAAAATTGTGCATCATCAAAGGACTGAAAGTTCTCAAAGCAAATCGACTTTTAAATCAGAGAATAAAACTCAACGGTTGCAAGGATGGGGTTCAAATCATTCAGGAAAATCAACTTAAAGTTTAAAACAACATCATTTGATGTTAGGAGCTATCAAGAGAACGGGAAAAAGACAGAAAACTCACAAAAAAGGATCTCTAAAAGTGAAAAGTGAATGTCCAGAATTCCATAACTTGAAAAGTGACTCTTAAACTCAAAGTGAAATACCTGAAACCATATGAACTGAAATAACTAACTTAATTCCAAGCTAAAATAGATAATGGGTAAACTCATCAAAGTGGTGAAGAGAAAAAAAGCTTACCTCCTCCATACATCAGACCATGTATGAATTGGGACAATGATGCAATGTCAATCTTGGTTGCTTAGCAACACAACTTTTCCTGGAATATTGCTATGGCAACCTGAAGCCGCAGTGGGGAAGATAAATATTGCGCAATGGCAAAGGAAGAATAATGCCTTTCTTCTTTTTCTTCTTAGCAGCTTTTCCCTCTTTGATTCTTCTTCCTTCTTCCATACTCTCAGCATTCATTCTTCTCTTGACATGCAGTGAAGAGTCTGTTTAACTGATATGGAGAGGTGCTGCGGAATCCTATTGCCATTCCCAGGCTGCGGCGGAAATGTTGTCAAGACTTCAGAGAAATGCTGTAGCGATGTTGCAGAAAAGTTTGTCTTTCATCCGAGTAGTCAAAGGAAATTGTTCGATGTCACATTGTTATGTTGGGTGTGAATGTAGTCGCTGCAGTACCAAGCTCGAATTCTAAATCTGCTAGCCCAAAGAACAGTCATTGTTACGATGGATGCAGAATTCAGAATCCAGGAGAAATCTGATGAATTCTGATTCCGCAATCCAGTTTGAAGTCCCAGGCACCGGCTGAATCACATTCCGATCAGAAGTTGGGTGTGGAAGCTTGGTGTAGAAGTTGCAGGTAGATCTGCATGAGGAGAAGCCAGTGAGGAGAAGCCTGGAAAGAGCTGCAGATAAACCTAACAGTTCCACGTCTCAAGTTGTGCAGCTTCAGTGGAGTTCAGCAGAGCAGTATGAGCCCAGAAAAATATGCCATCCCTGTGAGTCATGGAGAGCTCAGCAGGCAGCAATGCCTGATAGAATCTGTGGGTTCTACCATAAGGAATAAGTATGGTAAAACTGCAGCGCCCAGAATGAGTCCCTGCAGTTACAGCAGAGCTATTTATAGGCACTGCAGGAAAGCAATCAGCAGCACCAATCACAGCCCAGTATGGTGACCCAGTTTGGAGCTTCCAGCCAATCAGGTGGCTGGATTCCTGCAGCCATTGCTGGCCCAGCTACGTCATGCTAATCAATATCCTTCCATCCTTGGCCTAAATTTATCAGTCCAGGCAACTACAGGCAAAGCACAGCTCTGTACAATTTGAAGAATTCTCCTTGATATTCCTACTACCTCAAAATAAGTAAGGCACATGAATATTTCACTTAACAGTTCATCTGTATGATATAATGTTATGCCACACTTGAATGCCACTAATACAGTACTTAAACTGCACATAGTCCAACCAATAAAAGCTCCTGCAGTTTGAAGCAAAGCATTTCGACACTTTAACCACATTGTACAAAATCATGTGCTATGTTTGCCAAATCTGATTGAAACTAGTGAGAAATATCATTTGCAATAAGCCAATGTCCCCTAACCATGCAAAAGACACGCATCTGCTTTCAGTTTGGCCTTTTCATGCATCTGCAAAACTATTTTCAATTCAATTCTAGAGTAGCCTAAATCAGAACAACCAGATCTATACAATGTATGCATGTCCAATTCTCAATTTAAGCCAATCATTATTGGCAGCTCCTTGCTAACATTAACCTGGAGCCCACAGAACCAAACACACCCAATTATGATGATGATAGGCACTGAGGTAAGATCGCTGACAGAGCTCCGTGTAGCATTCACTTACAAACACCCCACAGGCTACATGGGTCTGCAATGCATATACTTCATATATGACGACTGCCATAACCATACATTAATATCGTGTACCTGCATATTTACAGGTAAGCTGCCAAACCTTCCTGTATCGAATTGTCATTTGTATAGTAACACAGGCAGTCCAATCCATTAAACGATGGCATTATGTAATACAAGCAGAACAATGAGAACATAATTGGGCTATATGGCACCAATGCGAAGGGTCAAACGACTGATTGATTGGAAATCACCCATTTTACAGACCCACGTAAATTACAACAGCACCAAATGAAGTATGCATTATAGTACGTTTCCAGATTATGTTTTGTTTTTAATGATTTAGTCCAAAGGCCAATGCAAATCAGACCCCCAGCAAGAATTGAATCCAGAATCAAGAGACTCCAAGCCAAGAATGTGGCAATTCAGGCAGCACAAAATGACCAACACTGTAGGAGTGTTAACTTCGAACTTTTGTCTATCTATCTATCTATCTATCTATCTATCTATCTATCTATCTATCTATCTATCTATCTATCTATCTATCTATTGTGAAGATACCAGGCAAAGACTTGCCATCCATTAAAACAATACTGAACCTGAACAAGGAAAGAGAGAGTCGACCAAGAACCTGCCTCAACAGGAATCGAACCCTGAACGTGCATCTGGAGAGGAAGCCCTTTTTGTGATACAACATTAAACACATTAAACGATTAATCTGACTTTGCAAATTATAATAATAGGCCCAGTGCATGCACATACACTTTATACATACCATTACTACAATAGTCCATCAATATCAGCATTGTACTGTAATGCTTACATTAATGACATTATTACAAATATTAATTCATAGAAATGGATATTAATATTGTACCATATACTCAAGCATGTCCACATTGAAAAACCATTTCCACTAATCACCAGGTCATTCCATTGATTGCTGATACCATAATGTTTGAATTATTTGCTCACATTGCAATTGTAATTCAATTGGATTATTCTGTAAACCAATATAAATATGTAATCGGGGCATCACTGTTGTTATAATCATTAATGTGTGTATTTTCAAAAAACTGATTAGTTAATAGTAGTAGGCCTATTCAACATTTCCTGCAACAGCAGCATATTCTTGGAAACATTTAGCAAAGAATTATCAGCTTAATTTTATACTATGTAATTTATCTATACTTATTCTATGCATATTTATAAGGTCTAATTATGTTTTAGGCCTATTCGACATCCAAGTTCATAGAACAACATCAGAACAAAAGAAAAATGTGATTTGAAGGTAGAAAAGTTAGGCAAAATAACAAAGATAAGAGGGAATCCAAACCTTAATAATTGTGAGGGATGTTTCACTTGTTTTTCTATTCAGTTGTTCAGAGAACCAGTCAGGATATAGATAGATATCAGATAGATAAGGTAAGTGCAGCCCTCTAAACCCAGTTCTTGGTGCTCACGAGGGTTGATTGAGGAGATGGGAGAGAGAACGGGAGTCCTCAATATGTTACACATTTACCCCATGTGAGGGATCTTTGACTTGCCCGGCACTGACACTGATACAAGGGGCCGCCAATTTAACGTCTCATCCGAACGAATAACAGCTGGGATTTTGATCATGAAGGTCAACTGAAATTTTGGGTTCCTCAATCCTCACACGGGGTTAGAACTCATTCCGGGCATAGACCTTCAGCAGAGCAGGCGGGCATCTTTTAAAAGCACACAGCCACCCTGCTGCCTGGTCTGATCACCACTATTTCAACTTGGGCTGTCCTGTTAGTTATGACAGAAACTTAAACTCTCAGCAAAACTAAACTTCTCATTAGGAATGTCGCCAATTCCAATAACTACTCTGCGTCAATCTGACTGAACCAGCGAAAGGTCAACGCCCGCTTTATTACAATGAAACAAATCAGAGTTCGTTACAATCAACCTCTATGCATTTAGATGAAAATATTTTCACAACTTACATGAAGGCAAGTAGGGAAATGTCAATTTCTAATTCATTCTCGGCAATTCAAACAGTTCCCAGACAGCCGGTTACTAGTTTTACTGTAATGGTAAAAATAATGAATGAATTTCTTTTGTCAGTTGACAGATAATTCAATAATGGAGTGATACGTAGTGATGTATATATATATGGCCTTGTGCCCTTGTCCCTTAGTTAGTCAGCTGGTCAGTCAGTCAGCCGGACAGTCAGTCAGCTGGGCAGTCAGCTGGAAAGGCATTCAGTCAGCCTGAGCCATCCGAAAAATCAAGTTTTACCTAACTGTATGTATCTTAAAATTTGGCCAATGCCTTCAATATCTGCTTAAATGTAACGTTTCTATCTACGAAAAGAGTTCAACTATTTATCTATTCCCTCTCTGCATGAATAGCGAATGTAACACTTGAAGTTCCATGCATTTTAAGCATGTTTCTAATAAGAACACAGAACTACCTCTCTCGTCAAATTTCACCAAATTTCATCCAGAATATCAAAATCATTGAATCTAACAAAATTCCATCACACAAACCACTTGCCTTTGAAGCGAATTAACAATTTCCAGGAATGACTCCAACCTTCAAATTGTCACTTCTGATCCAAACTCGTAGCATATGACCCCACAGCTTACATTCGTGACATATGCGCCCTTGGCAGGGACAGAGTGATATATTCATTTGACCGCACCAACACTACACACTAGAACATTTCAAGGTGGAAACGTCAAGAGCTGATTAATTCAAAGTATCTAGGTTGTTAAATTTAAATAAACTGAAATATCTAGAACATTCCAAGCCAAAATCTCCTGAAGTAGATGCATAACATAACGTATTGGTAAACCAAAGTTTGAAACTCTTGGCTCCACACGGATTACAGACCTCTCAAATATACGTTCTATCTTGTGACAGTCAGAATTGGATAGATAGATAGATAGATAGATAGATAGATAGATAGATAGATAGATAGATAGATAGATAGATAGATAGATAGATAGATAGATAGATATCTTATTGAATTGACCTTCTCATTCCTTCCCAAATTCGAAACATAGACTATCCCATAACGTCCTTCTAAGTCTCAACCTCCATCCACTTAAATTTTTGAGAAAAATTAACTGCATTTCCAGATTTTTCTCCCGCTTTACCACTTTTTTTTTTCACCATTTCCCTGTTTTTCTGGCGGATACTCCGTCCATACAACGTTTGTGAGATGTTTACTCTGGTCCCCAATTTGAACAATATCCGTGAATATCCCTAACCCCATTCTGACTTAATATATGAACTCCATCCTTGCACTGTGGACTCCACACCCACCATAAAATAAACAGTTTCTTTGTGAAGAGGAAATAAATATGAAGCATGTTCAGGTAAAATGCACTGAATGGCAGACTATGGAGACTAACGGGCTACAGTTATTATCATGAGTGGCAGACTGAGTTATTTACGCTATGACAGAGGGAGGAACAGAAATTACACAACAGCAGAAGGAGCAGAACCAACGATAAACAGAGGTTAGAAGGAAACTGCAATCCAAGCAACACACACAACGATTCAGATGACATTCTTAGACAAAATCATGTGCAGAAGAAGAAGAAGATGATTTGGTTTTAGGATTGTTAATTTTCTCAATTGAAACCTTGTAAGGGCAACAAAATAATTTTTCGACAAGGAAGTGTCTTTGAAAACCATTCTCCTATCTTCTACTGTTTGTCGCCAAGTGACGAGTAGGCCGAGCACACTTGAAATAATTACACCATCTGACACCTCTGTCAGCCAATCAAAGCCAGTATTTCACAACAACAAATCCAATATTCTTTGCTGTTCAGTTATTTACAATATCTACACGTTGGAGTGTTTGTCTCATAGTAAAAGCAGGTTATTCACTATGGGATCAGGAATATGTGTTTATCACAGCTTGGTCTCTTCAAAGCCCTCTCAGGATAAATCACATATTCCCTATCCTAAGGAGAATGACCTATACTAAGTCTCATTCAGAAAGTTTTCAAAATATCTCAATGTTAAAGGACATGATAAAGACTAATGTTGAAATTAAGAAAATGGTGACCAAATCACCAAAGAATAATTAGTTACAACTAGAAAATGATTGTGGCGGTCGGAGTTTTACAAAGCAAGACTCCTGTATTTGGGATGCATTTTACACCATAATCAGGTTAAGTTATCACAAAAAATCAATGTGAGATGCTTTTTTCAACAGCGATCAAATAAACTTGTACAACTTGAAATATTGAAGCAGGAATACTGTATGGCAATCATAAAATATTATTATCCTTTCCTAAATGGTCACCTCGCATTCAAGCAGGACACATGATTTTGAAATTGGCCTTATAATGTCGAATTCCGAAACAACCCCTTGATCTTGGGAGAAGAATGACAGGGATAGTAAAAGGTAACTACTGTCTCTATCAGCCATTTTTGCACAGGACATTTTTTTTGCAAATGTTTTCATAGAACTGATAAAATAGGATCAATAGAAGGTCTGCAACATTGCCTGAAAACATTACTAATGATTATTCTCAATAATATTCTTTAATCTATGTCATCTGATATCAACGTATATGAAGTGCAGTCTGCTTTGAATGTCTGATAACGGGGTGAACTTCAACATTTTGCTGGCATAAGAGAGAGCAGCCCACAGACACACTGTCTCCTCCCTCCGGAGTTTACCTTGATAAATCCGTCACCATGGCAACAAATGAGTCTGTATAAACTTGCACAGAGATAGAACAAGATGTCATCTCCATTTACAAGCACTTCTTAATTGGCAAGACATGTTATTACACGATTATTGTGACGTCATTCAAACCTGTGCACACATGAATTTTGGCCATAAAGGCCAGGGACTAGCAAACCCTTGCATAGGCAAAAAAAACATGAAACATATTAATTGTCTCATGTATCCAGAAGGGTTTCAATTAATTATAACCTCTGTAGGCTACATATTATGTCATTGGACATGCCCTTGACTGTGAAAACAACAATTCACACTTGACCTTCAAATTTGATCAACAAATTGCCATAATCAAAACAAACAACTTCTCCGTTTATTAGACGTCTATGGCATACATAAAATATTACATATGAACACGTTCTGGTAAAATGCCCTAAGAGGCAGACTAAATAAAGTTGAAGAGGTTTGTTTTCTTTCCTTTCGCTCTGGCGAACCCCTAACAGTAGGTACCCAGATGCTGCATTTAAAGATATAGGCCTAATGTTGGTGATTTGTGTGCTGGTAAATTTCATTGAAGTTCAGAACCCTCTGATTTCTTCCTCTGACTTCGACCTGCACTTCCTGAATCGAACCGACTCTTGACAGCAAATTCCTCCCCTTTTCCTTTGCCTTTCAACTTCTAGCCCCATTCCTACATTTTCAAATCACAGCTGACTCCACTGTAAACCCTCATAAATATTCCCTGATTCTCTCTGATCTACAAACCCAGCAGCTTTTGGTTGCTGCTTGTAACTAACCCCGGTACCAATTTCCAAATGAGATTCAGAATTGGCCTTCTAAAGACTAATTATCATAAGTTTGTACATTTTGCCTGAACCCATTTCCATGGCCAACCAAAGCAAACCATTTCTGCACAAGTTCTTTTCATGGTCATTGTTTTCTAAATATTTCATATATACATTGCCATACAGATGATGCCAGTCTGGACAATGGATAGCAAACTATGAGAGAAATAATTGATAACAAACAAACCAAATGCAACTGTAGTACACATCTCTTACAATGACTTACTTAGCTGCTCTCTGCTTTCAAATGTCAGCCAAGACCACATCTTTCCAAAATTACCATTTTTACCCAGAGCTGTGTAAGATCATCCGAATATTTTTTTATTCCAAATGGTGGACAGTAACAGATGCACAGAGAGAGGAGGAGTTGAAGGAATAAAGAAAGTGAAAATTTATTGTATCGATGTCTTAACCTATAAAAAAACATATATGTAAGTATTCTTAACAGTATATCGATTTAACAAGATTAGGAATATTTCTGGCGATATTTTTTGCGTGTGAAACGTCACCAAAGATTGTGTACATCATCTTGAAGTTCCATTGACCACAGCAAACCAGTGGCCTATTCATGATTTTTTTTTTGTGGGGAGGGGGGGGGGGTATTTTTCAGGTCTGACATCACACACTATTAAATAGTACTGAAAAACATGTACACTGTGCATGTGAGAAAAATTAACAAACTAATATCTAAACAGGTGGTTTTACATATATATCAGAAGTTCTTTTTTCTTTTTTTTTACAAATCCTTCATTATGTATATATTTTCATGAAACAAGGGGAGGGGCTCTGGATTTTTTCTAAGGGTATTTATTTCATAGAAATGCGTACTTTAAGATATTAAAACCTTTTATTACATGCCACATACCCTCAGGTTCATGGTAAGATCGATACAGTACCCTTTTTTAAGGGTACTTTTCTTGTTAGATATAGACTAAATGAAATCCGGTCGCACAGTCCATTCCTTCTTTGGTTTTTTCTTCTTCGGATTAGTTTTGTCCACTCAATCCGGCGAACCTCCTGGAAGGAGTAGCATTGAGATTTTATACAGCCCCTCTCCTCGTGTAGCTTGTAGCCTATCCTCATTTGGAATACCCAAAATGACCCAATTGACAAATCTAAAAAAAACACCCACCTCCCACTCCACTCAGAATCCGACCTTTTTGTGGCTTGGCACACACACCTGGGGACATTGAAGTTGATGTTAATCGTCTTGGAGCATTGATATTGTTTCAGAAACAAAACCCAAGGAAAAAAGAAGAAAGAAGTACATTAAGACAGGAAAACGCTCCAGGCTTTGATTTGAAACATACACCAACAGAACAGGTAAAAAGTGCTTTCAAAGATCAATATTAGAGAATACCTGAGCAGGAGTTTAACAGGTAATATACCTTTGAAGTGTTGATGAATGGGTGGATGATGCGAGGCAAACTCGGTTTCACGCAATTTATCTCAGAAAATGGATTGTATTGTGACATGTCACAGCCAATCAGTCTATCTATCTATCTATCTATCTATCTATCTATCTATCTATCTATCTATCTATCTATCTATCTATCTATCTATCTATATCCACCATCTATCAACATACTTACCTGCTACTGCTAGGAAATTATCTACTTATCTGCCAAAGTAGCTGTCTATCTACAATTGCCCTTAAAAGTAAGTACACTCCAACATTACTTGCATTGAATTCCACTCTAAATTTGTCTCACGGTATTAAATAGCGATAACAGCAATGATATTGCCCCCATCATTGAAACAATCCTTCCATCATATACCACTGAGGTTTTATAGTTATCCCAACTACATCTACAAGCAAATTTGTGTCAGGAGTCTTTATTCTTAAAGCAAAAGCTCCATTGGAATAGCATTGGACTTTGGGTGAACACCCTGCGCAAAATTGGACCAGGATCTGGTCCCATGACCGCTGAAGATCTGATACCAATTCAAGGCCATGACAGTGCATGTAGTATGGAGAATAATATATGGAAAGTATACAATTAACTGACAAATCATTTAGGGATGTACTTCCTTTCAAGAGCAACTGTAACTATTGACCTATCCTTCTCTCTTCTTCTGCCCACGCACACCCCACCCTATCATCCTATACCTATGCACGGAATACCAATTCAGTTCCTGAGTTTACACAGCATGAATGTCAAATCAAAACAAATTCCCTTTTTCTCCCCCTTTTAGTTTTACTCGTCACATTTTAAAGAGACAACAAAAAGCTTCAGTAGTTATCTTTGGAATAACATGTCCATGCAAATTGCATCAGCTTTGAAACATGTGCAACTGTGCAATTTCAAAAGTTTCCTGTCAAAACAGCACTGGGACTCTTCCATACCTGTGCAGGCAACTTGCAGGCCTAATCGATCGCAGGTAATAAAAAGCGTTGCCTGGCAACCACTGCACCTGAATCACTTGATTATAGCACAACTAATGGATAGATGGACAAACTAACCAAGATAGACAAGTTGGTAGCAGACAGAAAAATACTCTGATTTTGCTCGAGTGACAAATAGGAAATGTGACCAGGAAATTTGCAAGAAAAAAACTGATCAGCTTTCACATAGTATGCCTATATTGGTGGCAGAGTCGAGATAAGTCAAACAAAAAAAATATGTAGTTCTAAGTAAGTCCCTTATTGTATATAGACCAAACTTGGTACTGAAAGGGCGACTTACGAGTTGACTGACCGCACTGTAAAACTTGAATTTAGAGTCAGCTTAAATGATTGAGTGAGATGCACAATTCCTTTGAGCTGACATAGCTTTTTGTTTAAAGTTAAGATAATCTGTCCGAAATATCCGTTATCATAACTTAAATTAACAAGCCATGTTGGCTCAAAGGAATTGTTCAACCATCCCACTTAATCGTTTGACCTGACTCAAAATTCAAATTTTACAGTGTCTTTGGAGTTTTTCTTTTTCAATATATGTTACAAAGAAAAATGAGTCCAATATATAAGCACTGTCATCAGTGACCAACATGCCAATGATCCAGATTCAGGGAGTTTTTTTCAACAAGTGATATGTGTGACATATCATAGAATTGTGACTTAAAGTTACCTTGACTTTGGAGCCTGTGGAAGCTTGATGTTGGGTTCTAGTGAACTGGTTCTGTCTCATGGGCACGTATCATGTCATTCTCTCAGCTTCAATTCATAGCTTGCCTGAGCTTAGACAACTAACTAATCACTAGCCAAACGACTTCCTGATACTATGCTCCAAAGTGACAGTTTTTAAAACAGTTTCCATTTTAGATAACAATAATTAGTGAGACATACTGATACCAAGAATTCAACATACAACACACTACCTCTTCAGACCAGGGTTAGTGCACCAAGCAACACCATACCACGCTCTACCACATGTTGATGGAGAAGACATGATGGATTAACAGAAATCATATTTAGCATGACAATGCAGGGTTATTAATAAAGCTAATCCACTTTTGCGATCAGGATTAGCTCAATTCAAGAGGTTAATCCATTAATTAATCTCATAATCCAAGAATTAGGAAGAGTTAATTCAATCACAGGATAGCCATGGATCTGTGCGTGAGAGATGGAACCAGAAAATCAGAAAATGAAGTCAGAAAATGGCACCAGAAAATTAAATCAGAATTCACTAGATCGGGTAATGACATGAATGTGCTGCGGAAGGAAGACTGGGAGCTGGATGGATTTGGTTCTTATCCGGTACCAGAGATCTATCACATAACAGTGAGTTGTGACCGGAGTACAGTGCCGCCTGTAAGTAAGTGAAACGCATGACATTGTGCCATTGCATAAATGCTAAACATCCTCAGCCAAACTGCTTGTGGAGGCATGAATTCTCATCGGATGAAAGGGAAACAAAGTGGGTCATAAACGCCGATGTGTGAGGCAAGTGGGATAAAAATAGCAGCCTATTTTCTTCGCTGTAGTCGGAGTTAGGTATGGGTCAAAGTCTTTGATAAGTAAGTGAACCACCCTTCCCTATGTTTTAACATTGGGCCTGCGTTTCACTTACTTATCAAAGACTTTGACCCATACCTAACTCCAACTACAGCAAAGAAAATTGGCTGCTATTTTTATCCCGCATGCCTCACATATCGGCCTTTATGACCCAAAATGTTTTCCTCTCATCGGATGAGAATTTGTCCTTCCAGAAGCATTTTGGTTAAGGATGTTTAACATTGATGCAATGGCACAATATCATGCGTTTCACTTACTTACAGGCGGCACTGTATGTGGTGACTATATACATTTTTGTGACTTCGAGCATGAAATCCACGAAAACAATGCTTTGAGTTGCTTGGTCCAGTTGCTCATTGCATGCCATACAACCATGAGACTTTAAAAAAATTCATATCAACAAACATTTCTGCAAACAAACCAAAAATTTATATTCAAAATGACTGTTTGTATTTCTATGGTTTGGACATTGCAACATATTCTGTAAACATCAGTTATCTTACTATTAGCAAGGTCTGACAAATGTCTGGATCAAGAAGTTAGACACTAAAATAACGTTCGAACTGGGTTTTCTTGAAAAACGTTTTACTGCTGTTTTGCCCTTAGGTGAGCCCGGGCACATAGGAGTGACAGTCATACCTTTTATCAGGCAGTTCATGCCTCCCACAGGTAATGACAAATAAGAAGGAAGAAGAAAGATGATTGGCCCCAAGTTTGAGTTACCTTTTTTGTCACCTCATAGACACTGTAGAAATGGGCACATTATATTACATTTTGGAGGAGTAAATCCCCTTTTCAGTCAAAAACCACCAGCCAAATGTCATCAATGCCAAAACATAAGATACCTAAATTAGGATTATCCCACATTCGGGCCAATCTGATCAAGGGCTGGAGATCATCCGGGAGATAATACCCCCAGCGACCCAATAAGTCTCCATATTAGGTCACCCTGGACACGTGACTTGATCATGTTAATGTGATAGCATTGTGATGTCACAATGCAACCTAGTCTTCTGACAGTCACGTGACTAACGAGATAAAAAGAGATTCTTTACTGAATTATATACATGGCATAATAAATCGAGGCACGAGAGCCAAGTATAGTCATGCAAGCCACACCCAGGCTATAAATGGCACTGCAGATTCAGGAGAATTGTAGTATGAGAAAAAAAGAGAGGCATAGGATAGCATGTCTGCCAAAAATAAAGTAGGACATTAATTATGGATGAAGTAGCAGTGCAACAAGTTAACATTTCATGGGGTTCACTGAAGAACTTACATGACTTGTGCAGAACTTTGCTGAGGTTGTGAGACAAAAATCCTTAGTTGCAAACTGTTACAATCAACAATTACAACAGCTTAAAGAAATTCACTGGAATGTTACTTGTGAGGTCATATCCCTATTCTTGCCATGTTATTCTGTAAAAGGCCTACTCAAAATGCATATTCTTTACATACAATGCTATCAGGACAAGTCACTGATTGAGTCACATTGCTAATCACTGAGGTCACTTGTACATTGTAAAATTTTAAATTTTGAGTCAGCCAAAGTGATTGAGTGAGATGGTTGCACAATTCTTTTGAGCAAACACAGCTTGTAGTTTTCAGCAAAGATAATCTGTTCATTATCACAACTTAAAAAAACAAGCTATGTCACCTCAAAGGAATTGTGCAACCATCTCACTCAATCATTTAAGCTGTTTCATAATTCAAATTTGCAGTACAAGTTACTCAATGACAAATTGACGGATAGGGTCAGTTGTGAGGTCATTGATGTCTACAAACAGCTTTTCCGAAGTACTCATAATTCTTTGCCTATGAGTTTGACATGGATTGAGCTATGAGAATATTAATGTTCTTTGAATTGTCAACAAACAAAAACCCTCTTGAATTAGAACCAATGTAGAAACACAGAACAGAAAACCTATTTTTAAAATCCACAAACAAGTCTTATAAGTTATAAGTTAGCCTACATCACAAATCACATCTTCTATATCCACTTACGGAGACCAGGAAGTAAAAAGAGAGAACTTCACACCTCTGCGACAACATAGCTCCTTTCCTTAAGTGCTGTTTCACACCAATTTACTTTCTCCTTTGATAAGCTATCTTCAGATATCTTTATCATCTCGTGGGTATTCTTTTTCCCTTCCTTTATTCTTTTGATCATTCTTCATTCCTTTGAACATTCCTTTACTCTTCTGTCTGTTCTCCGCCACTCAACTTGTCAAGATGGCCAAAGACCGCGCCACTTTTTACGCCTTCTGGTAAATTTGACCTGATTCGTAAAGGCGTCTTTTCACCCGTAAAACTTTTTGAGGAAATGAAAGTGGAATATTATTTATTCTATTCTAAGATCAAGAGTATCTTGGTAAGATTTGTGAAATGATGATGCCGATCTACTTTTATATCTACACCGAAGATTCTACAATTGATCAACCTATCAATCTATCAACCTACCAACCTACATTGTACTTTCTATCTACCTATCTTGTACCTTTCTATGTATCTTCCTGTCTGCCTGGATCACCATTTTACTAAAACTCATTAGTGTTTCAAAAAAGAGGTATTTAATCACACAAAATGTAATTGTATTTCAATCAAGTACCCAGGTTGCACAATCACACCTTCAATTTCCACCTCTGTTTGGGCCAAACACCTCCCCACAATTACCATTTAATACGAAATCATTTTGAACTCAACAACAACTGAACATCAACTTAACTGACATGTCACGGCATAATCAGTTACCACGGCAACCGAGCAGTATCCATGGTAACAGCACTGGATCTATTGGCATTACAGGTGTGTTGTTGGGGGATCAATCGAAGGAGTTGGATCCCGGCATCAAAGTTTATGATCATTTGGATCAAGTTCGATAATTGCGATGCCTTTGATCTATGGGAAGCCAGTGCACTGGGAGGTAGGCTCAGTTGGCAAGGAGGTAGACTGGTTGACTTCAACAATGTGACACCACGGTTAGAAGCCAGCTCATTTATCCCAAAGCTCATATTTTGTCCGACATCAGTTCCTGTAACGAGCAACATACTCTTTTCGAAGGCATAAAGGAATTGTTGTGAGAACGTGGGGATTCTTCCCCAAAAATGTAATGGGAATTTCCTTCCATTGTCTCATAAGTATGTGACATCCTGCATGGGCTCCATCAGAATGGGGTCATCAGACTTGAGTCATCTGTGCATCTAAAAGGAGACAATATACTTACTCATATCTATACCAAATGCCAACCTAATGAGCAAGCCCATTATGTCAAACCTATTTTCATACACTTTAAAATGTGAATTTTGTGTCAGCTCAAATGATTGAGTGAGATGGTTGCACAATATGTATGAGCTAACATAGCTTGTTGTCTTAAATTATCACAACAGACATATTATCATAACTTAAAACAACAAGGCTATGTCAGCTCAGAGGAATTTTGCAACCATCTCACTCAATCACTTAAGCTGACTCAAAATTAAACATTTTACAGTGTAGCAGCTTACACATCACCGATTGATTCACTTTTAGCCATGCAATAGAAAAATATTGAACTTTGTACGTAAACTTGACACAAGTTTATGAAAAACCAGAAATGTCTTGACGATTGCCTCAACTCAAGAAGATACATAGCTTATCATAAATGGCAAAACTATGTTATAATGTCAATGATCATATAGGAGGAAGCTGTATACATGTGTACAATTATTTGGTCTACCTCCCTGGATCTGAACTCAGAATAATAACCAGTTCAGTGAGCTCACTCCATTCATGTCAAAGCATTACTAATTCATAATGCTACACTTGTGCAACCATTGAACCAAGGGTCCAATCAGGAAATTACAATTAGATTAAGTAGTATTAATCACTTTGATGTGTCCTGTTATCAATCTATTCTAATCTAGTCGTTGAACAAATGCTTTACTTGATGTCATAGCAATAATAGTGAGTTCCTGAGATTTATCATTAGTGGGCATCAAAAATTCATTACACTCCAACAAGTACAATAAGGATGGGTCCAATATTTCTATTCACTATTTCTATACAGATTAATTGATGTAGAGCTACTGATTTAATAGGTTCCATCGTGTCATTGGATAAATATTGTATTTGCCCAAAGGTAATAGATGTTGAAATGGGTGATAATTGAATTAAGATAGTACTTAAACCAAAATTGTTTCGATGGTAGTCTGAACTCTGGTTATAAGCACCTAACAAAGACATCAGGTACAGACTAGAGAGATGAAATGACTTGAGCCAATTTAACATATCTTTCGAGAATGAAGTGGCAGCGTATTTCGTGCAGATAAAATCCTTCCCGGCTTTTATTAGGAGACAACATACTCCAGTGCCAGGCCGGAATATCCTCAAGAAGGCGGCACCATCCACGCCTATGTAGATCCACCTGTAGGGATTGGTGGGCGAAAGGGCTTCAATACTTGAATTCTTTGCAGTGGTAAATCCTTTTGGAACAGGTAGGGACAATATGGAATAAGTTGCAGTAGTAGCAAACTTGCACAGGATGAAAGATTTGTCTGACATTGTTTACTTAGGCCCGAGAATCAAACATGGATCCCAAATGTTGTCATCCCTTGTCCAAGGCTCCACTTTAGACAAGTTGCCTTTTAAAGGCTTTAGCTTCTAAACCTTTTTAGCTATCTTCCTCACATTTTCCTGTACATCTTGTCTGTTATTCTCCACCTTGTGTGGTCCCCTGCACTTCATACCTGGCTGGGCCCAGGAGTGAGCATCTTACGGCCTATTACCCATTCATCACCCCCATTAAACTTCAAAGGACAAGGGGAGGTCGTAAAAACATCCAGTGCACAAGCTGTACAGGAGGGGAACAGCTAAGTAAGGAGTCTTGCTGCAGGTTTTTTATTCTAGATTCACAAGAACACAGAAAACATGCCCTCATACTTGTTGAAAACAAGTGAATTTGCTTGAGATCATGGTTTAAATTTTTAATTTAATAAAATATCAACAAAACAAATTTCAACAAAACTTACAAATTAAAAAGACATTTAAAGTTTTGCTGGAAATCTCCTAGTAGAAAGGTCATTGGTGCTTGTGACAATGTCT